>OZ026601.1:18934429-19041929 GCA_964020085.1 Micromussa lordhowensis
AATAGCCGCCTAAATTGAAAAAAGTCAGTACCTTTTGAGATATTTTACTAACCTCGTTTTGATACGGTAGGCGGTGAAAGAAAAAATCATTATATTTAGATGAAATTCAAACTAAAACAACGTTGGTATCTTTTATCTACTCAGACTTTGTTCTAGACCGATGTTATTTCACCCCCGAAAACAGCATTTAAGAATTAGTCAAAAATAGCCAAATCTAACAAAAGAAGACACACTGAACGTCTAATAATGTCTAGTCGATTGCTAACTATTTTACGACTTAGGTAAAATCACTCTTTATATTATTCCTAATCTATTTTATAATGATTTGATGCGTAATGTGTGAGTGAGAATGGAGTAAACTAGAAGATGATCATGGTACGGCCGAAGCTGAACAAAGTCAGTACCTTTGTAGATATTTTACTTACCTGCGGTTGATACCTGATCAGGAACTGGAAATAATCATAACGTTTTGATTAAAATTCAAACTAAAACAAGCTTGGTAACAAATCTTGGTATTATCTACTTAGATACTGTTCCATGTATGATGCCTAACCTTATTTATTATAAATTAATGGGTAATTTGTGAGAAAGGAAGGGAAAAGTTTGAAGATGACCATGGTTTTAATGTTGACAAGCTTAATCTGTTATCGGTTATCAGAGTTTTGTCCGTGTGACTGTACCCTATGGTCAATTAAAGATCTACACCCAACAGTGACTGTAATGTTCGATGCTTGAGGGTAGTGGTGACGGCTTTTTTTTCCTTGGAAGAGTTTCTGAGAGAATCTATTAAGCTTTCGCTGGAAACAGTTAAAGATGATTTAAAAAGTGCAAAAAGTGGTTTTACATTAATTAACTAACTTGTATCTACTCAGACTTTGTTCTAGACCGATGTTATTTCACCCCCGAAAACAGCATTTAAGAATTAGTCAAAAATAGCCAAATCTAACAAAAGAAGACACACTGAACGTCTAATAATGTCTAGTCGATTGCTAACTATTTTACGACTTAGGTAAAATCACTCTTTATATTATTCCTAATCTATTTTATAATGGTTTGATGCGTAATGTGTGAGTGAGAATGGAGTAAACTAGAAGATAATCATGGTACGGCCGAAGCTGAACAAAGTCAGTACCTTTGTAGATATTTTACTTACCTGCGGGTGATACCTGATCAGGAACTGGAAATAATCATAATGTTTTGGATTAAAATTCAAACTAAAACTACTTAGATACTGTCCTATATATCAAGCCTAACCTGATTTATTATAAGTTAATGGGTAATTTGTGAATAAGGAAGGGAAAGGTTAAAGATGACCAGATCATGGTACGGCCGAAGCTGAACAAAGTCAGTACCTTTGTAGATATTTTACTTACCTGCGGTTGATACCTGATCAGGAACTGGAAATAATCATGTTTTGGATTAAAATTCAAAACAAGCTGGGTAACAAATCTTGGTATTATCTACTTAGATACTGTTCCATATATGATGCCTAACCTTATTTATTAAAAGATAATGGGTAATTTGTTAGTTAGTAAGGAAGGGCAAAGTTTGAAGATGACCATGGTATGAATGTTGACAAGCTTAAATCTGTTATCCGTTATCAGCGTTTTGTCTATGTGACTGTACCCTTTGCTCAGTTAATGATCGTCAACCAACAGGAGTGTATCGAATTGTCGAGGGTCGAGAGTCGATGGTACAAAGTCGAGAGTCGAGGGTAACATGTCGAGAGTCGAGGGTAACATGTCGAGAGTCGAAAAAAAGATATAAAATAAAAAAAAATTGATAAAATATATATATAAAAATTAAGTGAAAAATTCAAAAAATATAAATAAATAATATTTAAAGTATAGTATATTTGAAATAAATGGAATGAAGTTATGAAATAAATGAAATACATGAAATATTTTACTGAAAAAAAAATTCTTTTGCCAGCTTTGCTTTTTCTTCATTAAAACGTGACACGGCCAAATGACTTTCCGCTTCTTACATTCTTGGGATTTTAGGGGGTGTCTCTTCTGTCAGCGCTGTCTTTACTGTCACGCAAACGTTAAGTCTTATCAGAGGAAACATGCACCCTAACTTTCATTTCTGGATATTATCAATTTAGAACTGTACAACATTATTATAAACTATTAACTGTCTTTTTTTGGTTTTTATGCCTTGTTCTAATACTCGCCAAGCAAACAAAATTAACCTTAACGCAGTGGATTGAAATGGGGTTTATGTAACGTACTAAGGAATAGCGGATCTTATCTTAGCCTTCAATGCCTTTCTGTTTGTTCATTGACTGACCAAGATAACATTGGATACATTCAAACAGTTCTCTCTAGTTTATTTGCTATTTACTGCAAGCTCTAGAGCAGAGTGTCACCGTAGTCATTTTAGCGTACCAGTATAGTTTACAGTTAATACTTATCATAAACGAACGCTAGCTTGCCTTTGAATCTGTTGCTTTTTATCGAATTCTTAATGGCCTTCCTCAAAACAAAAACAAACAAACGTCATTAAGCGTCGCGTGACTACTCTGTGACAGTCCTTGTTACTGATATCACGCAGATTTCAATTTTCAATGTTCCATTACAAAACGAAAAAATAGTAACAATTTCTTACGCACTCGGATCTCTAAATAATGTCTAATACAGTCGTACCTCTAGGCCAGAGGAGGCTAAATAATTCCGCTGGTCTGTATCTAGCTAATAGTACAAAACAGACGAAATGTGAACTGTTCCGGTAAAAACGGGATTTTTGCGCTGGATGTGGCTAGCTACAGGATGGTAGTATGTATTCGAAAAGTCATTACTATACAGCAACTGTCCTGTGAGGCTGCTTTTTCCCAAAACCCTTCGATCTAGGTGCTTCACAACCAGGTTACATGGCGGTCGTCTATGTTTCTCCGCGAAATTGACGCCACAACCATAGCACTTTTTAACACATGACTCTAGTAGGACAAATTCATACTTGCTGGTAGACATACCAGAATGCCACATGACTTGCGGTGATGCCGGTGGAGGAGCGAAAGGCCGCATTTGGGTACTTGGCATGTGCATTTGGCCACTTGAACCCGTTCGGGGCTGGTCATTGTACGAACAGCTGGGGGTCGGGTGAGACACAGGACCGGTTGGGTTGTAGGCCACACTTTGCTGTGGATAAGGTAACTGCTGAAACAGATGTTGCTGGTACTGCTGGTGCGCTGGGACCTGCTGGTGTGCTGGGACCTGCTGGTGTGCTGGGACCTCCTGGTGTGCTGGGACCTCCTGGTGTGCTGGGACCTGCTGGTGTGCTCGGACCTGCTGGTGTGCTCGGACCTGCTGGTGTGCTGGGTCTTCAGATGCTTCTCTAGGAAATGTCATGCCTATCTTGATAAACTTTCTTATCATTTATCAGATCTGCACGGTTTAAGCCACGGATATAAGAAAAAGTCTATAGAAGATCGAACAGCCCAACCCAAAGTCAGTCCACTGGCCTAAAGGTTACTTCCTTTGCTTGGGGAGCATAAAAATGAGGCAATTTGAACAAAATCGGTGGTTGCGTACAATAATTTAAAACTGAAATTTGCGTGATTTCAGTAACAATGTCTGTTTTATCTACTTGTCACGCGACGTTTTAGGCCATAGAATAAACTCCATAAAACCGGGATAAAACACACCCTGCTGTAGAGCTGGTGGTCTAGTATTGCACAGCTTGCAGTAAATAGCAAATAAACTAGAGAGAACTGTTTGAATGTATCCAATGTTATCTTGGTCAGTCAATGAACAAACAGAAAGGCATTGAAGGCTAAGATAAGATCCGCTATTCCTTAGTACGTTACATAAACCCCATTTCAATCCACTGCGTTAAGGTTAATTTTGTTTGCTTGGCGAGTATTAGAACAAGGCATAAAAACAAAAAAAAGACAGTTAATAGTTTATAATAATGTTGTACAGTTCTAAATTGATAATATCCAGAAATGAAAGTTAGCGTGCATGTTTCCTCTGATAAGACTTAACGTTTGCGTGACAGTAAAGACAGCGCTGACAGAAGAGACACCCCCTAAAATCCCAAGAATGTAAGAAGCGGAAAGTCATTTGGCCGTGTCACGTTTTAATGAAGAAAAAGCAAAGCTGGCAAAAGAAATTTTTTTTTTCAGTAAAATATTTCATGTATTTCATTTATTTCATAACTTCATTCCATTTATTTCAAATATACTATACTTTAAATATTATTTATTTATACTTTTTGAATTTTTCACTTAATTTTTATACATATATTTTATTAATTTTTTTTTATTTTATATCTTTTTTTCGACTCTCGACATGTTACCCTCGACTCTCGTCATGTTACCCTCGACTCTCGACTTTGTACCCTCGACTCTCGACCCTCGACAATTAGATACACTCATTTTTACCCAATCGATTTGCTACATCTGATAGCGCCACTTTTGTGTGTAATTACTCGATATTTTTTCTCTTTGTGTGTATGTTTTTGTTTATGGACTGCTTGCTCATTGGAAGTCTGTTTCAGCAACTATCACAGAGTATTACCACAACGCCTCAGAAAATTGAGATTCAAAATTTGGCATTGCCGGAAGAAAGTTAGCAAGTTCATAAGGGTAGAAACTCACGTTCGGTTCCATAAACTTCCACTCTAAGACAGTTCCAACCATGTCGCTTAGTTGGATTAAAACGGAGGTATCTTGCAGCCACTGTCACTGGTAACTTGTGTTGGTCAACAGTGTTGCCGTCGCCTTGCCTGTGAAATTCCTGTCAGTTGAGACAGTTTTGAGATTTTATAAGCGGTCTTACTAAAGAAACAGAATAACATGATACAAAACACCGAGAAGAAGTTCGACAATTTTGACGCGTACCATTGTATTTTTGACGAGTTGTCTGGAAATGTGTTCAAACACAGTCTCCAGTGTTGGATGTATCTTCTGAATCGAATCTAAAACGAACGAGAAAACGGAGAAATAGGCCTAGACATCTATACTTATTGAGATATCCACGTCATAATTCTGTTTGTTTGAACTTGATGGATTATTAGTAAGTTTGAGAAATATCTTTCTCAAACTCATTAATAATTCGTTTGAACAAAACAAATCATACCCGTGACGGTGTTTGGATATCCGATTTTAATAAAAATTAACAGAGATTTTTACGATTTTATTTCCATCCGTTTCCTCCTTAGTTTTAGTTTGGATTGAGAAGATATACCAAGCACTCAAGACAGTGTTTGATATAATTTTCAAACACCGCGGAATAATTTCCGCTACACTTCGTTTCTTGAACTCCTCCTCTCGTTGTTTAAAAATGTGGTCAAACACGGCCGGTCTTTCGTGTTTGACATCATAAATCATGCTTAGAATGAGAAGGGATGAAGTGTTTTTGATGGGATTCATTATCGGCACAATCTCGTTTTGACTTTTTATCAAAATACTGAAACAGATCTTACCAGTTCTGCGCCATTTGCATCTTTATAAGGTGTCCAGTTGTTTCCATCATTTGAGTAAGAAAGCTTGAAGGCCGTTACCCAGTCACTACCAATAGTATCTCCCTGAGTAGCAATAGCACACACGTCGACCATTTTTCCAAGATCAACCTGCAGCCAATCGTCATTTCTGGCGCCTTCATTGGCACACCAGCCAAAGCCCCTGTTACCATTGAGTCGACCATAAGCAGCCTGCCAATTAGTCCAAAACTGAGAAGACGCTGTCATCTGATTGTCGGGAATTTTTCCTTGGTCGGAAATTCCTACAGGCTTGACATAGCAATCATCTGCTACTCCTGCAATTGAATTTCCGTTCGGAGTCTTTGAAAGTAGTTGGGCTATCCTTAAAAATCGGAATTTTCCCAGCCTTCAATTAGCTACTTTTCTTTTCTTAACTTAATAAGTTCTTGAGTGTATCTAATTGCCGAGGGTCGACAGTCGAGGGTACAAAGTCGAGAGTCGAGGGTAACATGTCGATAGTCGAGGGTAACATGTCGAGAGTCGAGGGTAACATGTCGAGAGTCGAGGGTAACATGTCGAGGGTCGAGGGTAACATGTCGAGGGTCGAGGGTAACATGTCGAGGGTCGAGGGTAACATGTCGAGGGTCGAGGGTAACATGTCGAGAGTCGAGGGTAACATGTCGAGGGTCGAGGGTAACATGTCGAGAGTCGAGGGTAACATGTCGAGAGTCGAGGGTAACATGTCGAGGGTCGAGGGTAACATGTCGAGAGTCGAGGGTAACATGTCGAGGGTCGAGGGTAACATGTCGAGAGTCGAGGGTAACATGTCGAGGGTCGAGGGTAACATGTCGAGAGTCGAGGGTAACATGTCGAGAGTCGAGGGTAACATGTCGAGAGTCGAGGGTAACATGTCGAGAGTCGAGGGTAACATGTCGAGGGTCGAGGGTAACATGTCGAGAGTCGAGGGTAACATGTCGAGAGTCGAGGGTAACATGTCGAGAGTCGAGGGTAACATGTCGAGGGTCGAGGGTAACATGTCGAGAGTCGAGGGTAACATGTCGAGGGTCGAGGGTAACATGTCGAGAGTCGAGGGTAACATGTCGAGGGTCGAGGGTAACATGTCGAGAGTCGAGGGTAACATGTCGAGGGTCGAGGGTAACATGTCGAGGGTCGAGGGTAACATGTCGAGAGTCGAGGGTAACATGTCGAGAGTCGAGGGTAACATGTCGAGAGTCGAGGGTAACATGTCGAGAGTCGAGGGTAACATGTCGAGGGTCGAGGGTAACATGTCGAGAGTCGAGGGTAACATGTCGAGAGTCGAGGGTAACATGTCGAGAGTCGAGGGTAACATGTCGAGAGTCGAGGGTAACATGTCGATAGTCGAGGGTAACATGTCGAGGGTCGAGGGTAACATGTCGAGAGTCGAAAAAAAGATATAAAATAAAAAAAATTAATAAAATATATATATAAAAATTAAGTGAAAAATTCAAAAAATATAAATAAATAATATTTAAAGTATAGTATATTTGAAATAAATGGAATGAAGTTATGAAATAAATGAAATACATGAAATATTTTACTGAAAAAAAAATCAAGACAAAATTTTCTTTTGCCAGCTTTGCTTTTTCTTCATTAAAACGTGACACGGCCAAATGACTTTCCGCTTCTTACATTCTTGGGATTTTAGGGGGTGTCTCTTCTGTCAGCGCTGTCTTTACTGTCACGCAAACGTTAAGTCTTATCAGAGGAAACATGCACGCTAACTTTCATTTCTCGATATTATCAATTTAGAACTGTACAACATTAAATAGCAAATAAACTAGAGAGAACTGTTTGAATGTATGCAATGTTATCTTGGTCAGTCAATGAACAAACAGAAAGGCATTGAAGGCTAAGATAAGATCCGCTATTCCTTAGTACGTTACATAAACCCCATTTCAATCCACTGCGTTAAGGTTAATTGTGTTTACTTGGTGAGTATTAGAACAAGGCATAAAAACAAAAAAAATACAGTTAATAGTTTATAATAATGTTGTACAGTTCTAAATTGATAATATCGAGAAATGAAAGTTAGGGTGCATGTTTCCTCTGATAAGACTTAACGTTTGCGTGACAGTAAAGACAGCGCTGACAGAAGAGACACCCCCTAAAATCCCAAGAATGTAAGAAGCGGAAAGTCATTTGGCCGTGTCACGTTTTAATGAAGAAAAAGCAAAGCTGGCAAAAGAAAATTTTGTCTTGATTTTTTTTGTCAGTAAAATATTTCATGTATTTCATTTATTTCATAACTTCATTCCATTTATTTCAAATATACTATACTTTAAATATTATTTATTTATATTTTTTGAATTTTTCACTTAATTTTTATATATATATTTCATTAATTTTTTTTTATTTTATATCTTTTTTTCGACGCTCGACATGTTACCCTCGACCCTCGACATGTTACCCTCGACTCTCGACATGTTACCCTCGACTGCGAGCTCCGAAATTGAACAAAGTCAATAGCTTTCTGGATATTTTACTCACCTGCGATTGATGTGGTGGGCGCTGAAAATAATCATAAAGTTTGGATTAAACTCAAACTAAAACAAACTTTATCGTTACTGAGAAAATTAACAAAAACCTTCAGATCTTGCTATTATCTACTAGATATACTGTCCTATGTACTATGCCTGATCTATTTTGTAGTGATTTGATGGGTAATTTTTATATGAGAATAGACAAAACTGGAAGATGATTGTGGTACAGCCGAAAAGCCGCCTACATTTAAAAAAGTCAGTACCTTTTGAGGTATTTTACTAACCTCGTTTTGATACGGTAGAAGTGAAAAAACAAAAAATCATTATATTTGGATGAAATTCAAACTAAAACAACGTTGGTAACTTTTATCTACTCAGACTTTGTTCTAGACCGATGTTATTTCACCCCAGAAAACAGCATTTAAGAATTAGTCAAAAATAGCCAAATCTAGCAAAAGAAAACATAATGAACGTCTAATAATGTCTAGTCGATTGCTAACTATTTTACGAGTTAGGTAAAATCACTCTTTATATTAGGCCTAATCTATTTTGTAATGATTTGATGGGTAATGTGTGAGTGAGAATGGACTAAACTAGAAGAAGATCATGGTACAGCCGAAGCTAAACACACAAAGTCAGTACCTTTGTAGATATTTTACTTACCCGCGGGTGATACCTGATCAGGCACTGGAAATAATCATAACGTTTTGGATTAAAATTCAAACTAAAACAAGCTTGGTAACAAATCTTGGTATTATCTACTTAGATACTGTTCCATATATGATGCCTAACCTTATTTATTAAAAGATAATGGGTAATTTGTTAGTTAGTAAGGAAGGGCAAAGTTTGAAGATGACCATGGTATGAATGTTGAGAAGCTTAAATCTGTTATCCGTTATCAGCGTTTTGTCTATGTGACTGTACCCTTTGCTCAGTTAATGATCGTCAACCAACAGGAGTGTATCTAATTGTCGAGGGTCGAGAGTCGGGGGTACAAAGTCGAGAGTCGAGGGTAACATGTCGAGAGGCGAGGGTAACATGTCGAGAGTCGAGGGTAACATGTCGAGAGTCGAAAAAAAGATATAAAATAAAAAAAAATTAATAAAATATATATATAAAAATTAAGTGAAAAATTCAAAAAATATAAATAAATAATATTTAAAGTATAGTATATTTGAAATAAATGGAATGAAGTTATGAAATAAATGAAATACATGAAATATTTTACTGAAAAAAAAAATCAAGACAAAATTTTCTTTTGCCAGCTTTGCTTTTTCTTCATTAAAACGTGACACGGCCAAATGACTTTCCGCTTCTTACATTCTTGGGATTTTAGTGGGTGTCTCTTCTGTCAGCGCTGTCTTTACTGTCACGCAAACGTTAAGTCTTATCAGAGGAAACATGCACCCTAACTTTCATTTCTCGATATTATCAATTTAGAACTGTACAACATTATTATAAACTATTAACTGTCTTTTTTTTGTTTTTATGCCTTGTTCTAATACTCGCCAAGCAAACAAAATTAACCTTAACGCAGTGGATTGAAATGGGGTTTATGTAACGTACTAAGGAATAGCGGATCTTATCTTAGCCTTCAATGCCTTTCTGTTTGTTCATTGACTGACCAAGATAACATTGGATACATTCAAACAGTTCTCTCTAGTTTATTTGCTATTTACTGCAAGCTCTAGAGCAGAGTGTCACCGTAGTCATTTTAGCGTACCAGTATAGTTTACAGTTAATACTTATCATAAACGAACGCTAGCTTGCCTTTGAATCTTTTGCTTTTTATCGAATTCTTAATGGCCTTCCTCAAAACAAAAACAAACAAACGTCATTAAGCGTCGCGTGACTACTCTGTGACAGTCCTTGTTACTGATGTCACGCAGATTTCAATTTTCAATGTTCCATTACAAAACGAAAAAATAGTAACAATTTCTTACGCACTCGGATCTCTAAATAATGTCTAATACAGTCGTACCTCTAGGCCAGAGGAGGCTAAATAATTCCGCTGGTCTGTATCTAGCGAATAGTACAAAACAGACGAAATGTGAACTGTTCCGGTAAAAACGGGATTTTTGCGCTGGATGTGGCTAGCTACAGGATGGTAGTATGTATTCGAAAAGTCATTACTATACAGCAACTGTCCTGTGAGGCTGCTTTTTCCCAAAACCCTTCGATCTAGGTGCTTCACAACCAGGTTACATGGCGGTCGTCTATGTTTCTCCGCGAAATTGACGCCACAACCATAGCACTTTTTAACACATGACTCTAGTAGGACAAATTCATACTTGCTGGTAGACATACCAGAATGCCACATGACTTGCGGTGATGCCGGTGGAGGAGCGAAAGGCCGCATTTGGGTACTTGGCATGTGCATTTGGCCACTTGAACCCGTTCGGGGCTGGTCATTGTACGAACAGCTGGGGGTCGGGTGAGACACAGGACCGGTTGGGTTGTAGGCCACACTTTGCTGTGGATAAGGTAACTGCTGAAACAGATGTTGCTGGTACTGCTGGTGCGCTGGGACCTGCTGGTGTGCTGGGACCTGCTGGTGTGCTGGGACCTCCTGGTGTGCTGGGACCTCCTGGTGTGCTGGGACCTGCTGGTGTGCTCGGACCTGCTGGTGTGCTCGGACCTGCTGGTGTGCTGGGTCTTCAGATGCTTCTCTAGGAAATGTCATGCCTATCTTGATAAACTTTCTTATCATTTATCAGATCTGCACGGTTTAAGCCACGGATATAAGAAAAAGTCTATAGAAGATCGAACAGCCCAACCCAAAGTCAGTCCACTGGCCTAAAGGTTACTTCCTTTGCTTGGGGAGCATAAAAATGAGGCAATTTGAACAAAATCGGTGGTTGCGTACAATAATTTAAAACTGAAATTTGCGTGATTTCAGTAACAATGTCTGTTTTATCTACTTGTCACGCGACGTTTTAGGCCATAGAATAAACTCCATAAAACCGGGATAAAACACACCCTGCTGTAGAGCTGGTGGTCTAGTATTGCACAGCTTGCAGTAAATAGCAAATAAACTAGAGAGAACTGTTTGAATGTATCCAATGTTATCTTGGTCAGTCAATGAAAAAACAGAAAGGCATTGAAGGCTAAGATAAGATCCGCTATTCCTTAGTACGTTACATAAACCCCATTTCAATCCACTGCGTTAAGGTTAATTTTGTTTGCTTGGCGAGTATTAGAACAAGGCATAAAAACAAAAAAAAAGACAGTTAATAGTTTATAATAATGTTGTACAGTTCTAAATTGATAATATCCAGAAATGAAAGTTAGCGTGCATGTTTCCTCTGATAAGACTTAACGTTTGCGTGACAGTAAAGACAGCGCTGACAGAAGAGACACCCCCTAAAATCCCAAGAATGTAAGAAGCGGAAAGTCATTTGGCCGTGTCACGTTTTAATGAAGAAAAAGCAAAGCTGGCAAAAGAAATTTTTTTTTTCAGTAAAATATTTCATGTATTTCATTTATTTCATAACTTCATTCCATTTATTTCAAATATACTATACTTTAAATATTATTTATTTATACTTTTTGAATTTTTCACTTAATTTTTATACATATATTTTATTAATTTTTTTTTATTTTATATCTTTTTTTCGACTCTCGACATGTTACCCTCGACTCTCGTCATGTTACCCTCGACTCTCGACTTTGTACCCTCGACTCTCGACCCTCGACAATTAGATACACTCATTTTTACCCAATCGATTTGCTACATCTGATAGCGCCACTTTTGTGTGTAATTACTCGATATTTTTTCTCTTTGTGTGTATGTTTTTGTTTATGGACTGCTTGCTCATTGGAAGTCTGTTTCAGCAACTATCACAGAGTATTACCACAACGCCTCAGAAAATTGAGATTCAAAATTTGGCATTGCCGGAAGAAAGTTAGCAAGTTCATAAGGGTAGAAACTCACGTTCGGTTCCATAAACTTCCACTCTAAGACAGTTCCAACCATGTCGCTTAGTTGGATTAAAACGGAGGTATCTTGCAGCCACTGTCACTGGTAACTTGTGTTGGTCAACAGTGTTGCCGTCGCCTTGCCTGTGAAATTCCTGTCAGTTGAGACAGTTTTGAGATTTTATAAGCGGTCTTACTAAAGAAACAGAATAACATGATACAAAACACCGAGAAGAAGTTCGACAATTTTGACGCGTACCATTGTATTTTTGACGAGTTGTCTGGAAATGTGTTCAAACACAGTCTCCAGTGTTGGATGTATCTTCTGAATCGAATCTAAAACGAACGAGAAAACGGAGAAATAGGCCTAGACATCTATAGTTATTGAGATATCCACGTCATAATTCTGTTTGTTTGAACTTGATGGATTATTAGTAAGTTTGAGAAATATCTTTCTCAAACTCATTAATAATTCGTTTGAACAAAACAAATCATACCCGTGACAGTGTTTGGATATCCGATTTTAATAAAAATTAACAGAGATTTTTACGATTTTATTTCCATCCGTTTCCTCCTTAGTTTTAGTTTGGATTGAGAAGATATACCAAGCACTCAAGACAGTGTTTGATATAATTTTCAAACACCGCGGAATAATTTCCGCTACACTTCGTTTCTTGAACTCTCTTCTCGTTGTTTAAAAATGTGGTCAAACACGGCCGGTCTTTCGTGTTTGACATCATAAATCATGCTTAGAATGAGAAGGGATGAAGTGTTTTTGATGGGATTCATTATCGGCACAATCTCGTTTTGACTTTTTATCAAAATACTGAAACAGATCTTACCAGTTCTGCGCCATTTGCATCTTTATAAGGTGTCCAGTTGTTTCCATCATTTGAGTAAGAAAGCTTGAAGGCCGTTACCCATGTACTAGTAAAAGGATCTCCCTGAGAAGCAATAGCACACACGTCGACCATTTTTCCAAGATCAACCTGCAGCCAATCGTCATTTCTGGCGCCTTCATTGGCACACCAGCCAAAGCCCCTGTTACCATTGAGTCGACCATAAGCAGCCTGCCAATTAGTGCCAAACCAAGAAGACGCTGTCATCTGATTGTCGGGAATTTTTCCTTGGTCGGAAATTCCTACAGGCTTGGCATAGCAATCATCTGCTACTCCTGCAATTGAATTTCCGTTCGGAGTCTTTGAAAGTAGTTGGGCTATCCTTAAAAATCGGAATTTTCCCAGCCTTCAATTGAGTGTATCTAATTGCCCAGGGTCAAGAGTCGAGGGTACAAAGTCGAGAGTCGAGGGTAACATGTCGATAGTCGAGGGTAACATGTCGAGAGTCGAGGGTAACATGTCGAGAGTCGAAAAAAAGATATAAAATAAAAAAAATTAATAAAATATATATATAAAAATTAAGTGAAAAATTCAAAAAATATAAATAAATAATATTTAAAGTATAGTATATTTGAAATAAATGGAATGAAGTTAAAAAATAAATGAAATACATGAAATATTTTACTGAAAAAAAAAATCAAGACAAAATTTTCTTTTGCCAGCTTTGCTTTTTCTTCATTAAAACGTGACACGGCCAAATGACTTTCCGCTTCTTACATTCTTGGGATTTTAGGGGGTGTCTCTTCTGTCAGCGCTGTCTTTACTGTCACGCAAACGTTAAGTCTTATCAGAGGAAACATGCACGCTATTTTTCAGTTCTCGATATTATCAATTTAGAACTGTACAACATTAAATAGCAAATAAACTAGAGAGAACTGTTTGAATGTATCCAATGTTATCTTGGTCAGTCAATGAACAAACAGAAAGGCATTGAAGGCTAAGATAAGATCCGCTATTCCTTAGTACGTTACATAAACCCCATTTCAATCCACTGCGTTAAGGTTAATTTTGTTTACTTGGCGAGTATTAGAACAAGGCATAAAAACAAAAAAAAAGACAGTTAATAGTTTATAATAATGTTGTACAGTTCTAAATTGATAATATCGAGAAATGAAAGTTAGGGTGCATGTTTCCTCTGATAAGACTTAACGTTTGCGTGACAGTAAAGACAGCGCTGACAGAAGAGACACCCCCTAAAATCCCAAGAATGTAAGAAGCGGAAAGTCATTTGGCCGTGTCACGTTTTAATGAAGAAAAAGCAAAGCTGGCAAAAGAAAATTTTGTCTTGATTTTTTTTTTCAGTAAAATATTTCATGTATTTCATTTATTTCATAACTTCATTCCATTTATTTCAAATATACTATACTTTAAATATTATTTATTTATATTTTTTGAATTTTTCACTTAATTTTTATATATATATTTTATTAATTTTTTTTATTTTATATCTTTTTTTCGACTCTCGACATGTTACCCTCGACCCTCGACATGTTACCCTCGACTCTCGACATGTTACCCTCGACTGCGAGCTCCGAAATTGAACAAAGTCAATAGCTTTCTGGATATTTTACTCACCTGCGATTGATGTGGTGGGCGCTGAAAATAATCATAAAGTTTGGATTAAACTCAAACTAAAACAAACTTTATCGTTACTGAGAAAATTAACAAAAACCTTCAGATCTTGCTATTATCTACTAGATATACTTTCCTATGTACTATGCCTGATCTATTTTGTAGTGATTTGATGGGTAATTTTTATATGACAAAACTGGAAGATGATTGTGGTACAGCCGAAAAGCCGCCTACATTTAAAAAAGTCAGTACCTTTTGAGGTATTTTACTAACGTCGTTTTGATACGGTAGAAGTGAAAAAACAAAAAATCATTATATTTGGATGAAATTCAAACTAAAACAACGTTGGTAACTTTTATCTACTCAGACTTTGTTCTAGACCGATGTTATTTCACCCCAAAAAACAGCATTTAAGAATTAGTCAAAAATAGCCAAATCTAGCAAAAGAAAACATAATGAACGTCTAATAATGTCTAGTCGATTGCTAACTATTTTACGAGTTAGGTAAAATCACTCTTTATATTAGGCCTAATCTATTTTGTAATGATTTGATGCGTAATGTGTGAGTGAGAATGGACTAAACTAGAAGATGATCATGGTACGGCCGAAGCTGAACAAAGTCAGTACCTTTGTAGATATTTTACTTACCTGCGGTTGATACCTGATCAGGAACTGGAAATAATCATAACGTTTTGATTAAAATTCAAACTAAAACAAGCTTGGTAACAAATCTTGGTATTATCTACTTAGATACTGTTCCATGTATGATGCCTAACCTTACTGTGGAATAATTGTTATTCATGGAATAATTGTTATTTAGTCGATTGCTAACTATTTTACGAGTTAGGTAAAATCACTCTTTATATTAGGCCTAATCTATTTTGTAATGATTTGATGGGTAATGTGTGAGTGAGAATGGACTAAACTAGAAGATGATCATGGTACGGCCGAAGCTGAACACACAAAGTCAGTACCTTTGTAGATATTTCACTTACCCGCGGGTGATACCTGATCAGGCACTGGAAATAATCATAACGTTCTGGATTAAAATTCAAACTAAAACAAGCTTGGTAACAAATCTTGGTATTATCTACTTAGATACTGTTCCATATATGATGCCTAACCTTATTTACTAAAAGATAATGGGTAATTTGTTAGTTAGTAAGGAAGGGCAAAGTTTGAAGATGACCATGGTATGAATGTTGACAAGCTTAAATCTGTTATCCGTTATCAGCGTTTTGTCTATGTGACTGTACCCTTTGCTCAGTTAATGATCGTCAACCAACAGTGATGGTAATCTTCGATGCTTGAGGGTATTGGTGACGGCCGCTTTTCCTCAACATCCTTTCTGAGACTCTATTCGCTACTTGCACATACCCATAATCCTTTGCGTTGTTGGGGGGTAACCATTTAATAGCATAAATGGATGGTATCATGACAAAAATTAGTTCGGGGAACTCGCAAAACCAGCTACTAATGCTTAAAAATGCACCAGAATTTACCAAAATCATGATAGGAGAAATTTGTACTAGTTTATAACTAAATGTAGAGAATTTTTTTTTGTCCATACATCGTCTTGTAATTTTACGGACGATGATGGGTAATTTTTAAATGAGAATAGACAAAACTAGAAGATGATTGTTGTGCAGCCGAATAGCTGCCTAAATTGGAAAAAGTCAGTACCTTTTGAGGTATTTTACTAACCTGGTTTTGATACGGTAGGCGATAAAAGAAAAAAAATCATCATATCTGGATGAAATTCAAACTAAAACAACCTTGGTTAACTTTTATCTACTCCGGACCTTGGTCTAGATTGATGTTATTTCAACCCCGAAAAAGAGCATTAGTAACTTCTCAGCTCCGACTATTGCATTTCTAGCTTTTGGATTGGCTAAAAAACTCCGACTATGAGCCAATAGTCGGAGGTTTACGTCATATTGAAAATAGTGCGCCAAGTTTAAAAATTTTCCGCACGAAGTTTTCAACTTCAGACCTCTATAATGGTCGAAATAAAAATCGGCGGCAAAACCCGGTTTGATAATTTACTAAAACAATTATTCCATTCGCCCTTGTTGGATATGAAGTGATTAAAACCAACTCGCGCTACGCGCTCGTTGGTTATGTTATCACTTCATATCCAACTAAGGCTCATGGAATAATTGTTATTTAGTCGATTGCTAACTATTTTACGAGTTAGGTAAAATCACTCTTTATATTAGGCCTAATCTATTTTGTAATGATTTGATGCGTAATGTGTGAGTGAGAATGGAGTAAACTAGAAGATGATCATGGTACGGCGGAAGCTGAACAAAGTCAGTACCTTTGTAGATATTTTACTTACCTGCGTGAGGTACCCAATCAGGAACTGGAAATAATCATAATGTTTTGGATTAAAATTCAAACTAAAACAAGCTTGGTAACAAATCTTGGTATTATCTACTTAGATATTGTTCTATACATCATGCCTAACCTTATTTATTATAAGTTAATTGGTAATTTGTGAGTAAGGAAGGGCAAAGTTTGAAGATGACCATGGTTTGAATGTTGACAAGCTTAAATCTGTTATACGTTATCAGAGTTTTGTCCGTGTGACTCTACCCTATGGTCAATTAAAGATCTACACCCAACAGTGATTGTAATCTTCGATGCTTGAGGGTAGTGGTGACGGCTTTTTTTTTCCTTGGCATAGTTTCTGAGAGAATCTATTAAGCTTTCGCTGGAAACAGTTGTTAATGATGACTTAAAAAGTCGAAAAAGTGGTTTTACGTTAATTAACTATAAGTATTTAATGACTCAACTCTGCAAGGTCAGCTGGTATTTTTTGTGTTAAGCAGGCGTTCTCATTTGTCATGCGTCTTCAATTTGTTAGGCAGTGGCCAGCAAGTTTGCTGCGTTTAACTATCTTTGGACAATTGACACCAGCACGGCCACAAAGAGAAGGGCAGACTTTTTTGAATTCTGAACTCGTGTCCACCACAATCACTTAATACTTATTACAATTTTCTCTCCCTTTAATTATTCAGTTTAGAACTTTTTCTTGTTTTTTTTTGGAAGTAATTAACGTTTAAGTAAACAAAAATTCATATCTTAATATGCCTCTAGCACCGTTTTGACCAAAAACGCAACATTATGTTCATAGTGCTACTCTCAACTTACCAACACAATCATTTTCACAGCCAATGTCGCAACATATTAATCCTTCTATGCAGTCACTATCGTCAGTACAAAAGTTCTTTTTGTACCATGGACATTCAGCCGGTTTTTCAAAAACTGGACATACGCCTCGTCCTGGAGACAGATCACATTTAACTCAAACTGGTGATTATTAAGCAAAATCAAGTTTGTTTTAGTAGCTAGTGAAGAAAAGCATGGTGGAACCATATTGGAAATAATCTAGACAAGCTTTCCAAGAGTTTATTATTTCTTCAAAAGCTGAATAATACTCTTTCTAGACGTCCACGGCAGCTTTTCAAGTGTGCAATGTTTGGCAGTTGTCCTTTTTTTGTAAGATTTGCAATTTCAGATCTGCTGCTTCGTTGTCTGTTTTAGAGATGGAATCCATGTAAAAAAGCGAAAACTACTTATATATAAGTGACTGGAAAATAAGCATTCTTCCATTCCTTGGATAATGATGCATTTGAAATCACTGCCGTTAACACTTGCCTTGTTTGAATCTCCTACGACCAGGAGGTGGGGAAGCGGATTGCGAGCTCCAAAATTGAACAAAGTGAATAGCTTTCTAGGTATTTTACTCACCTGTCATTGATATGGTGGGCGCTAAAAATAATCACAAAGTTTGGATTAAACTCAAACTAAAACAAACTTTATCGTTACTGAGAAAATTAACAAAAACCTTCAGATTTGCTATTATCTACTAGATATACTGTCCTATGTACTATGCCTAATCTATTTTGTAGTGATTTGATGGGTAATTTTTATATGAAAACAGACAAAGCTGGAAGATGATTGTGGTACAGCCGAATAGCCACCTAAATTGAAAAAAGTCAGTACCTTTTGAGGTATTTTACTAACCTGGTTTTGATACGGTAGGCGGTGAAAGAAAAAATCATTATATTTGGATGAAATTCAAACAAAAACAACCTTGGTAGCTTTTATCTACTCAGACTTTGTTCTAGACCGATGTTATTTCACCCCCGAAAACAGCATTTAAGAATTAGTCAAAAATAGCCAAATCTAACAAAAGGAGACACAATGAACGTCTAATAATGTCTGGTGGATTGCTAACTACTTTACAACTTAGGTAAAATCACCCTATATATTATTCCTAATCTATTTTATAATGATTTGATGCCTAATGTGTGAGTGAGAATGGAGTAAACTAGATCAGAAGATGATCATGGTACGGCCGAAGCTGAACAAAGTCAGTACCTTTGTAGATATTTTACTTACCTGCCTGTGATACCTGATCAGGAACTGGAAATAATCATAATGTTTTGGATTAAAATTCAAACTAAAACAAGCTTGGTAACAAATCTTGGTATTATCTACTTAGATACTGTTCTATATATCAAGCCTAACCTTATTTATTATAAGTTAATGGGTAATTTGTGAATAAGGAAGGGAAAAGTTTAAAGTTGACCATGGTAAGAATGTTGACAAGCTTAAATGCGGTGTAACTTAATTCTCTATTTTATATTTAACGGACGCCATTATCCGTTGTTTAAAACAAAGAGGCGAAGTCCAAAGTATAAACTAATCTCGGATCAGCAAACATATTGAGTTAGTAAGCGAGTCTTGTAGGTAGAGAGCGAAAACTCCCTTTAAAAGGATAAGTAACTGGACAATGGACACTCTTTAGTTAATTGGATGATGATGCATTATAGAGTAGTGTTAACACTAGCTTAACACTGTTCACACCAGACATGTTTGAATCTCCTACGACCAGGAGGTGGGGAAGCGGATTCCGAGCTCCGAAATTGAACAAAGTCAATAGCTTTCTGGATATTTTACTCACCTGCGATTGATGTGGTGGGCGCTGAAAATAATCATAAAGTTTGGATTAAACTCAAACTAAAACAAACTTTATCGTTACTGAGAAAATTAACAAAAACCTTCAGATTTGCTATTATCTACTAGATATACGTACTGTCCTATGTACTATGCCTGATCTATTTTGTAGTGATTTGATGGCTAATTTTTATATGAGAACAGACAAAGCTGGAAGATGATTGTGGTACAGCCGAATAGCCGCCTAAATTGAAAAAAGTCAGTACCTTTTGAGATATTTTACTAACTTGGTTTTGATACGGTAGGCGGTGAAAGAAAAAATCATTATATTTGGATGAAATTCAAACTAAAACAACGTTGGTATCTTTTATCTACTCAGACTTTGTTCTAGACCGATGTTATTTCACCCCCGAAAACAGCATTTAAGAATTATTCTCAAACTCATTAATAATTCATCAAGTTACAACAAAGGAAATCATGACCGTGACGGTGGTTTGGATATCCGGTCTTAATTAGCATAGATTTTGACGATTTCACTTCTCCGTTTACTCCTTAGTTTTTGTTTCGATTGAGAAGATATATCAAATACTCGAGACAGTGTTTCATCAGCTATCCAAACACCTCGAATTTCGTCAAAAATACTCCGCTGCGCGTCGTATTTTCAACTCTCTTCTCGGTGTTTGGATATCCCGATGAAACACTGTCACTCGTGTTTGATATATTACGTCAAAAATAGCCAAATCTAACAAAAGAAGACACACTGAACGTCTAATAATGTCTAGTCGATTGCTAACTATTTTACGACTTAGGTAAAATCACTCTTTATATTATTCCTAATCTATTTTATAATGATTTGATGCGTAATGTGTGAGTGAGAATGGACTAAACTAGAAGATAGTCATGGTACGGCCGAAGCTGAACAAAGTCAGTACCTTTGTAGATATTTTACTTACCTGCGGTTGATACCTGATCAGGAACTGGAAATAATCATAACGTTTTGATTAAAATTCAAACTAAAACAAGCTTGGTAACAAATCTTGGTATTATCTACTTAGATACTGTTCCATGTATGATGCCTAACCTTACTGTGGAATAATTGTTATTCATGGAATAATTGTTATTTAGTCGATTGCTAACTATTTTACGAGTTAGGTAAGATCACTCTTTATATTAGGCCTAATCTATTTTGTAATGATTCGATTGGTAATGTGTGAGTAAGAATGGACTAAACTAGAAGATGGTTATGGTACGGCCGAAGCTGAACAAAGTCAGTACCTTTGTAGATATTTTACTTACCTGCGGTTGATACCTGATCAGGAACTGGAAATAATCATAACGTTTTGATTAAAATTCAAACTAAAACAAGCTTGGTAACAAATCTTGGTATTATCTACTTAGATACTGTTCCATGTATGATGCCTAACCTTACTGTGGAATAATTGTTATTCATGGAATAATTGTTATTTAGTCGATTGCTAACTATTTTATGAATTAGGTAAAATCACTCTTTATATTAGGCCTAATCTATTTTGTAATGATTTGATTGGTAATGTGTGAGTGAGAATGGACTAAACTAGAAGATGATCATGGTACGGCCGAAGCTGAACAAAGTCAGTACCTTTGTAGATATTTTACTTACCTGCGGTTGATACCTGATCAGGAACTGGAAATAATCATAACGTTTTGATTAAAATTCAAACTAAAACAAGCTTGGCAACAAATCTTGGTATTATCTACTTAGATACTGTTCCATGTATGATGCCTAACCTTACTGTGGAATAATTGTTATTCATGGAATAATTGTTATTTAGTCGATTGCTAACTATTTTACGAGTTAGGTAAAATCACTCTTTATATTAGGCCTAATCTATTTTGTAATGATTTGATTGGTAATGTGTGAGTGAGAATGGACTAAACTAGAAGATGATTATGGTACGGCCGAAGCTGAACAAAGTCAGTACCTTTGTAGATATTTTACTTACCTGCGGTTGATACCTGATCAGGAACTGGAAATAATCATAACGTTTTGATTAAAATTCAAACTAAAACAAGCTTGGCAACAAATCTTGGTATTATCTACTTAGATACTGTTCCATGCATGATGCCTAACCTTACTGTGGAATAATTGTTATTCATGGAATAATTGTTATTTAGTCGATTGCTAACTATTTTACGAGTTAGGTAAAATCACTCTTTATATTAGGCCTAATCTATTTTGTAATGATTTGATTGGTAATGTGTGAGTGAGAATGGACTAAACTAGAAGATGATTATGGTACGGCCGAAGCTGAACAAAGTCAGTACCTTTGTAGATATTTTACTTACCTGCGGTTGATACCTGATCAGGAACTGGAAATAATCATAACGTTTTGATTAAAATTCAAACTAAAACAAGCTTGGTAACAAATCTTGGTATTATCTACTTAGATACTGTTCCATGTATGATGCCTAACCTTACTGTGGAATAATTGTTATTCATGGAATAATTGTTATTTAGTCGATTGCTAACTATTTTACGAGTTAGGTAAAATCACTCTTTATATTAGGCCTAATCTATTTTGTAATGATTTGATTGGTAATGTGTGAGTGAGAATGGACTAAACTAGAAGATGATTATGGTACGGCCGAAGCTGAACAAAGTCGGTACCTTTGTAGATATTTTACTTACCTGCGGTTGATACCTGATCAGGAACTGGAAATAATCATAACGTTTTGATTAAAATTCAAACTAAAACAAGCTTGGCAACAAATCTTGGTATTATCTACTTAGATACTGTTCCATGCATGATGCCTAACCTTACTGTGGAATAATTGTTATTCATGGAATAATTGTTATTTAGTCGATTGCTAACTATTTTACGAGTTAGGTAAAATCACTCTTTATATTAGGCCTAATCTATTTTGTAATGATTTGATTGGTAATGTGTGAGTGAGAATGGACTAAACTAGAAGATGATTATGGTACGGCCGAAGCTGAACAAAGTCAGTACCTTTGTAGATATTTTACTTACCTGCGGTTGATACCTGATCAGGAACTGGAAATAATCATAACGTTTTGATTAAAATTCAAACTAAAACAAGCTTGGTAACAAATCTTGGTATTATCTACTTAGATACTGTTCCATGTATGATGCCTAACCTTACTGTGGAATAATTGTTATTCATGGAATAATTGTTATTTAGTCGATTGCTAACTATTTTACGAGTTAGGTAAAATCACTCTTTATATTAGGCCTAATCTATTTTGTAATGATTTGATTGGTAATGTGTGAGTGAGAATATACTAAACTAGAAGATGATTATGGTACGGCCGAAGCTGAACAAAGTCAGTACCTTTGTAGATAATTTACTTACCTGCGGTTGATACCTGATCAGGAACTGGAAATAATCATAACGTTTTGATTAAAATTCAAACTAAAACAAGCTTGGCAACAAATCTTGGTATTATCTACTTAGATACTGTTCCATGTATGATGCCTAACCTTACTGTGGAATAATTGTTATTCATGGAATAATTGTTATTTAGTCGATTGCTAACTATTTTACGAGTTAGGTAAAATCACTCTTTATATTAGGCCTAATCTATTTTGTAATGATTTGATTGGTAATGTGTGAGTGAGAATGGACTAAACTAGAAGATGATCATGGTACGGCCGAAGCTGAACAAAGTCAGTACCTTTGTAGATATTTTACTTACCTGCGGTTGATACCTGATCAGGAACTGGAAATAATCATAACGTTTTGATTAAAATTCAAACTAAAACAAGCTTGGTAACAAATCTTGGTATTATCTACTTAGATACTGTTCCATGTATGATGCCTAACCTTACTGTGGAATAATTGTTATTTATGGAATAATTATTATTTAGTCGATTGCTAACTATTTTACGAGTTAGGTAAAATCACTCTTTGTATTAGGCCTAATCTATTTTGTAATGATTTGATTGGTAATGTGTGAGTGAGAATGGACTAAACTAGAAGATGATCATGGTACGGCCGAAGCTGAACAAAGTCAGTACCTTTGTAGATATTTTACTTACCTGCGGTTGATACCTGATCAGGAACTGGAAATAATCATAACGTTTTGATTAAAATTCAAACTAAAACAAGCTTGGTAACAAATCTTGGTATTATCTACTTAGATACTGTTCCATGTATGATGCCTAACGTTATTTATTATAAATTAATGGGTAATTTGTGAGAAAGGAAGGGAAAAGTTTGAAGATGACCATGGTTTTAATGCTGACAAGCGTAATCTGTTATCGGTTATCAGAGTTTTGTCCGTGTGACTGTACCCTATGGTCAATTAAAGATCTACACCCAACAGTGACTGTAATGTTCGGTGCTTGAGGGTAGTGGTGACGGCTTTTTTTTCCTTGGCATAGTTTCTGAGAGAATCTATTAAGCTTTCGCTGGAAACAGTTAAAGATGATTTAAAAAGTGGAAAAAGTGGTTTTACATTAATTAACTAACTTTTATCTACTCAGACTTTGTTCTACACCGATGTTATTTCACCCCCGAAAACAGCATTTAAGAATTAGTCAAAAATAGCCAAATCTAACAAAAGAAGACACACTGAACGTCTAATAATGTCTAGTCGATTGCTAACTATTTTACGACTTAGGTAAAATCACTCTTTATATTATTCCTAATCTATTTTATAATGATTTGATGCGTAATGTGTGAGTGAGAATGGAGTAAACTAGAAGATGATCATGGTACGGCCGAAGCTGAACAAAGTCAGTACCTTTGTAGATATTTTACTTACCTGCGGGTGATACCTGATCAGGAACTGGAAATAATCATAACGTTTTGGATTAAAATTCAAACTAAAACAAGCTTGGTAACAAATCTTGGTATTATCTACTTAGATACTGTTCTACATATCAAGCCTAACCTTATTTATTATAAATTTATGGGTAATTTGTGAGTAAGAAGGGAAAAGTTTGAAGATGACCATGGTATGAATGTTGACAAGCTTAAATGTGGTGTAACTTAATTCTCTATTTCATATTTAACGGACGCCATTGTCCGTTATTTAAAACAAAGAGGCGAGGTCCAAAGTATAAACTAATCTCGGATCAGCAAACATATTGAGTTAGTAAGCGAGTCTTGTAGGTAGAGAGCGAAAACTCCCTTTAAAAGGATAAGTAAATAGACAATGGACACTCTTTAGTTAATTGGATGATGATGCATTATAGAGTAGTGTTAACACTAGCTTAACACTGTTCACACCAGGCATGTTTGAATCAACCATTTGCATAGCCAGTGTCACAACACTTCAGTCCCGCTGGGCAGCTATTGCCATCACAACAGTTCTCTATGGCCTCTGGACATTCAGCCGGTGGTTCAAAAGTTGGACATATGCCTGGTTCTGGAGACAGATCACATTTATCACAAACTGGTGATTACTAAGCAAAATTTAGTGTTGATGAGTAGCTAGTGAAGAAAAGCACGGTGGAACCATTCTGGTAATTATCTGGTGATTAGTAAGTAAAATTTGCTTTTTGTGAGTGACTTCAGCGGAAGCACAAGGTGGAACTACATAAGCTGCGGGAGCGAGTGGCGCTGCAGGCCCCCTCCCCACCCCCCAGCTACGGAGATTATGTAATTTTTCGGGCAAAACGTTCATAATTCGGGAAACTACACTTGAGAGAAAAAGCTGTTGGCGGGATTTCCAAATCTTGTAAATAGAGTTTCTAGTTAGTGCTTGTTTTGTAAATCTCTGTGTAATTAGACGTCCGACTGGGAGTCTGTAGGCTGTCAAGTGTTTCTTCAGAAAAAATAAAATATCCCTTTGTTAAGGCATTTCCAAACGGCACTTCTTAGAGCCACCATAAAAACAAAAGTAGTGGTCTTTGTTCGGTTTGATTGGTGTTCTTGTTGATGGAAAAATTTGGAAAGGAAATAACATCCTCATTGTGGGTTTCTACGATACACATTTCACCCGAGATCACTCATATCATTTCAGTCAAAGTCCTTTTCGGGGTCCACCAAATAACGTGGCGTCTTCGGTGCGCCAACGATACTTGAGATCAGCAGCAGATACAAATGATACACTTTACACTACATTACTTAATTTGCTAAATACACTGTACCTTGCCAACATCTTGTCACCACTTCAGAACAATAAATACAAAGTAAAGAACAGTGCATCTTTCGTTGAAAAGATCCACTCCATGTCAGTGAATTCGGACGAAATCTTAGGCCTAGGGCAAACGTCGAATCTAAGTCGCGTCGAATACATTTAAAATAAGTGCGACAAAGAGTCGACTTCATTCCAGCGTGGTAGCAAACGTCGATCCTATTTCACTAGTTGCACTTCATTAAAACACAGGAATAAGCACGTGCCCCGTGCTGTTCACCTGATGCGCTGCTAATTACAGCTAGGACTTGCTAGCAAAATGCAGAAACACAGTGTTCGTATAATTCATTGCGAAAACTAGCACGAGACTAGAAAACTAGAAAGACTTTTATTTCATAGAGCTCTGAAAACAGTTTATTAGAAACGACAGCTTTTGGTCTAATTGGCATGCTTGACCGTGCTTTAATTTTGTTAGCGAATAACAATGGAGAAGCAGTCTTGAGCAGCGGTCTTCATGTCAGCAATGACTTTCTATAGTTCGCCATTCCCGGTTGCGAAATTATCGTTGTACAGCGCATGCTCGTCAGGGGGGGAAATAGCGTTTGACAGATGGGGGAGTATGTATTTTTATGACATTTGACCCGTCCATCACATTTAAATAAATCATTTTGTAATTTGCATGATTTATGAATTGAGTTCGGCGCGTGTTTGGAGCGACGTTTGCCGGCACGCCGAGCCGCTGTCGCATTATCCGAGTTGGCAACTCGAACCTATGCTAGAGTCGAATCGATTAATTTGAGTCGAATTTAATTGCAGCAAACGTCGCATCATTCATGCCCCTATTTCAAAATAAATAGGTTCGATGAATTATATTCGAGTTAGATTCGACGTTTGCCCTAGGCCTTAGTGTCCTTTGACGTCGTGTCACTGTTTACTTGCATTCATACCCATCTAGCCATAGAAGTTGTTAAAGAGAGACTGGGCTTTGATCAATCAATACCGGAGAGAACAAACTTATCCCTCCAAAATGTTATCGCTCTTCTACAGTTTGTCCTTGACAACAACTTCTTCGAGTTCCAAGGTGACCATTTCAAACAAATTTTCGGTTGCCCGATGGGATCTCCAGTCAGCGCCATCTTAGCCAATCTCGTCATGGAATATGTCGAAGAAAAGGCCTTCTTATCGGCCCCAAACCCTTCCAAATGGTGGTTCAGATACGTAGATGACAGCCATGTGTGCGTAAAAAGGGAACGCGTGGATGAATTCCATTCACATCTCAATTCTATCAACACCAACATCAAATGTACCATCGAGAATCAGAAGGTTCCATTGCCTTTCTTGACACAAAAACAACCAGACAAGACGATGACTCGATCACCGTGTCTGTTTACAGGAAAGCTACACACACCGACCGCTACCTTGATTTCAAATCACACCACCATCCCCAGCATAAACACTCGGTCGTACGCACCCTCATGGATCGCGCAAAGAATATTCCATCCACCGAGGAGGAAGCATTACGAGAAACTAAGCGAGTAGCGGAAGCCCTCGCCGCTAATAACTACCCTGCCAATTTCATTTACTAAATAGACAACTAAATAGACAACAAGAAGCGAATGGTACCGACCAGCACGGCATGGTTACAAAGTTTTGCCCTTCGCCAAAGGATTCTCTGAGAGAATCGCCAAAGTTAATCGAAGCTTCTACATCAAGTTTGCCCATAAGCCTTTTCGGACAATCTCAAACATACTTAAAAAACCAAAAGACAAGATCGAGAAAGGGGCTTCCAGAGGAATCGTGTACAAAATCAAATTTAAAGATTATGATTGTGTCTACATTGGTCAGACATCGCGCGCGCTAAAAACACACGTCAAAGAGCACGCAAAGGCCATAGCAACATTAGATGAAAACTCTTTGTTGGCCAAACACCACATGCGCCACCGTCACCAAATAGATGTGGCGAGCGTCGAAATTGTTGACAGGTCATCAGCATGGCGACAAAGACTTATTCTTGAGGCTTGGCATTCCGTGCGAGGCACGAACGCTATAAACGAACACATAGCGCTTCCAAACGTCTACAATAGCATAACGAATTTGTAGAAGTAATTAAGAA
This sequence comes from Micromussa lordhowensis, assembly GCA_964020085.1. Classification (NCBI taxonomy): domain Eukaryota; kingdom Metazoa; phylum Cnidaria; class Anthozoa; order Scleractinia; family Lobophylliidae; genus Micromussa; species Micromussa lordhowensis. Next base: position 18,961,931 of record OZ026601.1, read on the forward strand.
TGGTCTTGTTCTTTCGAGTTGCGACTTAATATTAACATACATCATATACCATCAGGACGCCGTTAAACATTTGCATTTTATCTTTTGCTGAAGAAGGCAACAGCAGTTGCCGAAACGTCCAACACAATATTTTAGCCAGTGTCAACCTTTTTAAATATCTTTTTATCTAGTTTTTAACAGAATAAATTAGCTGAATGAAAAGCGTTCGTTGATACCGTGAGGATTAAGATTGCCGATTTGAAAAATAAATTTTTGTTCTAGAGTTTTACGGCTTTCCGTGCCTCCTTGATGAAGGGAAAGGGCGCAGACTGCCATATGTTGCATCGAATGATTGGGGAGATTAAAGTGTGTCGCGACCGGTTTAGATGCGTTTTTGTCCTCTTTCTCCACGTCACGAACGTGTTCTCGAAATCGGTCGCCTAGTCGTCTCCCTATTTCGCCGATGTATAACTTTTTGCAAAAAGTGCAAGTTATGCAGTAGATGACATTGGCTGAGGTACAGGTGAAATGATCAGTGATCTTGATGGATCGCTTGGAGCCCGATATCAACGTTACGAATGAAAGGACATGTTTTGCATCGTGCGCGGGCGCATTTAAAAGTTCCGGGTTGATCACTTGTTTGGAATACACTTCTGACTAAAAAGTTATCTATATTTTTGTCGCGTTTGAATGAAATTAATGGAGGTTGCGAAAAGATTCTACCAGTGTCGGGATTATTTTGAAGTAGGTTAAAGTATTTTAGGACGATATATTTTACTGCGTGGTTATGAGGGCGAATGGAATTCTCAAGTGTTGTTGATCAATTTGATGGGCGCGATGATTGCCCGCTTGAACAACAGAAGCAGGATAGCCACGTTTGTCGAAGAAATTGCACATTTCCTCTGATTTTAAGGAAAAATCAGAGTCGTCACTACAAAGACGGCGAAGTCTGAGAAACTGAGAATAAGGAATGGAATTCTTGACATGTGATGGATGTGAAGATGAATACAACCAATATCTGTGAGAATCTCTGGGTTTGTAGTGCACACTGGTGCATAAACCATTGCCTTCGATAGAAACTTTGATATCCAGAAATGCTAAAGAAGTATCGGAAATTTCCCAGGTATATTTAAGAGCAGGATGAAACGAATTGACAGCGGCTATAAATTGATTGAGATCCTCTCTGGTAGATGAGGTTTGGAAGGACGTCTTGCAATTTCCGTTCCCATGGCAACCCACTCCTTTCCAGTCCCCTCTAGCCTGATATCAATATTTTAGTGATTTTAAGCTTGGAAAACATTAAACAAGGCTATGAACTCAACCTAATGTATTTATATGCTAGATTATGCTAGATTATGGAGATGAGGCACCATTGGCAAATATCTAGCACCTCTAGTAGAATCCTACTGTAAAAATTCAAATATACAAATTGACTGAGATATCTTTGTTTATCATATTCGATCAAAATGCGGTTGAGTGTATGACGTCACCACTTGGCTAATTTGCATATTTTAAAAACTTGAATATCACTGGAACGAAAAGAGATATTTGAAAACAGTATTTTCACTCTTGTACAAACTACTTGTTTATGTCTTAAAATGGCTCAGATTTGAAGGATGCGATTTTCGTCATAGTGGCACTTTAAACGCCTCAATTATATCGAGAAGCTCCTCCTAACGGTCCACCTCGAAGCACAAATGTTTCCGTATTGAGCTCGCCTATGGCAATGAACTCATTGTGAACAGTGTGGACCAGATAACTTTCTTGGACAATGCCATGGAAGGAAGACTTTTTTCTTTTAATACGTTTTAGATTTTACTAGATTGAGACTGTTGATAGAGGTCATTGAGTATGCAAACTTTCAATATAGCTATTTTTGGAATTATAGCAGTTTCATTAAATGCGAAAATTGTGAATGTTTTTGTTTTTCGTGCAATTTCAAGTGAGTGCGTTTTCATCCCGATTTCAACACTCACGCATTCTGGCATTGCGTAAATGTTTCTTGCACGAAGGTCACCGCCCCCCAAGTCCGAAGCTGCTCGTACGCCTATGCGGCGGAAGTACTGCAGAGAAGCTCTTCAAGAATTCTTTCTTTTTTTAATAGTTGAATAATACTCTTAGGACTCACTCTAGACGTTCACGGTAGCTTCTCCAGTATGGAATGTTTCGCTGTTGTCTATTTTCATGGTGGTACAAACTCAGATCTACTGCATAGTTGTCCTTTGTTAAACAGTCGAACTTCTGTTATACGGATACGAGCGAGATGAAACAAAGAGTCAGTAGTATAGATGATATCCATGTTACAGATTGGCAGTGACAGATGTGATGCAAAACTGTGCACGAGGTCTTACGTATGGCCGTCGACCGGAGGCTTCGGGCCATATTTAAGAAAGAGGATACAGTTTTTAGTGCGAAGTCCGTAGGAGGGAGGACTTATTGAGGTTGAATTTGGAAAATATACTCCAAGTAAGCGAAATGCTAGTTCTTGGCCGAAAACGTGGCCTTCAGATGTCAATATTTTCGTTAGCTGGACACAATATGACAACATGCTAAAATACCGTAACATAAATCTGTTTAACCTTTCATTGTTGACTTTTCATTGTTAACTCCGTTAACTTCGTGTAGGGGTAGCAGGGGGCGTATATGACTACCTTGCAGGGTATGCGAGGCAAGTGGAAGTTTGAAAATACTAGGAAATTGCCTTTTCCCACTCCCCTGAAAATAAAGATGGCAACGTGTGTCGTGGTTTTCTTCTAGACGGCAAAATGCTGCACTTGGAACCTGAAGCACATCTTTCAAGAGATCGAAATGGCAAGGAAACTCGACTGATGGTTAAGAAGGTGATAATGATTGCAAAAAGGTCTGAATCAGAGGTCTTCCTGAAAACATATAAACTAAAACAGCGCTACGGAAAACTGTGGACAAGTTTAAAATTGACTTTCTCGTCTACGGTATGGAAATATCGTTAGGTCAACTAAATGTATCGCTCATTAAAGGGGGAGTGTCACGCCGTATTGTACCATCACTTAAAATGCCAATGCATCAGTGGAAACCTTAAAATAATGGTCTAGTTTTGTTGCCAAAGACTGTAAAACTACATTGACAATATAAACTTACATATTCCGTCTAAGATGGCGAGGATAGAAATGGATTGCACTTTGAAAAAACTTGCCAGTTTTTTTCAAAATTTCAAGCTATCCATCGAAAAATCACCCAAAAAATTATTATGGTGAGCTTTTCCTGCTAAAATTTCATTGGAATTCATCTTGCTGGTTCTGTAGGAGCATTTTTTGAACAATAACAGGTAAAAAGCAGTAATTTTGGCAGAATTGAACCAAAAAAAGCTCAAAATCCCGGTGACAGTGCTCCTTTAAATTAGCATTCTCTTCTAGATTATTTGTTTAGTGTTATTTATATAAGCTGCTGATTTTTGCGTTCTCAACTGATGGACAACAAAATTCATTTGGAAGCACAATTATACTTTTGAAGAACTCTTATATCCAAGTCACTATTTTTCATGAACAAGATCTTTATGACATTATAATTATTATATAATAATATTTGTAATTAAGTGAAGCTTGCTGACTTCGCACTTTCCGTTCGGAACTGCTCGTTTTAATATATCGAAATTGGTCTATTCTGATCTTGACTAATGAAAGGTTTTTAGAAGCCATGCAGTCGTTTGTAAATATGAAAACTCGTATCCAAAACAAACGCTTAATGAACCGAATCAGTAATAGCTGCAAATGATATAAAAAAAAGCATTGATGGTTTTTCCGGCGTTTTACGCCTGAATTTGAACAAAATATGAGAACTTTTCTGGTTACGGTATTTTAGTTGTTTTGGCCACGAGCAAAATTACCTTTAAGATAGAAAAACTAAGATAGAAAAACACCAAAGAGATAATAATAACCCACAAAGAAACAAGGATGGTTATGGCAGGAGAAGATTAACACGAATTAAAAACGACGAATTTAAAAAATGCAGGCTAAACTTTTCAAGATGGACAAACTGTGGCGAGGCTACTTTAAAGATTTACTTACCTGCTGTCATTGATACGGTAGGCGCTGAAAATGATAAAAAAGTCTGAATTAAATTCAAACTAAACAAAGTTGACCTATTCCTAAGAAAGCCTTAAACTTTCAAATCTTGGTGTTATCTACTTAGATATTGTTCTATATACCATGCCTAATCTATTTTGTGTTATAACATAGATAGGAAACTGCGCGCGCCTAATCCGTGTATTAATTACCCTGTGATAAAACACTCCGGACATTTGAGAGCACTCGAGAAATGTAGAAAACACTCCCAAATGCCCGTCGTCTTTTATCACAGTGTAATACACGGCTTAGGCTTCTTTATTTGTTAAATAACTTGATAGGTATTTTAAATCTGACAAAGGAAAAAAGTTAAAGATGATCATGGTTTGAATGTTAACAAGCTTAAATGGCATATCTCTTTTCAGTGTTTGTTCGTACGACTGTACTCTTAGAAGGATTTTAAATAGCCGAGAATCCTCATCAAGGATAATCTTCGAAGTGTGAGGGTAAGATGTCAAGAGCCTTTTTTTCCCTAAAAGAACGAGAATAATATCACTTTTTAGTATAAATTTACCGTAGTCTATTGTGAATCCGTGAATTTGATTGGCTATATTACCGTCGACTATCTGCTGATAGTCAACAGTTACGCATCAGTGCACATCGCGCGTCACGTTTGAACCTGATGTAACATAATAAAACAGTTCTTTTGTACGCGATACTTGATTTTTTTTCTTTTTATGCAATGAGACTACGGTAAATTTATACTAAAACAATTAGACTACTCGCCCTCGTTTTCTACGAGCGATAGTCAACTCGGCTGCGCCTCGTTGACTATCTGCTCGTAGAAAACTCGGGCTCGTAGTCTAATTGTTAAATAGATTATTGCCGTTAGCACTGAAAGAGTAAAAGAGTGTTGAAACGATGGCGACACTTTGACAGAGTACAGTATTTCCAAAAACGTATATCCAAACGAGGAAAATTGGCGAATCGATTGAAACGAAAACGTTGAAGGTTTTTTTTGCGTTAACGGCTGAATTTGAACAAAGCCAGTACTTTTCTACATATTTTACTTACCTGCGATTGATACATGATCAGGCGCTGAAAACAATCATAAAGTTTGGATTAAATTCAAACTAAGACAACTGTGGTAACAAATTTTGGTATTATCTTCTCAAATATTGTTCTTTATATTATGCGAAATCTGTTTTTTAATAACTTGATGAGCAACAAAATTTGTCTTGCGCCTTGAGTTGGTTACAATGGCCGGCAGCGATTCCCGTCCTTAGATGCCGCACTCCTTCAGCGGCGCGACGAGAATGGCTATCATACCTAACTGGACATGACGGCACGGTCACAGGACACACGAGGTAACCACACAGTTATAAAAAGATTAATTGAGCCAATGGCTTACTTATCTGTGTTGCGCCAAAAAGAACAAGGGCTTGCAGGATTCTCAAGGACATCATCTTTTATGCCTGTTACAGAAAAAAAAGAAACATTCTTAACAATACGTTTTCAAGTTGGAGAAAACCAGTTACCAGTTTTTTTAATTTTACAACGAATAAGTGGTTTGAGGTTATAAATGCTACCTCAAGATGAAATTCCAGTTCACTGAGGTCAAACCTTGTTGACTTTGACTTTAATTATTATATAATTTTATTAGAATTTATTATTATAAAATAGTAATAAAGTTAGCTGAAAGGTCTCTAAGGAGTCCCTTGGCAGGGACGAAACATACACATGTAAGGCTAGCCATTGTAAAATTCTCACACTTAATTATTATTAAAATATTATTAACAGCAATGTAACAGCAAGTTTGATTACTTAGTCTACGAGATGTTGTACATAAAGGACATCAAGCCTTCTCTTAACACGCAAGCCGACTCCATTCGCGCCAAACTGGTTACGTGACACTTTCGTACGATTTGTTTTCTTTTTTATTGTACTTATACTTTTTCACTTTTCAGCTTGATAACGGCGTAACGTAGCGCCGAAACGTCGTTCACTTTTTTAAATGTATTTTAAAATCTTTTAGCGTTTAACTTTGTGATCAATTTATATTTTTATTTTAAAAGGTCACACAATCAGCTAAAGGCTAAAACTAAGTAATCCATAGAAACAAATCATGGGGCAAACATGCTTGAAAAGTGAAGCAAAAGAAAAGTTCTAATCCAAAAAAAGGAAGCAAACTAATCTGGAACAATAATAACAAGACAATTATTTTGCCAAATAGTAGAAAACTAGCTTAAACGGAATGCTATTTAATAATTGCAGACTGCTAAGTGGGCTCTTTAACCCTGCAATATGATGAAAGCTAAGAAGCTGACAAGAGAAACAGGAAAAGTATCTGAAGTCCAGTTTGTCAAAGAAGGAAGGCGAACGCCATAAAACTAGACCTGTTTACAGGTGTGAAGAAAATTACCCCCACAAAGGATGATCTTGTCCAGCTCTGAATAAGAATGGCCACTGCCACCTGAAAGGCCATTAAACAAAGTATGTAGAAGTAGATTGACTTCCAAGAAAGCAAATATAGTGGAGGAAAAAGATGGCAACGAGTCTTCCGATGAAGAATGCACTTACTGTATCCCACTCTATTCCATGCGTGACAGGGTACAGCCATAAAAGTCACCATTGAAGGTAAGAGAGTGAAATGTTTACTATCTCAACTCAGGAGTAGGAGTGAATGCCACTGAAACATCATTCAATCAGCTGGAAAACATCCAGATTTCACTTGCTTCAAAGAGAATCTGTGATTCAATAGTTACAGATCTACTAAGCCCTAGCCAGTCGTTGGGGACGACACTGAAACAATATTTTGCGAGGCTGAGCTAAAAAATCCAGAGCAACTTGAAACAATAGAAAGAGCTGAAAGTCCAACTCCCTGGGTCTCCCCGATAGTGTGCAAGCAAGCCCAAAAGAAGACAGGAATACGTATTTGTGTCGATATGAGAGCGGCCATTCAAACAATAGCACGTGAACTAATGACATCGGGTGCCCACAGTATCCGGGCTACGACAGAAGGATGTCACCAACTAGAGCGAAAGGAAAACTCTCGAAGCCTAACTACTTTCGGAAATGAAGACTACTTGCCAATTGTGAGTAATGACTTCAGCAGGTATCCAAGGTGAAATCTTGGGGTCAACATAAGCAAAATTGTGATTTCTTTTATATGTTTGCCAGATAATTAAGGAATCCTTGACGTCATGGATAAGAACGGACAATGGTCCATTATTCAACAACCAAAAACCCGAAGAGGCATTATAGGCGTCAACCGCTTAACTAAACAATTGATGTACGTCTGGATTTAAGAAATCAGTGTTAAAGAAATTGCACCTTGCTCAAGCGTTCTTTTTTCTCTCCAAACTAGACCATATAAAAATTAAAGGGAATGCCAGTCCTTTTTCCCCTCCAGTGGTAAGCTACATGCAGTCATCGACTGCCTATTTTTGACCATTGCTGGGAGTGCTTTTAAGGCTTTTAGGAGTTTTGAAATCAAAGTGTATATGCGTAGTGCATGTGTCATTAGGCATTCGAAGATAATGTCGATTTATGACGTGAGTTTTGTTGTTGTGAGTTCTCATTTCTATGGAATATTCATCAGGCTGAGCAAAAGGAAGACTGGAATTATAATGAACAATCCAAAACTCAGTGGTTTCCCGGATCGACGACGTAATCGGCAGACGTGATCATTTAAACACCAGGGTCAACCGATTTGATCAACAACCAGGATAGCGAGATGGAGTAATCATTGATTAATGATGGTTAATTAACTAGTGATAGAGATATCGAATTTCCTTTATAATCTAGTGCGTGGCCTAGCGTCTCATCTTTTGTCAGATCCGGAGACGAGGCGTAATCTCTTATTCCTTCACGTTCTTTTCTCCAAACTCTTTCGTTCCTAATGGCACTCTCCGCAGGCGCACGTCCAAAACGCCGCTCCAAGAAGGTGTCTGATCCAGACTTCGTGTACGATTTTCCAACGGACTCGCTGTTTCATGACGCTCTCATTCCGGAGCAGGGCAATCCCGTTGACCCCGTTCTCTTCGAACAGTCTACCAAGTCAGAAGCTAGATCGTCTAAATCAAAAACCAGACCAGTTACAGTACCTGGAGCTTCTTCACCGCCATTCGTTCCTGACGCCGATACCAATCCTTCTCTTTCATTCGACCAACAGCTTCAGTTGATCAAACTACAAAAGGAAAAGTTGGAGCTGGAGGTGAAAGTACTTGCCATGAGCCGCCAGGAACGCCGCCTCGAAAATTCGTTCGCAGATCTTTCCACGCAAGACGCCAGAGACGCTATTGCGCCAAGACGCACCAAGCGCAACATCGACTGGCCACAGGATTTCGTTCCGTCCATTCAAGGTGAATATGATAAGTTAGAACTGCCCGAGTTTGTCTCGGGTTTCTTGATTATGATCAAAACCTACGATTCTTCGCTAAAGGATGCCATGTTAGCTCATCTCGAGTTACTACTCACTAAAGCAATTAGTTATTCGTGGATTAGCGTTCGTGGTTTTCATAAATTTATCGCCAAACAGGTCGAACAGCGTCGTTTGGAATGGCAGGATTTTAAGTCTATCCAAGATCAAGCCACAACCTTTTTTCGCCATTCAGATTTACGAAATACACGACAGCGAATTGACAACCCGCGTCAACCCACTAACAACGCATCCTCGGGTGATCGTCAACAGGCGGTTCCACCCACAGTTAAAAAAGCTTGTAAAACCTGGAATTACACTGGCTCTTGTGATTGCGATCCGCAAGATGAAGTTAATTACAAAGAACATCACCGCTGTCGAGTGTGCAAGGCGGATCACCCGATGCTTCATTGCTCAAAACGTCGCACACCAATCCCACCCCAATGACAACTAGGCCGAGTAATTCCAGACGAAATTTCCTCAGCGACCTCTTTGACCCGGAACGGAAACGGACATGAAAATTTTAAAAATTCAGCTGTGGTTCGACATTACATTGCTTCTCGTCTCCAGCAGCCAAATGCCTTCGGTGCCAAGGTTTTGGTCCCTACTTCGCTCTTGCTTTCGAACTGGAGAACACTGCTTTCCAATTATCATGATAACATTGTGACCGATTTTCTTTCGTACGGTTGGCCTGTTAATTATACAGCACACACTCCTCCTGTTTCATCATTGCATAATCATCCATCTGCTACGAACTTTGATTCGCACGTGCAAACCTATCTTGACACTGAATTATCTTGGAATGCTATAGCCGGGCCCTTTGATCATCCTCCATTTGCAGACGATTTCGTATCCTCGCCTCTTCAAACAGTGCCCAAACGTGGTACCTCGACGCGGCGCGTAGTTATGGACTTGAGTTTCCCTCACGGCTCCTCAGTCAACGATGGCATTTCTCAAGACACCTATTTGGGCGAGCATTTTAAGCTACGTTTGCCTGGCATTGATCGCCTCGTCGAATTCATTCTCGAGAAAGGTCGTAACTGTCTCATTTTCAAGAAGGACTTGCGTCGGGCTTATCGACAGTTCCCTGTAGACCCCAAGGACTATAATTTACTGGGCTTTTGTTATAAGGGTAAATTTTATTTTGACACTCGTTGTCCTTTCGGTTTGCGTTCGTCAGCTATGATTTGCCAACGCACGACCAAGGCGGTCGTTCATATCTTCACTGAGCAGGGGTTTTTAGCAGACGTTTATCTTGACGACTTTTACGGCGCGGAATATCCATCTCTTGCAGCCCAGGCCTTTTCCTGTCTCGGTCAGCTATTCCAACATCTCGGCTTAGATTCTTCTACTGAGAAGGACTCGCCTCCTTCAACGTCCATGATTTGTCTCGGTATTCTTGTTGACACTGCAGCGTTCACCCTCGAGGTTCCTCCTTCACGTCTTGACGATTTACAGGCCGAACTCAAACTTTGGCAATCCTATACCTGTTTTACAAAGAAACAACTTCAGTCCCTTCTAGGGAAGCTCTCTTTTGTTACCGCTTGCGTTAAGCCCGGTAGAATCTTCATGGCTCGACTCCTAAATAGTCTTCGTGAGTGCACACAGCCAGCCCGTCACCGATACCCCATTTCTGCTTCTATGCTCTCGGATATTCAGTGGTGGCTCGATTTTCTTCCCCGGTTCAATCGCGTATCGCTCATCAAGCCTTCCTCTTGGGACTTTGAGAGCCTTAACTTCTCGACTGACGCCTGCCTTTCTGGAGGTGGCGCTACTTGTCTAACGGCGTGCATTAGCTTTGTTTTTCCTGATTGTATTTCTCCTGACAATCTTCATATCAACGCGCTGGAACTTTTCACGATCGTTGTTTCACTCAAGCACTGGGCCCATCAGTTACGCGGACGCAAATTCATCATTGCCTGTGATAACTCCGCTGCGGTGACCGTTATCAATTCTACAAGATCCAAGGACCCTTTCATGCAGCGCTGTCTGCGACAACTTTGGTTCACCGCTGCTCTTTTCGATTTTGAAGTTCGAGCACTACATGTTCCTGGAAAACACAATCAATTCGCGGACTGTCTCAGCCGTTGGCATTCAGATGCTTCAGCTCGCGATACTTATTATCGTCTGTGCAGTGACTTTGATCAGATTTTTCATTATCAAGATATTGACTCCTCTTGTTTTTCTTTCGACGTTGCGTGACAATATTTTCTTTTTTCTTTTGTAGACTTCAACAGGGGATCAGGTTCACATTTTCCTCCAGCCGTTCCGCTCGTCACCTTGGAGTCTTTTGTGTCGCGCCTTATCACAATGGCCCACGCCACGTCAACACAGAAAAACATTCAAGTTCATATCCGTAGTTACCAGATTTTTTGTGAACAGAGGGCTCTCCAGTCCTTTCCAATTAGGGTTAAATCTATAAGTTTGTATATCGCCTATTTAGTCACGCAAAAACGCGCTTATGGTACTATTCTTAATCATCTTAGCAGCCTCAAACATGCTCATCAAATCGCCGGATACGAGCTCACCTGGAGTTCTAATTATCATTTTCAACTTTTGCTGAGGGGCACTAAACGTTTCTTAGGCCAGGCTGTCGCTCGAAAATATGCTATTACGCCTTCTATTTTGCACGCCGCATTTGCCCATTTCAATCTCTCACTTCCGCTGCACACAGCTATGTGGGCTTTGTTTCTAGTTGCATTTTTTACTTTTTTACGCAAATCAAATTTAGTACCAGACAACCCGCGGCGAATTTCTCCTAAGGTCATCACTAGGGCAAGTTTGGCTTTTACACCTGTGGGCGCTAACATCCATGTCTCCGCTACCAAGACCATTCAGTGTCAGCAACGTTCTCTGGATTTGCCCATCCCCAGGGTCCCTGGGTCTCGTCTTTGCCCCATTTTCGCTCTTCGTCGCCATTTATCCCTAAATCCCGGGCCAGTTTCTGCTCCCCTTTTTTCAGTTATATCGGGGTCTGGCCTACAGCCCATTACTTACAAGCAATTTTGCGCCTTTCTTTCTCGGGTTCTTTCTAGTCTACAATTAGATCCCTCTAAATTTTCTCCTCATAGTTTTCGACGGGGCGGGGCTACTTTTGCCTTTGACTGTCATATTCCCTCCGAAATCATCAAATTGCAGGGCGATTGGCAAAGCGACGCATATCTCGTGTATCTAGAATTATCTCAGCAGCAGAAACAGCGCGCAGGTCAAGCTATGGCGGACAAGCTTCAGACTATGTTTCCAGAATAAGGATTTATTATTAGATTTCTCTTTTACTTTTTCATTTATTACCTTTTCGTATTCTCCTCAATCACCTCACTCTCCCTTTTTCTCCACTCCAGTTTGGGCACTTTGGCGTTCTTGTTTATTGTCCAGTATTTTGTCAGGCAGTTCTCGCACTGTGCAATAAACTCATTTTGCCCAAACGGTTGTGTCGTCTTGGTAACGTGGGTGATTGAGTAATCATTGATTAATGATGGTTAATTAACTAGTGATAGAGATATCGAATTTCCTTTATAATCTAGTGCGTGGCCTAGCGTCTCATCTTTTGTCAGATCCGGAGACGAGGCGTAATCTCTTCCCACCACTCCCACCCTTAAACAATGTATTTTTATTAGTTTTTTCTTCTTAGTTGCGTTCTTGTTTATTGTCCAGTATTTTGTCAGGCAGTTCTCGCACTGTGCAATAAACTCATTTTGCCCAAACGGTTGTGTCGTCTTGGTAACGTGGGTGATTCAGACTCGATCCGCACCCAAAGTAGGGAAGATCGTAATCGTTTTAGCCTGTACATCGTTAATCAGTTAAGTAACATCATTGGACCTGCAAGCGGAGTCTATTCATTTTGTAATTTGTCCCTGCAGATCTTAGCATCACACGCTGTATCAAGGTTGAAGCTATTTTAAACAGACTTGTCTCGTCACGTTCTTCAATGACCTTTCAATGTACTTGTAGTCAGACAACCACATCGTAAATAAGGACGTTCAATATTTCGCGAATTAAAGAAAAAGCTAATTTGTGTGTCCTCTCAGTTAAAGCTAACAAAGGCGATACTCGATAAGAACTTGTCACGGCACTTAACCTACATCGTGGGCAGTGTCGACTATAACTAGTTGTATACATACATGTAGCAAGTGAATATACTTGGATTTTGTATTTGTAAGCCCTCTCTTTTCTTTGTATTAGTTCAATATAAACTGTGTTTACTTTTTCTTTTTCTTTACTTTGAATAAGCAGCGGTCAACTCGAACGTTCAACTACTTTGGCTGCTGCAAACACAGTTAAAACTCATCTATTTCTCAGTTATATAATCTACATTTGTTTTCTATAGTTTCTGTAATCAACATAGTGCGGATAAAGATTTAATTTGATTTTAATGGAGGAGGCCGAGAGGAAGCGATTGGGGAGGCCGAGACACTGATGAAAACACCAAAGAAAGCAGTTGCGACAGCCGTCATGCAAGGCTAGAACTGGAGGCAAGAATTCTTCGCCTGTCGTCGACAGCACGGGGCAACAGGACAATTATTCCTAGAACGAAGGATAAGTCTCCTTCGGAGTTGGTGAATAGACGAAAACTGATTTTCACCATCAGCTCGGGTACAGTTCCGGGAGATTAAGGCAAAACTAGAGAGCGTGCAGTCGCGCAAAAAGCACAGAACTAAACGTAATTGGCGATAAAATCTTGATAAAACAGCGAAAGCAAAGCAAGATGTGTACACCGTTCAATCCTGACTACTCAAAGTCAAAGACAAGAAAGGAAGCCTTACCACAGCTCAAAATACAAAACACACTGCAACTACCAGAAATGTGTCATTTTTTAGGAAAAAGCTGTTTTCCAACGTACCTGTCAATCCGTCCCAAGTGATGTGGAATAACTTAAATCCAAACAATGTTCTGAGCTAAGAAGTCGACGAGGGCTTGAATGCGACTGACTGAACTCAGTTAGCTCGAAACTAGTTTATATCTATGTGCAAAGAGTTTGGTCCACACCCTATTACTGAAAGCATATCCCCTGCGAGACAAAGGAAGTTATATTTATTTACAAGTTCCTGTCTACTGGAATGGAGATAAGCCGTCTACGATTCATTTTTTTCTGCCTATAAAAGGTTAAATTAAATTACATAACAGTGGATTGTGTGTTGGATACAATCCCGCAACTGAGATGATTCCCCTGTCTTTCAGCTCTGTTAGAGATGAGAGTTGACTTCTGCTCGCAACCGTTTGACTTGCTATCAAGTTACCATTGAAGGTAAGAGAGTGAAATGTTTACTATCTCAACTCAGGAGTAGGAGTGAATGTCACTGAAACATCTTTCAATCAGCTGGAAAACATCCAGATTTCACCTGCTTCAAAGATAGTCTGTGATTCCATAGTTACAGATCTACTGAGCCCTAACCAGTCGTTGGGGACGACACTGAAACAACATTTTGCGAGGCTGAGCTAAAAAATCTAGAGGAACTTGAAACAATAGAATGAGCTGAAAGTCCAACTCCCTGGGTCTCCCCGATAGTGTCCAAGCAAGCCCCAAAGAAGACAGGAATACGTATTTGTGTCGATATGAGAGCGGCCATTCAAACAATAGCACGTGAACTAATGACATCGGGTGCCCACAGTATCCGGGCTACGACAGAAGGATGTCACCAACTAGAGCGAAAGGAAAACTCTTGAACCCTAACTACTTTCGGAAATGAAGACTACTTGCCAATTGTGAGTAATGACTTCAGCAGGTATCCAAGGTGAAATCTTGGGGTCAACATAAGCAAAATTGTGATTTCTTTTATATGTTTGCCAGACAATTAAGGAATCCTTGACGTCATGGATAAGAACGGACAACCTCCATTATTCAACAACCAAAAACCCGAAGAGGCATTAAAGGCGTCAACCACTTAACTAAACAATTGTTATACGTCTGGATTTAAGAAATCAGTGTTAAAGAAATTGCACCTTGCTCAAGCGTTCTTTTTTCTCTCCAAACTAGACCATATAAAAATTAAAGGGAATGCCAGTCCTTTTTCCCCTCCAGTAGTAAGCTACATGCAGTCATCGACTGCCTATTTTTGACCATTGCTGGGAGTGCTTTTAAGGCTTTTAGGAGTTTTGAAATCAAAGTGTATATGCGTAGTGCATGTGTCATTAGGCATTCGAAGATAATGTCGATTTATGACGTGAGTTTTGTTGTTGTGAGTTCTCATTTCTATGGAATATTCATCAGGCTGAGCAAAAGGAAGACTGGAATTATAATGAACAATCCAAAACTCAGTGGTTTCCCGGATCGACGACGTAATCGGCAGACGTGATCATTTAAACACCAGGGTCAACCGATTTGATCAACAACCAGGATAGCGAGATGCAGACTCGATCCGCACCCAAAGTAGGGAAGATCGTAATCGTTTTAGCCTGTACATCGTTAATCAGTTAAGTAACATCATTGGACCTGCAAGCGGAGTCTATTCATTTTGTAATTTGTCCCTGCAGATCTTAGCATCACACGCTGTATCAAGGTTGAAGCTATTTTAAACAGACTTGTCTCGTCACGTTCTTCAATGACCTTTCAATGTACTTGTAGTCAGACAACCACATCGTAAATAAGGACGTTCAATATTTCGCGAATTAAAGAAAAAGCTAATTTGTGTGTCCTCTCAGTTAAAGCTAACAAAGGCGATACTCGATAAGAACTTGTCACGGCACTTAACCTACATCGTGGGCAGTGTCGACTATAACTAGTTGTATACATACATGTAGCAAGTGAATATACTTGGATTTTGTATTTGTAAGCCCTCTCTTTTCTTTGTATTAGTTCAATATAAACTGTGTTTACTTTTTCTTTTTCTTTGCTTTGAATAAGCAGCGGTCAACTCGAACGTTCAACTACTTTGGCTGCTGCAAACACAGTTAAAACTCATCTATTTCTCAGTTATATAACTGATCTACATTTGTTTTCTATAGTTTCTGTAATCAAAATAGTGCGGATAAAGATTTAATTTGATTTTAATGGAAGAGGCCGAGAGGAAGCGATTGGGGAGGCCGAGACACTGATGAAAACACCAAAGAAAGCAGTTGCGACAGCCGTCATGCAAGGCTAGAACTGGAGGCAAGAATTCTTCGCCTGTCGTCGACAGCACGGGGCAACAGGACAATTATTCCTAGAACGAAGGATATGTCTCCTTCGGAGTTGGTGAATAGACGAAAACTGATTTTCACCATCAGCTCGAGTACAGTTCCCGGAGATTAAGGCAAAACTAGAGAGTGCGCAGTCGCGCAGAAAAGCACAGAACTAAACGTAATTGGCGATAAAATCTTGATTAAACAGCGAAAGAAAAGCAAGATGTGTACACCGTTCAATCCTGACTACTCAAAGTCAAAGACAAGAAAGGAAGCCTTACCGCAGCTCAAAATACAAAACACACTGTAACCACCAGAAATGCGTCATTTTTTAGGAAAAAGCTCAGTGTTTTCCAACGTACCTGTCAATCCGTTCCAAGTGATGTGGAATAACTTAAATCCAAACAATGTTCTGAGCTAAGAAGTCGACGAGGGCTTGAATGCGACTGACTGAACTCAGTTAGCTCGAAACTAGTTTATATCTATGTGCAAGCAGTTTGGTCCACACCCTATTACTGAAAGCATATCCCCTGCAAGACAAAGGAAGTTATATTTATTTACAAGTTCCTGTCTACTGGAATGGAGATAAGCCGTCTACGATTCATTTTTTTCTGCCTATAAAAGGTTAAATTAAATTACATAACAGTGGATTGTGTGTTGGATACAATCCCGCAACTGAGATGATTCCCCTGTCTTTCAGCTCTGTTAGATATGAGAGTTGACTTCTGCTCGCAACCGTTTGACTTCCTATCAAGTTACCATTGAAGGCAAGAGAGTAAAATGTTTACTATCTCAACTCAGGAGTAAGAGTGAATGTCACTGAAACATCTTTCAATCAGCTGGAAAACATCCAGATTTCACCTGCTTCAAAGATAGTCTGTGATTCTATAGTTACAGATCTACTGAGCCCTAACCAGTCGTTGGGGACGACACTGAAACAACATTTTGCGAGGCTGAGCTAAAAAATCTAGACGAACTTGAAACAATAGAATGAGCTGAAAGTCCAACTCCCTGGGTCTCCCCGATAGTGTCCAAGCAGGCCCCAAAGAAGACAGGAATACGTATTTGTGTCGGTATGGGAGCGGCCATTCAAGCATGCAGCATATGTCCTGCTTCATAAGCAAGCTGTAGTTATTTTCGGTTCAATTGAATACCGAGTGTTTATTTGTTAGAGAAACTGCACAAATTTCGTTAAAAAGAAAAACACGAACAAAACCAAAATTGGCTTCATTCATGTCCACGCTGTCCCGGGCGTGCTTCATAAACTGCAACGTTTACAGCTGCAGATAAGCATACTGTTTTGGAAAACTTTCAATTTAATTAGGCTTAAGAGGTGAGAGTTGACTTCTGATGAGAGTTGACTTCTGCTTGCAACCGTTTGACTTCCTATCAAGTTACCATTGAAGGGAAGAGAGTGAAATGTTTACTATCTCAACTCAGGAGTAGGAGTGAATGTCACTGAAACATCATTGAATCAGCTGGAAAACATCCAGAGTTTACCTGCTTCAAAGAGAATCTGTGATTCTATAGTTACAGATCTACTGAGCCCTAGCCAGACGTTGGGGACGACACTGAAACAATATTTTGCGAGGCTGAGCTAAAAAATCCAGAGCAACTTGAAACAATAGAAAGAGCTGAAGCTCCAACTCCCTGGGTCTCCCCGATAGTGTCCAAGCAAGCCCCAAAGAAGACAGGAATACGTATTTGTGTCGATATGAGAGCGGCCATTCTAGCATGCCGCATGTGTCCTGCTTTACTAGCAAGCTGTAGTTATTTTCGGTTCAATTGAGTACCGATTGTTTATTTGTTAGACAAACTACGCAGATTCCAACGTTAAAAAGAAAAAGACGAACAAAACCAAAATTGGCTTCAATCCAGTCCACGCTGTCCCGGGCGTGCTTCATAAACTGCAACGTCTACAGCTGCAGATAAGCATGCTGTTTTGGAAAAATTTCAATTTAATTAGGCTTAAGTTTTTTTAAAAAAAATTTAGCCTAATAACCTGCCTATTAATCCCCCCCCCTCCCCCCGTCGGAGGAGTACTCCCTTATATGGGCTATATGGGTATCTTCGGCCCCAAAGAGTTGCTGGGAATTGCCTCCCTACGAATTCGGCCAACACTCTTCTTTTGGTTAGAAGAAGAAATTTAGTCAGGTCTCGATTAATAACATACGAGGGGTTTACATATCTCGTGCCAACTAAAACTTACTTGAGTTCAATGTATTTTGTTTCCTTATCAAACACGCGAACCGGAAATTCTTATCTCGATTAAGTGACTGGTTTAACACATGTCAAACGCATTCGCTAAAACTACATTAAACTTGTCACGACAGTGGTACGACAGTTTCCGATAGAGTATGGTTTTTGAGGTCATAAATAGGGTATCGATTTTGGCCATTTTGCTCTCAAATAGGGAACGATTTTTGCACTCTCATCATCATCATCATTTCTCATGGCGCCAGTAGGCGCATAAGGCCGTATTTTTGCACTCTAGTCTTGAATTAAGTACTTTTTTTTAAAAGAAGCTACTTTTTTCATCGTTATTGATAAGACCATCAACAAAAGCCCTTCACGATGCCTTGAACATCGGTCTGGACTAGGGAACTAATAATAGGACAGGTCTCAAATGGTAATGATTTAAGGGTCAAGGAATTTAAGAGGGTCAGGTCCTAAAAAGGGTATCGAATTTGTTGTTAGGTCAAATATTTCGATAAAGTGAAACTACTTGTTCTTTGAAACATTTCCATTTGGTTGAATCCTCGATCTTCTACATCCTTGGATTGTTACGCGATCGCGTTCAGGGCCAGGAGTCTGAGGCAGAGAGGATGACATGACCAAACACGACAGCGCCACAGTAGTATTTCCCCGAGAAGACGAAACACAAAACTTATTTTTGTGATATATTTTGGGACAAAATCTACAACTAAAAGCTAAAAGCTAAAATATACAACTATTTTTTTACTGGACGTTGTCCTTGGCGTATATAAAAAAGTTAAACTTGGTCGTCTGTATACGTATTAGAATTGTGTATTAATATATTGTACAAATTATGATGGTGTGGACTAATGATCACAAAGCCATCGTGACAAGCAACCAGGAAATTATTTCACAATCATGTGTACGATAGCAATACGTAAACTGCGAAGATTTCATTGTCTCAATCAATCGAGGAAATAACTACAAATTTTGACCAGGTGATTCGAAACTGAAAAAGTCTTGTAATGCGGGAAAAACCCCTTCCGAGTTAAGGGTATACTCAGATAAACTGATCTACATTTCCCTGTGGATTGTATTCTGAAAAAAATGGATCTTCCAGAGTCAAGGTTTCTGTAAGAAGAACAGCCATTTCGCTGTAAAAATGAAAGAGGGAAAAAGAGTTTTTCGTATCTTTGTAGAATTCAAAATCACTCCTTTCTGGCTGATATGCTACTTATCCATAAACTAACTAATCATGGTTGTCGATGTTATTATGTAAACAGCTCACAGTTCATCTCGTCCAGTTTCCAGTTCAGGATATTCTTGTTTAAATCCCTCGAGTGCCTTGGCCCGGTAGAAGCCGAAGATATGTTCCTTGTCTTTCTCCGACAAGTTACGTTCCTCAAAGCGAACAACGGTATGGGATCCATAAGTAATGAAAAGAAACTGCTTCCGGTGCCGCTCCTCAATTTTCCTTGGCGACAATTTAAAATCCAAGGAAAAGAAAACATAAGCTAAATCGATGGTGGAGTCCTCACGTTTAAAAGAGACAGTCCTGCCATAAAGAACCTTTCCCGGGCCACCTTTCTCGAATTTAAATTCACGGACTACAGCTTGATTGGCATCGCCACTGTATTTCCCGTCCATGATTGCCTCTTGAATTTCATCTGGAATCTGGTAACGTGATGAGATTCTGCTGACGACAGTTTCAAAGTCTGTCTCTTTGATTTTCGTGAGGATCTGGCAATAAATTTTCTCGTTGTATCTGTCGAAAGTTAGCCCTCTCACGAGCTCTTCGGCAGTCGTGACACTGGTTTGTTCGACATACCTTGAGGTGAACGAATCTATCAACATTTTCCCGACAATGACAGCAGCTTTCCACGAGCAAGCGGATTGTTTCACCGAGAAGCCAAAGGCAAGTAGAAGCATCAAAATCCTGGCAGACATCTTGCGGTGGAAATCTTGCTTCTGAAGCCGAGTCGACGAATCAATTCAAGGGAACTTTAACATGCGTGTCTGGCTTGTATTGGTTAATCTCTTGGGGGAGTCCCCAGTCAATATAGCACAATACATGTATAGCTAATTCCGATCCGTGCAACAAGGATATTTAAATGCCTAAGCTTCAAGCAAAATAATTTGCTGGCAAACTATCGGCCTATCGGATGGTAAGGGTGAGGACTTTGTTGATCTTTCTGCAGTAATATTTCGCCGGAAAGTGACGGATATATCAACAACCTGCTGATTCGGGGAAAAAGAGGTTTTCGTGACGTTACAAAAACCGGAAGTCCGTTTGTGTTTGTACACAGGAATTCTGCTTTTAAAAGACCGGGCCGCGGAACTGAAGACTGTACAAGCTAGACTGAAATAAACATGAGCGATTATTTGGGTACAGTAAAAATTGCAGCAGCAAGCGCTCCCGTACGTGCCGAATGAAAAATGGGGCGGGAACAATTCGGCCGCGCGAGAAGTGAGGCCAGAGCAAAAAGACAGAAGAAGCGGGGAGGGGCTGGGAAAGTTCCTTCTTTATCCTCCCCCACCCGGCTCCTTCCTCCTTAAAGTTGAAATGACCAAAAAACAAGAATATTTATGATGGAACTGTTTTAGTTGTCGACAACTACGTCTTTGACCGTTTTTTCAGTGTGTGGGAATCATTGGTTTAGCTGTCGACAACTATCAAAACATGACACACATTTGAGCATATTATGTTTTGAGCATCTGTAATGAACTTTATTTCCCAAGGTCTCGCTCGCGCCTGACTTATGGGCAACCAACCGTGACTTCAATGTGTGGAATGCTCGCATCGGACACAATTAGTCGTCGCAAGAGAAAATGTCCCCTCATCAGTTTTCTCTCTTTCTCATTTAGCACAGCTGTCGATAACAAATAGTTGTCGATAACTGTCTGTCTGTTACACTCAAAACATTTGTCTTGGCAGACTACGAGAATTTATAGAAATTCGCTATTTTATAAGTTTCGAAAAAATTATTCGAAGCTTGTCATTTCTTTACAACATTTGGAAATGTGTAATAGGTTAAGGAAGTAGACAGGCTCGAGTTTCCGGTTAGTCTTCTTATAATAAGTACCGTGAATCCCCTATTAAGGCCGAGAGTTTATTTATTTGAATGTTTTAAAAGAAAGCAACCGGAACGATGATCCTGCTCGTATACGTTGGATCAATAGTGATCTAATCGGCTTCACAAATAAAATGAAGAATATAAAGGCAGAAACCGACACAACGTAGAATGTTTTTTGAAGGTGTACTATATTTCAGGTACATTGTACCTGAAGAAGGCTGGCTTGACAAGCCGAAAATAAAGTACACCTTCAACAAGAACCTATTTCTCAGAAGAAAAAGGCTGAGATGATATCTTGCGCATGAGAAGTCCCGGGGTTAGGGGGGTTTGTGCTAATGCACCGCTTTGCGCTGCACTGATTCTCTCAGTTGCCAGAGCCTGGAGTTTTTCGTCCAGGCGAAGTTAAAAGAGAAAGGGCTAATTAATTTAAGTTGCCTATACATATATCAATTATTACAGTCAACGTACTTCGAAAAGTAGCTAGGGGGAAGTCCCTTATATGGGCTATATAGGTATGTCCAGTCTCAAAGGGAATGGTTTTTAATTAAAACATTCTGGTCAGAAATAGAGTATCGATATTTGTCATATGGTTTTTACATTCGTCTTGAGTTAGGTATGCTTTTTAGAAGCATGCTTTCTCATCAACTAAAGCCATTCACAATATCTTTAAAATCATTCTGAACTAGGAAACTAAGGCAGGTCTGAAACAGAGTATTAATTTGAAGGTCAGGTCATAAATAGGGTAGAAAATCGCAGATTGTGCTCTTAAATAGGGTCAGTGCTTCTGGAAGCGGGCCTCACAGCAAATTTAAAGTATTATTTGTGAGCTAAATAAAGCTAAGAGGCAAACGTAAACTTGAACTTGAACTTTATGTTTATTTAAACACGGTAAATCTATCAGATATAGTAATAGTAAAAGCATTTGACGCATAATTTTTCAATTTCTGTGTCAGGCAGGACTTGATTCGAATGGATGCGACATTCTACGTTTTGCTGTAAGTGACGCAGCATACTTTTCGTTTCAAAAAGGACGCCTTATGTGTGTTGACAGCTGTGCAATTATTCCTCCGCTTTTGCTTGAATATTAGGAAGCTAAAATACAAGTGCTATCGGTGTTTTCATTAAAACCAGCTCTTGAAATGCCGCGGTATGTCAAAATACAAATTTTCTTATTTTTAAAAGCGCACTCGTATGAGTACGGCTACTCGAATTGTGGCGGAAAATTTGACGAATTCAACTAAATCTGGAATATGTCGACACCTACGATATAAAGAAAACCTTATACGAAAGCCATATTGTTCCTATTTTGCAACGTACCAACGTTAGTTAAAATACAATGATGATGACAATATGATGAATAATCATAAAAATTACAACGGACCAAACTTATAACGTCATCGACTGACTAACACTATTCACTTGACTCTGAAGATGACTTCCACTCAGGTTGTACGTTGAAACGTCAGTCACCAACAACAGTTTTTCTCAGAACTACACTCACCCGGACCATCACCGACTATACGAACTACTATAAAACTTACAATTTCCTCGATTGTGATTGGTTTAAAAAACTCCTATTTTCCACTAATTCACTTGCCAAGTTGTTACCCGACAGTTTGTTATTGGACAGTTTGTTGGACGTTCAATAAGCCAATCACGTTCAAAGTTGTAGTTTAAATCAACCAGTCACTTTTAAAGTTGTAGCTTAAATCAACCAATCTCAACTTCAGACCGACATGAAACAATTTACTTCTCTTTGTCAGTATTTTAATGCAAATTCTTTCATAACTTGGCGATTTTTCTTTTCCCGGAAATGGTAATTTTTATGATTAATTACTAATAGGACTTCGTGTTGTCCAATTCGGTCTGTACTCTTGACAACAAATCGGACTCCCGCTGCGCGGTCGTCCGATTTTGTTATAACTTGTGTGATTACAGACCGAATTGGACTCCACTCAGTCCTATTACCATTACTTATCTTCCACAATATATCGTATCTGTAGTATCGTCCAAGCGCTCCAAGTGCGTGTTCTTTTCCCGTCAACAGCCACAGAAAAGGGGCGAGTTGTTATTCCTGACAAGTGTTTGAATCAAAAACTATGTCGCCATAGTTGTGATCTTAATCACATTTAATTCAAGCACGGAAACAGATATCTTTGTTTCTCTAGAATACGTCGTTTCAGCCTGACTTAGAACCATTTAAGTCGCCAATTATTTCTACCTGTATGACATTTTAAGTCTCTTTTGTCTCGAAAATTAAACTTGGTCTGAACAAGTTATTTTTTCTGAACACGTTCACCTTGTGGATTACAAGCGTTACCCTGATAACATTCATACTTACTACGTCAATAAATCACTCTGAAAAGGAAGACAGTACCATTTCTTCGTAGCCTGCGAAAACAGCGGTCCTTCTTCGCTCCCGGCCGGCCCAATCGGCCAGGAGCAAAGAAGGAATGCTGTTGTCGCAGGCTAATTTCTTCGTTGAAGTAAACAAAGCTAACTGCTTCCATAGGGTAAAATATCGCACTGCTGGACAAATCGCGTGTTGTGGTGGGCTCTCTACCTCGAAAATATATTTCCTTTTCTTGGCACTATCCGATTAGAGGTCCAGTTCGTAGTTTCTTGTCTAATATAATAACGAGAAATGAGAGTTTCAATCGCAATTCCCTATTTTCGTGCGAAGCAACAACTGAAATAGTGCAAATGCCACATTTCGTTGCAATGTATTTTGGCGGATATTTTGCCGCCATATTTAAATTAACAATTACGAACTTTACTGTGATTGGATAAATTAACCTCCACTATGTAAATAGTTCACCCCTGAACTGAAAACAATACCGTTTCGTTTCTGAGGAAACGAAACAAAAAAACATTCTACGTTGTGCCGGTTTCTGCCTTTATTATTCTTCATTTATTTGAAGCACTTTTAAGGGGGGGGGGGGGGGGGGCGCTTATAAGAGAGATGGGGGCCTTATTTGAGAGGGGATGATTATTTAATTCTAGCTAAACGCATTACCGGTATCAAAAAAGAGGAAGAAATTAGACTAGGGTTGTGCAGTTACCTACTTCCTAAATATTCTTGTTCTTCGTCCATTTCAATTTCAAAGGGAAACGAAAGCAAACAGCGGTTACAAACATTACAAATAGACAACCCATGGTGTTAAAACTTAACTGTATTGACTTGACGTTTCGTATGTTACAACATACATCTTCAGAAGTGACGGTTAGAGCTATAACTAAAAGTAATAATTTTAATAATAAAGCGAGGCACTGGCGATAAGCTAATAATGAACAACAAAATTGATACTTGCGGTAGTAGATACTTCTGGTAGAAATTAATAAAGAAACAGCTTCTCGCTACCAACGTTTTCATTAAGTGAGAGTTTTAAGTCACTGATCAATAGCGTTTCTTTAATTTTACAAAGTAAGTCGGACTTTCCAGTAACGAGGATTTCAAAATGATCCCGTTTGATGTTGTGACAGTCAGAGATGACATGGTCTGCAACAGCGGAGGCGTGACCATCTTGTGTAAGAGCTGTTGAAATGCTCGGTCTTCCGGTCATGTAATCGACGTTTAGTTTTACCGACATAGAAGGAATCACAGTCCCAACAACTAGCTTTCTTAACTAAATTTGAGAGCGACTGAACCGATCTTTGCATGGAAAGAAGGACTTAATCCGGCAAGTATTTTGAAAAATAATGTTAAGATCAGATAAGACAAATCCATAAAACTTACTGATACAAGATTTAACACGTCGCGTAGAGCTTCAGATTAAGTCTTTCTTCCATATACAAAGATCAGAGTCTTAAAAGAGAGGGGGGCTTAATAACTTTTTTCCTCGGAAAAAGGCAGGTTTATTAGAATAGAGGATTTACGGTAGGTGACAAATGATAGCTGTCAGTACGTAGCCAGCCTATGTTCAGTTAGAAATGTCTCAGATCAACGTCCTCGAAAATGTAGTCGCTTTCCCTTCATTGTGATTTTATGTGTGTTTCGAATTGTCTTGAACTGTGCATACAATAGTACATGACTTCTGCAGCTGGGAAGCCTCGAAGACTGCCGAAGCTGAGCTGTCCAGAAACTTACATTTTACATTTTGTTTCTTTCTCTCAACCAACAGAGTTCAATCAGAAAGAGCAACAGGGGAGTTATTGCTGTAAAGCTCGTATGACTCGCTACGCTATAGCGTCTCTTGTTAGCTTTGCCGTTTTAGATTCCCACTTACTGTATATTTCACAGGCCAACGACTATGACGCAATTAACTGAACTAAATTTCCAGCTGAATAACGTTGTTTGATTTGCAGATTTACAGATGGAAAGCTGACATGTTAGATCAATGCTTTTAGAGCACTGCTTCCGGCTAAATAATTACGAGGGGGGCAGAAGTCTGCAACACTCGGTAGAAGGACTCTGTCTGGTCGCTAGAGACAGCGATCCTTTTGGCCAGCACCAAAACTCTAGTCTTCCTCCTAAGTACTTCATATATTCCTTCCAGATATTATATTGTATCTAATACACTATAATAAGGACAAATACACTATGCTACCTTCTAAATACACTATGTTAAGGGATACACCAGGTACTTACCGTCCTCGTCGTGATATCCTGGTGCTGACCAAAAAGATCGTGGTCTTTAGTGAGAAGGATGGATCCTCGCTTTAAACATGTTAAAGCAAGCACCACTTTAGGTGTTTTCGGAACTTTCAATTGGAAGTATTAAGTAAAAAACCCCTTCAGGCGGCTGGCATGTCCGCTTATAATGTCCACGGCTGAGAGATTGTCCGAAAAACGAATATTTGGCCGAGAAGCGAAGCTTCGCTTTGAGGACAATCTCTCAGCCAAGGGCATTGTCAGCCGACATACCAGCAATCCAGATAGGGGTTAGTTTGTTTTATAACCCTCACATTAATTTTCATATCGCATACAAACCGCTCGTAAACATGGTAAAAAAGCTAGTGGTGATCTAGTGGCGAATGTCACTATCGCAAGATTCCACAAAACGAGTTTCATTTCTTTCGATGTAAAATGAGAAAAAAGAAGAGTTGAAACTCTTCTGCTGACCCATGTTTCTCTTCAATGGAAACAATCGGAGAACAATTACGTCATAACTGTCCTGTGAGCTTTGGCCTCGTGACGTAAAGTAACCAAGAACTGAAATCGCGCCAAAATTAATGGGTGGATCACAATTTGAAATAACGTGGAGTTGCCTTGGTAAAGTGTTTTCACTCGCTCACCGACATATCAGATCAGTTTCTCAACGAACTAATCCTTAATCCATTGTATATGAACCCTTTTACAGATAACTGCAAATCTACCCAAACGAATTGCTGGTTTTCACATGACGTCACTAACTTTCAAACTTCAGAACTATTGATACTCCTGAGATTTGACTTTCATAATGTTTAAGAGCAGCTAAAAACAAGAGAAAATTAGGGGACAGAGAGGGAAGCTTCCAGTCCAGGCCTTGGGATATGTCAATTGCACTAAAGTTATTTTGGGATGGCCGGAAACAGCGGGGCGCATTTCCTTTTACGTCCGCATGATGCCATTCTTTAGGTGATCACGCAAATTAGAAACGGCGGTCCACAGGGAAATACGTCGATAGAAGCGCCTTTTACGGGTACATCACAGAGAATTGGTATTTCTGGATGGATAAATCAAAGTGGGAGATATATTTTCACAACTCCTGGGGAATAAAATGGCAAATGCTGAGTTGAGACGGGCGGAAATGCAGTTCTGAGCGGTCAACAAAAACAACAAAACCTTTCGGCAGGACATGTAATACGTGTAAACGCCGTGGTTTTTTGAAATGGAGTTTACAAGCCGATGGACTTCGACATTGATATTTGGCAATGACAATGAGATTTTCTCCTCACACTGAATGGAGAAAGTTTCCATTAGTGCAAGTTAACCATAGGTGAAGAAAACGTGGCATGAACACCTCCGATTTAATTTTGCCGGTTTCCTCTGTCGGAAAAGTAGTCCGCTCAATTCAGTGTACTTTGGTCGAGGTTCTAAATTCACTTTCTTTTTGTCGCTTGTATAGGGGTTATTTTGTCGTTGAATTGAAGATTGTTTCTGTGGCTGATCACTAACGCGCTCTGAGTTGTTCTGTTTATCTGTAGGCTCGATTTCCGCCGCTCTGGTAAAACTGGTAATCGAGCCTAGTTTTTCTGTGAATTCAAAATTATCTGTCACTGATGGCTTCGCTTCAAGACCCTTCAAGCTACAGGAGTTGTTTTGTCGCTGCACCAGTATTCATAACTAGTTCTGTTGTTGCATTCAATCGCGTGATTGCCATGCTTCTAGCTAGTTGTTTAGTCGCTGTGCCAGCATTCAAAATTATTTCTCACGCTGAGCGCTAATAAGGTATTTGAAGGTATTTGTTATTGTATTCAAAATTATTTCTGTCACTGGTCGTCCCACTTCGAGCTGTTTTGTTGCTGGATTCCAAGTTATTTCTGTTGCTGGCGCTTCGCATTATTTCTGTTGCTGATCACCTCGCTCCGAGCTGATGTTTTGTTGAGTTATTTTCTAGCATAATCGCTACACTCCGAGTTGTTTTACCCGCGCTGTTGACGTTCAAATAAACTTCTGTTGCACGATCGGGAATTGCTTTGTTGAGGTATAGTATTCAAATTGATTTCTGCCTCTAATCGCTAGGCTTCGTGTTTTAGTTCCTGGATTCAAAATATTTTAGCTACCTCCAGAATTGTTTTGCAGCTCGGCCAGAATAATTCCTGTCCCTGGGTTGACAGCAATTTGTCGCTGGGTTCAAAAATAGTTTTGCCGTGTGAACCAAAATACTTTTCTTCGGTGGGATAAGATTTCTTTCGCCGATGTGTTTGGAGGTATCAGGATCGCTACAGATCGAAACAGTATTTCATGTTATGTTACAATATCGAGCAATACGAAACTGACTTCTCTGCATGTTGTAATACAAATGAATGCAGTTAAATTCTCTTTTTGTTGTCATCTCTATATCCTTTGATTCAAATTCTCAGGGGACAAACTTTGATATTTCTTCATTCATCCAGCGTTTTTATTCCAAAGAGGTTGTGGTTGTTTAGGCGCTTCTACTGGCAAAACCTATTTCCACGGAGACCGTCCGCCCTTTTGAAAAATTTCCTGAACAACCCGTGAAAGATATCATGCGGACGTCTGGGGAAATAGACTTCCGTTTCCGGTTAAAACTAAAAATAACTTAAGTGGAATCGACATATCCCAGCCAACGCCCTCAGTGTCCCTCTCTGTCCCCTAATTTTCTCTTGCTAAAAACTAATATTTGTACAAATTTTCAATCCGAAGAGGTTCTTGGTTTAGTGATAGACCACGCTTGAATTTCTAAGCTTTTGCGTGACGTGACAATTTACATGACGGGCGAGAGAGCTGTGATGTTGGTTTATAAGGTGACTTATATCGGGGAATTCGGCTGTCTGAACAGTTCTTGTATTAGAATAAAGTATTATTATTACGTTTTTGAGTTCCTCGAGAGATAAATCCACGCTTTTGTAGCAAAACTCAGTGACAGATGTTTCTGCTGGTTTCCGGCCGCCATGTTGGTGCCCATGTAGTTGGGCACCAACATGGCGTCTCCATACAAATCTCTATAGATTTGGGGAAAACGTTTCTCCGCATATCTTCCATAAGAAAAATTGCTGTGACCTGAATCTGGGCGAGAGTCTTTGTATATCTACCTTCTTTCTATTTCCAGATTCTGGACTTAATCTATTGATCGGTTTTGATTTTTTATTTTGATCTCTTTTGAATGGCGTGACACTGAAAACCAGCAATATCTGGCTTTGTTGCTAGGAAGCGTTGAATCATGGGTCGGAATTCAAAATATTATGGGAAACGTTTCGATCGCAGATAGCAGAACTTTGGTTTCCATATGAACGCAGGAGCGCAGAAGACAGAACATGGTTCTATCTTCTGCGATCGCCTGCGATCACGATCGCAGAAGCGTGTTTCCATATGATCGCAAACGATCGATCGCAGAACGTTTTGCGATCTGCGATCTGCGATCTGCGATCGTCTGCGATCATATGGAAACCAGCCTTAATGATCGGAACCTCACCAGCCAGCCAGTGAATGCAAGAAAGTCAAGCTGTGGAAACGCGCCTCAAGTTTGAATAACGAAAACCAAAAAGGCTGCCATCGGATTCTTTTCCCGTCACGTCAGTAAATAAATAAACCAATAAGTGAGCGTGGTGTATAATCTTTGTATTCAGAAGTGTAGCTTCTAAAGACTGGTGTGTTTTGAAGGGCACTATTTACAAAAACTATTGTTAAGTAGCTAAAAAATGTAAATCTATCTGAATTATTTCATAAATGCTGTCTTAATTAAAATGTCGGCTGCTGAACGTTTTAGTCACGGCAGATATGATTATCTAGATTCTCTGTACAACATCGATACAATTTTTAGACACACATTTGTAAGAATACAGAGCTAGATCAGATAAGTGAAATAACCCGGTTGTAGCCGACGAAGTCTGTTCGAAGTGTAGTTTATTGGGACAAATAAAGAAATTGGTGGTTAATTAGGAGGAATCGGCTTTCATAGACCTCCTCACTAGTGATTATTTAATTGTCTGTCGCAATATCTTAAATCAATGGCCCAAGTAGGTATTTTCATAAAACTCGACAAATTCATCTTATTTACTCCAAGAACGGCTGTAGGGCATGTAGGTAAAATCGTTGGACGCCCTGTTGTTGACGAAGTTATTCAAAGGTGCTTTCGGCTTATTCGAGAGCGGGATCGCATAAAACATAACAACTCTTGTTTTATTCAAGAGTCAAGTGATTTTATACGGGCGTCAGCATCTTCGAGTAAGCGCCACGTTGTTTTTCAGCTGTGGTGTGGTGCTTATTCAAAGAAGACGTTTATTAACGTTTTTGCTGTTATCTGCGGTGTTTACTCAACAGAGGGCGGCACCTTATCGAGTGCACCGCTTTATCGAGTAAAAGCGATAAGCGGCTTTGTCACTTCAATATAAGAGCTCTGTCAAACGCACGCAACGTTTTAACGCAACATATTTTTAGGTTTGCCCACCCAGCTGTACTACCTAACATCTTAAGACAAAATTGTTACAGAGTTGCCAGACCTTCGTGATATATGTGTATTAATGTTGCAATATATCGTGTTTAGATAAATGTGTTTCGTGCTTTGGACTGAGCCATCAAACAAAAGCAACAATGAATGCCTCGAGTTTGCAAAGGCTGATTTGATTTTATTACTCAGCCGACCATAACAAAAAATTTTTGTTGTTGTTGTTTTCGGCGGTTATTCAAATGCACAATTGAGCATAAAGTTCAATACAAACACAATAAAGGGAAAAAAATTAAAATTCACCAACTATTGACAATAGAATTTCCGCTTTCTTTACTGAGTGCTTCGAGTGTAAAGTTGATGCGGTGAAGGACAATTGTTTTCTAGCAAAAATTCTTGTTTGAAGAATTGTGTTTGAGGGCTACAAATTTAGGTAAGTTTTATCAGAAACTGTTTTCCAATTTCTTACACTTTTGTTAGAGCGGGGGGCCTTACGATTTAATAGTTCAATAATAGAAACCTTAACATAACCTTTGTCACGGACTTGTCTGACTTGTGTTGATCATAATAATGGTCCTATTTGTTGCCCTATCAACCTTCTGGCGGTTTGCTGTATGCAAGTCATAGATTCTGAGTACGACCAAAGATTTAATTTATCCGTTGAGAAAGAAACGTTTTTTGAGCCAGTCAGTGTATGCTAAGCAACATTTAACTGATTATTTTGTTCAGATGTTCTGAATGAACGATTAGATAATATAAAAACAAAAACTGGTTCTGTGGCAACAGCTCTTCTCATGCTCATAGTTGAAATCTCGAAAGGTCAATTTAGTTGCATAGGACAACCGTGTGGTGTGGTCTTGTAAGGCGGTTTGTTCGGCTCGTGCAGTTTGGTTGTGAAGTTCGTGTAGTCTGGTTGCATCGAGCTGCAGTACTTCATGACTGTTCAAATATTTTAAGTAACTCAGCATTACGCCGTGACAAATTTCCTTTCTGTGGAAAATTTCCTTAATTTTAATTCATCTAACATCGTTTTAACTAGGTACTAAAAGTTACCTCAGGACTGAATTACGAACATTTAATATTCCACTTATTCTACTGACGCAATTTGTTTGAAACAAGAGATTATCAAGGCTAAGAAACATGTGCTTGGAAGTATGGGCTCGAACAAGGCTAACATACTTGAATTCGAGATCGATCGATGTGCATCAGATGATTTTTCATCGGAAAGCAAACGCTGTGTTTTGGTAAATGGTTTTTTTTTTATTAAGCGTCTAAAAGGCAAACGCTGTGTTTCGGTGAACTTTGTTTTTGTAAAGTAAAAAAATTGCCCCACAGTATTCGAAATCATAACCTCTCGCGTGACATGCGATTATGTACTCCACTACGCCACATCAGCATCCGTTTTAAGGTGGCTCGAAACAGTTTCCAGTACTTTCCAAGACTTAGAGTTTGATGGGTCATTATAACCACTCTATATCAGTTGATACCAAAATCATGGTATCAAAGAACTGCCCAACCATTGGTGAACAAGTTGCTGTCAATTTTATGGCACAATATTTTATGGTTACCATAGCAACAATATGACTTGCTAAAAACACCCTTAATTTTAGCTTTAAATTTCTAAAATTTAAGGTGGTTCTGAACTCCCTCCGTAGAATTTTTTTAAGCTTTGCTAGTTCCAGCTTTTCCTTCAAATAAGTTGTTGCTGAGCTCGTTCAAGCGGAGTTGAATTATTACCTTTATATACACGTGTTATACTCCCTCTTATATAGCACTGCGTCATTACCCATGACGCTCGGGCCTAATGCCCAGGCCTTGTCGCATCACGTGCCGACACTATATTTTGTAGGCTCAATCGTTAGAAATACCATTTTTAGTTCATCTGTATCTGAATACGGAGAAGTGTATACGCCTGAAACTTCTTGTGTGAAGAGAACCTCCATTTATATTAAGAACATGTGAATAAAGCAGCTCTGTAGTCATAAGCTACGAGATTTTGCTATGGCTTTCCGGGTGCGAAAACTTTTCGGGACGTTCGAGAAACGGGCCCTAGCTTCGTTATGTCGCGCAACAGGCCGCGCAACAGCGTGACTTTGGAATCCGACGACAGTTCAAACGCAAATTCAAACTAAAAATAGATCGGTCTGTGAAAATGTCGTGACAGGAATGTGGAGTAGTTGCTC
This sequence comes from Micromussa lordhowensis, assembly GCA_964020085.1. Classification (NCBI taxonomy): domain Eukaryota; kingdom Metazoa; phylum Cnidaria; class Anthozoa; order Scleractinia; family Lobophylliidae; genus Micromussa; species Micromussa lordhowensis. The sequence goes on from OZ026601.1 coordinate 18,993,971, forward strand.
GCTCCTAGTGATGGCTACTGTTTATGTTTCGTATCTCTTCAGTCATCTACAGGAAGCTGAAGAAGGCGTAGCTATTCAGGGTTTCCACAAGATAAAAAGGAATAAAAGGGCATTTTTAGTTCCGTAGATAACTGCACTATTCCGTTATGGGCAACATACAACAAACTTGTTATAACTTTTGCTTCCTTCCATTGGCCGCCCTTACCACGTGATCTTCGAATAACTGACAGCGATTTTCCCTGCTGACCCTTGGGTTTAGGCTGCTAATAATGTTCTACTCATGCGCAGTTCCGTCCAATTTTGTAAAACAAAAATTAAAAAAAAACCAGTTCGTTTCTAGATTAGTCGGAGAGCGATTTGAAATTCCTACTGAACGCAAAAGAACTTTGTGCTCAGTGGTAAAAAAATATCGTAATTTGCCAGTGTCCAGCAGATCAATAAATTTGTGAAGCTTGAGTGTTTTGCAGTTACTCGGCCTAGACATGCGAAGGGAAAACTCAAGTGTTCACATCAAATGTTTATTCTCATTGTTATTTCATATTAGCATCCATTTTATTTTCAGCTTTTCATTTCAAGGGGTTTAACTTTCACTTGAAAACCTCTTGTATATTTTCAGTGAATCAAATATGCTCATTAGCAATCGCGACATTTTTTCTTTTCAGCCATCCCTTCTTCATCTTGCAAGGTTTCTTTGTAAAACACACCAGTGCTTCCGTCAAACAACCGGCCGTAACGTCTTCGGCGACGACGTCTACTAAATGCATTTCTGTAAAGCCAAGAATAAGATTTTAGTCACTCATCGTGTCCTATTGTAATTCCCTAAGTTTTGCTGGTGGTTTAGCCTGAATTTCCACCGTCTCCTCGAGTCACACTTAGGAGCGTGCCACTCGAAGAGGCGGCCAAAATCAGTTTGTATGGAGATCAGGAACAAAACTTAAAATCAATTAATGTATGATTAATTCACTGAATTAAGTTCATTTACACATTTTTGTGTCATTTCTCCCCATCCTGAGCTATGAAAACGTTATTTGAGTGAGTTAGTTTATTTACCCTACGGTGTTGTAATAGGAGACAAGGCAGGAGTCTGGCAAGATTAACTTCGAGATTAACGGGAAATGATTTGAAATTTTCACTCCCCCCTGAGTAGCATTTTCTCACAATGTTTTTCGCGCTAAACTCAGAGTGTAAAACCTGCAGAGTCGTTTCCTGCAATTCAATAGGGCATTTCCGAGTTGCCTTTTGAGTTTGTCAAAACGAGTCTTCGTGCGAAACCATTCAGGCCTAGGCTCGATTTCCGCCGCTCTCTCGTGTCTGGTCTAACCTCCCCTCTTCATATCGCACAATTTCTTTGCTACTGCGAAAAAGATAATTTATGCAGCCTGCTCGATTGGGCAGGCAAATTTGTTATTGGTCGAATTAACAATACTAAGGTCCACAAGTCCAGCCGTGAGTTCTGGAGAGGAGCGCGGGCTCCTTTCCCGAACCGAGCCTAGATTCAGGCCCCGTCCGGCACACTACGCGGGAGAAATTTAAAAATGGCGCTTTCACTCCGAAAACGCATCAAATCTTTTCCTTCCACACTATACCGGAGAAATTTGAAAACGCACCAATCACCGGTCATTTTGAATTTTGGTGCACGTAAATCAGCATGTTCTCTAAGGTTTTTAGGGTGAAACCGCTGGAGACAGAGCATTACTGATAAGTTTGAAGCCTATGTACTTACCCACTGTCAATCACCATTGACGTCACCAGGCAAATTAAAATTACCACAGCAAATAACTTTACTTGGTTCATTTTCACCAAACTGCTCCTTGATAGAAGTTATCTGGAGAATGAATAAGTTTATATAGCGGCATGGTCGGTCTTTGAAGTAAGTTGTTGATAAAGGCGGGTCAAAACTGGCACAACATTTGAGCGGAGTATGTTACAACATTGTTCGGTCACTACATGTTGCACACGTTTGCCCACCCGTTCAGTGCCGATCAGTTACAAGGGTGTAACAGGGCAGCCAAAAATTTGAAACATGTGAGCAACAATGTTACCATATGAACACATGATTGATCTGTAAAAAGTTTGAAAATAAACTCACTAATAATTAATAATTATTCTATGTTTTCATCTCTCTCCACAGTTCAAATATATGATCTTTTATATATTCACTTGTAATGTTACAATATGTTGCGTTGAAATACGGTTGCGTGTCTGAGATGCGGACAATACAGCATAACATGCAAACAAACCTTTTATCCTTTTGACTGACCTTTACTCCAGAATTTGACCCTCGAACTTCGGTTCAGGTGTGTCCTTTGAAAAAATAAACAGTGTGTTACCGGTATCAGGAAAACAACACTCAGGATTAGATATCAAGTGATTATACTGATTATATATCATAATGATTGGTTAAAAGTGATGAAAGACGCATTATGCCGCGAATTTTCGGCTCTAAATTGGAATGCAAATACAATGAAAAAGTACAATCTTTGTCTTCGACCTGTTTTGCTCACACGAAGTTGCATCTCTCAACCAAAATACATTAGCTTCGTACTAGACATAGAAGTGTAATGCGCGCGGGCAACAACAACTTCCAGACGAGGAGTCCAACTGTGAAGAGTTTAATCACTTGATTCCCGACGTTGAGCTTACTCGTACGCTCACACACACGCAAAACCAACGCAACTGGGATCAGCTGTTACCTCTTCTGGCCATGGCTTATCGGTCTGCGATACATGAAAGTACTGGCTGTACACCAAACGAGTTAATGTTTGGCCGCGATGTTAGACTACCTGTAGACCTGGTGTTCGGTTCTCCTCCAGTTCCAGTCACACCACCAGATTCCACCGACTTTGCCTGGAACCTGAGGGAACAGGTTAGCAAAATACACCAGCTTGCCCGTGACAATTTGGACATTGCAAGCCGACGGCAGAAGCATGTATGACCAAAGATCTCGAGCAAATTCTGATCGGAAGGGGGAGAAGGTGTGGTTGTGCAATCCTCAGAGCAAGAAAGGCAGAAGTCCGAAGCTGCAAACTCCATGGGAGGGTCCCTGGGAAATTACCAAACAAGTTACGGACGTAGTATATCGTATCCAGAGGAACTCCAAGGGAAAGCCCAAGTTTGTACACCATGACCGCCTGAAACCGTTTCACGAAAGGCAAATATCCAGCCCATGATTTTGGAAGCTTGACAGAGCTAAGAGTTACCTTTTCATGCAGTTGATTAGGACATTTGGAACAGTTGGAGAGACTAACCCTGACGGGAGGAATTCTGTACTGCAAGTGGGAAGTCCCACTTCTGACACCAAATGACACCAAATGTAATGCGCGCGGGCAACAACAACTTCCAGACGAGGAGTCCAACTGTGAAGAGTTTAATCACTTGATTCCCGACGTTGAGCTTACTCGTACGCTCACACACACACAGGGCACTACATAACGTGAGTCCCTTATATATATCGTATCACGAGTACATTGCGATACCGTACTCGCCATATAACCGTCTCTTAATCCTACAACTTGCGAGTATACATTTGAATACAGCCGTTATTCCTCTTAGCACGCGCATACTAGCTCGTGCAATCACTATATCAATTTCATTACAGAAGCATACAGAAAATCTCATTCATTTTATACTTTGAAAGCACATTCAACTATAAAGCAATCGCTTTCTAACTGATAAGTGATGAGAATCAAAGTATCTTTTAATACACGGACGTGTCTTTTAGCAGCTTTTAACAGTGTTTTATCACTGCTATTATTAATAAATTTTCTTGAGAGTGTTTAAAATTTCTAATTTCGCGATTGCGACAATTAACGCACAGAAGAAAGGGAGTATAACTGTATGTCTTCTGTGAAATTCTAACCAGTTCGCTTTGGAAGTTTTCTTTCTAAAATCGAGGCAGCGATCAACAGACAAATAACATGGGCTGCGTTGCTAGGAAACGTTACGCAGAGATATAGCTGTTTAGTTTCGAAATACTCTACCAGGAAAATGTCATTTGATCCCGAAACGAGAAACATGTTAAAATGTGAATCTCGGAACAATAAGGTAAATGACTTGTTATATTTTAATGCTGAGAAATAAAATCTTTCGGGAGACAACAACATTTTTAATGATTTTAAAAACTCAAAGTATTCGACCCAAGGGAGACTGTGAGTTTTGTTTCCCCGAGACCCTCAATGTTTGCCGGGCGAACGAGGGGAATACTGAGGTTGAGGGTAAACAAATAAAACTAACTGTTTCCCGCGGAGTCAGTCATTTAGTGTTTTGTTATACCACCCGACTCAAAAATAGGAAAAAAAAACTGTGAAAACTCGTTTCCTTGACGCCGGCTGGCACAAAAATTTGCCGCGGTTTCAAAGAGCACGACCTGATCACGTACGAGTTGTTCAAGTTGTTGTTTCCCTAGGGAATTTCTCCTCCAATCGGAAAACGTATTTGAGTTGGGAGGTGTAACAATAATACACACTTAATGACTGGCCCCAAGGGAAACAGTGAGTTTTATTTCCCGATACCCTAAATGTTGAACATTAAGTGTCGAGGCAGCCATTAAGGTGGAATGGTACCCTAAAAGGTGAAAAAGATCAATTGTGTGCGATCGTAAATACATTTTGAAGGTTTTACTCAAAGTGATTGCTATGGCAACCAGCCACAGTCTTTGAGGTAGTGTTTTATAGTATTGACGCCAATAAGTCCTGCTCTTTTACAAAACAAAACTTGACTGTCAAACGGGCATATCGTGTAAGTTTATGTTTTGTTCTGTGCAATGAACCTAAGTTTTGACAGGTCATTCTTGTTTTCAGTGCTTTTAACAGGCTTTATTTAGGAAATAACCTTATTTTACAGCACACCCAGTGGACAAATCATCTCATCTCATGTCACGTGACAGGCGTTAAAATGTTACGAGTTTTTTTGGTTTATATCATTGCGACGAAGGATTAAGCATTTAACAAGCCCTAAAGAGTAGGCGGGGTGCAGATTGGATCTCGGGGGACGGGGTGCACTGGTTGTTCTATTTTTTAAAAAGTAACCGCAGTTGTAGGAAATATTCGTTTTCATAAGGGAAATGAATGAGGCTGAGATGGCAATTCAAGGCAAAGCTTTAGTAATTATACCAATCGAGTTGTACATGTCTTTAAAGCTTTTTTCTACATAGTTTCGTTCATATATGTTAAAACTAATCTATGTTTTTGGTCACGTTCTTAAAGTAAACAGCCGTTGCTATGGCCGTTGCTACGTAAAAAAATTTATACCACTGTGTACTTTCCTTACATTGCACACTCATCTAGAGGAAAATTCGGCAAGATCGTTTCAAAATGTTTTGACAAGTGTTCAAGGGTCTTAAATCTTGTATTTTCACGAAATTGAGTTTTTAATGAACATCGCCATATTTTAGGGTGCCATTCCACCTTAAGTGTTTTGTTAATCCTCGCGACTCAAAAATAGAAAAAAAATGCGAAAAAACGATTCGCTTGAAGCCTATGGTAGCTGTGCCTGCAGTACGAGCGGCAGTCGAAACCTAGCTGTCCTACCGAAACGACATGATAATAGTCTTTTCTTCACAGCTAACAAAAAATGAAGACAATACTATGGTTGCTTTGGTTTCTTCTAATGCTTAACTCGAGAATCCTGGGTTTGGTTTGACGAGGAACAGCATAGTGTGTTGTACATGACACAGCTATTTTCCTACCTGGCCACAGCGATCGCGACCCATTTTTGGCGCCAAATTAAAAGCTTGAAGTCACAAAATGTTCAAACTCTCGCCTTTGTTAATCTGATATGTTTTAATATAAATCCCTTTTGAATAATGAATGCACACAAATTTACCGCGGTTTCAAGGTGCACGACCTGATCACGTGCGAGTCGAAGTTCAAGTAGCTGTTTCCCTAAGGAGTTAGTGAATTTTCTTCGCCCTAGGGAGTAAGTGAGCCTTGACACGTTCTCCTCCAATCGGAAAACGAATTGAGTTGGGAGGTATGACGAAGGGTTTTTAATCCCCTCTCCGAGACTTTTTTTGTGTAATTGACTTGAATATTGCAACGATCCCTTCAGCCCGGATTGCTGCAAGATCGTAGCATGGAATGGTCTGACTGTCCATTACAGTAACCGTGCAATTTTCGATGGGCGATCATTGTACAATTTTCCCGGCAAGTTTTCTGGGAGGTCTTCGAAATAACGGAACAAAGTACAGTTCTGACTAATTTCATCGTATATCTCACTAATCTATTTTTTCATGGCAGTGCTCTCCTATGATTTGTGATGCAGTTCTTCCCATTCGACTACTTAATGTTTTTTAAGTCGCCTCATTAAGCCGAAAGAAAAAAGGAACGAGTTTAAAAAGGAATCGATTTCTTCTACTTCTCTGGGCTTGGCAAATGTAATCAACGGAAAATATCATGAAAATACCTAGCTGATAAAGAATCATATCAGCAAAATCTACAAACAACAAAACTTACTGCGCTAGAGTTTTACCTTTAGATATCTTCTTTTGTAGTCAGTCTTCCGCGATAAGCGAAACCTTCTTATAAACAGGCTAGCTCTCTGTGGACAACTGAATATTATCTGTCTTAAGAAGTTCTAAACATGAAATAGATACATTTGACATTGAAACCTGTAAATTGGAAAAGCAATATCATTGAAGCTCGTGTCACAACTTCTAGGGTATGCTTGCACCTGTAAAGCTTGGAAAGAGCGCATGCCCAACTGCATTCAAGTTGTCTGGGGTGGGCCTCTGGCATTAACTCAATGCACTGAATTGTAAACTGCGCGAAAAAAACTGTAAATTCAATAACTACATAACTACTTTCCAACTGACAATGGAATGGTTCTTTGCCATACAAAACTGACAAGAAATTGACCATTGGAAACAACTCCTCTTCGTGTTATGGTGGCAAAGGGTTCTGCGAAAAAACTATCATTTCGGGTGAAACAACATATCGTCTAGCTAGGAATTTAATAATTATTTTTATTTACAGATCCTGGAGTTAGAAAGACAACAAAATGAGTTTTAGGCCTGCTATTTGTCATTCCATGAATCAGCAAGTTCTGACTTTGTCATTCCATGAATCAACAAGTTCTGACTTTGTCATTCCATGTATCAACAACCTGAAGTTCTCACTAATTGTTACCTAAAATAACCAGTAGATTAGTAATTCCAAGAAAATCGGAAGGCGGCAAGCAGCTCAGTTGGAAACAGCTAATTTCCCTGCAAGTTCACTTCACAAACCTCCATAAGATATAATAGGGTATTCTCCCTGGCTTCGCGCCAAATTCAAGCCGTTCAAAGTCAAAAGGAGGCTAGAGCCTTGACCCGATGTAACATTCCATCTCTCTCAAAAATGGCTTCGCGCTGACTGACAGTATTTCTCGCTCGTTCGTAAATTCGCTAAAGGTTTCACGTTATTTCAACCATTTTTTGCGATTGCATGGCCAACCTGTCAAAAACGTCCCCTCCTAAGCAAGGGAAAATTGTTACCCCAAAAGAGAGTCTCGTAGATGGAGAGCACGACGAAACTCCTAGATCTACGAACAATCGGAGGCATCAGAGACGGATCGACCTCCAGTTCGTCAAAACACCGTTCAGATGACGAGAGTTCGGGTAGCGAAAGCGACTATAGTGGATCCTCTAGCTAGTGCTAATCCAAAGCGGCAGAGTCGCAAACTCTACAAACAACAAAACTTACTGCGCTAGAGTTTTCCCTTTAGATATCTTCCTTTGTGGTCAGGCTTCCGCGATTAGCGAAACCTTCCAAAAAACAGTCTAGCTCTCTGAAATTTCGCTTGATTCTCGTCCAGTGTTCAACGGGCAATGGACTGATTCCTTGAATAAATTGTGACAATAAGTTCCGTTTGAAAAAGAAACCCCGTATCTTTCACCAAGGCATTTAACTATTATTCTTTGCACATGGGATTCTGAGGTACAAGGAACTTAAAATTGAGCTGTGACGTCGAGTGCTCGTTTATTGTTGTGTCATTACTTTCTAAAGGCATGTAACAATAAGGTATCACCAGTCGTTAACTAGCTTACAAGACATTATCACAAAGTAGTGATAGCACTTTTCAAATAACAATGACCTGATTCTTGCCATAAAAGTAACAATGGCAAGAGATTGGTCTTTGGAAACAACTACTAGAGGTGCAACGTTAACGATGAGTTTGTGAAGTAACTATTATTTCAAAAATAACGACTTATCGTCTACCTAGGAATTTACTGATGATTTTCATTTACAGATTCTGAAGTTAGAAAGACATCAAAATGAGCTGGCTCATGCAGTACTTAGTCATTCCATGTTACGTGCATATAACAATACAATATCACTATTGATTACCTACATAACTACTTTCCAACTAACAATGGAATGGTTCTTTGCCATACAAAACTGGCAAGAAATTGACCGTTGGAAACAACCCCTCTTCGTGTTATGGTGGCAATGAGTTCTGCGAAAAAAACTATCATTTTGTGTGTAACGACATATCGTCTACCTAGGAATTTAATAATTATTTTTATTTACAGATCCTGAAGTAAGAAAGACAACGAAATGAGTTTTAGACCTAACATCAGAGTGTTCGAGTTTTCCAACTAAGAAACGTTCTCTTGCATTCCCAAAGCCAAGCTTAAGGTAACTGTTAATCACGAAAATTACAATGAAAAAAACACGATCTGAACCAAATGAAACATAGACTACGATAGGAAGAAGTCGAAGAATTGTCGACAAGGCAAGATTGTCATGTGTTACTAAGGGAATTATGCTTCAGGTTTAGAAACTCTTTTCATTAAATATTTGAGACCCAAAATGTTGTCGAAATTTCGCTTGATTGTCGTCCAGTGTTCTACTAACAATGGACTGATTCCTTGAATAAATTGTGACAATAAGTTCCGTTTGAAAAAGAAACCCCGTATCTTTCACAAAGGTATTTAACTATTGTTCTTTGCACATGGGATTCTGAGGTACAAAGAACTTAAAATTAAGCTGTGACGTCCAGTGCTCGTTTAATGTTGTGTCATTATTTTCTACAGGCATGTAACAATAAGGTATCACCAGTTGTTACCTAGCTAACAAGACATTATCACTAGTGATAGCACTTTTCAAATAACTACTTTCCAACTAACAATGGAATGGTTCTTTGCCATACAAAACTGGCAAGAAATTGACCGTTGGAAACAACCCCTCTTCGTGTTATGGTGGCAATGAGTTCTGCGAAAAAAACTATCATTTTGTGTGTAACGACATATCGTCTACCTAGGAATTTAATAATTATTTTTATTTACAGATCCTGAAGTAAGAAAGACAACGAAATGAGTTTTAGGCTTGCTCTTTGTCATTCCATGAATCAACAGGTTTTCACTTTGTCATTCCATAAATCAGCAAGTTCTCACTTTGTCATTTCATGTCAAGTTGTTTCAAAACTTTTTTGCGACTGCATGGCCAACCTGTCAAAAATGTCCCCTGCTAAGCAAGGGGACATTGTTACCCTGGCCAAAAGAGAGTCTCTGTGATGGTGAGCACGAACAAACTCCTAGATTTACAAACAATCGGAGTCATCAGAGATCGACCTCCAGTTCGTCAAAACACTGCTCAGATGACGAGAGTTCGGGTAGCGAAAGCGACTATAGTGGATCCTCTAGCTCCTCAAGTGAAGCTAGTGCTAATCCAAAGCGGCAGAGTCTCAAAATCTACAAACAACAGAACTTACTGCGCTAGAGTTTTCCCTTTAGATATCTCCTTTTGTAGTCAGTCTTCCGCGATAAGCGAAACCTTCCTATAAACAGGCTGGCTCTCTGTTTACAACTGAATATTATGTGTCTTAAGAAGGTCTAAACATGATACATTTGACATTGAAACCTGTAAATTGGAAAAGCAATATTATTGAAGCTCGTGTCACAACTTGTAGGGTATGCTTGCACCTGTAAGGCTTGGAAAGGGCGCTACCCAATTGCATTTGTCTGGGGTGGGCCTCTGGCATTAACTCAATGACACTGAATTGTAAGCATGACACTGAATTGTAAGCTGCGATAGAGAAACTGGAAATTCAATTCGTCATCATAATATAATTTTTAAAGACCTAACATCAGAGTGTTCGAGTTTTCCAACTAAGAAACGTTCTCTTGCGTTCCCAAAGCCAAGCTTAAGGTAACTGTTAATCACGAAAATTACAATGAAAAAAACACGATCTGAACCAAATGAAAACATAGGCTACGATAGGAAGAAGTCGAAGAATTGTCGACATGGCAAGATTGTCATGTGTTACTAAGGAAATTATGCTTCAGGTTTAGAAACTCTTTTCATTAAATTTGAGACCCAAAATGTTGTCGAAATTTAGCTTGATTGTCGCCCAGTGATCTACTAACAATGGACTGATTCCTTGAATAAATTGTGACAATAAGTTCCGTTTGAAAAAGAAACCCCGTATCTTTCACCAAGGTATTTAACTATATTCTTTGCACATGGGATTCTGAGGTACAAATTAAGGTGGCTCCATATGGTTATTTGCTGTTCATTAAGCGCGCGCTAGTATCCACTATCCACGGGAATTTTCGTATTTCTCTTAATCGAACCTCTCTCAAGGCTATCGAAATTAACTTCTGAAAGACAAAACTACTCTTTTGAACCATCACTGTTAAATTAACAGGGTTTTACCTGGAAATAAAACTCTCTAAAGATAGGTTGTTTACAATGTATATTTTGCTTTTATTTCAATTTTCCTCCATTTCCTTCGGTGAAAATTTCCTTAATCACTTTGTGATTTCACTTGGCTCCTTCCAAGGAGCCAAGTGAAATCACAAAGAACTTTAGGGTCCTGAGAAAGTGCTCGAACAAGTTCGATTGTTTGCTTTTTGAAATGTTTTTTATTCGGGACCTTCAGCCAAAATTAAACAAACAGAGCGATTCTATCCGTGCAAAGCTGTTTACTTAACACTTTTATACTTTTATAGTTTTTATTCTTTTCACCTCTTATTTACACTTCTTTTTTGCATACGGTTATTTTTTATTGTTCATATGTAAATAATTAGCTTTTTGTCTCTTTCATTGTTTCAGAAATTGTATATATGCGGATTCTTTATTCCATGAACCTTGACTTGAGAATGACCGTGGAGCGGTCGAAACGTCGTTCATATTTTTTATCGCTTGCTTTTATAACAAAATGTTTTAGTAAGAATTTATTACTTCGTAGAATAAGAATTCGCCAAGATCACTATTTGAGCATGCGTGAAATTCCCAACCGCGCGCACACGCGCGCGTGCCTCTGCTTCAAACTTGATCGTTAGCAAAGAAATCGCATGAACTTGGAACGAGATTTAACTTAACCTCGAGCTCTTCGCAAAAGGGACAAAGTTTCGACATACGAATTAGTTGAGAACCTACTGTGGGGTGGAATTCTTTGAAATTTCCTAGAAATGTTTCACTATTGCGAGCACTGTTCTTGTTGTTCGGGTGACTCTTGGCGCCGACGAGCGAGCGGACAATGATGATCGAACAAATCAATTCCTTAGGCTGAAACTCCCGCATACCTCGTACTTTTCTCTTTCAAATCAAGCAGAGAAGGGTAGGCTCTTCTATTTGGTCGATAACTGTTTTGAAACCGGAGGAGATTCACGTAACTTTTGCGATGAACAAATTTTGAAAATTTGGACGCCATGTTTGTGGGCATTTTACTTCCTGATCTCGCGCGCGACTTTCGCGTAGAGTTTTGAGAGCTCGCGCCATCGCGCGATTTTCAAAATCAGTTCGCGCGCGGTGAAAAAACTATAGGGAACCACCTTAAGGACGTTCGCGCCAATTGTTTCTGCGCATCCTTACTGCGCACGCGAATCACATGCCACGTCATACAACTAAAATGAACAAATGATAAGGCAGATGGCCATTGCCACAGCTTTGATTGGATTTAACGATCTTGGGCGTTCGGTGACCCCTGCTTTTCTTTTCAGAAACAGGTTTTATTTACAATTATCTACACGTTGTCCAAAAATGAACGAAAAATCAATGTGGGAAGTTAAAAAAATTTCAAGATTTCTGTCCACGGGACATGGAATCCTGCCATCTTGCGGGAATCCTGCCATCTTGCGGCTGCAAGGCGCTTGAAACTATGGTCGCTAAATGCGAACTTGTTCTTAGAGGAACCTCACCAGTTGACTAAATTCGCTCAACAGGTCCATTCAAACCATATTTGGCAGAGAACACTTCCCTTCAAAGCTCTAATTTCAATATTTTGGGACTTACAGCCACTTTGGTCTTGTTCACTAACTGAGCCCGATTTACTTAGATTTGGGTGATTTTCCGGGCATGTTCTCTCCGAAACGAAGTCGGTGACCCCCCATTTTTTTTACATTTCTGACATCACTAACTCATCATCTTTCGATGGTAAAATTTTCAGAAAAAAATCAATGTTAGAAAATTTTCGCGCGAACGTCCTTAAGGACATTCGCGCTAATTGTTTCTGCGCATCTCACGTAAGCGTTGCGCGCGCGGGTTCGCCAGGTCCGCGCGAGGATAAGTGTCACGCAAAGGTTTGTAAACAAATATGGCGTCCGCGACGCAAAGTCAAACAAGAAGTAGAAGTGGGAGATTCATAAAAGGAGGTGAACTAAACCGAAGAAAATCATCCGCTGAAGAGGTTCGGGTTGTACCGTTCCTTGTTTCCCAAGAGGAAAATTTCTTACCTTCTTGATTCCACTTTGAGCTGGATCAAACTCTATGCAGGTACCAGCCCATCCTACGGCGAGGCTTTACAATTCACTCAAAATAAAACTATAAAGAAACTTGGCATCAGCTAAAGGTCGACGGTTGGTTCCGAAGGCCCGTTTTTAATGTTTCTTATTTGTGCATTCGTGGATCTGTTTGGATGTTTGACAATGGCGTCATTCGTCACTCAATAAACCTGGAGTAGCGGGAGACTGACAGTACAACTCGATGTAATTTCGAACGACTACGTTCGGACATATGAATGGACTAGCGTTATTTAATGAATACAAAAACTCCATTCTCAGCCTTTCACTGATAAATCATTATCCGAGCTCAGTGGCTCATAGCCACTTTGATTAACGTTTAATTGCGTCTTTTTGCTTTAAATCCAGCGTTCAACATGTGCAAGTCACACGCTGTTGCCCAAAAGGTTAATGGCCAACTGTTAAATATCCGGCGTGGATTTTGTTTTGGCACAAACTCCGCCTTCCTTTGTTTCTTGGAGGCTTTTAACTAAACGAGGTAGTATTTGGATGTCGGTTATAGATATTTTATACGATGTGGCTATATGACCGGCAACCGGTAAAGGTTTTAAATAGACTAAATGACCGGCAGTGAGGAGTGTGGTGTAAAACAACCGTAAAAAGAACATCGTAACAGGCGACCCCAAGAGGAAACGAACCCGTGTCGCCCGCATGGCAAGCGATATTCAATACCACTGCGCCACCGAAACCGTCTGGCAGCTTTCGGATATTTTTAAGTATATCGTGTCCCCTTTACACCATTATTGAAAGCTAACCAGCACTTCGAGCTGTCTACTGCAGTAAAACTGCAATATGTCGCTCTCCTCTAGAGATGGCCAAACTTCCAACGCTTAACGTAGTCGTCGACTCCAGGATGTGGCTACACTCATGTGCAAGGTGAAACATCACCAGTGTCCAAAGTATATTAATTAGTGACCTTTTTAACCTGAACTCATCTAGCCATGCTCTAAGAAATGCTAACTTTGTTGTACCGAGATTTACCAATGTGAATTATTTCCTCGTTGACACGAGATATTTAAAAGTCGTTAAGGTCATTGAGATTTTACTTTGCCAAATTGTTATAATTCTTAACAACGTATTGTTCGGTATTTAGGCTTCAATGCTGACGGACAAAAGCTAAATTTCATTCAGAAGTATCAAAGACTGTGCGTGGAAACCGTTGAGGTAAGCATTGCAATGCTTCTCTCTGCTGTGACATGTAAACACCATTTTTTTCATAGACAATTCTATCCAAGGGGGAAAGGTGAATGAGGTTAAGATAAGAAAAATCATATATTTAAACTGCGGAGAAAGACACGAAGACATGATTGATCATCGATACAACTTAAGCAGTTGTGAAATTAAAGCCTGAAAATATTCAGGCCTGAACGGGATTCGAACCCAAGACCTCTGCGATACCGGTACAGTGCTCTACCAACTGAGCTATCAAGCCATCTGGGAGCTGGTCAAATATATGATCTTTCGTATATTCACTTGTATTCTTCACCATCTACGGGTATATTACGAACTTACAAAGTGACCAGCTCAGTTAGAAGAGCACTGAACCGGCATCGCAGAGGTCTTGGGTTCGAATCCCGTTCAGGCCTGAATATTGACCTCGCTCCCAATGTGTGGCTTCACAGCTCAGTTGGAAGAGCATCGCACCGGTATCGCGGAGGTCACGGGTTCGAATCCCGTTGAAGCCCTGATTTTTTTTCAGGCTTCTTCTTTCCAATTACTGCGATGATCATTCTTCGCTTTCATGACCAATCATGTCTTCACAGGTTTACCCTATGGTAATGGTATGGTACTAGGTAGTCCATAAGTTCCTTACAGCGTTGTTTGTAAGTGTCATTGTCGGAGCATATGCGTCGAAGGCGAAGTGCAAGGCTATATGGAATGGAACGTTTAGTGTGGGTGGGGTGGCATGAGGAGATAAGTAAATATTGATGTTTGTCAGTGGGTTTAGTGTAAAGGTCGGTTTCTATGAGACCATCCTTGAGTGAGACCATCACATCAAGGAACGGAACATTGCTGAGGGAATGCGAACAGGTGAATTTAATGGTGGGATGTAGGTTATTGAGATAATCGACAAATACTTTCAGTTTATCTGAACCTTCGGTCCAAATAACGAAAATATCGTCCAGAAATCTGAGCCATGTATGAGGTAGATAAGGTGCGTTTGTGAGCGCGTCACGTTCGAATTTTGCAAGAAAAAGGTTGGCAAATGAAGGAGCCATTTTGGTGCCTTTAGCAGTTCCGTGTTTTTGTAGGTAGTGTTTGTTGTTAAATGTGAAATTGTTCATGTTGAGGATGATCCGTATGAGGTCACAAAGAGTTTCTGTGGGGATGTCAGTATCGTTGCGTTTGCGAAGGACAAACGTTTGAAACCAAATCACATATTACTTGTGAAACCTCTAATGTTATTTACATGATTCAGTGCACTAAATGTAATCTTCAGTACATTGGAGAGACCAAACGTCCGTTTTAATGAACATAGGCGACCAATTATAAACCCTTTTTGTAGTTATACCCCCACTGCGGTTTCACGACACTTCCTGAGTAGTGGTCACGCGGAGGATCACATGATCCTTATACCGCTCGAACAACTGCACACTTCTCTATCAAAAAGGCTCGTGAGGCATTCCTCCTTATACGCAGAGGAAAAACACTGGAGCCTGCAGACCTTAACAGAAGAGATGAAATGTAATTTAATTTAGCTACCTTTATTTTACCTTGTTGTCATGTATTATTATCTTTTATGCATTTTTTTTATTAATGTTACACATCACGTAGCCTTTTATATTATTTCCGGTAAATATAAAGATCTTGTGACAAGCATTTATCCATTCAATAAACCTGAAGAAGGCTGGTGTTGGCCAGCCGAAATATTGTAACAACGCCTATTTTCACGTTGTCTTGACCAACCTTTGCAGTACATTTTCTATTTTTAAAGTTTTTTGGTCTGATCACGATCTATTTTGATCCAACGTAGAGCAAGTTTTGATCGTACACGGTTTTTGCAGTGGTTTAAGCCTTAAAAAGCTATGTAAAGCACCAACCCGTGAGATAAGGCCAGACGACGACACCGGGAACTACGTGCTCTACTCTTATTATTATCGCGACGCCATCGTTTTCGAAAAGCTCAAAATGATTTTCGTCCACGACAAAACAAAAAGCCAGTGTTTTCAAATTCCTCCGGTTTGACGAGCTTTTACGAAAAGCTTCTTGTGACTGTAGCCAGTCCAGTCCTCGCGCGGTCACGTTTCGCGCCATTTTGGGTCACGTGACCAGTTTTGCTTTTGACTAGCGTGGTCGAAAGTTTTGATCCAAGTGAGTGGATTTACGCTCGTTTAGCGTGCTTTCTTTGTCCCTTTCGCGGTCCTAAGGCTGGACAAGGTAACATAGTGTATATTTTTATGTCCTAACTATCATAAGTGTCTGTTTTTGAACTTTATTTCCAATTTTACTTTCGTGAGTTTTATGTAGCGTCGTTCTACAGACATTCGCATCGAGTCATTAGTGTAATTTTTGCATTTATTTTAGTTTTACGGCTTCCGTTTGAGGTCAGTAAAGTCTACCAGCCATAACTACAGTGGTTCGTTTAATCTATGTAGAGTAAAACTTTCCTGCACGAATTTCGACGCGAAATTCTCGACAAATTTGGAAAATCAGGACACGGAACAGGACTAACGGAATAGGATTTCGGATTGGATCAGATGGCGTCGTCGGATACCCCTGACTCCAGGTTAGATATTGAAGAGAACCCAACTTCAGCATCGTTCATGCCAAAGAAAAGTGGCGATGAGCTCGAATGAGCGGAAGAAACAAATATACTGGACCATGTCGAAGACCCTACCTATCAGAAGAGTAAACGACCTCACACTCTAACCGAGAAAGGCTTGGGATATCAGCGTTCTTTGAGAGAGAAGGATTTTCAAAGGACCTTTAGGAAACTAAAGGACAAATTACATGAACTTGATATGGAGTGGATTGACATTTCTGACCCTCACGTTCTTCGAAAGAAGAGATCAGATATCGAAGAATATAGACAAGATTTAGATAAAGTACAGTCAGAATATGTACCATTGTTACTTTCGTGAGTTTTATGTAGCGTCGTTCTACAGACATTCGCATCGAGTCATTAGTGTAGTTTTACGGCTTCCGTTTGAGGTCCGTAAAGTCTACCAGCCATAACTACAGTGGTTCGTTTAATCTACGTAGTTACACTTCTTTTTCGTGACGGATTAGCGTGGACGGCAAGCCTAACCCTAGAACAGAAGCTGCGTTTTCAACTTTCTCCAGCGTAGCCTGAACCACTGCCTTAAATTGAAAAGGAAAAGAATTAAAATAACCTATCTTTAATTACTTTTAAAAATGTATGTTTTTATATATACGGCAATTCGACAGTGACGGACCACTAATATCACTGTGTGGCCCGCCTTCCCTTCTCTTCAGCTGGTCTGAGCTCCGAGCAGTCTATCCTCCTGTCTTTAGCTGCTTGACACTAAAGTGGGAGACCTTGTTTTCGTTTGGAACAGGAGATTTTCTCTCTATTTTTTTGTGGTTGATTGACTTAAAGATTAATGTTAATTTTAAGAAAAATAAGGACCTGTCGCCCAGTATCGGCTTAAGTGCCCTCATGGCAAAAGGCCATTTTAAAAAGTAGCCTGTCACGTGATATGTCCAAAAACAGGGTTAGCCAGCAAGCACGAATCAACTGAATTCAACTGCACGAGAAGTGGACTTAAACTGAATTTGGCGCGACTCGGTGCGACTGAATTAAATTCGATGTTGCAAACCGCGGCCGTGCTTTTATCATGCCACTGCCTGGCCAAATTCACTTCAGTTCGGCACGGCAATAGCACGATCGGTTTGGAAAAGATCTTATTAAATTTGGCCTTAGGCATTCTCTAAATGGCGAAACACTCCATAGCTTTAATTTTGAAAACTGAGCAACCCTGTGAATTCAAGAAATATTGTTTCATTGCTTGGCATTTCCTCGCGACCTTTTTAAACTTTTTAGACAAGGATGGCTAAGTGAGAATTCTCTCTTTGACTCTAAATCAGTTACGTCTTCCTGACTTACAAAATTACTTCATTGTGATTGGGTGAGAACAGTCTAATTTACCGTTAATTAATTATTTGCACAATTTATTCAGTCATATAATGACTGAGTGATATCAAATGAAAACTCTAGCAATTAAGAATTTACACTTCTCGTGATATTTGGAACTCTTAAATTAATACATCCACCCTGTGCAATTTTGAGAGAATTTTCAAACAACACTCGCAGTGTTAATCCCTAATATGCACTCGTATTCATACGAATAACTATACCTATACGCACACAACACATCGGTGAACTAGACGGTAAAGAAAATGATCGATACTCTAAACCATCTCCCATTTCTCCTCTAGTTGGGGGACAATGACTAAAGATGTAATTGTTTAGCATGTTCTTGCCTGGTACCTGTACTTTCCCTCTAATTCATCAAACGCTTATTCAGGATTTAATGATGGCCGAGCCAGAAAGTCAATCGCCGTCCAAGAAGAAAAAGAGACCTCTTGGTTTATCTTACCTTATCGATGAGAACCCACCGTGGTACATCTGCATATTGCTGGGCTTCCAGGTAAGAAGAGTTATAGCGGCCTTTGCAACAACCTATGGATGCCAAAAAAGGTAGCATCATAGTAGCAATTGGAATTAATGAGACAACATATTTATGTTTGCTTTAATGTGAGTCCTCCTGGCCAAGAATTTTCAGTCCAATTGGACCTTAGTCGATGGCGCTTTGTATCTTAAAACTGGGTCCCTTCAATAAACACTTTATCGCTGTTTTTGTTTACCTTACGTCCCATGTCATGGTATTTTAGGTTTTTCTTTTTTCGATAATTCCCACGGCCAAAAAACATACAAAGATGATTTCTGAGTATTATAAAAGCAAATTTTAATAAATGGAGCAAATGCAATCCATTGTCATTTTCTTTAATTTTGTCGGCTATCTGTGGCCTTTATTTTTTAGCTTTCCTCTGTTTTGTTTTAAAAGTAGTTTTACAGTTTCCAGCTGTTATTGTGTTATTGCAGTTCATTCCAAGAGCAGTTCTTCGTTGCTAAAATAAACTAAAATGGCACATATGTGTTATATTTTAGCATTACCTGACCATGCTGGGAGCAACATTGGCCATTCCTTTCATTCTGAGTGGTCCGATGTGTTTTGCTAATAACACACTTGTCATCAGCGAAGTACTGAGTACAATATTCTTTATTTCTGGAATTGTAACTCTCCTGCAGTCTACATTTGGAGTCAGGTATATATTTTATATGAAAACAGTATTATATATAACAGCTAAGTTTGAAGCTCAAGCAATATCAAGAAAGCCTGTTATGACATTCAGGAGTGAAGTGAGCTCCGTTTCGTCCGTCCGGCCGGCCGGTGATTGTCTGCCAGCTGACATATGAGGCCACCACATACGTTGTGAGCTGGTTACTTGCGAGGTAAAGCGTAAAAGAAAAATAAAAAAAATAAATAACTTTATTTAAGTGATGTATTTGGCACTACTGTGCTAATAGACCATTTTACAGTTTTCTGCTCAGTAACCTGGCCATTGGATGACAGGGAGGCTGGAGTTGACCTTGGTTTGATACTGACCTCACTGCTTTTGTTTTGTAAAACAAGTTTTTCTGATGCTAACTAGGTGCATTTACATGACAAAAGCAGAGAGGTCTGTATCAAAACAAGGTCAACTCCAGCCTCGCTGCCACTCAAAGCCAAGTCACGGAGCAGACAACAATGGTCTATTGGGGACACTGTAAATAAATAAACAAATAGTTCAAATAGAATATAAACGATTAAGAATCCCAACTGGTGGGAGGCTGACTAGTTGGCTATTTACACAACGCGGTCGAGGTGTTAAACTCTGGACTACCGAGAAAAAAACCCAGACAGCGGTAGGGTGGAACCAGGGACCTTCAGATATCAATTCCAGCGCTCTAAACCCCTCGGCCACGCCGACTCCTTAGATATCTGTTGACATGCGGTCATATACAATGGGTAGATATTGATGAAATCACATATCACTCCACTTGCAATCGAGAAAGACGCAATAAAATAGATCAACAATATCAAGGTTTTAGTTTTTTAGAGTGGTTTGCTGCGTTGTTTTGCTTACATACAACTCGATATTCCTCTTGTCCAAGTTAGGTAAATTCTATAACCTTCTTGCAAATAACGTTCCATGATTGCAGGCTCCCTGTCGTCCAAGGAGGAACTTTTGCCTTTCTTACTCCGACATTTGCCATCTTATCTTTGCCACAGTGGACATGCCCGAAACCTGAAGGTAAATCGATTTCCTTTGGAGTTCTTTGAAACCCGTTAATATGACCATGGTGCTTTGTATTTTTTCTTACCAATTTTGGAAAATGGATTTACTCTTTATTCTGAAACTTTCGCACCTGTTCGTTTATCACACATTTTGATGTGTGAACTGTTTCGTCACGTCATAGACATTACCATAGCAACCGCTTTTCGACATGCTGGGCAAGCCAAATATAGCTTTCTTCAGAATTCTTCAGTTTTACAGTTTTGTTAGCAGCAAGGCAGCATAAAAACTTTAAACATCTCAATAGTATCCTTCTTTTCAAACTCCTGATAAAACCTTAAAATACACGATGGCAGTTCCAAGATGTCGGAGTTATAGCGTTGGATGACGATGGCTCGCTACTGAATGCAAAATAACTTGATAAGGGTTCCATCCATCCCTACCCATTTGTGTCTCGGTGGGGATACGAACTGCCATGTACATCAGAAGGTTAATACTGACAGGGGAAGGTGGTCGTATTAAAGGAAGTTTTTTTAGCAGGGGTGGGGGGGGGGGGTGGGGTCGTAACGAGGGGTTTCAGAAGTTCTTACTGTAATTGATATTTTTGATTTCTGGGAAAACCTTCTAGACTATACTAGTCTAATTCCGTCCGGCCATAGTCTATAAACCGTAAAATCCCATGTTTAAGCCGACGGCTTATATAACTTCAAAAGGGGTTTTGGGTGGGCTTATATCCGAGGGGGCCATATAAGCGGAATAAAAAAACTTTTTCGGAACGACGAGATAAAACGTACCTGAGAAACGAGTTAAAGCTAACATACCATTACATTTAGAGCTATTACCCTATTATTACCCTATTAGCCAATAACTTTCGATTGAAAATTTTAATGTTTGTAAAGAAACGCAAAAGGAACGCACTTATACATTAGATGGCTTTATATCTGGAATAATATCTTTGTTAGCAAATAGAAGGGCTTATATCCGGGGGTGATTATAACCGGGGGGCTTTATTAAACGCGATAATAATTGTGTAAGTAATTGTCGTCTTTCGTAGCATGCGTTACACGGTCGCTATACAAAGTAGTTTAGTGATCGCTTCGTATTACTTTTTTCTCTAAGAAAATGGTAACTCTACTGTAAGCTCACTTACCAACAATGATGACATCTGGAAACCTCGCATGAGAGAGGTAAGGCTAACGGTACGTGTGTTTTTAAACGTCAATACGGCTTTACCGTATTCATTTCTGTTTACTCATTCATTAGATCCAAGGTGCTATCATGGTTTCGTCACTGTTTCAAATCACGATCGGTTTCACCGGCCTCATTGGGTTTCTTCTTCGTTTCATTGGACCGCTGACCGTTGCACCTACAGTCACTCTGGTGGGTGTGGCACTCTTCAAATTAGCAGCTGACACCGCGGGTAAATACGAATAATTGTCATCTGGGTTCAGCTCGTAAGGAAAACATCATGCTTCTTTCCCCTTTCATGTTTGTGATAATTAGTTCAATCTGATCCTTTTTTTAATTCTTCACCTTCACAGGGAATCACTGGGGAATTTCAATGACGTAAGGAGGCATCGTCTGTTACTTAAAAATATCAGCGAGAGAAAAATTGTCAGATGATAAACACTGAGTAATCTGCAATATACACCACTGACACACAGGTGTCAGATGGCCCCACGTTTGTTTGCTCTGCATGGTTGACGCATTATACTAAAGGCCAATTTAAACTTCTTTGGGAGAGGAATCCTTCAGGTCTAGACAGAGCTTTACAAAACTTGTTTTTAACGGTTGTCCTTTGTGTTAATTTCGAAAGTTAAGGTAAAGGTTCATATATACTTGCATCTAAATATTGCGTCAGTTTTATTCGATTTATTATTTATTTGTTGTCTTTGTATATTTTTTTCGTTTGTTTTAGGACAATAGTTTTAATAGCTCTGTTTTCTCAATACCTGAGCAATGTCAAGATTCCACTTCCTGGATACAGCAAAAATCAGGGTGGCTGCTATATTGGCCGTTACCCTTTTTTCAGATTGTTTCCAGTGAGTATTGTAGTATAAAATGTAAAACTTGAATTGGGAGCACTCTTGTGGTTGAAGGAGACGGCGTTACTACGTTAGTAGAACACGAGTGAACCCGACTATAAATCTTTAATTTCTCTATAAATCTGTATTTGTCTATTTGTCTATGTTGGCCTACCAGCTACGTTTCTTGAGCACGAATATAACGTTCTGTTGTAATAATGCATCATATGTAACTCATCTCGAGAAGAATGGGTGCTTTATTCATTCATTTATTTGTATATTTATTTATCAAAGACAACCGAACAAACAAAATTATAATTGAAATGAACTTTATGACTTGTATGATTGATCTCCTTCGTGATAAAAACAAAGAACAACAAGAACTGAGTACCATGTCTAAAATGGATCATACACATGGTTACTAACCTCCCAGCTATTTTTGAGCCAGACCAAACAAATATTTTAGGATCATGCGCATATGAGACATATCCTTCCCTAACAGAGATAGCTTTGAAAAATTTTAAGGTGGCTTTGAGCCGCCTCCACGGAAGTTTTTTTAAATTTTGCAGAAAGTTACATCTGATCATGCCTATCACAATTCGAAAATAACAGGTGTTGCACACAGCTTGTACTGTTGCTATAGTACCCTACGCCACATAGACTACCTTTATTGGTTCACCAATGGCTGGGCATTTTTGTGGTAACAATATTGGAAGCATCACTCGATAAAGAGTACTAGTTTTGATCCGTGAAACAAATAGC
The DNA here is from genome assembly GCA_964020085.1 of Micromussa lordhowensis. Lineage (NCBI taxonomy): Eukaryota > Metazoa > Cnidaria > Anthozoa > Scleractinia > Lobophylliidae > Micromussa > Micromussa lordhowensis. The sequence goes on from OZ026601.1 coordinate 19,016,780, forward strand.
TGTTGGAAAATTGCTGGAAATTGTTATCAGCCCAGCCACCAACAGAATGGTGATTCAGCACGTTAATTTGCTTTTTTCCCCGAGCTACCTGGACCCCACATTCCTCAAAGTCAACGTTTGAACTGATATAAGAAATGAACACACTTATCCTGTTAGAAAGCTTTATAGTATGAAGTGTAAGCTATGAAAAACGCAAATAGTATCTGGTCGATTTTGACATACCGTAAATGACATAATCGTGTATGACCCTGTGGGAGATAACGAGGCTTGATTGTAACGTTCTCGGGACTCATTTAAAGAATCGTATTAATAATAATGTATTTTAGGCTTTTCCTGTCTTTTTTATGACAACTTTCTTTCAATTTTCCGTATATGCAGATCATCTTGGCGATTGTAGTATCGTGGATTATTTGCGCCATCATTACCACAGCGGGTGGTTTTCCTTCGGATCCCAGCAATCCTCAGTACATGGCGAGAACTGACGCCAGGACTGATGTACTGAAAGAAGCCAAATGGTTCAGAGTTCCATATCCAGGTTAGTACCGGTAACTCATGTCAATCAAGTCAAGGTAAATGATCATTTTAAGTTCATCTAAGACTAGCTGGATCAAAGGTTAATATTTTTATGTGCAACTGAAACTTAATTATTTTTTCTACTAAAATTGGACAATTTATCATTAATTTAAAGTGAATTATTTTAGCTTTCATATACAACTGAACGTTAATCTATATTCTTAGCTCAAGAAAGTCAATCCAGATAACGCAAAAATTGAGGTCCCTTCATTAGTTATCATGCAGGGCCCAATAAGACCACGATCAATATATCAATATTCTAATATGGGAATTAAGAGACAAAAGAAACTAAAAAAGTTTGCAATTTTGACCCGAAAGCCTTGAATACATGTTGGAATACTGATACATCGAAAGTATTGCTCAGAGGGTGGATATAGTGCTACCCACCGGATAAATCGCTATCCAGTGGATAAATGTTAACAAAATAGACCACGCCATTCGCTGGATAGCGATTTAGTTTGTGGATAGCGTTATCCAGCCTTTAAAAAACCCGGGCCAGAATTTCCACCATACAACCCTCGTCATACTCATTTATAACTCGTGTTACGTGTTCATAATATCTAGGTCAGTGGGGAACGCCAACTGTCAGTGCCGCAGGGGTGTTTGGGATGCTAGCTGGGGTGCTGGCCTCCATCATTGAGTCCGTGGGAGAATACTTTGCCTGTGCAAGATTATCAGGGGCACCTCCGCCACCAAAACACGCCGTTAACCGTGGAATAGGAATGGAAGGGATAGGATGCCTCTTGACGGGAGCTTTTGGTAGCGGAAATGGTACAACCACGTACAGTGTAAACACTGGAGCCATTGGGATCACTAAGGTACTTTAACTTGGGACCACTAATTACCTAATAGTGCCTACTAGAAGTGGTATTATAAAAGGTCTCAACCAAATCCGCTTGACCTTTCCAAGCGTACCAAAGCATGCAATGGACTAAAACGACCAATAAATGAAAACAATAGACAATATAAGGCAATATAGATGTCTTTCCCTCTGTCTTTTCTAATAAAATAAGGGTAGCAGATCATATAACTGATACAACCCTGTTACCAGAGGAAACGTTTCACACCAGGCTTTTCCCATGTTAGGTTGGAAGTCTTCGTGTTATCCAGTTTGCAGCTCTTGTGATGATAGTGGTTGGCCTTCTTGGCAAGGTTGGCGCGTTGTTCGTCAGCATTCCAGATCCCATTGTTGGTGGAATTTACATGGTCATGTTTGGTATGATTGCTGCTGTTGGAATCTCAAATCTACAGTTTGCTGACATGAATTCCTCCAGAAACTTGTTCATCGTTGGATTTTCCATTGTGTTTGGATTAGCTCTACCACATTACATGGAGCAACACCCCAGAGCAATTGAAACTGGTAAGGTGTAAAAAAAACCAAAGGGATAAATTCAATGAGAATTAAAGACCACATTCAACTGCATTTAGTCTTGATATCTTTGCTTTTGCATCCAATAGTGACCTAGATAATTTGGTTTTATCAATTGAGTTGATGATGTAAATTGGCCACCGTAAAGAGATTCGAAAGCTGACGTTTCGAGCGTTAGCCCTTCGTCGGAGCGAACGCTCGAAACGTCAGCTTTCGAATCTCTTGACGGTGGCCAATTTACATTATCAACTGAGTTGATAAAACCAAATTATTACACGACTCAGGCAGTCAGAGGGCCAATAACTAAAATCAACCAATCAAAATGCTCTATTGCCGGTCCAATATTCTCTAAGTATTGGACCGGGCATTGTTTGTGAAAAACCTTCAAAGCTTTCTTTAGTCGTATAATAAATCTCTTATTAACCAAGCTTGCTCGGGACCGTACTCGGGACCGTGCTCGGCCCACGGTCTTTTTTGTACGGACCGAGCGCAGCGAGGTCCGTACTGTCAGGACCTCGGGCCGATATTCTCCCAGTACGGCCCTCGCGCTTGGTTAATAAGATGAATTTATTTTGTAATACTTCCCACCGACGCAGCACCACGGCTTCTTTAGAAACTTACCCCCTTAATTCAATAGTGACCTAGATTTCTTGCCTGAATGTTTAAGTCACAACTAAGTTCACAACGTTTCAAGCGACAAAAAAAGAGAAAAATCAAGGAGTGTGAATTGTGATAATCGATAAATTTAAATTGTCAAAGCTTCCCATCTTTCCTTCTTACCTACGCGTAGAAGTTCTCCAAAACAATCGCCAGTTCATCGGCCGTTTTATCTTTTGATATCATATATCCTTTCGTGTCGGGGAATCCTTAGAATAATTGTTAATTACTATACTTAATCGACGTATATAGACTGAGCCGCCATAATGGAGAACTAACGGACTTATCTAAGCAACTAACAGTATTTTTATGTTCAATAGGTGTATCAGAAATCGACCAGATAGCGACGGTTCTGTTTAAAACAAGCATGGCAGTGGGTTGTATCGTTGCATTGATTCTGGACAACACTATTCCTGGTACCATTGAGGAACGCGGGCTCAAGGCTTGGAGGCAACATCTATCAGATGCCAGTAATGAACAGTTTCAAACAGCTTCTATTACAGTCTATGATCTGCCGTTTGGTCTCAATCGCATCAGTAACTACAAAGTGGCCAAGTATTTGCCTTTTCTGCCTTATAACGATGAGGAGAACGAACGAACACTTGATGCAGTAGAAATGAACACCGTTAATTCAAATTAATCCAGCTGGCTTAATGATGATACCGTTAAGTTCCGAAAATAACGACTCCCCTCCACCAATAGAGAAAGCCCGAAAGCCACTACTCTCAAATGTAATTCGAAATTTTAAAAACACAAAGATAGGAAATAACAGATAAAAAGGAGAGTAAACTCAGTGATTGCTATTTCTTGATGTTAATTCATTTCTACACCTCTCGTCTCCGAATTTTCAAAAGCATCTTTTTCCATTAAGAAAACAAGTTGTTCTATACCCACATTTTTATGTGCCAGGGATGTACAGTTCTACGCTTATGGTAGAATCCCAACAGGAGGGTTTGGCTACAAGTGTTTGCCTCCCGAGAGTAACGTTCCCCTACTTCTGATAGAATTTGAAACTGAGCAATCATGGTTATTTTCGGAACGTTACGTTGTGTCAAGTTAACTGAGTGTCATACTTACAGTATTTAGCCAGAGTAAGTTTAACATTGCTTTGTGAACTAGTGGAGTAATAAATAAGTCTCTTTATTCAACTGCCATGTTATTTAGCACTATTGCGCTGATTGGGGACACTGTAGATTGAAAAGCAGAGCTGGAAATTTATAAATGTCCCAACTGGTTAGTATTTAGCCAGAGTAAGTTTAATATTGCTTTGTGTTTTAGTGGTGTAAAAAATAAGTCTCTTTATTCAACTGCCATGTTAGTTAGCACTATTGCGCTGATTGGGACTGAACACTGTAGATTGAAAAGTAGAGCTGGAAATTTATAAATATCCCAACTGGTTAGAGGCTGACCAGTTGGCTATTTTCAAGCCGCGGAAGAGTTGCAGTCTGGACTACCGGATTACAAATCCATTGCCACTTGGCCACTCGGCCTCATTAGGATTGATGATGTAAATGTAAAAAACACTCAATGATCTGACTGGTGGCCAATAGGAGATCGGTGCAAGAAATTTCAGTTCCTTAGGTAACAGAGATTTAGAAGAGGTTGCCCATGTAGATATATATGAATGATAAACGATCGAACTTTGACAGAGACATGGCGACCTATTATGAATGGTTGTTAACCGCAATTTCTTGTGGAAATTTGTCAGAACATTCTAGATAAGTGCTCAGATGTGTTTGCCAAATTCTCCACTTTTTGAGAAGATTTCACTTCATTGTATTATTCTATATGTTGTGCATTAGTTTTTTGCATTGTAGTCACAACAAATGAGCAATTTTTATGTGAAGGTCCTTAGACCAGAGGTAAATGAGTTGCTGGAGAATATATTTTGGTATTATTTAGTAACTCTGGTGTTTAAATCAGTATAAGGATCATTTGGGGCTTTTGGGGGTATTTTCAACTATTTATTCATACCACGAAACTCTGATGATAGATCATTGATTATCGTCTTCTGTTTCATATGATTACTTGATGGCAAAAGATGATGTTTGGCTTATTATTATATTACTAATTGCGCCTGCTTTGCCACTGGCAAGAAAAAGAGCAGGGAAGTACATTTTCGAAATCAAATTCTTCGATAGCAATTCCAGTAACATTGTAACATTTATTTAAGAGACAGTGTACTTGATTGTTACTTTGCCATAGTCATATTAACATTTTAATCATAACAAAATTCTCGGTATTGATTGGTTCTTGGCCCTTTTTTCATAACAATGTAATGCGAGAAGCCCAGGTGTTCAATACAAAAGGTGTGCAATAACAAGGTTTATTATACATTCAACTCTCTAACTCTTTTCTGATTGGCCGTGAATTTTCGAAATCAGCGCTCATGACGTCACAACTGCAGGTTATACAATAATCATGTCAAGGTTACAGGTAATCATGTCAAGGTCACGGGTTATCATGTCATATATGACCGCAGTGCATGATTTCCAAGGGTAATCATGTCAACTTCGCGCGATTCGTGTCGCTTGCCGTTAGTGAAGAAGTAGAAACATGACTTCCAAGTTTTTGCGTTTGTTCAATGTATAATAAAACAAATATTAGATTCGGTTTTTGTGATATCCAGAAAAAACCTCATCCAATAATTGTTTATTCTGTAACAAAGTGTTCAACAGCAACGTATCTAATAACATGGTGTCCAAGATGTCAAGGACAAAGTGTCCAGTACAAAAGTGTCCTAATAACGAAAGTGTACTTCTTGTGAGTGATCGAGGCGATTGATCGAGAAATCAACCAATCAGTTGACCTGTAAAGCGAAATTGCGCAATCCTATAGGGGAATCTTTGCTTACAGTATTTGCCTTAATATCATACGCGATTGAGTGTCTGATCAAGCTGCAAAAAAATCAGCTCTGACTACTGACCGAAAAAAAGCACGATTAACTGTCCCGAAGAATTTGAGTCGAATGTATTGAATACTGTCCGTGCGACGCGGTTTTCAAAACTCAAAGTTTTCAGGACCTCTAACAAAATCAAACTCGCAAAAGGAAGTATTTTTTTAACTTGTTGTTTGAGTAGGAGGTAACAGGAATTATTGTTTGGCTCTCTGTCAGTCTGCACCGACCTTATCAGCCCACATTTCCTAACCGCCAGCTATATAATTTCCCTTTCGATCCTTCCACCCAGTCAACAACTTCATGTTAAGGACAGAGTTAATACGCATTTCCGAGAATAAATGAATGGTAAAAATCAAGGAAATCAAAATTGTGAATATCGCGAATTACGCTCTATACAAGGGTGCTTTCCTTTGGGGTGATCTGGATCAGAATCGTGATCCAAGATCACTCAGAAAACGTTGCATCAAAGGCGCCGATGAATCCGTGACCAGAATGGATTATCGGCTCATTTGACGCACCAGATCACCCCAAAGGAACGCAACCATATAGATATCTCAGATCCAGTTGAGACTGCAAATACTGGAAGCTTAAGTACACTTCTGTTTACTTGAAAGAAAGTCTAAGGAGCAATCAGTAATGCATTTGGGGAGAGTCAGAGTATGTACTTAAAAGTAATTTGGTTTTATCAACTGGGTTGATAATGTGAATTGGACACCGTAAAGAGATTCGGAAGCTGACGTTTTGAGCGTTAGCCCTTCGTTAGCCCCTCGTCGCTCCGACGAAGGGCTAACGCTCGAAACGTCAGCTTCCGAATCTCTTTACGGAGGCCAATTCACATTATCAACCCAGTTGATAAAACCAAATTATCTTGTAATACTCCCACCGACGCAGCACCACAGTTTCTTTAGAAACTTGCCCCCTTTATTCGTTTGTACTTAAAAGTAGTTGATCGCTTCCACTACTTGGATCACCCTCTAGCGTGCAAAAAAAAAAGAAGAAAGAAACGAATAGTAGTTTAAGACCATTTGCAGTCCATACTGCGCACTCTCGAGAGTTTGTTTGCGTTTTTTGTTTTGTTTCATGTAAGACATCACAAAATGTAAACATTTCGCAACTACTTACATGACGTAAATTCAAAGTTTCAAAACAACCTCCATTATGGATGCGAAGCGTTCGAAGCTTTATGCTTCGTTCTTTCTCATATCCCTTGATGAAACAACTTCGCAGCTGTAAAAATCAATGAAGCCGTTGGAAAACGAATTTGAAAGGCCTGAAAGACAAGGTATGTGAATATATGAATAACATCGATTTGCATTCCATCGAGTGGGAACTTATAATGTTTATAACCACTAGGGTGCTGAGACTGCGCAGTGCGGACTGGAAATGATCTTTAACCGTGATCATATCAAACAATGTGAATACAACCATTTAACGTGACGTATGACAATGGCCTGTCAAGAGCTTATGACGCACGAACGCAGCCATGCACCAAACACTATGATAATTATGCGCCAGAAAGCTGCACGATACGTCTGTATTTGGAAGGGCAGCCAACTGTAAACAACACACTAACACGGCGAATATCTTATCATATTCGTAACGATATGTATTAGTTTCGTTGCGTCCGTAGTTCAGATTTTACATGAAAATCTATTATTAATTACGACCAATCTAGAAGTTTAAGTGACTGCTACACTTATGTTAGGAACACCAGAGTTTAATTAAGATAGTTGACCGAATGATAAGATGAATACAAACCTCCCAAGAACAAAACAAAACAAACAATGACCGTGGGAGCAAATTACAAGAAATCCGCCAAACATGACAGTTATCGTCAAACATGTCAAGTGCGAATGACAAGATTCAAGAAGCTCTCTCAGGGATGACACATCTTGAAAAATGCCCTAAATGTTTCAAGTTTGTCACTAACAGTCAATGTCTCAGTGTACCTCATTCGTAATCACCTTTCTTTCTCCTCAATTTATTCTTTCCTCGTTTCTACACGGGCAAATTAATATCATTTTGAGGTTTCCTATGATGTGAAGGAAATTTTATGCCATGCAAAAACCACACGGACTTCATGGTGACACAGCCCCTTTAAACTGTAGCCTCATTCCATAACTTTCCGTCAACCTTGTGAATAAAATTCGGGTAAACAACTCCTGCCATGTTTTCTTGTCTCCCTACTCTTCTTTCCTTTGTATCGTCATTCAATTTGTCGTGAGAAGGTATTACGATAGTTTCTTGACTTGTGTTCGTGATAGCTACAGGGTTCAGGAATGATTGTATATGACCATTGCTCAGCTGCGTAGGTGTACTGGTCTGGTGTGTTAGCGTGCGATTCTTTGTTTCAGCGCAAAGCGTTTTATCAGACGAATGTCTTCCTCCAGTTCGTTGCCCAGCAGTCCGTTTGCAGCAGCAAAAACGGAAACAAAAAACGTACGTGAATGTCTCGTGAAATCGCTCACTTCTTAGACCAATCAAGTAAGGATTTATGGAGCAGTTTAGGAAGCCACACCAGTAAGCCGCTAATCCTAAGCCATGCGGTAATTCATCCCGCGAGGAAATCGAAGCAGCAATAGCGATGAACACAAAAAACGGCATCCAACAAACAATAAATGCTATCAGGGCGAGGAAAAACGTCAAGACAATTCTTTGCTGCTTTTTTGCGAAGTCGTCTGGATTAGTACCGAATGTTGAAGATGACATTCTTCTTGTATGATGGCGCACGACTAGATAAATTCTGATATATGTGTAACTCATTATGATGATGGGTAGGAGAAATGCGATAACAGCGATGAATATCATATACAAGACTTCGATTCTGTTCTTAGGGAATCCAAAACCGCACTGAAGTGTTGAAGCGTTGTAATCGTTGCGACCCCAGCCTAATACAGGCCCAAGAGAAACGGCAACTGAAAGTAACCATATGCCCAAAATAGAGAAGAAGGCCTTTTTTCTGGTCATAATTTTCTTCATTGGTTTTACCACGGCAAAATACCTGTCTACTGAGATAGCAGCGTGAGTAAATATTGTATTGCAGATCAAAACGGAACTACAGAAAGCGTTCAGTTGACAGACGTACCCGGCTGGAGGATATGTCCACGTCCCGGTGATAGCCGTCTTCAGCGGAGTCGTCATCGACAGTAAAGCCATGGCAATATCACCAATGGCAAGGTTCAACAAAAACATGTTCATTTCTGTCCACATTCGTCTGTTGCGAAACACCACGTAGCAAATAACGGCATTTCCCGCTAAACATGTGATCATTATTATCAGCAAGGCAGCAGCGGCAATGGCAGTTTCTGTGACAGTGTAATCCATTGGAAAATTGATTTCCCGCTCGGTTGGTGACATAGTTTTGGACCCGTTTGGTGCAAACGTTGTGTCCATTTCATCATCCGAGTTTGAGATTTTATGCACGAAATCCACAAGAAATGACAATATTATGACGAGATTCCAGAAAATATTTAGATTAAGTGCTCATTGTTTTGAGCGAATAAAAACACAAAACCGCAAAATTTACATTTTAGGTTCCCGGGGATATTGGACCAATATACGCCCGCTTCGATGTTTATGTTTGTTAATGGCGTGTTCTTCGCTGTTGACTATGTACAAAGGAAAATGAAAAGCCGTCTCCAGGAAGTGAAAACGATGAAGCACACAAAGATTAGGTGTACTCCCATACCTTAACTGACGATCCACGTGCGCCGCTGACAATGGAAAACATAATTATCTAATTATCTTGTTCACAGAAACCACGGGTCAATAATGCATGTTGGGCTGACATCCCTTCCACATTAATATGTCAGTTTCTTTGTTACTCCTTCAAGCATGAAGCAATAATGAATTCACTTATTATGGCACGTGAACGCGGCCGGACTGTTTGACCGCTGATAAACACGCAAGTCAACAAGGTTTTCACCGTCTGACCACATTACGGACCTCGCGTAAGCCGTGGAAAGATGAACCAGATTCTGTGGTGTGATTCGCTGAATGGAGAGGATCAGTCTTTTTCGCTCGGGATTGCCTTCTGGCAAAAATATTATTAAATCACTACTTCCCACTGAAATCAGTTTTGCGCAAGATGCCTTGGCACTAAACACACAGTAAAAATGAAAACGATTAGTTGGAGGGAAATTGCGAAATAACCCATTGTCTTTCTATAGTTATAAAAAGAGCATTGAAATTGCAAAACGTCAGGAAATCTTTGTAAGTAGTTTATGAGGTGAAAATGGAGTCAGGTCTTTGAAGTATCTTGTATTGAAGCCATATAACACTCATTAGGGGGCAAGAGTCAATCAGTTTGGTCCCATCCAAAATAGCTTTTTTGACCCCGAGAAGGACTTAATGATTTTTTTCAAACATTGCTGCAATTTATCGCTCTCGACTAATATTCCTGATGTTCCTATTTTCCCCTGATCTTTTGCCATGGTATTTGACGTTTCACGTAACTGTCACGACACGTCTAGGTCAAGGTGCGGATGCGACCCAAAAATATCAGGAACTTCCATATGAAATATCCTTTAAAGATGAGAGTTGAAAGTTTTAGAGATACATTTCAGAGGTAAGAGTAGAAAAAAACGAAATTTGATCGTCGAACGTGTCGCTCTGTAGACGACGACAAACGATGATATACATAAACCCAGATAAACAAGGTACCTGCAAAGCTATCGGTCGGGCTAAATAAACATCTTGTTTAGCATTGTTCTCATTATTGCTATCAATTGTCAGAGCCAGTTCGGCTGAGGAAGAAGTGTCCGCGTCCTTACAAAAAGCCTTTTTTCATTTCATTTTCATTCAGTTTATTTTCATAACACCAAATAATGACAGTGGTAATTGAATAGTTAAATGAAATACAAAAACTAATACATAAGGGATGTCGAGGAACCTGGAGCCATGAGGCTCATAATACTTGGCTATCTCGTTAACATTTGGAATAGGAAAACACTATTTACTCGAAGCTAGCTGTAATTTCGTTGAAGGTTGACGTTCATTATTCTCTACATATAATTCTTAACCTGAGCCAGCCATATTTAACCTTACCCTAAACCTAACTTAAAAACTCTTCCCGTAACTTTGAGCCACTAAAAGCTATCATGGCATTTCACTCCATACCCTACCCTTAACCCTTAAAGCAATCCTTAACAATAGAACTCATTGTAAGGGTATCCCACACTTTAAACCACTCCCCTAAAGATAGAAGTTTAACCCTTAAGTCACGCCTAATATTACTTTACTTCTCGTTTTTTGTTTGCATTCTTCACGAACCTTTACACTCCCACAGTATAATCGACTAACAATTATTCTGCTACCCAAAACCAGCCAATCGTAACTCGCACGCACACGTTTTCCCGCGATTCGTGTCAGCTACTAGACCGTATTTACCCATCTGGTTTTGATTGGTTATTGGATTGTCTGTGTCCTTTGTGATTTGTGATTGATTTGGTTTTGGTTTTATGAAGTTCAATTGAAAACCATTCCCTGGTAGAATAAAAATTGTTAAAGAAACTAATAATCAAAAAATTGCAAGCTCAAAATTATTACAAGCAGCAGGAACCAGAAATGTAGATTGCAAAACAATCTACTGTTTATCAGAAGCTATCATATTATTCCAGGTAATATGTAGTGCAAAATCAACATATTCAACAAACCTCTAACTAATGGTAACTTAAAAGCAATTTGATTTTGGGTGGAGATTATGGTGTTAGGAGAGAAAATTATAAACACATCTCAAGTACGACTGACGGAAGGTCCCTTTTGTCTTAACGCTTACATGACTTACATAACTTTAAATACTCAGCTAACTTAGAAATAACTTCGACAGCAGACAATTAACGCTGTTGTGATTCTACCTTCTGAAAATCTCAAACCTTGGCCTTGCCGTATTGACCTCGCTATCGCTCGGTCAATACGGCAAGGTCTCGGTCCGAGATTTTCCCGTAAAGACCTCACTCTCGGTTAATAAGTAGTTAGTAACGTCATTCAGCTCTCTGTCGGTTCTTGGCACCCTACCCAGCTACAAAACAGAAAAAATTCCCATTCATTTAAATTGTCAGACTTTCCTTTTAAAGTTTAGAATTTACGTTCGTCAGCTCCACATCATCTGCTGGCGAGCTATCTTCGTTGTTGAACGGTAAGAAAGGCAAATACTTGGCCACCTTGTAGTTACTGATGCGATTGAGACCAAACGGCAGATCATAGACTTTAATAGAAGCTGTTTCAATCTGATCATCTTTGTCGCCTGATAGATGTTGCCTCCATGCCTTGAGCCCACGTTCCTCAATGGTACCTGGGATAGTGTTGTCCAAAATAAGCCCGACCAAGCCCCCAACTGCCATGTTGGTACTTATGAGAACGGTGATGATCTGGTCGATCACTGGCACACCTAAATGGTTAACATTGGTTAGCATTAAAAGAGATATCTTTAATAGTTTCAGCCAACAGCACTTCTCAAAAAGCACTGGGTCTCCATAATTTCTTTGTAAGGAGGCTCATTATGTATTATCTGCAGGGTAACATCGACAGTGACATCAGTACACTTTCCAAAAGGCACACATCAATGGGGACATCGTGTAAGAGCGGCTTTAAATTCAGCCAGAACCAAATACACATTACTCTAGCCAGTCATCAGGGACACGGACAATTCCGTGAGCCAATAAGAACTTAAAGCAATAACATGCAGACGGCGGGAAGCGCGGGAAATGGTGTGTAATCGAGTCACGATTAGTTTTGATTCTACGTCTGACTGGATGACCAATTGGCGGGATATTTTTAGGGTCATCGCTTAACGTAGTAATGGAAAACTAACGCAAATGCGAATTCTTTTCGACAATCAAGTGAAACCACACGAATGAACCACACAGCAGATATCAAATTTGTCCACAGACCTAGCAAACTTGCATATTTTACCAGGAAATGAAACATCAATTTTAATTTATGGATTAATTATTTGAAGCCCGTCAGGCCTGGAGCACCCAGTTTTTCCTAAGTCTCCTACAGAGTGTTTGTAACACCTAGCCCGACCAATTTGAAATTCAGCATTGTCAAAGCACTGGTGGTACGAACCTGTTTGTATGGCGCCAGGATGCGTGGCCATGTAATGTGGTAGAGCCAACCCAAAAACAATGGCAAAACCAACAATAAACAAGTTTCTGGAGGAATTCATGTCAGCAAACTGTAAATTGGAAATCCCAACAGCAGCAATCATTCCAAACATGACCATGAAAACTCCACCAACAATGGGATCTGGAATACTGACGAATAACGCGCCAATTTTGCCAAGAAGTCCAAAAGCAATGAGGACAAGAGCACCAAACTGGATAACACGAAGGCTACCAACCTAACAAAGTATGAAAAATCTTCAATTAAGACCTGATTTTTGTATAGGAGATCGCTTAATCTTTTAAATTCTATCATGTCTAGCATTAAGAAGAATAAATCAATTTAAAAAAAGTATAACCACAAAAAACCCACAAGATTTGCCCAAGTTTCCGAACCTATCTCCAACTGTGAGAAAATTGTTTACCTTAGTGATCCCAATGGCTCCAATGTTTTGACTGTAGGAGGTTGTACCACTTCCGCTACCAAAAGCTCCTGCCAAGAGACATCCGATTCCTTCCATTCCAACTGCACGGTTGATAGCGTGTTTTGGTGGGGGAGGGGCTCCTGATAATCTCGCGCAGGCGTAGTAATCTCCCACGGACTCAATAATTGAGGACAGTACTCCAGCTGACAATCCAAACACCGATGCGAGACTCACAGTAGGCGTTCCCCACTGACCTAGAAAGTTAGCAACATGTAACATGGGTTTCAAACAACATGATTCAACCAAATAGAGATTGATGTTCAACACTGTAAGTAACCTGGGTATGGAAGTCTGAACCACTTGGCCTCTCTCAACACGGCAGCCCTGGCGTCAGTTCTCGCCGCATATTGAGGAACACTGGGATCGGAAGGGAAACCTCCCGCTGCAGTAATGATGGCACAAATAATCCACGATACTGCTATTGCTAGAACCACCTATGTAACAGACAAAGTGATGATTGTTAAGGTAAAAAAAGAGTGACTAAACAAAACGTAAATCAGCAACGTTGCGACACATCTATCTATACGTGTACTAACCGGAAATAATCTGAACATTGGAAAGTGACCAGTATAAAAACCTCCCCGTCCTTTGCTATAGCCGGGCACTGGAATCTTTATCTTTGTTAGGTATTGGGAAAATAATGATATTAAAACGATAGTCCTGAAACACAAGTAAAAAATAAAGTAATAAATAGTGTACAAGGTGCTGTTTATAGATTTATATTTACTTCAAAGACCCTCTGGTAGCTAGCGCGTCCCTGCAATTTGGGATGCACATAGATTGAGGTGAGAGAAATTGACAGCCTGTCAACAGGTCAACGAGAGAAAACATTATTTGTTTGAATGAAACCTAATGCCGGCACCACTCATAAATGCTTTGAAATTTGTCCAAAATTATTCGAATGTTCGACTTAAAAGACCAGCCGTTCACATGGTTTTACTTCTACCCTCATCAATTTGATGTTACAAAAAAAAGATCTTCTTTTACCGTAGCGCTGGAAGCGGTTGTGTTGTAAACTGTCCCGCTCCCTCGTTAGTGCATATTTGCTTTTGCAAAAAGAATAATAAATGAATAGAAAATTAATGAAATAAAATAAGATTCGGATTTTCGTTACCTGGGCACAAAACTACTCAAAAAGTTAAGCGGAGTTTCCAAATTGTACTTCTAAAGCTTTGTCGTTGACGTGTTCCTTCGCAAAAAAAAAAATGAAAATTAAAGAAAGCTTCGTTTAGAAACAAAGTCTAGAACATTGGTAACAATTGCATTATTCATTCTTCTTTAGTCGCAGTAGAAAAACTTTTTCGTACCTCTTACCGAGGGAAAACGTTTGAATTCACAATAAAACGATCATTTTAGCAAACAAGAGCTAGCAGCTACTCACGTCATCGAAATTCCCCAGTGTAGACCTAGAAGAGTGAAAGATTAGTAAAAATAATTATTACAATAAAAAATTGAACAGAGAAGAAGCCAGGGCAAATGAGCAATAATCACATCCTATAGTCAACTAACCAGCCTTTTCCGCTGCCACCTGAAAGAGTGCCACACCCACCAGAGTGATTGTAGGTGCTATGGTCAGCGGTCCAATGAAGCGAAGAAGAATCCCACTGAGACCAGTGAAACCGATCACGATTTGAAACAGTGACGACAGCAACATGGCGCCTTGAATCTAGTGTATGGTCCGAGCCAAAGATTTATTAAAAGTTACGATTGATTGTATAAATAATGAAGGTATTAAATTGTGCTTCGTCCAATTTGTTGATGATCTTCAAGTGAATTCAAACAGTTTTGAAATATATTGGATTCAAGAATTTTCGAACCACCCTGGGAACTAGAAATGGGTTTGCAAAATCGGAAGGTTTAAAAAATAGAGGGTTCGAAAATAACGGGATTCCACTGTTTCAGATGATCCACATCTGACATGCTTTTCGATTACAGAAAACTGCTTATTGGTAAGATATAATTATGACAAATCTAGATGACTAATTCCTATAAATTCCATCATGAAAACAAGAGAGTAAATACAAAGTACTGAAAACTACTAGAAGACTAAAGCATATAAAGCTAACACAAGACAGTATGATCCTGAGCTAACAATGAAGTGTCGTGATAAATTAACAAGACTAGCTTGTAGAGGGTGGGTTTTTTTCCGTAAAATATGTACGACGTCCCTGATTTATATGGGAAGAATGTGGAAGTAGAGTCGCGGATTAAAAAACAGTGTGGTGTCCTGTGGACATCCGGGACTATGAACAGTGGTCACCTGACCAAGCGACTGTGTGTGCATGTGTGTACGAGGAGTAGTTTGAGGTGCGACTTTGTGTTGCTCGAGTTATTGACCTTAATTAGTGGCTTCTAGGAATAATATATAGATTTAGGCCAGCCTAAAAGCGTAGCTCCTGGGCCGGGTTGTTAAGAGCCCGATCAAACTAGCCGAGGATAAAGTAGAATTTTGATTTGAGTTTTGTAACTTTGCGGTGAGATTTTCTGTATATTGTTTTTGTGTTTTGAATTTTAATGAGAGCAAAATACGCAAAACAAAAGCAGTGAAAAAACTTTGTACAAAAGAAAAGGTTATAATTCGGTTAAATTTTAATCCTGGGTTAGCGTTAACCGGCTTCCTACCAACCCTACGCTGTTTACAGCAAGTTAATCCTGACATGAGCCCGCGATCTAATCGAAAAAAGCAGCACTTGGGCAGCGGTCAACTTTAAAAAAACACGTGACCTCGATGAGCCCTGAACTTGAGCCCGCGATATGGTCACGTGATACTGGTCAGCAGATTCCTTGTTTTGACAGGTGTCAATTGACTGCAACATGGATGTCCAAAGGACGCTTTAAACCAAGGGTACATGTGCTCTGTCAACCTACAAGGAAAGCCCGCGAAAACTGAAGCCTCGTTTTGGTTTACGTGTCAATTGTGGCCGCCATGTTGCGCGACTCCACCACCGTCGCCGTCGTCGTCGTCGTCGTCGTCGTCGTCGTGCGTACGCGTCCACGAGCAATACCGCTAGCCATGATACACATGAGAAAATCAGTTCATGGGTTCCCTTCAGTTTCCTAATATGGGTATGGGGCTCCGCTTGGCGGCCTTCGGCCGCCGGAGCTCCGCTATTACATTGGCGACGACGATGGTCCAATTATGATTGAGAAGCACTTACCACCGTTGGATTTAACCGGACTTGCTTCGCAACTCGCGCAGAGGTGGCAAATGGCTGCGCGCGTTCGAATACTATGCCGCAGAAAAGGGGATCGAGAATGTTCATAAGCAAACGTCTCAACTTTATAATTTCGCCGGGATGGAAGTACAAGACATATTCGAAGAGCTACAAGATCCAACCTTACCAGGGAAATGGCTCTGGGAGCGAGGTTGCTACAAGAGCCTGGTCCTATCCCAGAGGAGGGCGATAATGCTTACAAGATCGCTATTCGGAAGCTTACGAACACCATGTTTTTCCTCAGCTGTCACTGCAGGTTGGGGAGACCGCTGACCAGTTAAAAAAAAACAAGCGAGGCATTGCAATTTCGGAACGAGTTTGAACGACAATTTGAGAGATCAGGTGATTGAGAAGCTAACGGACTTGAGCTGAAGAGGAAACTGTTAGAACAAAGGAATATTACACTGGACGAGGCTTGGAAAGCGGTTGGGCGACAGGCAACAAACCTGACTTTAAATCCAGTGGTAATGGGAGAGACAGTGCCAATGCAGTCAAGATGAGACAAGAAAGAGGGGATGATAGCCCAGAAAGTGCTACAATTGTGGAAGTGAGGAGAACTGTGCTTTTGTATTTGCGGTTACAGAGAATCAAGGAGAAACATGCAATGCAACCCGTCTTAAGAACCAGTGCTGGAGGTAAATGTTGATGGCATTACAACAAGAGTATTCATTGATTCTGGGTGAGTTAGTAACCTCATAGGAATAGAAGAACATGACGAACCTAACGCCCAAGGCCTTAACGCGAAGATGGAGGATTGCGAGAAAGCGGCTGTATGCATATGGCGGGAAGGAGTTGGAAGTAATTGAGATCTCTGCAGGTGACAAGAAGATAAGTTCACATTTAGTGGTTACCAAGAGAAAATGTCTGCTGGGTTACGAAAGTTCAAAAGCTCTGGGTCTACTTCGCATTGGTTCGGGTGTCTGAACAGTGAGTTTGTGCAGTGCAATGCTGTCGGTGAGACCCTAGCCCCAGCTCTTCAGGCTTAGAACCCAACAGTGTTTGTCGTTGTTGGTAAGCTGAAAGATAACAAGCTGAAACTAAACGTTCACTCAGAAACCAAGGCGTGTGCCATTTGCATTGCGAGAGAAAGTAGCTGCGAAAGAAGATGACCTCATTGCTAAGGATATAGTGGAGCGAGTACATGGGCCGACATCATTGGTTAGTCCCGTGGTAGCTGCGCAAAAGGCATCAGGGGATATCAGGTTGTGCGTCGACACGAGTAAGGCAAATGCAGCTATTGTTCGTGAAAGGATACCCATCTCGACCGTGGATGAGGTGTTGGAAAACCTCATAGGCTGTGCAGTCTTTTCAAAAGTGGATCTTCGTCTTGGATTTCAAAAGATTGAACTAGATGAGGACTCCAGAGACATGATGGGCTATTCAGGTACAAACGACTGAGTTTCGGAGTAAACTCGAGAAGTTCCAGCAGATAGCGGTTCAGAACATTGCCGATGGCTTGATAGTGCATGACAAGAGCAATGATGAGCATGACAGGAATTTCCATAGAGTGTTGGAGCGATTGGAGGAGAAGAAACTCACCCTCAACCTCTAGAAATGTTAATTCCAGTTGGACAAGGTAGTCTTTACGGGACTCAAGGTATGGTATCGGTCCAACAGAGAAGAAAGTCCGTGCTGTACTTGAGTCAAACGCCCAACCACGCCAACAGAGGTTAGAGGTTTCCTGGGGAAGTCGGCTTCAGTGCACGTTTTATTCCGAATTTTGCCACCATTACAGAGCCTCTACGAGCGATTAGGTAGGGAGTACCCTTTGTGGTGTCTTTGTGGTGTCCTGAGGACATTCGAGACTATGAACAGTGGTCACATGACCAAGCGAGTGCGTGCGACTTTGTGTTGCTCGAATTATTGACCTTAGTGGCTTCTAGTAATATTACAAACAGTCTTCGCGACATGAGGCTTGGCAAATTTCTGACTCTTCCATGTGTTGGAAAACTCAAGCTAAACAAATAACGCAATCATTTAACCTAAGTGATTGATGAATTAAACGATGTCGTTTTGATGACGGAAACGAAAAAAGAAATAAACCATATTAAGGATTATGATTACGATACAACCTGTTTGAAACAAAGTGAGAACAAACTTCAAGGCTAAAAACCTCACCTCTCTCATGCGAGTTTTCCATATGTCGTCATTGCTGATAAGTGAAGTTTCAGTTGAGTTACTACTGTCTTTGAATAGGAAGACATCAAGTTAGAAATCAAACGCTACACAGAGAAATGCAAGGTATTACGTGTTTGTCGCACTTTGCCAAAGATTTGCAGTTCTTTGTCAAACGGTGCTTGATGAACACTTTTCGGTACCAATGGGTTTGTTTACCAAGGCCATCCCCTTATTCTCGGTCTAGCGTTGTTTGACTGACCCAAACTTGTGCATTTTTTAGAAAAAAAATTCACGATGTAAATTGGAGCCAAGTTTGCTTTGGTAAATGTAGATTTATTGATGGTATTTCTTAATGCTGAATATTAGTTAAAATGTTACTGTTACTCCTTGAAAATGGACAATTTGTCTTTTACCCTACTCCGAAAGGTCGAGAGGTCCACCGACATGTGTATTCTTTGTTGCTTATTGTTGAGAGTGACAGTGATACATTTTCTCACGTTTTAAAGTTTTTCAATTTAGTCTTGACACGGAATTAGTAATATTATGACCTCTAACACTGACCTTCCTGAGGTATCGGACATGTCCACTGCGGAAGAGCCATGATGGCAAATATCGGAGCAAGGTAACCATAATCTCCTCCTTGAACGATAGGAAGTCTGCAATGATTTAAAGTTATAAACTCTGATCATTTGGTAAGTGTGAGCAGACTTCAAAAGTCGTCAATAAAAGAGGTAAGCTCTTTTGTCCGACTTTTCAGTCGACTAACCTTAAATTCATAAGTGCTAAGTTTACACATTATGAACTCATTGTCGTAGCGAGATATATTTTAATGACGATACTGGATCAGAAATCACCGCATTGCATTGGAACATCGATTATTACACACATGGGTGACTGCCAAACATTGTGATTGTTTAACGTCGAAATTGTAAGTAGCGTGATTGTGCGAACAGAATCATTTTGATCAACTTGATCTCAGAATGATCATGTTAGAAGGCTTGTTTTCAATAGTAACGAAGTAAAAGCGATGTACGATGTTGATGTTCAAAAGATTTTTATCGGCTTTTGTTGCTCGTGCTTAGTTTCCGGTTTATGCGCTAGTTAAAACTAGCCTTCAGAAATTTTAAAAACTGCTTCTTTTTTTTCAATACCTGACTCCAAACGTAGTCTGCAGCAAGGTTACAAGACCAGAAACGAAGAATATGGTGCTCAGTACTTCACTGATGGCGAGCTTGTTGTTTGCAAAACACATTGGACCACTTAGGATGTAAGGAATCGCCAAAGTCCCTCCTAACATGGTCAAGTAATGCTAAAGAAAGAAAGCAATGTTAGAATACAGCATTTTTACTTAATGTTCTCTCCTTTTTTGTGTTCAGTGACTGCAATGAGTAACAAAAGAATTGACTGAGACACTTTAGAAACTGCCACTGTAAGATATGAAATCTAAGCCCTTACTCTTTTTACGCATTTAGTGATCATTTTCCAATTCCCCAATTCAGTGTTGTACAGAACTGTGTTCTGTGCAGTCTTAGGAATAGAGAAATCAACACTTTTTAGCTGAGGCGGGGAAGGGGAAGTGTTTCCAACACATTCAAAGGTAGAATCCTACAGCGAAGTTTCTCAGTCCTTCTGTCGGTCACTCTAAATACTAATGTATTTTTTTAATTTTAGGCACAATAATTCCTCCTTGGAATGAATGTGAAAACCTTCAAACTCACCTGAGATCACTTGAAGACGATTTCAGAACGGTTATCTTACCTTTTTAAACAAAATTCAACAACATTCACTGCCCTTACCTGGAAACCCAGTAATAAGCAGATATACCATGGCGGGTTCTCATCAATAAGGTAAGACATGCCAAAAGGTCTTGTCTTCTTTTGGAGTCGAGGTTGAGCATCAGACTCAACACCCTTCAAATAAGGAAAAAGAATGTAAGTGCTTAGGAGAAGACGCTTTTGTTGAAAGGTTGTGGTTTGATAGACTACAATGCTTTGTTTAAAGGGTACGGGGCATTGGGGCTCAAGGCAATCAACCAGGGCTTTTTTAATGACTCCCCTGTCTTCCCTCACTTCTGTCATACCATATGTCGTCAACTTGCTGGTCTTATGGCATCCTCTGTCTGAACCGAGTAAAGGAAAAGCAATAACAACAAGATTTTCCCCGTAATGTGCAGCAATAGTTTCTGGAACGGGGCAAATAGCAAAAGATCAAAGACTGCCAGGTGTTCATCGGACAAAAGTTTTGAAGTCGATGAGTACAGCGGATTCTGTCTCGCAAACGGACAGCGTTTTGAATCCTATCTGGCATGCGTATGCTATAGACCGGTGAAAACTTGTCAAAAACCAGTATTTCTCATTTATTTGTCCCTTGTTGTGAACGGGTGTTTATCAGTCGAGCGGTTGCGAGCAGGTTCCCTCTAGTCTCTCACCGAGGAGAAAGAGAAGGGAGTCTCTGTATCACTGGGTAAGAGTAGATTAACTTGAAAGGAATATGATAACTATACCTTTAAGTGTACAGTGTGGGTTGTAAGTTTTGCTATTTTTGCGGTATTTTCAACGATCCGCAAAAGAAGGCACCCGCAGAAATTTGCTATGAAAAATTTTTACTCCACTGACGAAATTGTACATACAAACATCATATGTATAATCTTGTTGATGCCATTTATTTAAAACTCTTTCGTTCAGAAAGAAAATGATGAAATTAGAAACAAAACCTTGAAATTGGAATAGAGGAGCACTTATTGCCGTGTTTTACAACTCGATCTGATGTTTCCTTTGTCTTTCGCCTTGTAGCGTAATCAACAAGAAATGAACATGTGGTAATTTAATTTAAACGGGACTTCCTGAAAAATCACAAAAATTAACACCCAGCAAGAAAACCAATTTTTTTCAAAAATATATTGCTCGGAAAATCAAAAAACTCGGCGATTCGCACAATTTAAGTCCGGCAAAATGCCCCACAGTACTCTACTCACAAGGGCACAGAGCAGATTAACTTGAAGGGGAATTAACTTTAGATCTGGTTAATGAAATGGCAAACGGCCTTATGCGCCTACTGGCGCCATGAGAAATGACGATGATGATAAATGAAATGGCAAATGTTATCGCAGATTATGTCCTATTCACGAGCTCGTCACAGGGCAGATTGATGAGACAGCGCGTTAGCCGTTACTATTTAACACGTTTACCGATCTTTAAGGGCTTTACCGGCTTTTTCGGTTCCTGTTTTGTTTACCGGCTTTTTGGCACGTGGAATTGGAGAGAACTGCACCGTTCTCGCAAAGGTCACGGGTTGGAATTCCGTTCAAACTATTCCCAAGTCTTATTTTCCCAATTAACCAACTACGATCAACTCTCGTGTCTTGGAATCTCTAATCCTTTGTTCAGATATTGTTTTACAGATTTTCTTGCATAGAATGTTCTTCTTTTAACAACTCCCTTGTTATCACCCAACCTAAAGATTTAGCATGTGATGGACACAACGTAACGCGGGGACGTAACGTCTCTAGTATGACATGCTGCGAAATTCCTAAGCTGCACTAAGCTCCTCAAGTGATAAAGGTGAAACTAGTAGCAAACGTCACGAGGCTAGCTGTGTGCAAGAGAACTAAGGCATACACTTAAAAAGATCGATTTTTTTACTAAAATATCAGCCCACTAACTTCACACACGAGAGCAGGAATCTCTGAATGGAAGAGTCTGTGATATTGTATAAGGAATTTTGCATCAGTGGTATCAATTTCCTCAATAATGTAATTAATATAACGACTCATCGACGAGTCATCAGCTAATTAGTCTGACTGCATTGAGGTCAAAAAAATAATTACTGACTCGATATAATCTCGTGACTTCGAAACCCACACTGCACTCAATCGAATAGAGATATAAAAACAACTTGCTCAAGTTAAACGTCACCATAGTTAATAGAGGGGAATGTTTATGAAACTCGACAAGTTTCTTTGTGGTAGGTTTTTGTTCTCTTTTTTGGCCTTGACCGTGCACACGGTAACGGTAGACCTAATCCGGAGGTCGTGGGTTCGATTCCCACCGAGGTCAAAAGATTTTTTCTTTACCTCGTGTGTTTCCCTGATTCCCTTTACTAGGGCTAACGCCCAGTGGGTTATTCACGGGTTTATTTAGCACTTAAATCTACACTTCAGAGTTAATTCTCTGTGTCACCACAAAACACAATAGTTGTTTACTCCGTACTGAGGAACTAACCAATAGAAGGGTTTTGGTTACGTAATTCATGCATTGTGTATGAGCTCTTGGACCTTCCAACATAAATCTTGGCATTTTTGTTTATTCCTTTGATGTTTGCCGGGTTCCATAACCATTTCCCTCTATAAACTCTGACGTCGCAAAGCAAACATTATCGCTGCCTTTCGTATGTTCGTAATTTTACTGTCACTCAAATAAATACGATGTTTTCGTTCAAAGTTTAAAAACTTACTTCAATCTTTTCTTGTTCCATTGCTCCCTTTACGCAAACTACAAATCCTCTTCTCAATCTAATGACAAACACTCAGATATATTTCTTGTGAGGTTGTACAGCATCGATTTTAATAGACTAGCTAAAAGGTTATGAACTGGATTCCTCACCGAACTCCGGACTGGACTCTGGACTTTGGAATGAACTCTGCAAACTCGTTCCCAGAGTCTCTCTACTTCCTGGCCCCCTAGGCTAGAAAGAAGGCCCTGGGAACGAGACTGTGGATTCAGGACTGCACCATCGACCATTTTAACTACTTAAAGCTTTTCTTATGATTAAAATACCAGCTGTTTCTAAATCTGTTTCCCTCTGCTGGGAGAAATGATGAATTTTTCGACACATTGACCTTACCTTTCCCTTAATAATATTCCCTGATTAATTTAAAAGAAAAAATGTCAAGTTCAAGTCTAAGTTCATTGTATTCACACTTATTCCAATTATAAAAAACGTCGTTTAAGTTAAAAAGAACAGAAGCAGAACGAAACAATCGTGGAATTTTTTTTTGAACTAGAAAAGCGATGTGAATAAATTGCAAGTAGGCTCGATTTGCGCGCCTTCACGAGTCCGGACCTCGTTCCTTCCCGGGCCGGGAGGAGCGCGGACTCCTTTCCTGGACAGCGGCAGGTAATCAACCCTCATTGCAAAGTGGCAATAGTTCCGTCGATAGGCTTCTTGTCACGAGACTCGCTTGTGGGTTCTTTGAGTTGCAATTTATTTGTAGACGGTTTTAACCGGTGCTCGAGCCGAGACCGCGAGCAAATACTCCAAGAACTGTCAGTAGAGCTTGTTCATAGCCTGCTATTCGAGTTTCAACGGGGTTACATTTATGGACCTTTATCGGATATAAACGAAACTTGGCGAGACTGCTGCCGTGAACACGAACACAAAAGGGAGGAATACTAGAGGAGTTGCACGAGAGAACAACACTGTGGACTGCCAGCAGTGTACAAACAATACCAGACTTAACTCGATATGTTTTGGTAGCGTCTCGGCGAGTAGTAGCAATCAGAAAATGTTCTACCTATTACATATTTCCGAGCATAACATGAAATCGCTATGTTCTAGACACCAAGGAGCATATGCTGGAATAATCTTAAAAAGTTCAACTGTTCAGTTAAAGATTCTCTGTCTACCAGGATGCAACGCGCGCGAGTTTGTTTGGGTCCAGTCAGAGCTGTCAGTAATGGCGGCTCGAGTGGGAACGAGGTGGCAGACTCAAATACCGGGTCAGATGTCGAAATTTCCGTTTCGTCAGTAGAGGGACAGCCGGTATCGAGGATAAATACTCATGGCAATGCTGTAAGTTAAGATTTTACTTTCAATATCATTTGAAATCGTTCGTTTGATTTGATGATTTGACGTTCGCATTTGTTTGATGAAAAGATTGCAGACACAGAAGATTCACAAGTTTTCGTGCAAGAACAACAACAATCAAACAGGAATTACTGTAAGTGCAAATCAGCCTGTAAAACGAAACAGAAAAGTGGAACTGGTCGTGGTTTTCCTTGCCGGGTTCTGTCGTCAAGAACAATGGTTATTCCCTTGTGAACCTGTACACCAGGACTGAATCCCTTGCCGTACGGCTAATTTGTCCTGCGATCAAACACAATGCAAGTGCGGAACATCGCGAAACCCATGTGTCAACAAGGTGCGTAAATTTATTAGATTGAAACGAAACTAACACCACATGCTTTTTATATATAACTAGTAATAGTTCACACTAAATCTGCCCCCGCATCTATTTTACCCGTCAAGGATATAAAATTCTTATAAAAATTCCACTGCGTTAAAGGAAACTATTATTTATTGTATGAACTGAAATTTTATATTTTAAGTAAACTATATCACTCATACTGTTCAAGTAACTTAGGCATCTTATCCTAAATGTGATCGAAAGACTTAACATTCTGTTTAACTCATTCTATCACATGATACTCTTTACCAAATACTCTCACGAAGTGCATTCTGGAAAATATATCAAACCACTCTATTATTCTAGTTTGATACTGAAACAAACCGTTTGTCTGGGTATACGAGGACTCTACCGTATCTCAAAAGCAGAACAGAAGTCGAGATTTATTTTCCGAGATGTAAACAGAAGTATCGCTTTACAGTCGCCATGCAAATTAGAGTCATGCTTTTTGTCTTCAAAGAAAACGCCGCAAAACATTTAATAATAATAATAATAATTTAATAATAATAATTTACTACTTATATAGCGCTATTTACAATAAAAAGAT
>OZ026601.1:19046929-19049429 GCA_964020085.1 Micromussa lordhowensis
CAATCTTATATAACGCCATTATTAAAACTAGAACAAGTTCAGAGTTTCCAAAAATAATCAAGCTACTTGTAACCTGAAGTAGTGATAAATGACATCAATGAGCAATCAACGGTTAAGTCATTGATTGTTGACGGTGATCAATGATAAATCGATGACCAAATATTCCTTAGAAACCCACAATAAGAGGCACCCAACGAAACGTTAATTTGTAAGGGTTATCGGCCTGAAGCGAGGGGTTATGTGATTTATTCTCCTCGTGTGTTGCCCGAGGGCGCAGCCCGAGGGCAACACACGAGGGGAATAACTCACATAACCACGAGCTGAAGGCCGATAAATGGCTTATTTTTACATTGGCGAGGATTCCTCAAGGGATTCAAAAATACACTGAAGAAAAATTCCTCTATTGTTCATCTTCTTTTGTTTTTCAACACTCCATGCTGGCACTAGTGGGATTCACAAGTTTCTCGGCCTTTTAATTATGTTAATTTTTTAAAGTTGCATTTCAAATTAGTCGTTCGTCTTGTTCGTAGTGAATGTTAGTTCAGAGTCAGAACTGTTTATTACTCAAAGCAGTTTTAGTGGCAGCAGGTCAATTGACCTTTCGGAAAACAACTTAGAATCTTTATTTGCGGGTGCAGACAACGAGAAAGCAGTTGACAATTTTAATTTACGCACCGAGGATCTTTTGACCGATGTTTTTACAGATAAAGAAGATTCCGGCCGAGGGATCATTACAGTAAGCGACACTGCTCAGTTCAATTTTAGTAATTTTTAATAATTGTAGCGTCGTATTTAATATTTGTATATAAATAAAATAAATATTTGTAAATTTGTTCTTCATGAACAGCTAATTGAAATTCGAGGGGATTATGTATTAATATGCAAGGGGATAAGTCACTTATCTCCCTTGCATATTAACACACAATCCCCTCGCATTTCAATTAGCTGTTCATTAGCCCCGCTCTTCCCTTTAAACAATCAAAGCCGCACCCAGCTTTTCAGACAGTTGATTTGGGGGTTATGTAATATATTCCCCCCGAAAAGAACAAAGGAATTCGAGCTGATGTAAAAATAAGTAAGTCATGGCACTGGTGGCATAATGGATAGTGCACTGCGCCAAGAAAAACAGATGCTCTCTCGCAAACTAGACTTCGCCCGGATCAAGCAGTCTGCAGTTGAGCCCTAGCCGGGCACTGCTTATGTTAGTATTCTTAGCCAAGCAACATCGTATTTATTTGAGTGACAGTAAAATTACGAACAAACGAAAGGCAGCGATAATGTTTGCTTTGTGACGTCAGAGCTTATAGAGGAAAATGGTTATGAAACCCGGGAAACATCAAAGGAGCAAACAAAAATGCCAAGATTTATGTTGGAAGGTCCAAGAGCTCATACACAATGCATGAGTTACGTAACCAAAACCCTTCTATTGGTTAGTTCCTCAGTACGGAGTAAACAACTATTGTGTTTTGTGCACGGTCAAGGCCAAAAACGAAAAGGCCAAAAACCTACCACAAAGAACTTTGTCGAGTTTCATAACCATTCCCCTCTGTTAACTATGGTGACGTGTAACTTGAGCAAGTTGTTTTCATATCTCAATTCGATTCAGTGCAGTGTGGTTTTCGAGGTCACGAGATTATATCGAGTAAGTAATCATTTTTGACCTCAATGCAGTCAGACTAATTAGCTGATGACTCGTTGATGAGTCGTTATATTAATTACACTATTGAGGGAATTGATACCTCCGATGCAAAATTCCTTATACAATATCACAGACTTTTCCATTCAGAGATTCCGGCTCTCGTGTGTGAAGTTAGTGGGCTGAGTTTTTAGTATCGATCTTTTTAAGTGTATACCTTAGTTCTCTTGAACACAGCTAGCCTCGTGATGTTTGCTACCAGTTTCACGTCTTTATCACTTGAGGAGCTTAGTGCAGCTTAGGAATTTCGCAGCATGTCATACTAGAGACGTTACGTCCCCGCGTTACGTTGTGTCCATCACATGCTAAATCTTTAGGTTGGGAGATAACAAGGGTGGTGTTTAAAAGAAGAACATTCTATACAAGAAAATTTGTGAAACAATATATGAACAAAGGAATAGAGATTCAAAGACACTAGAGCTGATCGTTGCTGGTTAATTGGGAAAATTAGGCCTTGGAATAGTTTGAACGGAATTCGAACCCGTGGCCTTTGTGAGAGCGGTGAAGTTCTCTCCAATTCCACGTGCGAAAAAGCCGGTAAACAAAACAGGAACCGAAAAAGCCGGTAAAGCCCTTAAAGATCGGTAAACGTGTTAAATAGTAACGGCTGACGCGTTGTCTCATCAATCTGCCCTGTGACGAGCTCTTGAATAGGACATAATCTGCGATAACATTTGCCATTTCATTACCCAGATGTAAAGTTAATTCCCCTTCAAGTTAATCTGCTCTGTGCCCTTGTTACCGTGGGGCAAAACATTTTTGCGGGACTATAATTGTGCGAACTGCCGAGTTTTTCGATTTTAC
>OZ026601.1:19054429-19078729 GCA_964020085.1 Micromussa lordhowensis
GGGGGTTTGACTCAAGTACAGCACGGACTTTCTTCACTGTTGGACCGATACCATACTTTGAGTCCCATAAAGACTACCTTGTCCATCTGGAATTGACACTTCTCGAGGTTGAGGGTGAGTTTCTTCTCCTCCAATCACGCCAACACTCTATGGAAATTCCTGTCATGCTCATCATTGCTCTTGCCATGCACTATCAAGTCATCGGCAATGTTCTGAACCGCTATCTGCTGGAACTTCTCGAGTTTACTCCGAAACTCAGTGGTTTGTACCTGAATAGCCCATCATGTCTCTGGAGTCCTCATCTAGTTCAATCTTTTGAAATCCAAGACGAAGATCCACTTTTGAAAAGACTGCACTGCCATTGAGGTTTTCCAACACCTCATCCACGGTCGAGATGGGTATCCTTTCACGAACAATAGCTGCATTTGCCTTACTCATGTCCACGCAGAACCTGATATCCCCTGATGCCTTTGGCGCAGCCGCCACTGGACAAACCAATGATGTCGGCCCACGTACTCGCTCCACTATATCCTTAGCAATGAGGTCTTCTACTTTCGCAGTTACTTTCTCTCGCAATGCAAATGGCACACGCCTTGGTTTCTGAGTGAACGTGTAGTTTCAGCTTGTTATCTTTCAGCTTACCAACAACGACAAACACTGTTGGGTTCTAAGCCTGAAGAGCTGGGGCTAGGGCCTTACCGACAGCATTGCACTGCACAAACTCACTGTTCAGACACCCGAACCAATGCGAAGCAGACCCAGAGCTTTCAGTCATGTCCAATACACCCGCATTGTAACGATCCGCTAAAGGCAAATTCAGTTCGTTCGATCCGTACGAATCGTTAAGAGCCCTTGCGGTCCGTTCAGTTCGTCCGATCCGTACGGATCGTTAAGGGCCCTTGCGATCCGTAGAGCAGAGTTTATGGAGGGTATGTTGCATCTCATTAGGGATCCTTAGAAAAATTCACACTTACCCGCAAGAGGCCATGTGTGTTAACGGATCGTTCGATTCGCAATTCGTGCATCTCATTAAGTCAACAGTAAACATTTTTGGAGTACAGTCGAGTGCGATTTGTAATTCTTGCTTGAAGAGGACATAAGGTATGTGAAAAAGACAAGATGTATGTGTACATTCTTCGTTCTAAATGTGGAAAAACACCAGAAATGTTTTCTATAAAACGCGTGCGGTTCGTAATACTTACTCGAAAGGGAATATCGATCATAGCAATAGCGCCGGCGCTGGCAGCAACAGACAAGATATATGTGTGTGGCGTTCGTAATACCTACTTGAAAGGGAATATCGATAATAGCAAAAGTGCCCTGGCAGCAACAGACAAGATATATGTGTATATTCTTCGTTCTAAATGTGGAGAAACACTAGAAATGTTTTCTATAAAACGCTTGCCGCTCTAATACGAACTCGAAAATCTCGCACATACATTTAAAAACGAGGTATATCATTCTATTCACAAGTTAATCTCTTGTCTGCCTTTGTTATAACAGCGTAACGCCACCCAAAACATTACTACGCCATTTTGAGTTCTTATTCCAGTTATTTTCAGAGTACCACGATACAGCGTAAACGGCTACCTAAAATTTCCTTACATGCCGGAATATTTTGCGGTTAAGCACAGGTCTTCTCTACGTAAAGTTTCATATTGAACACTGCAATGGATTACCTCCAAAAACCGAATGAACACTCGAATGAAGCTCGAAGGATAATACCCCTAAGCGAAAATTGAAGCAGATTATAACGCATCCAGATATAAATATGACTCATTCTTACAGTAACAACACATGCTACGATCGATATTCCCAATCGACCAAGAATTACGCTTTTTCCACATTAAGAACGAGGAATATACACATACATAATGTTCCTTTGAGCAAGAGTTGGTTCTGTCCGAGTGTACCGGTTCACAAGAGCCGCTACAAAAGACCAAACAATACACAACAACTAACCAAGAATGACTCCTAAACAAGGAAAGCACCATGGTTATTCCCTTGTAAACCGCTACTCCGGGACAGAACCCAACAATTACAGCCGCACTAGAATACACTCCAAAGTTTTTTTTACTGATAACTTAATGAGATGCACGAATTGCGAATCGAACGATCCGCTAAGACACATCGCCTCTTGCGAATAAGTGTGAAGAATCCCTAATGAGATGCAATATACGATCCGTAAACTCTACTATACGGACCGCAAGGCACTTAACGATCCGTACGGATCGAACGGATCGTTAAATCTTCTGCCCGCTACTATCTGAAAAGCATTTTTTTCTAAGTGTCCCTAATGAGATGCAATATACTATCCGTGGACAGTACTGTACGGACCGTAAGGCCACTTAACGATCCGTACGGATCGAACGGATCGTTAAGCCTTCTGAACCCCTCACTATCTGTAAAGCAGTTTTTTTTCTAAGTGTCCCTAATGAGATGCAATATACCATCCGTGAACAGTACTCTACGGAGCGTAAGGCCACTTAACGGTCCGTACGGATCGAACGGATCGTTAAGCCTTCTGACCCCCTCACTATCTGTAAAGCAGTTTTTTTTCTAAGTGTCCCTAATGAGATGCAATATACCATCCGTGAACAGTACTCTACGGAGCGTAAGGCCACTTAACGATCCGTACGGATCGAACGAACTGAATAAGCCTTTAACGGATCGTTACAATGCGGGTGTATTGGACAACCCTCAGAGCTTTTGAATTTTCGTAACCCAGCAGACATTTTCTCTTGGTAACCACTAAATATGAACATATCTTCTTGTCACCTGCAGAGATCTCAACTTAAACCCGGCCAATTACTTCCAACTCCTTCCCGCGATATGCATACAGCCGCTTTGTCGCAATCCTCCATCTTCGCGTTAAGGCCTTGGGCGTTAGGTTCGTCATGTTCTTCTATTCCTATGAGATCACGTACTGACCCAGAATCAATGAATACTCTTGTTGTAATGCAATCAACGTTTACGAGAGTAACTAATGTGCGAGCCTGCGAGCCTGAGCTGGGAGCCGCGAGCCACGATTTTTGCGAGCCATTTTTTTTTACGTTTTTAGTGCACTTCGTTGTTTAGACATTTACAAATGTATTTTTCCCTGCTGTAGATAGAGCACTTGCTCATTTGTTACTGAAGACTTATCTTGCTAGTACTATCAAGACGAACTAGTCAGTTGAAGCAAACTTAAGCGATTAATTTTAGCAAGACCTGTTAGATAAGATTTTTTTCTAAGCCAGGAAACCAACGAAGAAAGTTTCTCACAAACATTACTGTCTCTCTACGGCAATAACTTATCCGAATTCCGAAAACGTAATTAAGGATCGAGTCAGCGTCCGCACTATTTCGGTAAATACGTCATGTATCCATACTTAGGCACCAGGCCAGGTTTTCAGTCCAAGATGGCTTCCAAAAGTGACAAAAGCTCCTGCTGTTTGAAAAAAAACCCACACTTTAACGAAAAAATTTCAAATAGTTTGACATAATTTTGGGAGGCAGAGCCTTATTTTTAATATCTGATGTCTCAACGTTTTAAGAAGTGAGCACCACAGAGACCGAACTGAAAAATACAGCAATGAAAAAAGGTACGTTACTTGGTCTTACTCTGCTTACTTCATAACTTACCATCGTCATCACTTCCCGGTTTACTTGCCATGTTTCGGTGATAAGAAGACCACATGTAACAAATACCATATTAGGGTTTTTTTTGGATATTTTGGCGGGAGTCTTTTACGGCTCGCAAAAAGAGGCTCGCGGCTCGCGGCTCGCGGCTCCGGCTCGCAGGCTCGCAAAATAGCCTCCCCCAACGTTTACTTCCAGCACTGGTTCTTAAAACGGGTTGCATTGCATGTTTCTCCTTGATTCTCTGTAACCGCAAATACAAAAGCACAGTTCTCCTCACTTCCACAATTGTAGCACTTTCTGGGCTGTCATCCCTTTTTTCCTGTCTCATCTTGATTGCATTGGCACTGTCTCTCCCATTACCACTGGATTTAAAGTCATGTTGGTTGCCTGTCGCCCAACCGCTTTCCAAGCAGAAGCTTTATCTAAAGCCTCGTCCAGTGTAATATTCCTTTGTTCTAACAGTTTCCTCTTCAGCTCAAGTCCGTTAGCTTCTCAATCACCTGACCTCTCAAATTGTCGTTCAAACTCGTTCCTAAATTGCAATTCCTCGCTTGTTTTTTAGACAAACCATAAACCATAAACCATAAACCGGTCAGTGGTCTCCCCATCCTACAGTGATCCTCTGGGATAGGACCAGGCTCTTGTAGCAACCTCGCTCCTAGAGCCGTTTCCCTTGTAAGGTTGGATCTTGTAGCTCTTCGAATATGTCTTGCACTTCCATCCTGGCGAAATTATAAAGTTGAGACGTCTGCTTATGAACATTCTCGATCCCCTTTCCTGCGGCATAGTATTCGAAAGCGCGCAGCCATTTACGCCACCTCTCCGCGAGTTGCGAAGCAAGTCCGGGTAAATCCAACGGTGGTAAGTGCTTCTCAATCATAATTGGACCATCGCCGTCGCCAATGTAATATTCCTAGAAGCCACTAAGGTCAATAACTCGAGCAACACAAAGTCGCACCTCAAACTCCTGCTCGTACACACATGCACACAAAGTCGCTTGGTCAGGTGACCACTGTTCATAGTCCCGGATGTCCACAGGACACCACACTGTTTTTTAATCCGCGACTCTACTTCCACATTCTTCCAATTGAAATCAGGGACGTCGTACATATTTTACGGAAAAAAACCCTCTACAAGCTAGTCTTGTTAGTTCACGAGACTTCATTGTTAGCTCAGGATCATACTGACTTGTGTTAGCTTTATATTCTTTAGTCTTCTAGTAGTTTTCAGTACTTTGTATTTACTCTCTTGTTTTCATGATGGAATTTATAGAAATTAGTCATCTAGATTTGTCATAATTATATTTTACCAATAAGCAGTTTTCTGTAATCGTGTAATCGAAACGCATGACAGATGTGGATCATCTGAAACAGTGGAATCCCGTTATTTTCGAACCCTCTATTTTTTAAACCTCTCGATTTTTCGAACCTATTTCTAGTTCCTTGGGTGGTTTGAAACTTCTTGATTACACTATATTTCAAAACTGTTTGATTTCACGTGAAGATCATCAACAAAGTGGACGAAGCACAATTTAATACCTTCACTATTTATACAATTAATCGTAAATTTTAATAACGTTTTGGTTCGGACCATACACTAGATTCAAGGCGCCATGTTGATGTCGTCACTGTTTCAAATCGTGATCGGTTTCACTGGTCTCATTGGGATTCTTCTTCGCTTCATTGGACCGCTGGCCATAGCACCTACAATCACTCTGGTGGGTGTGGCACTCTTTCAGGTGGCAGCGGAAAAGGCTGGTTAGTTGACTATAGGATGTGATTATTGCTCATTTGCCCTGGCCTCTTCTCTGTTCAATTTTTTTATTGTAATTTTATTTTTACTAATCTTTCACTCTTCTAGGTCTACACTGGGGAATTTCGATGACGTGAGTAGCTGCTAGCTCTTGTTTGCTAAAATGATCGTTTTATTGTGAATTGAAACGTTTTCCCTCGGTAAGAGGTACGAAAAAGTTTTTCTACTGCGACTGAAGAAGAATGAATAATGCAATTGTTACCAATGTTCTAGACTTTGTTTCTAAACGAAGCTTTCTTTAATTTTCATTTTTTTTTTGCGAAGGAACACGTCAACGACTAAGCTTTAGAAGTACAATTTGGAAACTCCGCTCAATTTTTTGAGTAGTTTTGTGCCCAGTTAACGAAAATCCGAATCTTATTTTATTTTAATTAACTTTCTATTCATTTATTATTCTTTTTGCAAAAGCGAATATACACTAACGAGGGAGGGGACAGTTTACAACACAACCGCTTCCAGCGCTCCGGTAAAAGAAGTTTTTTTTTTCATAACATCAAATTGATGATGGTAGAAGTAAAACCATGTGAACGGCTGGTCTTTTTAAGTATAATTTTGGACAAATTTGAAAGCATTTGTGTGTGGTGCCGTCGTTAGTTTTCATTCAAGCAAATAATGTTTTCTCTCGTTGACCTGTTGACAGGCTGTCAATTTCTCTCACCTCAATCTATGTGCATCCCAAATTGCAGGAACGTGCTAGCTACCAGAGGGTCTTTGAAGTAAATATAAATTTATAAACAGCACCTTATACACAATTTATTACTTTATTTTTAACTTGTGTTTCAGGACTATCGTTTTAATATCTTTGTTTTCCCAATACCTAACAAAGATAAAGATTCCAGTGCCCAGCTATAGCAAAGAACGGGTAGGTTTTTATACTGGTCACTTTCCAATGTTCAGATTATTTCCGGTTAGTACACGTATAGATAGATGTTTCGCAACGTCGCTGATTTACATTTTGTTTAGTCACTCTTTTTTTACCTTAACACTCATCACTTTGTCTGTTACATAGGTGATTCTAGCAATAGCAGTATCGTGGATTATTTGTGCCATCATTACTGCAGCGGGAGGTTTCCCTTCTGATCCCAGTGTTCCTCAATATGCGGCGAGAACTGACGCCAGGGCTGCCGTGTTGAGAGAGGCCAAGTGGTTCAGACTTCCGTACCCAGGTTACTTACAGTGTTGAATATCAATTTCTATTTGGTTGCATCATGTTGTTTGAAACCCATGTTACATGTTGCTAACTTTCTAGGTCAGTGGGGAACGCCTACTGTGAGTGTCGCAGCGGTGTTTGGATTGTTAGCTGGAGTACTGTCCTCAATTATCGAGTCCGTGGGAGATTACTACGCCTGCGCGAGATTATCAGGAGCCCCACCCCCACCAAAACACGCTATCAACCGTGGAATTGGAATCGAAGGAATCGGATGTCTCTTGGCAGGAGCTTTTGGTAGCGGAAGTGGTACAACCTCCTACAGTCAAAACATTGGAGCCATTGGCATCACTAAGGTAAACAATTTTCTCACAGTTGGAAATAGGTTCGGAAACTTGGGCAGATCTTGTGGGTTTTTTTATGGTTATACTTATTTTAAATTGATTTATTCTTCCTAATGATAGACATTATAGAATTAAAAAAATTAAGCGATCTCCTAAATAAAAATAAGGTCTTAATTGAAGACTTTTCATACTTTGTTAGGTTGGTAGCCTTCGTGTTATCCAGTTTGGTGCTCTTGTCCTCATTGCTTTTGGACTTCTTGGCAAAATTGGCGCGTTATTCGTCAGTATTCCAGATCCCATTGTTGGTGGAGTTTTCATGGTCATGTTTGGAATGATTGCTGCTGTTGGGATTTCCAATTTACAGTTTGCTGACATGAATTCCTCCAGAAACTTGTTTATTGTTGGATTTGCCATTGTTTTTGGGTTAGCTCTGCCATATTACATGGCCACGCATCCTGGCGCCATACAAACAGGTTGGTACCACCGGTGCTTTGACAACGTTGAATTTCAAATTGGTCGGGCTAGGTGTTGCAAACACTCTGTAGGAGACTTAGGAAAAACTGGGTGCTCCAGACCTGACGGGCTTCAAATGATAAGGGAGACCCTAATCCATAACGTAAAATTGAGTTCAGTTGTGACAAATATTTTCTGTGTGGTTCATTCGTGTGGTTTCACTTGATTGTGGAAAAGAATTCGCATTTTCTTTAGTTTTCCATTACTACGTTAAGCGATTGCTCCAAAAATCTCCCGCCAATTTGTCATCCAGTCAGACGTAGAATCAAAACTAATCGTGACTCGATTACACACGATTTCCCGCGCTTCCCGCCGTCTGCATGTTATTGCTTTAAGTTCCTATTGGCTCACGGAATTTTCCGTGTCCTTTATGACTGGCTAGAGTAATGTATATTTTTCATCAGGCACAATAATAAATTAATACAATAAAAATAAATTACAATAAAAATGCCTTAAATCCTAAAACGAAATTCTAAAATTCTAATCTTAATATTATATTAACTTACAACAGTATTCCACTTATAAACCTGATTTCCATGAATGCCGTGTGTTTAAAAAATATGATAGAGAATGCGTTTAAATTGATTCAATGAAGCAGACTTTCTAATGTTACAGGGTAAGCTGTTCCAAAGAGTTGCGTCACTGTAACAAAAACTATTTTTCATGTCGTTAGTTCTCGGAAAGGGAGCAACAAGTTTGTTAACCGAGTCCCTCAGAGCATAATTTGATTCATTTCGTGTTACACGATGTCCCCATTGATGTGCGTCTTTTGGAAAGTGTATTGATGTCACTGTCGATGTTACCCTGCAGATATTCGATAATGAGCCTCCTTACAAAGAAATTATGGAGACCCAGTGCTTTTTCAGAAGTGCTGTTGGCTGAAACTATTATTTAAAGATAGTTCTTTTAATGCTAACCAATGTTAACCATTTAGGTGTGCCAGAGATCGACCAGATCATCACCGTTCTCATGAGTACCAGCATGGCAGTTGGCGGCTTGGTCGGGCTTATTTTGGACAACACCATCCCAGGTACCATTGAGGAACGTGGGCTCAAGGCATGGAGGCAACATCTATCGGGCGACAATGATGATCAGATTCCAACAGCTTCTATTAAAGTCTATGATCTGCCGTTTGGTCTCAATCGCATCAGTAACTACAAGGTGGCCAAGTATTTGCCTTTCTTACCGTTCATCGACGAAGATAGCTCGCCAGCAGCTGATGTGGAGCTGAAGAACGTTAATTCTAGACTTTGAAAGGACAGTCTGACAATTTAAATGAATGGGATTTTTTTCTGTTTTGTAGCTGGGTAGGGTGCCAAGAACCGACAGAGAGCTGAATGACGTTACTAGCTAATAATTGATAATTGGTACATAGAGTATGAGCAATATAGAGCGGCTTCAATTGAGTGGTTTTCAAAACCAAAGTAATCACTCTAACCAATCAGTTAGGACAATGCAGTGAACCAATCAAAACTCGTAGTTAATATTTAAGCAATAGAGCACTTTTTCCGTGTTTGCGGGTTGGGAGAATTCGAGACAGTTATGCAAACCCCCGACTACGACTCGGGTTTGCATAGCTTTCGAGAATTCTCTCAACCCTCCGAGTGTTTAGATGACGCTATATAAACATGGAAAAAGTGCTCTATTGTTTTTATATAATAATTCTTAAAAATACGCGCGAATCTAAAACGTCACAACCGTGTTTATATACTCTCATCTAAACACACCTATCGACCAATGAGAGCGCGTGGAGTGGGTAAGTTATTTTATAAATGTAGCTGACATAAAGTGTGAGAAAATGTGTGTGAGCGAGTTACAATTGGTTTCGGTTTTGCTTCTTACCAGATGAAAAAGTGGCCCGAATATTTTAGCCAATGGTGTAGTGTAGCAATGCAAAACCTTTTTGACACCCAAGTGTAAAGCGCTCTATAGAAACGGAAATCAGATAGTTAACGCTGCGGTGTATTCTTGTTCTGCTGATTACCTGGAGAGCATTTCCTGGTAAGGAAATGGCTTCCCCATACCCGGCATCATTATTTTACTAGGCTTGACGTTCCGTACGATATTCATGGGTTTATTTCAGAAGGTAGAGTCACAACAGCGTTAAATTTCTGCTGTCGAAGTTATTTCTAAGTTAGCTGAGTATTTAAAGTTATGTAAGTCATGTAAGCGTTAAGACAAAAGGGACCTTCCGTCAGTCGTACTTGAGGTGTGTATATAATTTTCTCTCCTAACACCATAATCTCCACCCAAAATCAAATTGCTTTTAAGTTACCATTAGTTAAGAGGTTTGTTGAATATGGAGATTTTGCACCACATATTACCTGGAATAATATGATAGCTTCTGATAAACAGCAGATTATTTTGCAATGTACGTTTCTGGTTCCTGCTGCCTGTACTAATTTTGAGCTTGAAATTTCTTGATTATTAGTTTCTTTAATAATTTTTGTTCTACCAGGGAATAGTTTTCAATTGAACTTCATAAAACTGTTTGTATAAAAAACAAACATTTATAGCAGTAGATATATCTAGCAACCTTTGTGGCATTACAGGTGTAAAGGTATGGGACCCTAATAAAAGGGTTCACCAAGTCTCCACTGAAACAGTTGGTACTTTATCAGGGGGTGGATGTATGCTCGGGAATTGTTGTAAGCGGAAAATTGAAAATAATAAGAAAATAAAATTAAGTCAAAAACTGTTAGATGTTAAAGAATACACTAGCGTTGAGGGACCAACAAACTGCAATGCAGCCACGTCAACCACAAGGCAGTGCAACAATAATGATAATAATAATAATAATATAAAGGAGAGATTAGCAAGGAGTGGTTAGAAGAAAAAGGGGTTAAGATTAGTAATTAAAGTTAGTAATTAAAGTTAGGAGGAGGAAAAATGTAGAAGCTGTCCTGATTGACTTAGAAATTTTGATGTGCATGTTTGAAGCTCAAATTTTGTCCAGAGGGTGTTATCTAATTAACAATTAGTCTACGGGCCCGAGTTTTCTAAGAGCAGATAGTCAACGAGGCGCAGCCGAGTTGACTAT
This sequence comes from Micromussa lordhowensis, assembly GCA_964020085.1. Taxonomy (NCBI): domain Eukaryota; kingdom Metazoa; phylum Cnidaria; class Anthozoa; order Scleractinia; family Lobophylliidae; genus Micromussa; species Micromussa lordhowensis. The sequence continues at coordinate 19,064,910 of OZ026601.1, forward strand.
CGCTCGTAGAAAACGAAGGTGAGTAGTCTAATTGTTTTAGTATAAATTTACCGTAGTCTCATTGCATAAAAAGAAAAAAAGAGTCAAGTATCGCGTACAAAAGAACTGTTTTATTATGTTACATCAGGTTCAAACGTGACGCGCGATGTGCACTGATGCGTAACTGTTGACTATCAGCAGATAGTCGACGGTAATATAGCCAATCAAATTCACGGATTCACAATAGACTACGGTAAATTTATACTAAGGCTGATTATACTAAGATACTCAAAAATAGAAGTTAAAAATGGTGTAATGTAATGCAATTAACCATTGCATACAATTTTTGAAAAAACTGAATACCCTCTTGTTATTGTTATGATAAATAGATATTTAAAAAAAGTATTTTCTGCGCAAAGAAAAAAATGTTAACTTTTTTCGTTCTGAAAAACGTAGGATCTATATGATTCAAATTTTACAGATTATTGGTATTTCTGAATTTTGAAACATAGCTAAGTGGCATGATGGATATCATAAAAGAACCAAAATATTAGCTTCAGAGTCCAAGTTGCTGTTAATAAAATTTATTTGTCTTGCTCTATTGATTCCTTTTTGGTCCAGTGTTGCTCTATGTTTTTCTTTTTGCAATGTGGTCCAGTGTTGTGATGTAAGAATCCACTTTGTTATCAGGTGCTAGGGACAGCCATTAGCCAGGAAAAACAGCATCAGCTTAAATGTGTCAGTATCTCCAATGTGTTTCTTCCAGAATAATCGTTGGATGGCTTGCGGTCAGGTAGATAATGGGTAAAGAGCATCTCCGTTCAGCAGAATAAGTAAATTTCTTCTTTTTAGGATTAATCTTGTCCTTGGTAGATCTCGTATAGATGTGTTTAAAATGTCAGTTGCGGAAAATTGATTCATAACCTTAGGGAACTGGGTCAAGCAAATTTTTGGTTGTAGAAGTTACATGGGAGGAAAAAAATGTTTACCGAAAGAAAAGTAACAGCACAAAACCGACCTGAAACGGATGTAATAAAAAGAGACCCGCACACAGTACATAGAAATTGAATCTTGATATAACATAAAATTCATCTTAAAAATTCAGATCCTCAGTTGATGGTCAAAACCTGTTGATCTAGAAATGTTTTCATAATAATTGAGTTGTGAAATTGTTTCTTTTGTAAAGAAAAACTCACATTTCGTTTTTAGTCAAATGTTTTCTGTATTCAAATTAAATGCTAGAGATTATTTGTTGTAGTTGTTTGTTGTTGGCTATGTCTAAATGAATTAGAGACTGAAAAAATCAAAATAACTCGAAGCTGAAAAATACAAAAATCTTGTAATGAAAATATAGCTAGAGGAAAATTATACAAAAATTCGGAAAAAAAAATAAAAGGGGGTAACTTGAACCTTGAGCGAGGGAACCTAAAACGGGTACTAGACTGTTGGGTCAACAGCCATCTTGCAAAAGGGCAGGGGCAGACAAAACCTTGCACAGTCTAAATATTTGAGACTGTGTGCTACCCAAATCGAAAAGCAGCGCCTGAATGACTAATAGATTAGTAACTGAATTATGCATTAGGTGACCAAAGAGATGGTATAGAGAATCAACAGAAGAAATAGGAAAAAGATGTAACATCACCCACCCGTCACCCATCACCACCCGATTTTTTTTGGAGAAAGACAGGAACATCGACACCAAGTCTCGTATGGTTGAGAATCCTCAGGGGCAAAGCCTAACCGAGCAGGGGTGTTTCTAGTCCGGTACCAGACCTTTGCCCGACACCCCCGTGTCGAGTCCGGCGGAAAAGAAAATGAAAAGATACTGAAGAAGAGCTTGTGACCCTCCGTAAAAACGAACTTTGTAGACTAAGAAAATTCTTAACAATTTTTCAGATAAATAAAGGTTCGCAAAGGAAAGTAAAAAACTGTTTTTAAAAATGTATCCGTTTAACACTGAAAAGAAAATAATGTTGTTACCGAAGAAAAGCAAAAGTTGAAGCGCAGTTCATGCAGGCGGAAACAGTTCCCGTGGGGATAAGTAATTATATAAGCCCTGTAAAATGTTTTTAAAAACTGTGCGTATATGCGTATCAGAGTAAAAGACAATAAAAAGATACTCATATTGAGAGGAATAAACACTTGAAAGGAAATTATACTTGAAACAGAATTCTGTAAAGGAAACCCTTTAAAATAAACCTTGACCGTGAAAATAAATTGTTTTAAGATTGACGCCACGACTGCGTGATTAGTAATGACGTAGGAAGCGGGGCTCGAAAAGGACGATGGTATAGTCAGGAAGAGTTTCATTCCTAGAAATGGCGATGGGCGCCAGAAAACCGTTGGAAGGCAAGAATTTAGGCTGTGATAAACAAATCCCTAATAGCGGATGTGATTTACATAATGTGCCAGGGATAAAACAAAAGCTTAGCTCGAAGGAATTGTCAAGGAGGAGAGTAAAGTAACAATATTCGGAAGTGAAACCTTCGAATTGCATGAAACAACAACCGGTAAGCGAAAGACTTCAAATCGATGATTTATCGTTCTAAAACACACAAGGGTTACTGGTAAATCTTAAGTGTGGAAATATGGGGTAGGAATGAAATAAAATGCAAATTTTCAGTAATCGTGAGCAAAATCTTTGCCGTAGAGCAAATCTGGTATAACAAACATAAGCAAAGTTCTTTATTTCTATGCAAGCTTAAGTTTAAACACTGGTTTAAAGTAAGCCCAAGTTTACAGTGATCTCATGTTTGGAATCTAATTAGAACATAAAGATCGGTGGAATAATTCAAATGATCGATGTTTAGAGTGTAATGATTGGTTAAGAGCCAAAAGATCCATAGAGAGACTTGAAAGTGGGGGAAAAGAGTGTAAACATTAGTAGCGGTAAGTGAGATAAAAAACAAAAGAAAATATAAGGATGGTTTCCCAACCTAGTATTGTTACCGAAAACCTTTCCACGGAGGTGGCCTTGGGGCGAGTTGCAGACACCTTTCCAAGCCCCCACTACCTAATTTCCAGGTGTCGCCCATTGGCTTGGTTCCCAAGAAGCACACAGCTAAGTTTAGGACCATTTTTCATTTGTCTTTCCCAAAATCGGGTGAGACAAGGATTAACTCATCCATCTCCAAAGAGGATTTCAGCCTTCAGTATATAACAATCGATAATGCAATCCAGGGGATCTTATGGCGTCAGATTGGGGACAAAACCGATCATGACATTTCGTGTCGTCGGAGCTTCTTTATCCCGTGGAAAATTGCTCTTCGTGTCGTCGTGTTACTCTCTTCGTGTCGTCGCGTTCTTCGTTTCGTAGTAATTTGGCATAGTCGTCTGAATCATTTCGTCGTTCACTATGTCCGTCGTCGTCCAGTCTTCGTTTCGTCGTACATTAAATTAGTCGCCGTCCAGTCTTCGTTGCGTCGTAAGTTAGCTATGTAGTCGTGATCTTCATTTCGTCGACGACGGTATCACTTGGTCTGCGGTAACCCAACATTTCCCGCCAATTTTATTCTCGTGAGCAAAACAAGATGGCGCGGAAAGTGAACGAGGTTGTCTCGATTTTAAAAGACGCCATTGCAAAAATTGAAGACAAAAACCCTTTACAGCAGCCTTCCACATCCTCCAGGCCCTCTGACATATCAACGGAATGTTTTTCTGATGCCGTGGAGAGGGATTTAAAGTAAGTTCATTTGTATAGTGCGACTTGAGCCTACAAGATTGTATTTTGTCGAAGTTTCTCCTAGAAAATGGCTAATTAGAATTCGATTACAGATAATTTGTATACACTGAGCAAAATGTAAGTTGTCAGACCCTTAAAACGTTATCTTGATTTATTTAGGCGAGCTTTTCCTTCTCTTTCGGGAGGAGGGAACAGAGTACCGATTCCATCAAAGAAAGGTAAAGGGAAATCGAAAGGCAAAGCTGTCTTCATGATCCAGCCAAAAGAATCGTGGACGCATGATTTCTGCTTGCTTTCAAACCCGGAGCAAGATAAGACACCCTCACAAGAATCGTTAGTCGCGTTAAAAGAGGCAGAGCTAGGCAGGAAAAGAGTTGTTTTCCCTAACAAAAGTGGAAACTTTGAGCATATGAAACATGTGTTGGAGAGTGAATACGAGAAGTTAAAATCTCAAGATGGTGCTTTTGAACTTATGCGAGCAGAATCAGGCGGAACTTCAAGACCGCTAAAGTTAATTTTGATGCCAAGTGATGGTTACAGCATCCCATATATCAGAGATCTTGTAGGAAGCAACACTCTGCTATACATTCGCCCCATGAAGAGCTGTTTGTCTTTGGATAAACCACCACAGCCTGTTACTAATCAGTCACCTCAAACAAACTGCCCCAGATGCAGCTTGTCCATTCCTATCATGCAGTTGAGAAAGCATTCTTTTACCTGCAGTGGAATAGACGTCCATGACAGTGATAGTAATGATGAGACAGAGCTTGAAAGGTCACCTTTTGACAGGGTTCTTCCTGTGCAGCAAAATAGAGTTGAGAGCGAGCCCAGTGTCAGTGGTTCAGTAGTCGAACCAGTAGCAGGCTGTTCAACAGGAAGTTCCTTTGTTGATGCAGGGATTGCCTCTTTGACAGCACTCTTTCCTGATGAAAGCATAGAAGATGTAAGAGAAGCATTACTAAGGTATGAAGATGTAGATTTAGCTGCATGTGCACTAATGTCTAGAGCCACCACAGATGCTGATCCGACCTCTGAAGAAAAGAAGGCAGGTAACAATGTTTGTGACACTTTGGAAAATCTCAGAGCAAAAATGAAATCATCTGTATCAGCAGAGAGATTGAAAGTGGATGAGGACGATGTAGCAATTGACTTGCTTCAGTATTACAAGTCCAAAGAATTTGACCCCAAGATCCCAATCTCTGTCAGATTTCGAGGTCAACCAGGAGTGGACTCTGGTGGCCTGCTGAGACAGGCCTTCACAAGTGCATTTGCTGCAATTTCCCAAAACAAGGTACCTGGGTTAAAGCTCTTTACTGGTCAAGAAAACAGGCTAACCCCCGTGTACAGCAGTGAAAATCTACTCACAGAGATTTTTGAGATACTGGGGAAAATGATAGGCCACAGTCTTATACAGGACGGTCCAGGGTTCCCATATTTAGCACCTGCTATTTATTGGTACATAGCTACTGGTAATCTGGATGAAGCTGTTGGGAGGGCTTCCCATATAGATGTTGTTGATGAAGACCTCCTGTTGATTTTAGACAAGGTAAGCAATAAAACGTCTAGGAAATGGATGTACTTGCTGCACTCCATTTTGAATACTGGGTGCAAGGCAGTGTAACTGGGGCTTTTCTGCTTTAAAATGCATATATATCCAGCCTGTCAGTGTTTAAGACAATTTGTATGTCAGTGATTCACTTCCATTTTTTTAAAATTCCTAAAGAAATCTGTAAATGGATCATGTTGAATCTTGAAAGAATCTTTTTAGAAAAAAAGGAGATGATGTCTGGCAACATTCACTTTATGTGTAAGTGAGGAGGCCAGGTAAAGTTCTGAGAGAGGAACAAAAAGTAGTGAGACCCAAACTGAACTAGCTGAATGTCATGCTTATTGTGTTCTCATATATTTGGTGGTAAGATCAAAGAGGTCAAGCCAGGGCAACTATCAGAGGTATCCCAAGACCCAGCATTCATTAACTTGCTTCAGGAAAGTGGAGAAAGTCGCATCTTAACAGTAAGTCTCATCATTATCATCATCATTAAGAGGCTATTAAAGGGGAAGTTTACAAAAAGTGTTTATGGCATACAATATTTGGTGAAACAGAGACATTTTGGCAAAAAAGAAAAAAAAATTGTTGATCAGTTCCAAAGTTCCATCAGTGCTAACTGATGAAAGGTTTTTTTTTCTGAAATGTCTGTATTTCACCAAATATGTTATGCCATAGGCACTTTTTGTAGACTTTTACAACAGCAATCAAATTCAAAGTGCCACACAGCAACAAACTATTTTTATTTTTATGGTTAGAGGCTAACAGGTGGTGACAATTTCATTGCAAGTAGTATACAATGCACAGCTGGATTTCATAAGCTGAACCTGTTGTTTTTGCTGTTGTTGTTCCTTTCTCTAAAACTCAATAAAAACAAATATTTCCAAAATGCTCAAGAGGCACAATCTTTATAATATGCAACTAAGCTTCGACAATAATTCCAAAGAGCACTTAGAATGTATATGTGCTGTACTACTTCAGATAATATACATAACAGTATTTGGCACATGGGTTTTCTGGACTACACCTTCCTCAGAGTCAAAAGTTTACAATTATCATGATACTCGTAAACAAGCCCTTTTTTTGAAAAGATTTCCACATGAGGGTCCTGGCTACATCAGCCCAACAGTATTGCTTACACACATGCGAACTTGTGAAAGACAAATGCCACACACTCAGCCAAGCCGTATCAAAGGAAATTTGCTGGTGTGAAGAAAGCCTAAATATGGTAAGGTGTTCTTGTCTCAACATCAGTTTAAGGAAGCATGTGTTGAGAGTTCATCCACAATTTCCAATGATTTGATATCAATGTCAATTCCATAACAAGAAGATTCCTCTAGAGGATCAACTGCACACTTCATTCTATTAAACACTGTACTACTCAATGGGCATGGAATTTCAGGTACTTGAATGGAGAAATCATTCCAAGTGTCCCCATCATACTCATTTGAAGGGAGAGGCCCATCATAATCAATACCAAATGATGACATGTCTTCTTCTGGGGGTTCCCCTTCTCCAAGATAGTTTGCCATACCATATAACCAGAGTTGTGCAGGGGTCATGTTTGACTCTGAGGCAAGGGGATGGTTGTCATAGCCAATTCCAAACATTTCAAAATGTTGGTTTATTCTTGGAGTGAATATGTAGTGCAAGCAAACCATATGAGTTGCACTGCTGATGTCAAGTAATCCCCTATCTTCTAGATAGCAAAATATATAATAGAAGAGAAAGGTACATCCATGAAACAAATCTCTCCAAAACCTCTCTATTCTCTGGTTATGGCAACTTTTTCCAGCAATAAAGCTGCCCCTCCCTGGCCCTCTGCTGGGATGGGAAAACATATACTTGGCTACTTCAATGTTCTCAGTGCCTTGGTCACCTCTGACCCTAGAGGGAAGTCCAAAATCTTGGACTGCAATTTGAAACAACTGTAGTACTGTAACTGCCTTGTTATTGGTACTGCATTTCAAAAACATAAGACGTCTTGAGAATCCATCCACACATCCGTGAATAACGAATCCCCATCTGATCAACTTATGGTTGCCATCTAAATGCCATAATGACCTGGGTCCTGGAACACTATAATGGCGCCGATTAACAATATTGAGTTGGGAAGTTCGTAGCAGAATCCCACTGGGATCAGTTCTCCAAAGAGACGACCTCACACGACTCCATTGTACTCTAATATCTCCCCCAAGCAAAAACCCCTTCATTCTTCTGATACCACAGTTAGGGAAGTTGTGTAATACAGCAGAGACAATAGAGTCCAAGGATTCATCTGAAATATTGTCATACTTTGGAACTTCCTCTCGTAAGTTGTATGATTTAACTCGTCTACTAATCGTTTTGCTTGAAGTACCAAACATATCGGCAATCTTTTGAAGAGAAAAGCCATAGCTCAAATACAATTTCAAAGTTTCCCTTGGAATAGAAAGAGCTGGTCTACCTGTCGATCCTGTATAAATTGTTTGACAGCTTGACGTCAAGTGAGAATTGTTTTCAGTGTTTTCTTGGGAAAGGCTGTTATGCGCTGTCAGTAACAGTTGAATAACCTCGTCAGATACGAAATCTGGCCAAATATTTTGACTGCAGACACAGAGATAAATGACTTGTTCGAGCTTGTATAACGAGTAATCAAGCTGGTTTTCATCACAACCACTTGAAATGAGATTTTCCAGAAGATAAATAACTTTGCCGATAGCTGAAGAAATATGATTTCTCAAATTGAGGGCTGGTGACACGTCTGGACTGAACTGAGACATTTCTTCTATCCACCGGTATTGGTCGCCATCTTGTTTTGCTCACGAGAATAAAATTGGCGGGAAATGTTGGGTTACCGCAGACCAAGTGATACCGTCGTCGACGAAATGAAGATCACGACTACATAGCTAACTTACGACGCAACGAAGACTGGACGGCGACTAATTTAATGTACGACGAAACGAAGACTGGACGACGACGGACATAGTGAACGACGAAATGATTCAGACGACTATGCCAAATTACTACGAAACGAAGAACGCGACGACACGAAGAGAGTAACACGACGACACGAAGAGCAATTTTCCACGGGATAAGGAAGCTCCGACGACACGAAATGTCATGATCGGTTTTGTCCCCAATCTGACGCCATAGGATCTTACGTTTCGGCCAGGGGTCTTTCCTTGCGAAAACAGACATTGAGTCTGCTTTTCGACTTGTTCCCCTTCGACCATCAGATTACGAGCTTTTTGGGATGTATTGGGAGGGCAACTACTACTATGATAAGGTTCTCCCCTTTGGATTAAGGAGTGCCCCCTTTCTGTTCAACTTATTATCTGATGCATTAGAGTGGATTCTCCTCAATGAATGCCTTATTTCCTTTGTCTGTCATATCCTTGACGATTTTCTGATCATCGAAACAGCTGCCTCTGCACCCCCCTCCATTTGCCATGTCAACAGAGCTTGTCTAGCATGCTCCTGGCCTTTAAGAATCTGTTCCTATAGCACCCTTAGGTTTATGGGAATTATCTTGGACACAGTCCAAATGGAAGCCACACTTCCGGTGGATAAGGTTGAAAGGATCCGGGCCTCTCTTGCCCTTTTTCAAACGAAAAAGTCTTGCACCCTAAAGGAATTGCAGTGTCTTATCAGGACTCTGAACTTTGCATGCAAAGTTATCCCCCCCGGAGACCCTTTCTGCAGCGTATGATCGAGCTCACTCGCAAGGTCTCCAAACCGCACCATCATATTAAATTGGGCAGTGGATTTTTCAAGGATCTCACTATGTGGCAACAATTTATTCACACTTGGAATGGGGCTGGGTTTTTCCTAACCACTTCATGGGTGGATTCCGACACCTTAACACTTCATACTGACGCCTCGGGTACACTTGGCTATGGTGGAAGCCTAGGTCATAAATGGTTCCAGGTATTAGTATTGCCTGGCAAGAATTGCTCGCTTTGGTAGTAGCATGCCACATATGGGGAGAGGAGTTTGCCCAGAAGCGCATTGTCTCTATTGTGACAATGCATCGGTTGTTAGCATAGTGAACTCTAAACGATCCCGTATTCCCAGGGTTATGGACTTAGTTCAACACCTGACCCTGCTAACTTTAAGGCATAACTTCTACCCAAGGGCAAAGCAAATTGAGGGCAAGAGAAATGACACGGCGGATTCTCTCTCTCGTTTTCAAATGGACCGGTTTTTCAGGCTGGCTCCCCATGTCGACCCAGCCCCGTGCCCTGTGCCCGGCCCCAGTACTCTTGGCGATCTGAATGCAGATATCCAGAACTACTTAAGCCTCTCCGTTGCTGCTTCCACCAGAAAAATATATAGCTCAGGTGAAAGGAGATTTCTCGATTTTTGCACCCTTCATAGCCCACACAAGTCAACGCCCATCCCAACTGATGAGGAGACTCTTATCCAGTATGTGGCATATCTAGCCAAGACAATAAAACACTCCTCTATCAAGGGTTACCTGGCCGCAGTAAGACACCTCCATATTTGTTCAGGTTATGACTTGGACTAATGAGTTGGTTTGCCGTGGTATCAAGCGATCGCAGGGTGATTCTTCTCGAATTCGACTCCCCTTTACAATAACTCACTTGAAATTGTTTTTCCAACTTTTAGCTATCCCGAACACCACCATCTATGACTCTATTATGTTATGGGCAGCCATGACCCTGGCCTTTTTGGATTTCCTCCGCCTGGAAGAAATGACATGCAACTCACCCTACTCCCCTGCCATCCATTTGTCTCCGTGCGATATAACATTCCTTCCAAATTCCCTCAGTCCTGAACATATGTCTGTTAGAATTAAGGTATCTAAAACTGACCCATTCCGTTCAGGCCACACTATTATTATAGGGAAGACTGCCCAGCCAATCTGCCCCGTCAGGGATATGCAAGTTTTTCTGCCCTTCCGGGGGACCCCACCTGGTCCACGTTTTCAGTATTTATCCGGTTCTCCTCTCACTAAAGCGGGTCTTACATCTGAAACTAGGCAGCTTCTCTCCATGTCTGGTCTGCAGCACTCTCAATACGCCCGACATAGCTACAGGATTGGGGCTGCTACAACATTTACCTCAGTCGGCCTTCCCCCTTGGCTTATCAAAACTTTGGGGTGGTTGTCCTCAGACTGCTACGAAAGATGTCCCCATTCTCTCCTTTCTGGGGTCTCGTGTCAGTTGTTAAATGATAAGTCAAACTAACCATGTTTTTAGGCTGGGTTGTTTCGTCTACGGGGAATACACTTCGTGTATTTGTGGGGATGAAGTGCTCCCATACAGGTCACTCTTTACCCCATAGACTCACGGAATGGATTGGTTGCCATGGTAACCATGAGTCTTAACTACCCTACCTGACTAAAGACCTCTCAGGGTATTGTGACCTGCAGCCCTGAGGAGGATTAGGGACCTCTCGCAGGGTATTGTGACCTGCAGCCCTGGAGAGGAGTAAGGACCTCTTTTAGGGTATTGTGATTGCAGCCCTAAAGAGGAGTAAGGACTCTTGCAGGGTATTGTGATCTGCAGCCCTCAAGAGTAGTAGGACCTCTCTTAGGGGATTGTGACCTGCACCCCTAGAGAGAAAGGGGGTGAGGGGGGTTTTGACCCCTCCCATGTTACGAAGCTAGACTAGTATTATTGTTAGTGATATGTGCCTGTTGGAGTACTTCATTCCCAACCCCTTTCCCCACATTTAGTATTTGTCATGGGTTGGGAGCATTAAAGACCAATTTATGTCTTCTAAGGCATAAATTATAGTTAATGGGACAACTGTGAGAAATACGTGTGGATTGCATGACATGCTGTAACATAAGGTGGGTTTCACAGGCCAAAGTTCAATTCTGATCATGTGCGTTCACAGTGCAATCCGCAGGCCGAGCCAATCAGGATAGTTCTTATTTCACTGTCAATCAGCCCATAGTGCATTGAGCACAAGCCTCGTGTTTATTCAGTCCATCGCTCTAGCAGGCAAACATCTTGCTTGCTTTAGTTTGCTTTCTAGCACAACTATTTTCCCACCAGCCTCACCCCTATGTCACAAGCATGTCACGCACAATAGTACATGCAATATACTTTGCATCTTATCCAGATTTATGACACATGATGTCCTACAGTATATAAGACGTTTTTAATGCAAAATGCTATACACAAAATATTTTGCTATAAGTTTAATTGAGATGAATATTAATATATATATTTAAGATGTTACAGTTAGCAGCCAATGCTATTTCGAAACGCTGCATATTTACATCATATAGAGACCTAATGTTTAGAGTAGCCCTGTCTACTTTCAGGGTCTAAGTGTATACCTATATTATGAGGTTTTGATGCTGTTTCCTTTGCGTTTTGTTGCATATTTTTTAAATGAATTGTTAACCAATTCCTTTGTTAGGGCTTTTGTTCATCACATTGTTACTCTCTACTATGTGACACCATCAGGGTGATCCTATATCATATGAATGTTGTGCCGCGTAGCACTATGAACACAAATGGTGGAAACAGAGAATTAACTCTGGAGTGTAAATTTAAGTGCTAATTTAACCCATGAATAACCCACTGGGCGTTAACCCTAGTAAAGGGAATCAGGGAACCAAACGAGGTAAAGAAAAAATCTTTTGACCTCGGTGGGAATCGAACCCACGACCTCCGGATTAGATCTACCGTTACTCTGCCGACTGAGCTACGAGGTCGGACAGAGAAAGTCGGGGACGATTAGGTGGTGAATCGCGGCGAAGAGAAAGTAAGGGTACATAATATGTAGGGTTATAGGGTTAACCCTATAGGTAATAGGGTTATTCATGGGCTAAATTAGCACTTAAATTTACACTCCAGAGTTAATTCTCTGTTTCCACCATTTGTGATCCTATATCAGTTAATACAGTCCACAGTCATGTTACATTCTAGTTTGACTTCAGCCTTTCCATGCACATAAGATGCGAAACGAACTGATTAGCTATGCTTAACATTGAGATCTACACATTTGGACTCTAGAGTAAATGTTAAGTGTAAATCTCTCCTCTGTTTTGTGACGTTGAATTGATGTAGACAAATAAACTTTGGGTGGGGATGAAGTGCTCCCATACAGGTCACTCTTTGCCCCATAGACTCACGGAATGGATTGGTTGCCATGGTAAACATGAGTCTTAACTACCCTACCTGGCTAAGGACCTCTCAGGGTATTGTGACCTGCAGCCCTGGAGAGGAGTAAGGACCTTTTTTAGTGTATTGTGATTGCAGCCCTAAAGAGGAGTAAGGACTCTTTTAGGGTATTGTGATCTGCAGCCCTCAAGAGTAGTAGGACCTCTCTTAGGGGATCGTAACCTGCACCCCTAGAGAGAAAGGGGGTGAGGGGGTTTTGACCCCTGCCACCTTACCAAGCTAGACTAGTATTGTTGTTAGTGATATGTGCCTGTTGGAGTACTTCATTCCCAACCCCTTTCCCCACATTTAGTATTTGTGTTTCTCTTTCTCATGGGTTGGGAACATTAAGTACTGTTAAACATTCACAGAGAAGATGCAACTCAGAAAAATAGTACTGAAAGCTTTTAAATGAATGGTCACTTAAGGTCAGATCGCACTGTACATAAAGAGCCTCAATAATCAAAAGCCCAGACTAAAAAATCTACGTGACCATGCAGAAATTTAACGGCCAACTAAAGTAGTTCCTGGGTTTGTGTTAGGGAACAGCCTGTTGTTTAAAACATGAACATACAAATCGGGCTTGACGCGGATAAAGAATTTTCAACATAAGACAGTCACTTCAGCGACTTTCATCAGATAAAATGCAGGAAAGATTGCATTGAACATACATGTAATACAACACAAAAATATTGGAAAAAAATTAATAAAAAGTGTTAAAATTAAAATTTGCAGTTTATCGAGGCTCTAAAACTTCTTGACATTGCTATAGACACAATTCTTCATCATTGTCAACCTTGCTTTGTACGTTCAAGTTTAAAATAATGTGTACATCTTAATTACAGTTTTCCATCATTTAGCTCTTTACGCAAGAGCAATGCATGATCAGTTGTAGCAGAGCAATCATCAATGAGACACTGTTTCTTTGAACTGTCAATCTTTGCCTCCTCTAATCTCTTGAACCATTTGCTGTCAATAATGTAATTAAAATTAAGTAAGATTAAGTCAGGCAATAATAAGCAGCACTTCTACATGCATTGCTAACAATCCAATGCAAGCCCCCAGATGTCGTTAAAAAATTCAAGGTCTTCTAAATGGGTGTCTGCACATGCACATATAAAGAAATGCTGAGTATTGTGATAAATTAAAAGAATTTTTTTCCTTTTATCATGACTGGAGGAGAGCTTTCTCTTCATAGTATGGGATATTCTACCCACCCTTCAGCCCCTACTTGTGGGGCATTTTTTCATTCTGCCCACATTGGACCATAAATATTTGACCAGTTGTTTTCAAAAAAACAATGCTTGGAGGTGGTGAGGAGTGATACATGTTATTTGCATTACCTTGGTACAAGCTTCTCATCTCTTTGTAAAACTGTACTGCTGGTGCCAACCTCTGCATGACACACACTCCTCAAAATGCGTATTTGAGCACGATTATCCTTGCGTACGGTCCACTTTTTCAAAAGAACCTGGTCATTGTCAATTGC
>OZ026601.1:19078929-19083929 GCA_964020085.1 Micromussa lordhowensis
TACTGATCTTTGTCCATTATTACAACACCAGAGCCTTTGTCCGGTCTTCATTTTCAAAGCCACGTTGATAACAGGTACAAAAAAGGCCTAGTTAACACGATGGTCGATCGGGCGCATCGTCTATCTTCCACTGAAGAAGCCTTTACAAAAGAATGTGACAAGTTACGTATCACGTTTTCAAAATTGCGCTACCCCAACACATTGGTCAATTCCACAATACGTAGATTCATGCAAGAAACCAACAGAGTGCCGCACGCCGTGACTTCTTCAGAACCATCAGTTTACATTAAATTACCTTTCAAAGATCAACGATCAGCGGATCGCGTCCGCAATGACATTAATTCTCTGGGATCTATGATCAACGTCAACGTTAAACCCGTCTTCACCAGCAGAAAACTATCGCAAACTTTGAGTGTAAAGGAAAAGAAGCCTCCGATCGTCAACACGCAATGCGTTGTTTATTCATTCCAATGTGATTTGTGTGATGCAAATTATGTCGGTTTTACTGCCCGACACTTACACCAACGTATTCGTGAACACAACTATTCTGCTATCGGTAAACACCTTGATACACAACATGACAATAAAAGAGCAAAGATCGATCACCTCTTTAAAGTCCTAAAGAAATGCAGAAGCAAGTTCGATTGCCTAATATATGAGATGCTGTTTATAAAGGACATCAAGCCTTCCCTCAACACCCAAAGTGACTCAATCCGCGCCAAACTTTTCACTTGACACTTTCGTTTCTTTTGTTCGTTTTTGTCTTATTTTGGGTATTATACCCATAGGACACACAAATATTTTTATTGTTTCACGTTGTTATATATTCTCGTTTCAACTTTTATCATCCTGACTTGATAATGGCGTAGAGTAACGCCGAAACGTCGTCTGCTTTTTAGAGTTTTTTAAAATGGTTTTAAAGAATCTTTTAGCGTTTAACTTTTTGATAAAATGTTTTTCCAAATCGCTCATTGTCAATTGCAGTCAAAATGTCATTATCTGGCATAGCACGGATTTCCATAGTTAGCCCGTTTAGACATGATCTCATTAGCTTGTACCGGCCCCCAGGATGAAGTTTTCCATAAATGTCTACCGCCATTTTGCTGCGTGCAATCGAGTACATCACCAGATTTGCTCCAAACAGGATGGGACTTATGAAATTTGGCTTCGCTAAATTGTACATGTGATCAACTGCAATCACTTTTTTGATTGCGCTCGTTGTACTGTCACTCAAAGCATTGACCGCACTTTTTAAGACTAGATTTCTTGACAATAGCCAAGATTCTGGATTTCCTTTTAATGAGTCAGAAATGTTCCTATGACTAAGATCGCCACTGTCAACTTTCAATTGCGCCCTCTCAAGGGAAAATATAACTTCAACCAACTTCAAAACTACCGAGGGCTTGACTGGAAGGTGACCGTATCAAGCGATAAAAATACCCCACACACGTCAGGCAAACATTAGGGGGATGAATAAAGTCGTTGTCGTTTTCAACAATCACACCATGTCGTTCGAATTCAAGCTTGAATTTTTTTTTGGGTCTTCCGAACGTCTTTTTTGAAGACGCAGCCTTGCCACAAAATCGAGATAGATTTGCTATTTTATTTCTGTGGGTCCCCGCATTCGCCATCTCAATACCTAGGAACACATCAATTACAGATGTAAACATGGCCGCCGTTACGAACAAACATCACAAATCAAAATAACCCCATGCACTTTTTTCACAGATCGTGCACAACACTAAAAATACGTTAAATCCCAAGAATATATCGTGAAGATTAACGATATATTTTTTGTGATTGTCGCAAAAATCTGCAAGTAACTTAAATCTAATGACAAAATGAAAAACATACCTGATCTGGATGCAAAATTGCAAGCGCTGTAGTAGCATTTATACCGTTTAGGATGTTCTTCAACCGCCATCTTCAAACCACGCGAGGTTCCTTCCTTTCTGGTACTTATCGAATGGAGTTATGGGTAAATTACCCGAGTATAATCAAAAAAATAACGAGCAAAGCGAAATGAATACAAAAATTCCGGAATTTTGAAATGGCCGCCATGTTGTGACGTCACATGGTTATCAAAACCGATAAAGATCCCGCTCTGGTAAACGTTGGAACTGTTTCAAATCTAAATAGTCTCGTCTCCTCCAAAACATGTCCTAAGAACTAGAAGTGACGATTCTTGACCTCTAATTGCATTATTCCTTGTGAAAAACAAAACAAAAGGCTCATCTCGTTCATAGCTAAAATCCTTAGCCTAACCCATAGAAAATGAAGAAGTAACCCCAATATATGAATACTTCCTCCTCTTTGATAGAAGAATAAATATGGCCGTTCTGAACTGTATCGGGATCAAATCTTCTCACATACCATTAACCTTTACAACAAGAAATTTGATTTGCTGTTTATAGTAGGGCCAATCCGATTGGTGTGACATACATACATCTCTCACTGATCCATAGCCTGCGAGCAAGCTCTCCATTTGGGTCTCACGCGAGATTTATTTTGAGAGATTTATTTTGGGCGCGAGCGGCCGCGAGAGGATTGGGGCGGGGGCGTGCTCGGGAGAGCTTGCAGCCATGACTGAAGAATTTTCATTTCTACTTCGCCTGGGCGAAGCGAAATCCCATTGGCTGAAAATGACATGCATCAATTAATTTTCGCGGCGAATGTAGAAATGTGCTGACGTGGAAACGTGTGAACTTGAAGAAAGTCGGGCGAAGAAGAAATGCTCTTTTTCCCTCGGTAAAGGATTTCTGTCGATTCTGCGGTTGTTCTTTTAAAGTTCAGTACGGAGAAAATTTGTTTCAACCTTCAAAGCAAAAGGCTCGATCAGTATTGCCCTCGCAAAGCAGTGTGAAGATATAGGGTTGACATCGAAACAGTACGAAGGAAAATCGGACCGAGTTTGTAGAAGAAAGATCAATGAATTGGTTTTACTTGCGTTTTTCTCCTATATTTTCTGGTGTTTTCTTGAATGTTATCTGTTATAGTAAAAGAATGAGAATTCTGTGGTACAATGTATTCGGTTTCGTTTCGTCCTCAGAAGTAAAGAAATTAACTCGTTTTTGCGTATTCAATTTTGTCGCCGTTTGCCACGCAGCAAAGAAAAAAAATAATTTCTCGTTTCTTATAAATTATAAGCATCAAGTTGAGTTCTTTTTGCCGATATTGTTTAATATTTTGGCTTGACATAAACGAAATCGTTAAACCTGATCTTGTGTCTGTGGTTACTGCGCATATGGTTTATTTTTGAGCTTTCGCTCGCTCTGAAATTTAAAAAAAAAAACGCTAGGAAATGTACCCTGCGAGCAGTTGGATTCTCCTACGCCAAAACGAGAGAGAAAGAGGAGAAACCAACTGCTCGCAGGGTAGGAAACCTGTGGTGGGTCACGGAAAGTTTGATGCAGGAGTCAATGGGTTAACGGACAATGCAAATTACCAAAACACAAGCTTTGGCACTGTTTAGCAGCTTTTTCGTTACCACAAAAGATTCGAAGATTAAACTTTTCCCATACCCTGTGGGAAGTACAGCAAGAGCGTCATGATTTTAAAAGCAAACTTTTCACTGCGGTAACTTGCCGTTCTTTCTGTGGGAACTGAACGTTTGCTGTGGCCTGAAATTTGCTCACAACCTCCGGTTTAATTGACAAGCTCTTGACAGATTTTAAACTTCCGGTGAAATTTAATCTACCACGCTATTTCCGGGGTGGAAATGAAAATTCCTCAGTCATGGCGGCAAGCTCTCCCTACGCTCCCGCCCCAATTCTCTCGCGGCCGCTCTTGAGTCCCGCCCCAATCCTCCCGCCGCTGCTCGCCGCTCGCGCCCAAAATAAATCTCGCGTGAGACCCAAATAGAGAGCTTGCTCGCAAGCTAACTGATCCACCGATCCACTCACTGAACCACCCGTCCATAACATAACCGACGCGCCGACTAACTCAAAACAAGTCTTACTTTACTACTTTGATTAATGACGATGTTTTACTTCTTCTGAATCCGTCTGACATCTCCCAGGATCTCCGAGAACTTAGTTTTGCCTTTCAGAACTGCCTGTAATTCCAACCACACAACAAAATAACACTTGTAAAAGGCTTGTAGCACTGGCAAAGACACGGACAAAGAAACAATTGCCTTAGAACGCCGGAGTTTTTATGTTGAGTGCTTTACATGTATCTTCGAACTAAGGTATTCAAACAGGAAACAGCAGGCATATACTCACGTAGTGAAGAGTACGTGAAACCAGGCACTTTCCCGTAGTAGAATGCAAGGCTACGGCGGGAAAGCCGTACTGGAACACACGTAAAACTAAACTTCTTGTGGTAGGCGTGCAGCAATTGCTACGCCAGTTACCTGACTTTTACGATAACGCTTTGTGGTAAACCAATATCACCGATACCTGTAACAAAGGATCTTGGATAAACACATACGTAAAACTGTTGCTAGCTGTATGAACAAACTGATTCAAATCAATAGAATTAAGCATTTACTTGAAAAGGAAACGCTTTTGTTAATTATTAATAGCTTTGTTTTTAGTAGGCTGTTTTCCTGCTCCTCAGTGTGGAGCAATACCTCTGCGACTAATATCCATAAGCTTCAACTTGTTCAAAATTTTGCAGCCAGGATTATCGTGGGACTCTGCAAATATGACCATATCCCTGCAGGTTTAAGATCCCCTCGATGGCTAAATGTCAAACAAAGACTTATTGCCAATGATGCAGTTATGATGCACAAATGTCTAAAAAGACTGTCACCTAGTTATCTGTCAGATAAATTTTCAACTCTAGCTATTATTCATGATAGACAGACCAGATATGGAGATAGTCTCAATATTCCATCTACTAGAATCAATGCTGGCCAACGCGCCTTTTATTATCGAGTCGTGAAAGTATGGAACAATTAAAGACTTAAGGGAAATCCCGAATACAAAGGTTTTTAAGAGACGTTTAACTAAGGGATTCATTTGAAACATGAATTATGTTTGATGATAATTTTTGTA
>OZ026601.1:19091429-19101429 GCA_964020085.1 Micromussa lordhowensis
AGCAAAGGTTCCCTCTCGTCCCTCACCGAGGAGAAAGAGAAGGGTATCTCTGTTTCAAAGAGTATTTGGACAGAGTGCTGGTTACTTTGATTTTTGTTTTATGGCAGTCAATTGAAAAGCGCTCTATAATTATAATGGTGCTCTATGTTCGTAATCTGTTCATTAACTATTAGAAGTCACCTCGTTCAGCTCTGTATCGACTCCTGCAACCTATCCTTACAGTACGTTACTTTGTAATACCCCTGACTCCACCCGGCTCTTAACCAGAAAAAAATAGTTATTCATGTAGACTTTCAAATATCACAGTTTACAATCAATGCCCTTCAGCTCCTTATCAGCTGTTGGCGAGTGATCTTCGTCGTTGTACGGCAGGAAAGGCAAATACTTGGCCACCTTGTAGTTTCTGATGCGATTGAGACCAAACGGCAGATCATAGACTTTAATAGCAGCTGTTTGAAACTGTTCATCACTGTCGTCTGATAGATGCGATAGATGTTGCCTCCAAGTCTTGAGCCCGCGTTCCTCAATGGTCCCTGGTATAGTGTTGTCCAAAATCAACCCGACTAAGCCCCCAACCGCCATGCTGGTACTCAACAGAACGGTGAGGATCTGGTCGATTTCTGGCACACCTAAATGATTACACAACTGAAAGTGATTAGCAGTAAAAATTGGACTTAAAAGTTTATTTTAGCTAGCTAAAACGATTCTTTTTTTTTGAAAAAGTTCTGCGCTTTAGTACTTTCTTGGCGGGGTGGCTGACAAAGTCGTGTGCGAACGAGTCAAGAGTTGTCAGTTTTGGTTTTACTTCTAATTGGATGACAAAGTGGTGCCAGATTTTCAAAGCCAATCGTTTAACGTATAGTAATGTAAAACGAAGCATGTGTGAATTGCTTTCGAAATTCAAATGAAAACCGCGCGAATGAACCACTATGTTTCGCCTAGTCCAACGGTTTTTCAAACATTATGTAACTGACGATGGTGTTGGCAACATCGAAACATGTCTTTAAAATTAAAACATGTCGTAACGTTCTTAAAAATCACGATTTACTTTCTGCTGTCTCGACCTTTTAATTCTACGAGTATCATCAGAAAATGTCTCATTTGTCTCAGCGGAAAACATATCTTCGTCTACACACCCACATAACTTGCACATTTTATCAGGAAATTAAACGCCATCACGGACATCAATTTTAAGTTATGGATTTGCTACTGAATTAGGGATGTCATTTGAAGGCCGTCAGGCCGGGAACAAGTCTTCGGTGAAGTATTTGCAAAAGCTGGCGCGACACCCTTTAATAACACTGGTGATGCGAACCTGTTTGTATGGCGCCAGGATGCGTGGCTATGTAATGCCGCAGAGCCAATCCAAAAACAATGGCAAATCCAACAATAAACAAGTTTCTGGAGGAATTCATGTCAGCAAACTGTAAATTCGAGATCCCAACAGCGGCAATCATTCCAAAGAGGACCAGGAAAACTCCACCAACAATGGGATCTGGAATACTGACGAATAACGCACCAATTTTACCGAGGAGTCCAAAAGCCATCAGGATAAGAGCACCAAACTGGATAACACGAAGGCTACCAACCTAACAAAGTATAAAACGTCTTCAATTAAGATTTGGTTCTGATTTAGGAGGTCGTTTTGACTTTTTAACTCTGTCTGAACAACTAAGACGAGATCAATCTATAATATTAACGGTAAATACAGGATGCTTCTATTTTGTGAATGAGGTCCAGTTGTGAGCATGTGACGAAGGACAGTTTTCAGACTTTCAGCAAAATTCCACGGAGCACTTTGTTCAGAATTAAGTGGATCATAATTCCACTTAACAGTTCGTGCAGAGTCTACTGCTTTCTTACACAGGTAGATAGCGTACGTAAGTGTCAAAACCTGAAGTGTGTATCTTTTCTTCAGTTGTTGCACTGCCCTTGTTTGCTCCTTTGTACTGAGCACGCACGTTTCTAATAGTAAATGCGGCATGTTTCTATTTTTGAAAATGAGGTCAGGTTGTTAGCATGTGACGTAGGACAGTTTTCTGACTTTTAGCAATAATTCCATGGAACACTTGTTCAGAATTACATGGAGCATAATTCCATTTAACAGTTCGTGCAGCGTCTATTGCCTTCTTACACAAGTAGAGAGAATGGCAAAAATTGATCCAAGTAGACTAGATAAATTTCTGCACAAATGCCTTGGAGATTCTTGAAGTTTTTGTCAAAGCAAATGACGAGATATGGAGCAGACAGGAGTCGAATAGATCCGTTTAAATTAAGAAAAGGCGATGACAATTGATCGGCCAAGTTCTATAAATGAAGCAGCGATGGAAAAGCCACGCATAGCACTTTACTGAGCACCTGATGAAAAGAGATGGAAGGGGAGAACTTAGACGACATGGACGAGTACGCCTGTCAAAGAGCGCAAGGACATTGGGCATTCATCGTTGTGCGTAGCAGTGGCTGTGGCTAATGATATGAGGAGATGGAAGGAATTATTTCCGGGCCTATTTCTCACTGTGAGAAAATTGTTTACCTTAGTGATGCCAATAACTGCAATGTTTGTGCTATACGAGGTTGTAGCACTTCCGCTACCAAAAGCTCCTGCCAATAGATTTCCAATTCCTTCGATTCCTATTCCGCGGTTGATTGCATGTTTTGGCGGGGGAGGTGCTCCTGACAACCTCGCGCAGGCGTAGTAATCTCCCACAGACTCAATAATTGAGGCCATCACTGCAGCTAACATCCCGAACACCGCTGCGATACTCACAGTAGGCGTTCCCCACTGACCTGGAAAGTTAGCAACATGTAACTTGAGTTAAAAAACAAGGGAATGCAACCAGATAAAATTTTACTATCAATACTGTAAGTAACCGTCATTTGTGTAGGCAATTCAGGGAGCAGGGATGGCTCAGTGATGAGAGAGTTCGCCTCCCACCAATGTTGCCTGGGTTCGATTCCGGCTCGGTGCAATATGTATTTGAGTTTGTTATCGGTTCTTGCATTGCTTCGAGGGTTTTTCTACGGGTCTTGGATTTTCCTCCCTCCACAGAAACCAACCATGATCTCCAAATTCCAATTCAACCAGGATACGCCATGAAAACCAGCTGGCGTGGCTTCCTCTCTAAATATTTAACAATTATTGAATGAGGCTGAGTAGGATATGAAGAATTCTGCAGGTCGAGGAGGGTGTTATCCACTGAGGCCGAAAGCCAAGGTGGATAACACCCTCCGAGATCTGCAGAATTCTTCATATCCTACGAAAGCCGAATTCAGTAATTGCTTTATTATTCATTCAAAATATTTCAAACTCTTAAAGGAGAAAATGAGCTTTATTTTTAAAATTTCGCACCCTCCAAGAATATATATCTTCCCAAGGTTTTTTCGGTCAATGGTTCAATAGTCTGCAGCGGACTGCACTTTTGACGCCATCGGTTGAATATGACAAACTTCTTTGCAAATTTGGTCAACAGCAGCAAGTTATGGTAAATTATGCGTGTGGTTTTAACCAAATCAGAAACGGGGAAATATTTTGGATGAATAATAATATAATTTGGTATTTTTCACCTGGATATGGAACTCTGAACCATTTGGCTTCTTTCAGTACATTAACCCTGGCGTCAGCTCTCGCCATGTACTGAGGAATGCTGGGATCAGAAGGAAAACCTCCCGCTGCAGTGATGATGGCACAAATAATCCATGATAGTACGATTGCTAGAATCACCTGTGTAACACACCATGGGACGCATGTTAAATTCAAAAAGGGTGACTAAACAAAATGCAAATCAATGAGGTGGAGAAACGTCTATCTATACGTGTACTAACCGGAAAAAATCTGAACAATGGAAAGCGACCAACATAAACACGTCCTCGTTCTTTGCTATATGCGGGCACCGGAATCTTTATTTTTGTTAGGTATTGTGAAAACAAAGATATTAAGACGATGGTCCTGAAATACACGTAAAAAAAATAAATAAAGGAATGAACGGTGTACAAAAAAGTACTACATATTCGAAGCTGTGTTTGACATTGACCCTATTGAAACGTTTAAACAACGTTTATAGTAATGGAACGAAAGACGTTTCGACAGAACGACTTTGGCCCTTGTTGGTTGAGAAAGCCGACTGAAATTAATGCTTATGCAACCAGAGCGGGACAAAAGAAGAAAAGGTCGGGCAGTAAAACGGGCGGTCCGCTCTTTGTGCAATGTGTAATGCGAGTAGGACTGGCACGATTAATGGTTGCCGAAAATCAAGCTTTCTTTATTTCTTTTAAGCCACCAGTGGCTAATTTTTAAAAGTTATTTTAACTCTACTGACTCACAATTCAATACGTTTATGATTGCATAGGATTTTTCAGTGCCCAGCAGAACAGAAACGTAAAAATTACGCTATTTTACTTACATTTATTGCTCATTTTTCACTTTTCTCTAACTATCTCTCTTCTGGTATGAAAAACATTTTTTTTCCTCATACAGAGGAAACGCGTTTGAATTTACAACAAAACGATCATTTAAGAAACGAAGAGATAACTGCTACTCACATCATCGAAATTCCCCAGTGTAGACCTAGAAGAGTTAAAAAAAAATTGAAAAGATAAGAAGGTAACGCGGAAAAACAAACAACATTCTACGGCCATCTTACCCGCCTTCTCCGCTCCTGTTCGGAAGAGCGCCACGCCCACCAGAGTGATTGTAGGTGCTATGGCCAGCGGTCCAATGAAGCGAAGAAGGACACCAACGAGACCAGTGAAACCGAGCACGATTTGAAAGAGTGACGACATCATCATGGCGCCTTGAATCTAGTATATTGCCCGGAACAAAGACATATCAAATTTCAAACTTAATCGTATGACAATGAGGGTATTGATTAGTCAGTGCTGCAACAAATTTGTTGATGATCTTTAAGTGAGTGATAGCAATTTGGAGGTACATGTTGCGGAGGACCCGTATCATGAGTTACGATTATAGAAAACTGCTTATCACTGGGATATAAATATGACAAATCTAAATCAGTAGTAAATGAGTAATAAAAATATAAAGTGCTGAAAGCAAACGCGAGACAAAAGAATATAAAGTTAACTGAATGAAATAAAAAAAGAACGTGATAAATTAACATGATTAAGCTGCTTGTTTATGGAGGGGTTTTACCCATCCAATATTCATGGCTTCTTTGATTTCAAGCTTTGGCGCAGTGTCGAGGACTGAATCGAATTTAAAAATAGTGTTTGCAAAAGCACGTTAATTGGTAAATTCCTGACTCTTTAGGAACCCTCTTAAAACAAGCAACGTGATCATTCACTTTAAAATTATCTCGTGTCTGCCAGTACAGTTCGTGTGACGATGAATTAGGTAAAGATAATTGATGTCATGTTGATGTCGAAAGCAGAATTGGGAAGAAGGAATTAAATACATGCTAAGGAGACGATGTGGTGTTCTGTGGATATCCGGGACTATGAACAGTGGTCACATGACCAAGTGAGTGCGCATGCATGCGTGTACAGGCGGGATTTTGAGGTACGACTTTGTGTTGCTCGAGTTATTGACCTTGGTGACTTTTAGTAATACTACAAACAGTCTTCGCGACGCAAGGCTTGGCAAATTTCTGACCCCTCCATGTGTTGGACAACTCTAAAACTAAACAACTCGCGCAATCATTTAACATAAATGATTGATGAATTAAATGATGTCGTGTTGAAGACGGAAACCAAAAACGAAACAAATTATTTATATTAAGGACTATGATTTTGATACAAGCTGTATGAAACAAAGTGAAAATGAACTTCAAGACGAAAAACCTTACCTCTCTCATGCGAGTTTTCCATATGTCGTCATTGTTGACAAATGAACTTTCAGTTGAATTACTGTTTTCTTTGAATAGGGAGACATCAAGTAAGTAGGTACACTGATAAAAGCGGGTTACAGTGCGACTACTCCAACCAAGGCCACCGAACAAATTTAACGAACAAAAATCGTGGAGGTTAACAACAGTTTTCCAACAAATTATCCAAAATGACCACAAATCTGTTGCCTTTGTAATGTACAGCTTGATTACGAGGGTAATTTGTTGGAAAAATATTGTTTACCTCCATGATTTTGTGGAAATATTTTATTGGGTGGCCTTGGTTGGAGAAGTCGCATTGTGAGAGATCAGTTTGTTTAAATTAAGCCATGTTTGTTTTTCCGGTTTAACCAGCATTTCCTTACGCTCAATATCAGTTGCCAGCTCGGTTTAATGGAGAAAATGGTATGCTGATTTTGCAACCATGCCTTGCTTTTTCTGGAATTCACAACAGATAATCATGATGCAAGGAAACAGGGCCCCTTTCTCTCATACCCTACATCTTCTCTCTCTGACCGACCGATCAGCTCAAATTCAGAATACGTCTTGGAATCAAAGGTGAATCATAATGGCTTTATCCATAAGGATTAAAATGTTACTATTTGGAAAAAGTATTATCGGTGTAATGTTTTTGATATAGACGCAATGTTTTTGTTTGCTGACGAACTACTTGAAAATCGAAAATATTTTCTTTTACCTACTATTTAATAATTCTCAAAAATACGCGGGAATCTAAAACGTCACAACTGTGTTTACATACTCTCATCCAAACACACCTATCAACCAATGAGAGCGCGCGTAGTGGCTCAATTATTTATAATACCGACAGATGGAGTTGCTATTGTTAACAGTGGAGCCGAGACGAGGTGATACATTGTTTCCAATTTTTTTTTTCCAATTTAGTCTTAACGTGCACAAACTAACATGACCACTGAAACTGACCTTCAGGTATCGGACAAGTCCACTGCGGAAGAGCCATGATAGCAAATGTTGGAGCGAGGTAACCATAATCTCCTCCTTGGACGATGGGAAGCCTGCAATTATTTAAATAAATATAAATTCTGGCAATTGTTAAGCAGAGTTCAAAGGTCATCAGTAGATGAAGCTCCTTTGTCTGACTTTTTTGGCGACTAGCCGAAATTCGTAAGTCCAGCCATAACTAGTTGATGACATCAATGAAATCAATGAGTAATCAACAGGTAATCAATAGGTAATCAGTTGATTAGTCATTGATTATTTCAGATGATCAATGAGTAATCGATGACTAATCGATAGGCCACAAAATGTTTGGTTATCAATTAGTCATCGATTGCATAGATTAGTCATTGACTGCATTGATTAGTCATTGATTTCATTCATTACTCATCGATATCATCAGAAAAAAGCATAAAGAGTAAAAGTGCTTGGAGCTGTTCCGGTGCGTAATGTAGCCGCTTATGACGGCTGTTTCCCTAAGCGGAAGCAGTTTTACTTTGCTGACAAACATCCACCGAACAAAATCTTTAACCACCTAGTCGATTCTTGTCGGCATACTTATTAGTTTCATTTTCAGACTGGTTGGTTCCTGTTCAGTTGTTTTGTTATTAAATACGAAAGAGTTGGGTAAAGTGAAATGTTGCACAATTAAGAATCATCTGTATTCACGTCTCGACATGCCGGATGGTTATTTGACCTTTTGTGAAAGCGGTGTAATTTCGTCAACAGGAACGCCAGTTATAAAGAAAAATAGTCTAACACAGATAAATGAATCGCAAACGAAAAAACTGGCACAAAAAAGCATGAAATGTGTCTTTCGTGCGCAGTCGATGAGTAATCGATAGGTCATCGATGAGTAATCAATAGGCTACAAAATGTTTGGGCTTCGATCAATCATCGATGACTCTTTGATCATCGCCAATAGTCAATGACTAATCAACTGATTACCCATCGATTACTCATTGCTTGCCAATAGCGTCGCGCACTAATGACGTCACGAAAATTTAACCCCTAGTGTGACTCACAAACAAACCATTCCATAGCTACTTCTTTGAGAGCGACGTATGAAAAAACGGCGCTCGTGAGCTCTTCAGCGCAAATACACAGCGATCAATTTGGCAATTCAATGGCCTCTCTAGGTAAAAATGTTGGACAAAACCCACGACACGTGTCTTGGAATAATATAATGAAATTACAGAGTTTGAAGAAGGGCGGCAAAATATGATAGGCTTCTCATGTATGAAGGCTGTTTACGAATACACTCGTTGACTCCATAGCAGAAGAATATTACTATTGTAACCGACATTCAGGTGTATCACTCACAAAAAACCCAGCAAGCCAGCAAACAAATACCATAAAGAAATAACGTAGATCCGATTACCGTGAGTAGCCCGTTCTGTTTTCGCCTATAAAAACAGTTTTACACTATCGCGCCAACATAACTACGATCTGAGATATTTGCAGTTGAGGTCTGCTCACAGTCACAGATTTGTTTATGTGGTCGGATAAATATTGCTCCATTAAAGATCTAGGTTCTCCAAACTGTACAGAACACTAATTCTGCTATGAATTTAGAATTGTCTCAGGGATATTAAACAATTATGTCCTCCTGTTCTATCGTATTCATTTGAGCGGACGGCTCGGGTTGTCATGTTTGGGAATTTCTGGCAATAAGTCAGCTGATAAGTCTTCTCTTCAAGACCAGGATAGACAGCAGATAGGTTTCTTCGTAATACATTCCCCCGTTAACTATTTTGATCGGCTAGTCGAAACCGCCAGCTAAATGTTCTCGACTTCCAATTCTGATCTGTCCGACTGTCACCGCGGCTTTGTACGATACTCGTGAAATTTGTGACATTTAGGCTCTTTTCTGAACACCTTGAATCCATTACCCAAGGCAGCAGTGTTTGCTTTCTAACATAATCTGAGCTAATCAAAAACCTAGACCATCAATCTTTCTCTTTTTTGCCTGATTTTCTGGTCTAGAAGACAACGCGCTCATACAAAACTTTCTATCGGACTGTAATTCTTGTCTGAGTCATGCGGGGGGTCTCTGGTGATGTAATCGTTTTTGCTCATGAATGTTACGTAACATCCATGAGCTTGGGCAATCGGATGGCACTCGATCACTCACTCACTCACTCACTCACTCACTCGATTCTGATTAATTTATTCATTAAACCGGATTAAATCGTTTCTCTCAACCCTCCCCTGCTTTGTATGGTTCTTTTCTTAGGCACTTCGTGGTGTAGGTTCAGCAGGTTTTAGCGGGGTACTAGAAAGACGAATTTTTTGTCCGACAACATGGAGTTCATACATATGGCGGCTAACGCGGCACGAAGATGGTTTTGGTTCAACTTGTGGAGTTGTAAAATTGAAATTTGTCAAGCTAAGCAGCAGTAGCTGTAACAAATGGACATGGAAAAGACAAGAAGCATAGCGCTCGTCAAAAACCCATGTGTAAATTTTTATTGAAAAGTCAAGGTGTTTTTTTCATTAGACGTAGACAAAATTCTCCGATTACAAGTCACGCTAAACTCACGCTATGCCTAGAATGTAATCAGGTACTCTTTTTTTCGCTGAAGGGCACGAGAGTCACGTTTCGCAGACAGTGTAAGTAACCCCGTTTTTTTAACCGCGTTTTTTTAAAGCGCGGTTTTCAACCGCATACTGCGGGTTTTGTTCTTCCTGATGGTTTTGCGTGATCCGTGAAGAACCTGAAATATTAACCGATATTCGTGATTTTACCACACAACTCTACGTGATTTTGAGACACAAGTTCTCCGAATAGTTAAAGTGGTCTATCGAGAGTGCCTTAGCCATGCAATATGCAATACGGAGCCTTGATTTAGCCATTCGCGATTTTGCTTCCTACAAACACTGTTTTTAATGTAAGAACAGGTCCTTACTTTCTTATTTTCGTAATTCAGAAAACGAAATTTTTTTATCCGTGAACCGTGATCCTCTGTATTTTAGGTTCGTGAACCGTGCCAGAGACTTCCCTGTACGACCCTCTTGATATCTAAAGCTTTTAATCGGACATTGTAAACAGACCACGAGAAGATGGTAAATTGTTTTTTTGTTAGATTATTTTTTATCAGTGCTGGCCTGATGGGCCGCTTGGCACAAATGTAGACTTTGACTTCCACCGTCTCGGTTTCTATTTGCAGAACGAGTGCTTGTGCCAA
>OZ026601.1:19113929-19181429 GCA_964020085.1 Micromussa lordhowensis
GCTTCAAATTTTGTAATATATGATAGAAAGGAGAGTTGCTTATACTAATACGGAAATAAAGGAATCCCACCTTTTGTAATGTTGTACAAGTTTACCTTTTCTTTTGGTAATCAAGAATTCTATGCTAAGAGTGGCTTTCAGTTTAGCCGTCTTAAGATGGTTTTGTATTATCGAGCTCACATATTTGAATAGAAAGTTCGCCGGAATCCATTGAATAAAGGGTGATCCAAAATTAAACGCGTGAAGGACTTTAAGTATAGGAATTTATGATTCAGGGAATCAAATGCTTTTTAAATTTCGAAACCAATTGTTACCAAAATACCAGACTGCTCACTTTGTTTTGTATATTCTAATACATCAACAATAGTCCTCAAAAATTGATCATCAATCAGCATCAAAGATTGATCTACCTTTCACATACGCATTTTGGTTATAGTGAATCAAGTCAGGTAGATCAATTTTTGATGCTGATTGATGATCAATTTTTGAGGACTATTGCTGATGTTATTAGAATATACAAAACAAAGTGAGCAGTCTGGTATTTTGGTAACAATTTGGTAACAATTGTGATCAAGTCGTTTGGTGTCCACATTAATAAGAGAGATTGGTCTCCAGTTTTTAATCAGCCTTTTGTCTTTTCCTTTCTTTTCTAATAAAGCGATCACTGCTGGTTTCTGAGAATTCGATAATCCTCCATGATCACGTGCATAGGTTACAGGTTACTAAATGTTTTCCAAGAATAGGCCAAAAAGGCTAAGTAAAACTCCACTGCCATCATTACCAGGAGTTTTATTTTTTGAAAACTTTTCAAAGTGTTAAAACATTCACCGACAGTCAAATTCTCTTCACATTTCCCTTTCTGTATTTCAGAAAGTTTAGGTACGGTCACGTTTTTTAGCAAGGAGTATGCTAGGGTTTTGCTTCCTCCGGAGGAATTTGTTTGGTAAATATTTGAGTAGAAACCTTTGAGTTCATCCATGATTACTTTTGGATTTGTTGTCAGAGGTTTATTCTCTCCAAATTTAAAAATAAAGTACTTGTTACCTTTCTCCCCTTGTTCCTTTACGGAAGAGAGAAATCTTAGTTACGTTCTAATTCACTTCGTTTAACGGAACATAAATTATTTTTCATTTTATACTCCCTGTTAAAGCAGAAAACAAGAGTGCGACAGAATGTAGGATGGCTGCTCTAGCAGAGTAGAACGAGTTTGATTTTCACAGATATCAAAACCATGTGTTACAATTATAAATAAATCGACTACTAACAAACTACCTTCTCAACATCTTATATCAGACTAAGCGTAAACACAAAGCTGACAACAGTATCGCCGGACTGAAAATTATACTAACCCGTGAGCGAGGGGTCAAGTTAAATCAATACAAGCATAAAGCTCTAGGTACTTCGTAATTTCCAGACGCGTATGAACATCTTCGTGAACATACATGTCCGTTTTCCAATGGCCGTGAAGTTTTAATAATCTATCTGAGATGGAGTTAGCATTATGATGTCCGACCGAACAAATACCACCTGATCTAATATATAAGACTGTGTAAACCAAAGCATTTCAGATCGAGTCCTAACTCTTTTATGCAAGACTTAAGATGGCTCGAAACGGTTTCCAGCACTTTCCAAGACGTAGACTTGGACAGGTCATCATAAGAACTCTATATCGGTTGATGCCAAAATCATGGTATCAAAACAACTGCCCAATTATTGGCAAACATGTTGCAGTCACATTTGTGGCACAATAGGTTACCATAGCAACAACATAACCTGCTAAAAACACCCTTAAATTTAGTTTTAAGCGTTTATAACTCAAAAGCGAGTTCGGTGACCCCTATTTTTTTTATTATGATAAGCATGATAAGATGCAACTTTTTGCAAAGTTAAAAAAAGTTCTGTGGAGTGGGTTCAGAGCCACCTTAAAATTTAACACCACCTCTTAGACATTTCGGAGTTCACTTATAAGAATTAATATGACAAATAATTAATCTGAGTTCGATTATCTAAATAAGAAACAAACCATTGATGGCTGGATCAACGAATCCCGTAGTATTGCAATTTTCGTAACAAATGATCGTGATCTACTGTATGAAATGCCTCTTTGCGATCTAAAAAGACGACGGCACTAACAAGACCACGGTCTATATCCATGGCCCAGCCATCTGTAGCTTCGATAAGTGCCTTGAGCGTGGAATGCAAAGACCGAAAACCAGATTGATGGTACGAGAGAAAGTTGTTTTGATATAGCTGATCGCAGATTATCCGTTCAAAGACTTTGTCCACGACTGGCATTAGTACTGATATTGTTCGACAATTCGTCAGATCAGAGCGCTTCCCAGAATTTTATACAATGGAGTGACTCTGGCAGATTTCCACTCATCAGGAAAGATGCCAGTCATCAGGGATTGATTAAATGTCTGAGTGAGAGATTCCGCTAGTAAATCAGGACATTCCCTTAGCAGTTTTGCCGAAATATTATCTAATCCAGTTGCCTTTGACGTACATAACGTTGATAGTGGTGCAAAAACATGTGTTGGTGTTGTTTTTTTCAAAAACAAATTTTTATCAGTTCCAGTAAGAAATTCTTCGAAGGATTTATCAATATTCCATCTCATTAATAACAGTTTTATTGGACTTTCGTGAGGTCAGTTCATTGATGGTTTTCCAAGTCAGTTTTCCTTTGATCCCCACAACAATTGCTGAAGGCGTGTTCATGCCAAGCTTTTTTAGCGCTATTAATTTCGCAGTTCACTTGATTTTTAACCTTTCGAAAAATGGATCCTTCGTCTTAATAGCCTTTCTTTTCAGGCGGTCTCTGAAATTCATCCGCTTTTGAACAATACACATTCTCTGGCCAATTTGTGAAAATCAGATTAATTAAAGTACTTGTAATAAGTGTGATTCGAGAAGGTTCGTTAATGAGTTGATCCAACCATAAATATCTGTCATGTTTAGATGAGCTTTCACATTAACATTGTCTTTGGATTGCAAGTCACAATTTAAATCCCCCATGAGAAAATGTTCTACGTTTTCAGAATCTAATTTGCAATGTCTTGACGTGCAAGAAAAATTCATGGGGTGAATTTGGAGGCCTGCACCATGAAGTAATAACAAAGGGTTTTGAGCTATGTTAACGAATGTCAGTTGATATAATTTCCAGGAGCTGACTGTCGAGATCTGTGTGGACTGAATAGTTTATGCTTGAACGAATGTAAAAACATACGCCGCCACCAAACCTGCCATTTGATGACCTGTCACGGCGGATTACATCATAACCCTGGACTTTTACCTCCTGATCGGAAATACTTTCATTTAGCCTGGTCTCATTTATGGCTGGAACGTTAATGTTTTGATCATTTAGAAAAACGCGAAGTTCATCAATATGTTTATTTTAAATCCACGACACTTTGGCATTAGATGATTTGACCTGATCCGGGCGTTGGAGGCGGCAGTGAGATAGGTGTCGCCACACTCTCTTTGCGAGAGAGAAAAAGAACATTCTGTGCGATACTAAATATATAGCATGCAGACATAATGAAGGATTACCAAGGGACACATCTTAAGCGTGTGTATTTAAAAGGTGACGAAAGAGAATTGTACACACTTATTATATAGACACGGATGTTTTACTGAAAAATATACCACTCGTAAAATTCATAAAAAAAAAATCCGGACCCGAGTGGTTTATTTTCCATAATCTCACACGTGAGTTTATCGATGATTTCATTGATATCAAGTTTGTCTCTTAAATTGTACTTAAATTCGTTGGTGTATCCTCGAAACATCTTCGGGTCTTCCTCGAAAGTCTTCGGCAATCTTCGGAAATCCTCGGGCATCTTCGGAAATTTTCGGAAATTCTCGGAAAATGTTCGGGAGCGTTCGTCCTGCCTTCGGAACAATTTTGAAATTTCTTCGGAAATCTTCGGAAGGTGGTCGGAAATCTTCGGGAAATCATCAAAAACGCCGTCATCAGCATGTCTATATAATAAAAAGAACATTACACGGCGGCTTGAAGATATGAATTTTATTTTCTCGTGGCAAAAAACAATATTTTACTCACTCGCTGCGCTCGTTTGTAAAATATTGTTTTGCCACTCGAAAATAAAATTCATATCTTCGCGCCCCCGTGTAAAGATGTCTCGTTGTCATGTAGACCGCAAAATAGTTTTCTACAGCTTAGAATCATGGACGCTTAGTTCCACATCAGCTGTTGGCGAGCCATCCTTCTCGTTGTACGGTAGGAATGGCAAATACTTGGCCACTTTGTAGTTACTGATGCGATTGAGACCAAATGGAAGATCATAGATCTTAATAGAAGCTGTTTGAAACTGCTCATCACTGTCAATTGATAAGTGTTTCCTCCAAGCCTTGAGCCCGCGTTCTTCGATGGTACCAGGAATGGTGTTGTCCAGAATCAATGCAACGATACAACCAACTGCCATGCTTGTTGAAAACAGGACCGTCACTATCTGGTCAATTTCCAACACACCTACATGTTAAAAAGAACCAGCTGTTAATTTTCGATTGCAGACTCACGCAGATACGCAATTTTCTCTGAAGTGTTTTTACAGAACACCGCTTTAATTCTCAAATTGTTGCAAGAACTAAATTAAAGAGCTAAGTGGCCCATCAGCCCGGCACTAACCTTCGCCAACAGAAAATGAAGTGCGAGAACACATCCCTGTGCCCTATGATAATCTCTTTCAATCTATTTTAAGTTTCGCGCCACGCGTTTTGTGCAATGCCCGTTTACAGTATACTATGGCCTCATAAATGCCATTCCAAAAACTTGGAAATTATCTCTCCGCAATACAGCAGCCCCCGCCAACAGGTTAGCACCTGGAGCCCCAATACCTGCACAGCCGTTTCTCCACAAAGTTAGCATATTCAAAACTACTTGAAAAAAGACATCTACCACCCACAGCGGAACCCAGAATTCTAAAGCACGGTATCACTAAAGAAGGCATTCAGGATGTTTACTTGCTACCATTTCGTATCTTAAAAGAAGCAAAACTCATAATGTTTCAACTGAAAATCATCCACGGCATTCTACCTACACAATTCAGTTTGTTTCGCGCTGGTTTGACGGACTTTGATAAATGCCCTTTATGTAACTTAGAAAGCCAGTCATTGAATCACCTGCTGATCACATGCCGTGAGTCCATGAATTTTTGGGACCTTTTTACTCGCTGGTGGCAGATAACCTTTCACCAAAATATAATTCTATCAGAAAAAGTAATCCTATACGGTTGGCGTCAAAACCGTAGCTCAATTAACATTATAGCCCTCAACTACTCTCTAATACTTGCAAAATATCATATGTTCGCTTCAAACACATGCGTTGGCTCCTTAGACTTTGATAGCTTTCTTTTGCGCCTAAAAGACAAACTCGGTATTCTTCACATGCTGGCTGTTAAAAACAAAGAACTTGATCAATTTAAAGAAACGTGGGCTGCTTTTCTTTAGTGTTGTATCTGTATTGTGTGCGTATCAAGTTAGAGGTCTATGTTGTAAATTGTAAGTTTTTTAATATCAGTAATGTGTATTAGTAGTTGTAACGCATGTGCCTTGTAGAAACTAAATTAAAAACAAAAGATTCAAATAAAAGAAAACAATAGATGATAATAGACAACGTAAGAAGTGTATGTAAATATGGCATATTAATGTAACCCAACTTTTTAACTCAAAGCTGCAAGTAGTGTACTGTAGATTTGTTGGTTAGATTGTATCACAGTATGTAGATTGTAATGTGTAGGTACGTAATGTGTAGTTCTGTTATGTAATTTTATTGAATCTGTAATCGTTTGCGAAAATAGATTAAAAAAGAGTAGAAAAAAAAGGTTTCGCGCCACGCTGTGAAAGTTACATGTATATTTAGTTTTGCCCCCATGGCCGCGCGGCCCATGGTCAGAGGATCGGATGTCATTGCGAAAAAAACTTACGATGGTTTTTCTCGCCGTCGTATGATCCAGTGGTCTCTTCGGTTTCTGTAGCATGAAGGGACTATCCCCCGGCATTAAATTCGTGAGAGTATTGCACAAGGACACAGTGTCCCCGACCAGGGTGCCCGTTTCTCGAATGCCCCGGAAACTTTTCGTGCCCGTAAAGCCATTCTTAGTTCATCTGTATCTAAAAACTGAGAAGTGTAGACGCCTGAATCTTCTTGTGCGGTGAAGAGAACCTCTGTTTATATTAAGAATACGTGAATAAAACAGCTCTCAGTGTAATCATAAGCTTCGAGATTTTGCTACGGCTTTCCGGGTGCGTAAACTTTTAGGGACCTTTGAGAAACGGGCCCTCAATCCGGAGTCGAGCGCACTGACCACGAGGACACCGTTCCTCCCACCGCGCCTCCCAAATTAGAGACAGTAGAACAATTTGATTAAAACCACTAATCGAGGAGTGATTACTATGGAGGCGTTCTAAAGTGTCCTGATCTTGCGACGCTTTAATATCTGGCCATGGACCTACATTTGGTGAAATCCTACATTTTGTTCGAATTGTTCTATCAACACTTACAGGTTGCATTTTGTTCGAATTGTTCTATCAACACTTACAGGTTGCTTTGGATTTATTATAGCTATATCTAACTCTAATAAACAGTTCAGTCGGCCAGGTGTTAAAAAAAACCTACGAGTATTAGTCATGTGTCCAGAAGTGCTATCCCTCGTGTGAGGCCAGTTCTGAAAGGATTGTATTCTTCAAATTCCTTGATGAAGTCCACACCAAAGTTTAGTGAACAGCAGTTTTTCAGTTGAAAGTCCGGTTTTCTGGACTGATGGCTCATTTAATGTAATTAGCTATGTAGTAAAACTCTTCTAAAGTGCAGGTTTCTAAGTTTAAAAGTGAACGGTCTGTTGTAAAGTCAGAGTTTGCTTTTGAGTTTGTTGGCCGAGTTGTAAATAACTGCTTTTTACGTTTTAGGTAGTTGTTGATGTTGCTTACAAGCCGTTCTGTTCTAATTTTTTGTCAGCATACCATGGACTCAGTCGTTGACTGAGTTAGTTTGCACTGTAGATAATGCAGAGGCCAGCACTTAGCATATGTAAATCATACCTGTGTCAATCGCGTTCGGATGAGTTTTCATATAATGTGGCAGAGCTAATCCAAACACAATGGAAAATCCAACGATGAACAAGTTTCTGGAGGAATTCATGTCAGCAAACTGGATATTAGAGATTCCAACACCGGCGATCATTCCAAACATGACCATTAAAATTCCACCAACAATGGGCTGTGGAATACTGACGAATACCGCGCAAATCTTACCGACAACACCGACAATCATCATTGCAAGAGCTCCAAATTGGACGACACGAAGACTGCCAACCTAAAAAAAAACAAACGCCTTCAATTTGGGTTGGTATGTGTGCACTGATGAACTGTTTTTCATTGGTCGGTACGTCGGTATTTGCCACCAAATTGTTGGATGGGTTGAGTTGATACTGTTCTGTACAGAGGGTTAGGGAGGGCATGCTACCCCTCATTTTTTTATGACAGGGACTAGGGGATTTTTTTCTGGGGGGAGGGAGGGGGGTCGTGCCAAACATTATGGCTTCAAAAGTGGGTGCGGCCGAACGAAGGGAGCGGCATTGATAGCGTTTCGGAGGTTATGAAAAGTTGTAAAATTAAAACCTGAAAAAAATGCCGGCCTGGACGGGATTCGAACCCATGACCTCTGTGATACCGGTGCAGTGCTCTACCAACCGAGCTATCAAGCCATCTGCGGTGCGCTGTTCAAGTATATGATCATTCATATATTAATTTGCATTATTCACCTTCAACGGGTATATTCCGAACTCACAATGTGACTAGCTCCCAGATGGCTTGATAGCTCAGTTAGTAGAGCACCGGCAACGATTTCGCGGAGGTCATGGGTTCGAATCCCGGTCAGGCCTGAATTTTTTTCAGGCTTTAATTTCACAAGTTGTCTTAAGTTGTGAGTATAACTGCCATGATCAATCACGACTTGATATCTTTCTCCGAAGTTCAAATATATGATCTTTCATATATTAATTTGCAACAGATAGTATGTTGTAATTGTTTACCCTGGTAATCCCGATGGCTCCAATATTTTGACTGTACGTGGCTGTACCACTTCCACTACCAATAGCCCCTGCGAAGAGGCATCCGATTCCTTCCATTCCAATTCCACGGTTGATGGCGTGTTTTGGCGGTGGTTGTGCTCCTGATATTCTCGCGCAGGCGTAGTAGTCTCCCAAAGAATCTATAATCGAGGCCAGCACGCCAGCAAGCATCCCAAACACCCCTGCGGCACTCACAGTAGGCATCCCCCACTGGCCTGAAAAAATACCAACGAACAAAAAAAAATACAACGGAAGTTGATAACTCAACCAGTAAGACGTAATAAATTAGTTATTTACCTAATCTGCTTAGTTATTTAACTACTAACCTGGATATGGCACTCTGAACCATTTGGCTTCTTTCAACACAGCAGCCCTGGCGTCAGTTCTCGCCATGTACTGTGGAATGCTGGGATCAGAAGGGAAACCTCCCGCTGCAGTGACGATGGCGCAAATAATCCATGATACTGCTATTGCTAGAATCACCTGTGTGACAGACACGGAGGCTTACGATAAGGTATGGAAAGACGATTGAAAGAAATGCAAAATGCAAAAGTCCAACGCATACTCACCGGAAACAATCTGAACAGCGGAAAGCGACCAACATAAAAACCTCCCCGTTCTTTGCTATATCCAGGCACTGGAATCTTGACATTGGTAAGGTACTGTGAAAACAGAGTTACTAACACGGTACTCCTGAAAAACACGTAAAAGGTTATGTTAAGTAAAAGAAGTTTGACAAGGCAAGTCCGTTCTATTTAAAGACACGTTGCATTATCTAATGAAGATGTTTTCCTTTGTTTAAAACAAGAAGGAGCACTTTAGCATATAACTTGCAAGAATCACTCAACCCCTGCTAGCTAGCCAATAGCGAAGCGCGCGAGAACTAAAAATAGAATGCAAATGATTATACTCCTCACGAGGCTTATACAACATCGGCGTATTCTGAGAGAACTAGAGAAAATCGTCCGCCATTCCGGTTTGTTTGTCTAAGTCTTGTCTGAGTCATGACGTCACTCGCGCGCTTTGCTATTCATTATTACATCTGTCCTTACAGCTGATTGTCGTGTTTCTTAGGGGCACTTGTGTCGTTCATGGCAGCAGAATATTTCTAAGGCAAGCAGAGTGCAGCATTTCTGCTTCAAAATTAAAACTGCGTTGCGTTTTTAACGCGAGAGGCACCACTCTGTCTCAGAGAGTGAAATTTCGAAGATTAATATTTACGCTTTCACCACTTTGTAACACTATTGTTTTCAAACTGAGCTGTTCCGAGAATTGCCATGCCTTAAAGGGAGCTTTCAGAGGAGGAGGATTTTTGGACGGGACTAGATGGTGTACCTTAAGTTGTATTTTTCTGTCACAAACATTCATTTTATATTTGAGATTTAAACGCGCAAAGTCGCTGTATAAACTGCATAGAAGTAACTTGGTAACTTAAACTATGATCGAAACTTTTAGATATGATATAATCCCATGGAACGTTTTTATTTATCAATTAATTAAAGTGCCTTTAACCCCAAAATGTTTTTTTCGTTTCGTGAAATCTTTGCATGGAATTAGGAAAAATGCCGCAAAAATTTTTGCAACTGATTAAAACCCGAATTTGTTATGAATTTTTAAAGTGAGCGTTCTTGGTAGCACGACCGAGCAAAGCGGAGAATGGGACTAGTGACGTCATTCCAGGCCTTTGCTCGCATCGCTTCGGTTATTGTCCTTATATTACGGGTTCGGTGTTTTCAGCGTTCAGTATTTTGTTGAAAGAACGTTTATTCAACTCAAAAAATAGAAGAAGAAGAAGAAGAAGATACTTTTATTTGACTAGGGTAACTCCTTCAGTTAAAACAACTGTTATCATTAGAGGCCCTAGATAATAAAAACTAATATATAAATAACAATAGTAATTACTAATATGAAATAAGAAAGTTAAAAATATGATCACAATGTAGAATACGGTTTCTAAAAAACGCTAAAAGTTACGATTAAAAAGTTACAAATTACGATTAAAAACTGTACAACCATGATAATAAAAAGCCTTTTTTGTGCCCTCTAATTTAATGGTGGGCAGACAGAGACGATCGCTTTGCCGCGTCCTTCTAGGTAAAACGTCTCTATTAAAATAAAAATAGTCCATTAAAAATTGCGGGCAGCGCTTATTTAAACACTTCTTAACTAGTTTAAGTACATGGGTCTCGCGTCTTAACTCCAGGGAAACATAACCAAGATGATCTAGCGCATCGTCACTGCTGTCAGTTTGCATGATTATCCGTGCCGCGCGTCTCTGCAACCTCTCTATCCTATGAGTATTCGAAAGTCCACAACAGTTCCAAACGGAATCGCAGTAGTCAATTACAGGAAGAATAAATGATTTGTAGATTGTATTAGCAGTATACATGCTAATGTTCCTCCTGGTGCGGCCAAGAATTCCTATTCTCTTACTTACTTTACTTAGTAAGTAATTTACGTGCGCGTTCCAGGTAAGCGACTCATCTAAAATCACACCTAAATACTTAAACTCGGCAACTCGCGTTAGTTCTTTGCCATCTAATTTGACATGGAAATTAGCATTAGCTAGTCTAGGGCCAGTACCAAATAAAACACATTCTGTTTTGCCCTGGTGGATAAAAAGACTGTTGTGCATGAGCCACTCGTTAACCTTGGCCAGTTCATTGGTCAGAGTTCTGCTAATTTCTTGGGCATCTCTAGCGGTGAAATACACAACTGTGTCGTCGGCGTACATCAGAATCTGGCATCGCTCCAAAACTGCGGGCAGATCGTTGACGAACAGGACAAAGAGTAAAGGGCCAAGAATTGACCCTTGTGGTACACCCGATGTAATAAGACATGGATCAGAAATTTCTTTACCAAAGCTCACGAGTTGTTTACGGTCTGTCAAATAGTTTCGGAACCAGTTTAACTCAATGTCCTTAAGGCCAAATGATTCTAGTTTGCTAATAAGTATTTCGTGATCAACAGAGTCGAATGCCTTGCGCAAGTCGATAAATACCGCCCCTGTGAGCATCCCATGATCCATGCCACGCCGGATGAAATCTGAAAAAGCAATGGCAGCAAATTCAGTCGAATGGTTCCTTCTAAAACCACACTGGAAAGGGCTGAGCAGCTTATGTTCTTTCAGAAAGCTATGTAGTTGATGATGTACAACCCTCTCCAGCACTTTGGATACAACTGGTAACACCGAAATTGGACGATAGTTATCCATGTCGGTGGACATTCCCTTCTTATACAGTGGGGTTACTTTTGCGTATTTCCATTCACTCGGCACAGTTCCCTGCGACAATGATTTATTTACAATTTGGGTCAGTGGCCTGGCAATAACCACAGCAGCATCCTTCACCATACGCGGAGATATATTGTCAAGTCCACTTGCCTTGCTTGCTTTCAGTCCTTGAAGTGTCTTAACAATCAGCGACTCACTCACAATCTCAAATTTAAAATTTGGAATTGATCGATTTACCTTGGGAGCAACGCTTCTTTTTCCAAAACATACACTACCGAGAGCATGCTTGAGGCGTACAGCGGCAGAAGCGAAGAATTTGTTGAAACCATTAGCAATTTTCTTGCCATCGCTGCAGAGCTCGCCATCGATACGGATATTCTTGGAACAGCCAGAACTCTTACGTAACAATCACATCAATTGATAATGTCGTCCAGCGATACTAGCTTGACTCAAGCTTGGAATTCCGAGGCCGCAGAAACGGAGGTAGAGTACGACTTAGAAGTCGAGGTGTGATCAAACGCGAGCGAAGAAGAAGACAACTAAGATGATGATGAACCAGAAGATGCCTACGCATCAAGTGGCTTCGATTCATGAACCAGGTCTGCTGCTTGCGGTCTTGCTTCTGTAGCAATCAGTACAAAGGTTGAAAAAGTGGCCTGCTCCCTGCTTTTTCTACGACGTTTCGCCACAGGTTCGACTTGCGAGCTTCGAGCGTTGTGTACACAAATTTCCGGACTTTCCAAAGCGTCTTTCTTTCTCTGAATAAAGGGAAACGTAGTAAATTGTTTTAGAGGAATGCACTATTGACAACCAGGTGACGGTTACAAATGCAAAGTAAGTGAAAGAAACATATAAACTCTTGGTCTTCGGCCATCGTAACTTGATTAAAAATATAACACAAACAGTGGTGATAAACATATTAAAAACTTTCATTTTATAACCTTGACGTTTCGTATGCTAGTTTCGTATACCTCGTCCTGTTTTAAAGAAATTGTTAGAGTT
This sequence comes from Micromussa lordhowensis, assembly GCA_964020085.1. NCBI lineage: Eukaryota > Metazoa > Cnidaria > Anthozoa > Scleractinia > Lobophylliidae > Micromussa > Micromussa lordhowensis. Next base: position 19,126,254 of record OZ026601.1, read on the forward strand.
TGCTACCAAGAAAAGCCACTTTATCTTTGATGGTCAGTATTACGACCAGATTGATGGTGTTGCCATGGGCTCACCTTTAGACCCTGTTTTGGCTCACATTTTCATGTGTGACTTCGAAGAAAAATGGATAATTAACAGTCCCGGATTTCACCCTACACTTTGGTATAGATATGTTGATGACACTTTTTCCATGTTTGACAGCAGACACCGCTAACGAGTTTTTGAAGTACCTCAACGGCCGTCACAACAGCATCAAATTCACCATTGAATTTGAACAAGCCGAGGAGATTCCGTTTTTGGACATTCTTATTAAACGCTGCCCAAACAACACTTTTATCACATCTGTTTACCGGAAGAAGACATTTACTGGACTCTATACCAAATGGGACTCATTTACACCACGCAAATACAAAATCAATCTTATCCGCACGCTAACCTATATCGATGCTTCCGTATTTGCTCCACGGCTTCATTGTTACAATCCGCTGTCGAGGATCTCAAAAGGCTTTTGCTGCAAAATGGCTACCCTCAGGGTATCATCACTTTTAATATCAATGATGTCCTGAACAAGAACAAGAACAAGCCAAATGAACCCGTTGCAACGGTCCCCAAAAAAGATGTTATTGTTGTATTACCTTATATAGGTCTCCATAGCAACCTGATTACTAAACGTCTTATATCTTGTGTTAATCGTTTCTACTCTTTTGTTAATGTTAAAGTTATTTTTAAAAACACCCGTCGCATCAAATCCTTCTTCCCACACAAGGACCGACTCAACCGATCACAATTATCCAAAGTCATTTACAAAGCTAGTTGCTGGGACTGCAACGATTTTTACATTGGGAAAACGAAGCGGAGACTTAATGACCGGAAAACGGAACATTTCAAGGCCCTTTTGAAACATGATCACTCTTCTGCAATTGCTGATCACGTTAAAACAACTGGCCACAACATCAAATGAGACCATTTTGGCATCCGGCAAGACTGACTACCACTGTAAAATTAAGGAGACCTTTTTTATTCAAGAGTTGCAGCCAGCATTGAATGCCAATGTCAGCAGTGAAAAGCTTTTACTCTATTAAGGAAGCCTTTTCATTGTCCCTTTACAGACCGTTTCCGTTTGGAAACGTCTTAAATTTCTATTGCAGATGTTCTCTGTCTAGGTTCCAGACCCCCATTGTTACAGTATAAATAGCTTTTCAAAAATTTGTAACGGTTATACTTTTGAAAATGTATGTCGACTAGCATACGAAACGTCAAGGTTATAAAATGAAAGTTTTCAATATGTTTATCACTGCTGTTTGTGTTATATTTTTGAAAGAAACATGTTTACGACGAAATGCAAATGTAGCACGATCGAAAACTTCTCATAACACATGAATGCATATTTTGTTGTCACCTTCGCTTGGTTTCAGTTGGTTTACCTTCCATCGAAATACAAGGTACGCGAATCGTTGGGAAGACACAAATCCCAATACCATCCTTCCACAGCCTTCTCTGAAAATAAATCTTAGCTAAATCAGAAAACATAATCGAGTAATCTTCATCCAGGCAGTGTTCCGAACACACCGCCAAATATTTCGTGGGTTCCCAACGAGCACGCTTTAGTCGACCCACTTCTTTCTTCTTTTGCGCTTCTCCGTGTCATCAGTCCCGTCAAAAGGAATTGGATGAAGAGATATGCCCTTTCCCTTGTTTGGCCTGTTGTTGCATCCGAAAACAACGCATTTATCCGGCATTTTCTTTCTTGCAATCGAAGCAAAGACTGTCCTAAACAAGAAGGCGATTAAAGGCCTGGAATGACGTCACAAATCGCGCTATACCCAGACTTCTTTAAGCGATTCTGCTGCTCGGTCGTGTTTTGAAAAAGTGCGCTTTTTACGATCTTTAAAAATTCATAAAAAATTCGGGTTCTCACCAATTGCAAAAATATTTGCGGCATTTTTCCTAATTCCATGCAAAGATTTCATGAGACGAAAAAACATTTTTGGGGTTATAGGCACTTTAATTAGTTCATTCATTCATTGAGATTTTTCCGTCTGTTTGTTTTGAAGAACTACATTTGTTATAAAAGGATGTGGAAATTAAATTACCGAATCTCAAACAAGCCTTTTTGTTTTGCATCATGGTGCTCGGGCCCTATAAGTCGATTCCAATTTTTGAAGTATATGCCAAACTATTTTGCAAGAGCAAGAGAAGAGTCTACGCTGGTTGGCTGCCGACATTTAAGTTGATAATACACTTGCTCTTGTGGCTGGATATTGAGCTTGCATACTGCATGGATGCTAGGCAACTAGAAAGTTCTCTTTCAGATATACGGACAGTAGAAACGTTAAGGTTTTTAACTGATACTAATTCATATTCATCAGACTAGAGTGTATGAATTGCCGCAGTGGCACAAAATACTTACGTCATAGAAATTCCCCAGTGCGTACCTATATAAAAATGACAGACGAGTCAATCAATTAAATTGACTAGAGACTAGAACCAAGGGTCTGATAAACATAAATGACATATACAGTTAACCTACCAGCCTGTTCTGCTGCCGATTGGAACAGTGCCACTCCAACTAGAGTGACTGTAGGTGCAATGGTAAGTGGTCCAATGAAACGAAGAAGAAAACCAATGAGGCCAGTGAAACCGATCACGATTTCAAACAAGGAGGAGACCATTATGGCACCCTGTATCTAACGGGAGAACAGAAGAAAATTCTAAAACTGAAAGTAATTGGGGAAGTGATTAGTTCGTCCCGAAGTAGACGGTAGATGAACTTTGTGTTACATTTTGCCGCAACTTGTAACGCGGGTAGTAATAAAGGCCAAAACACTTTTCGACTTGCGATGCAACTTAACTGCGCGACAAGTTGCGAGGAAATGTTGCCTGCATTACTTCGTTTTATTTTCGGTTAATTGTGAGAAGCTGACGTTATCACGTAAAACGTTGACATTATTTCAACCTTATCGATTTGTCTGGTGATCAATAGATATCATAACAACTCATTTTACTCGGTCAATTCCTCTTTAACTTCTACCACCTTGTTGTTGTTGTTTTTCCTTTTTTGTTTTCACGTGGGACTCTAATTCTTTGCATTTTTGTCGTTTTAGCAATTCGTTCATTATTACATTTTGCAGTGCTGTTGATACCATTGTGGTGATCTTTAACATTCGCTATAAAATAAAGATGAGGGTTGTGATTATGATTCCAGCCCATTCCCTCCTCCGGGGCTCTAGCATTGATTGGGATAATTGCTGTTTGAAGCAAATTCAGAACAGCTTAAGGACTTACCTCTCTCATGCGAGATTTCCAGATGTCGTCATTGTTAATAAGGGAGATTGCAGTAGAGTTACCATTATCTTTGGATGAGAAAACATTCAATGGGTAATATTCATTCACAAAAGCATTTAAGTCGTAAGAGGCCCATTCAAAAACTCTTTATTTCGTGGCAGAAGCTGAAGAATCAGTTGGATAAGTGTTTGGAGACCGAGTTTTCACTATCAGAAAAACCCGCTTCCATTTACTAACACAATGCAATCTTGAATAGATAAAAGATCATATATCATATATTCGGAATGCAATCTTTGCGAAAACAAACTTGCCCGTTAACACCTGTGGTTGTCATTAATATCGAGACCCCGAGTGATAACCTCACGAAACTGTTCTTTGACTCTTAAAGCAGATTTTCTCACATGAGCCAGATTAGATTATAAACTATCCGTGAAAACTACTAAAACTAACCTTCAGGTCTGGGGCATGTCCATTTCGGAAGAGACATGATGGCCAATGTCGGGGTGAGAAAGGCAAAGGATCCTCCTTGAACCACAGGAAGCCTGCAATAGTGAAACGTTGCAACTTTTCAATCCCTCCAATATCACTATTAGAGTCATCAATGAAACGTCTCTCCTTTCTGATTCTGAGACTTTCATTCATAAGTGGTAATTTTACGTAGCATGGGTCCGTAGTGAACATTTACAGCCACTCGAAGGTGGTTCAAAAAACAAGGCAAACCATTTGAAAATGGATTATTATATATTGGAACAATGCACGAGTAACTGAGCAGCACGTCATTGACCTTGATGTGTTAGTGGCTGCCTCGTCCCCAGTCGCCCGAGCGATAGTAAAAGAAATAATAATTAACCAGTGAGGACGGGCGCAGGGAATCATGGAGAGGAGAGAAAACCATCGCTCGCGCTCCTTACTAGCTACCAGCTCCCCATCGTGCCTTCTTGCTCACTCCCAATCTCCCAATCGCCCCTTAGGCTAAGAAAGAAATACGAAAAGCCTGTGGAGGAGGCAGTGTTAGTGGTGATTACTTGAATTTCCAATACCTGACTCCAAAGGTGCACTGAAACAAAGTTATAAGTCCAGAAACGAAGAAAGTGGTACTCAGTACTTCGCTGATGGCAAGCGTGTTACTTGCAAAACACATTGGACCACTCAAAATGAATGGAACAGCTAAGGTTCCTCCTAACATGGTCAAGTAATGCTAAATAAGGAAAACAGTGTTAGCACAGACAAGAAAGTTGTACTTTCTAAATTTTCACTCCATTATTCATTGTTCAATTCCTTTGTCAGCACAGACCAGGAAGGTAGCATGGTGGACTGCGTGGCTAGGAAGCCGAACCTTGAAATTCGCTTTTTCGGGTTCAAGTCCAGTTTTGATCACCCGCTGGTGTTGTTCCGGGTTGTCCTTGGCCACGCCTGTTAATAGCCAACGGGTTTGTCTCATACATGATCATGTTATGCTGATTGACAGTTTGTTTCACTGTTTGTTCCGTTGGCCCTGAAAAGCCCCGTTGGGAAAAGTGTTCCATTAAGGTCGATTGATTGATTAACCATAACAGTCTAGGTTACGTACGTCATACAAACACGCATAATCTACTGACCAACTAATGCCATATACTATCCTCCCCGTGAGTAAAAATTTGGTGGAAGTCAGATGACACTATGTTGAACTTTACTAATTTTGGGACACAAATTTTTCTTCTTTCCCCAACGAAAACTATGCAAACTTGAAAAGAAAAAACAAACTAACCACATCTACCGCCATTACCTGAAAACCCAGCAGAAAGCAGACGTACCATGGTGGGTTCTCATCGATAAGGTACGACAAACCAAAGGCTCTTGCCTTCTTCTTGATTTGCGGTTGAGCATCAGCCTTAGAAACCTGCAAGTAAGAGTGAAAAATGTTACGGAGTAAGTTAGGAAAATATACCAATGTGCTACTGATAGGTCCTTTTTAATTCACATTTGAAGGGCACAGGAAATACGTTCTCTTTCTCTAAGTTCCGGCTCTAGCCTGCGTCGTAGATGGAAATTTTTCCCGCTATGTTGTTATCGTCTGCGACGCAGGCCAAGTTCCTTCATGCTTCTTCACGAGTTGCACGGATTGTCCAATCCACAATTTAGAATGTTTTTGAAATATTTATTTCCATGGAGGCCAAACAAGCATGTATTTAAACTAAGTCTGATTATCGACAGTGAACTCTGATTTTGACAAGAGCGGGCTTTTACAGCTCTATTGCTAAACGTCAATTCTCGCCAAGATCTCTAAAGTAGAAGAATGGAAGGGCGAGAGTCCCAGCTATACACGATATCGAGGGACACGGTATTCTGAGACCAAAGTTTGGAAAACTTCTGCTGCGCCCTAACCGAGGCAGGTCCGCTTCGAGGAAAGCTTATTAGCTGGAAGCCAACTAACAATTTGCATGTAACAGATTTCCTGACCCGCGGTCACGCTTAATAGTTTCAGGGTTATTTTGACTATAAAATAAATTTGTCTTCTGTAAACGACATCGGAAATGATAAAAGACTGAAACTTTCCGAAACCTTATCAACATTATGAGCCAAAGACTTATCCCTGAAGTACTCCACAACGTCTTAGCAACCGGCTGTTCAGACTTTCTAATACATAATTTAATTAAGTTAATTTTTTTACAATTTTTATTAGGTAAGACTAGTTTGTTTCCTCTTAGTTAGAACCGATAATTTTAAGCTCTTCAAGTGAGGTTCCTCCCACTCCAATCATAAGTTATGATGCATCGCACCAATTTCGCATCATTTTGAGTGCTGCGAAGCAAATTTCTATTTTGTTACAATTACTTCAGTTATTCATATTGCCGAAAACATGTAATTTGGGGACGCTAAAAAGCTCCCAAAATCATCATGTTAGTTTGCAATCTTCTAACACTTTGATAAAGGATTGAAAATTTCACTTTTAACGAGCCGGAAAATATTAAACCTTACAAAGAATTGTTATCATAGTGATATCGATTATCAAAACACTGTAAATAGAAAATAGTTGTTCGCAAAACCCACTATAGTACTTGAAAAGGGGTTCGAAGTTTAATTTTTTATCTTCTATATCTCTACCTCTTTCAATCATAAATTTCATCACGTAGCTCCTTATCATGTAAATCAAGGTATGGTAAGTAAAATCAAATCGAATATGTAAGTAGTGATAGTGATGTAAGTTACACTTTTTTTTTAAATAAGTAAGTAAGTGTAGTATTGCGAGGAAATAAAGGAATATCAATCATAAGCATTGTTTATCCGGAATAGCATGTCAAATCTATTTCATTACCCTTCGACCGTCGATCACGTTTTTCTCATGTCTGGCCGATCATGAAGAATTATTTGAACAACATGATAACTGAGTAGCATCAAGAGAAAATTAGGGGACAGAGAGGGAAGCTTCCAGTCCAGGCCTTGGGATATGTCAATTCCACTAAAGTTATTTTGGGATAGCCGGAAACAGCGGGGCGCATTTCCTTTTACGTCCGCATGATGCCATTCTTTAGGTGATCACGCAAATTAGAAACGGCGGTCCACAAGGAAATACGTCGATAGAAGCGCCTTTTACGGGTACATCACAGAGAATTGGTATTTCTGGATGGATAAATCAAAGTGGGAGATATATTTTCACAACTCCTGGGGAATAAAATGGCAAATGCTGAGTTGAGACGGGCGGAAATGCAGTTCTGAGTGGTCAACAAAAACAACAAAACCTTTCGGCGGGACATGGCTTTTTGAAATGGAGTTTACAAGCCGATGGACTTCGACATTGATATTTGGCAATGACAATGAGATTTTCTCCTCACACTGAATGGAGAAAGTTTCCATTAGTGCAAGTTAACCATAGGTGAAGAAAACGTGGCATGAACATGATCAAAGGAAGATGACACCTCCGATTTAATTTTGCCGGTTTCCTCTGTCGGAAAAGTAGTCCGCTCAATTCAGTGTACTTTGGTCGGGGTTCTAAATTCACTTTCTTTTTGTCGCTTGTATAGGGGTTATTTTGTCGTTGAATTGAAGATTGTTTCTGTCGCTGATCACTCGTTGTTCTGTTTATCTGTAGGCTCGATTTCCGCCGCTCTGGTAAAACTGGTAATCGAGCCTAGTTTTTCTGTGAATTCAAAATTATCTGTCACTGATGGCTTCGCTTCAAGACCCTTCAAGCTACAGGAGTTGTTTTGTCGCTGCACCAGTATTCATATAAACTAGTTCTGTTGTTGCATTCAATCGCATGATTGTCATGCTTCTAGCTAGTTGTTTAGTCGCTGTGCCGGCATTCAAAATTATTTCTCACGCTGAGCGCTAATCTCCAAGGTATTTGAAGGTATTTGTTATTGTATTCAAAATTATTTCTGTCACTGGTCGTCCCACTTCGAGCTGTTTTGTTGCTGGATTCCAACTTATTTCTGTTGCTGGCGCTTCGCATTATTTCTGTTGCTGATCACCTCGCTCCGAGCTGATGTTTTGTTGAGTTATTTTCTAGCATAATCGCTACACTCCGAGTTGTTTTACCCGCGCTGTTGACGTTCAAATAAACTTCTGTCGCACGATCGGGAATTGCTTTGTTGAGGTATAGTATTCAAATTGATTTTTGCCTCTAATCGCTAGGCTTCGTGTTTTAGTTCCTGGATTCAAAATATTTTAGCTACCTCCAGAATTGTTTTGCAGCTCGGCCAGAATAATTCCTGTCCCTGGGTTGACAGCAATTTGTCGCTGGGTTCAAAAATAGTTTTGCCGTGTGAACCAAAATACTTTTCTTCGGTGGGATAAGATTTCTTTCGTCGATGTGTTTGGAGGTATCAGGATCGCTACAGATCGAAACAGTATTTCATGTTATGTTACAATATCGAGCAATACGAAACTGACTTCTCTGCATGTTGTAATACAAAATTATCTTTTTGTTGTCATCTCTGTTTCCTTCGCTTCAAATTCTCAGGGGACAAACTTTGATATTTCTTCATTCATCCAGCGTTTTTATTCCAAAGAGGTTGTGGTTGTTTAGGCGCTTCTACTGGCAAAACCTATTTCCACGGAGACCGTCCGCCCTTTTGAAAAATTTCCTAAACAACCGGTGAAAGGTATCATGCGGACGTCTGGGGAAATAGACTTCCGTTTCCGGTTAAAACTAAAAATAACTTTAGTGGAATCGACATATCCCAGCCAACGCCCTCAGTGTCCCTCTCTGTCCCATAATTTTCTCTTGGTAGCATACACTTCTCGACTTTGCCACATTTCCTTTCGTCCTTCAGCTGATCATATCTATACATTACTTGTGTTAGTTTCTCTTGAATCGTGCAGATGGTTCATTTAAGCATAGACTTTGTTCTCAAGATCTTTCTTTGTCCTTTTATTTGGTCTTGTGACACTGATTCAAATGTCACCATAGTCTGTCGAGTCATGCGGCGTCTGTTTTCATATAACAACAAGTGGGATGTTCTAATTTGATTCCTTGCAATCTCCACTTTCAAACAAGTCTGCATGAAACCTGTTGCTTGAAATTATCTCGATCCTTCTCGTTAACACCCAAGATGTATTATTAATATCAATTGCGAACCCCTTCTTGTGACTGGGTCAATGCAACACTGTTATTCAGTTAATCTTCCGGATCTTACCCGGCTTTTCCTGTACTTCGTACTTTTAAAGTTTATCAACAACGTTTTTTAACTTCATCTGTGACCCGAGCTTTTGTTTGAACGGACGCAACAAGCCATTTTCTGTGCCTAATTTTCATCATTTCAGGTGTAAAATGCTGTCTGACTTATCTTTCTCCTCTACATGGCTGCTAGTAGTTAGAGTCAGTGTATTTGGGTAACTCGAGCCTCGGGCCGGTAGCCGTAAGTGATATCATGGTGGTCGTCATTTTTGATATTGTTTTTAATATTAACATATCTGTCTTAGTATCCTTTTTAACGGTTCTGTAAAAACTGTATTGCCATTTTTTCTCGCGACGTACAACATCAGTGTCAAAACTTCACTTACCTCGATATCTTGCACCATTGCTCTCCTTTCACACAAGCGACAAAGCCTTCACTTGATCTGCTTGATGAAAACAGGCAACCCAGACTGATGATACCATAGAGTCTTATGAGGGCAATGTGACTCTCAAGTGACCAGCGTTATGGTAGAGTTTCTCAATGGGGTTAACCGTTAGCCGTAAAACAGGTCAAACTTTAGCCGTCAGACGTAAAAATTTCAAAATCGTAACCCTTAGCCGTAAAAAAAAATGTTGACCGTAAAACCGTTTTTATTCAGAAAATTTTTATTTTCTGAGTATAAGTAGGACATTGTCTTTCACTCCTTAGCTAGCTCCTTCCGTCCGTCCTTTGGTTCCTGTTAACTTTTTAGTAACTCCGCTGACCAGTACATTAAAGAGGTGGCCGTCGGTTGGGTCCAAGTCGGAAACGATTTAATCTTCAAGTGATTGTTTCTGTGGCAATGTTTCTTATTTGTGGATCATTTCTGCACGGTCGACAGCATCTTTTTTTAGCTTGAAGTTCGTACTGTTAAACATACTTTGAGTTCGAGATTGATCGATGTGCTGGACGAATTCTCGAATAAAAGATTCCGGATGATTTTTCATCGGAAAGCAAACGCTGTGATTTGCATAATGGGAAAACTTGAACAACTCTGAAACGAAAAGATATCACAATAGGGTAAACGCCATTTTACTGTTCTTTGAAAAGCCTTTTAAAGGAGCTGTGTCACGGTTAAAAGGTTTGAAAAATTTAGCCTAAGTTTTTCAATTTTGTTGTTTGTAATCCGTGTCAATCTTCTCCATCCTTAACCATCCTTGTTCCCTTATGGTTTGTTAATATCTCTTTAGTGTTTTCCTATCTTTCTAAAGCATTATCTTCAGGTTTCCTTCAATTTAAAGGTAATTTTGTTGATGGTAAAAATAACTCAAAATACCGTGACGTAGCCCCTTTAACCCTTAAAAGCCTAACTGGACACTAAAAAATGCCGTTTTTTGCCTGAAAATCCGATTTTTTGCTGCCATAACGCTAAATGGACCTCACATTTACTGAAAAAGCGATTTTCTACTAAAAAGGAAGTTTTCTTTGAAGATGAGGCACATAAATGTACAATATTTTAATTGGGCGCCTGCGCATAAGCCAAAATTTGGACTTTTTTTTTTTTTTTTTTTTTCTTTTTTTTTTTTGCTGGCCCTTTCCGATTTGTTCCTCTTGCCCTTCTCCTTTCCTTTCTCTTTGCCCTTTTATTCTCGTTATCTTCTACTACTCATATCCTTTCTGTCGCCCGTAAAAAGTTGGGTATTTATAATGGGTAAACCTTGGAAATGGGTTCTTATAATGGACCTTTTTGTCACCATTTTTGCCCCAAAAACTCATCACGTTTTCTTCCAATTGCTCCGTCGGAAAGCGGTCGATATCCAAAACGGACAGTTGTGCGGATAGACCTATCCTAGCTCTATAATCTGCTTATCAAGAATGTCTGGTGGCGTTAAATTGATGACGTCACAAGTGGTACAAAGAGCATGACCAATTATAGACGCCTATAGGCGTCGTTAGGACGTTAAGGGTTAAGGTATCAGTATACCCCAAATAACAACCTCGCGTAGTCGCTGCTTCACGGTCGCACGTTTCATAAAACCCCCAATAAAGTATATATTTTCTGAAAGCTTAATAATTGTGGATTCTGATTATTACTTGATATAATGCAAGAAATAAAACCCTTTCCTAAAATAGCGATCATTTCCCAAAAGTATGTAGTTTCACAAATTGAGTTCGTTTCCGGTCAGAATTGAACAGGAGAGAGCGAGCGACATCTCTACGTTTTCTTCACACCTTGATCTAAAACACTGTGTCGGGGAATTTTGATTACTTGTCTGGTTTGTTTTCAACGCGCTGTTAAACTTTAAGTTTTTTATTAAAGACGCATTGCCTTTGCTTAAATACTCATTACTTTCGAAGGAGGCCAAAAATAAAAATTCCCCGACATTGTTTTTTTGCCCCATTATCGGGTAACATTCTTGCCAAATTTCAGCGAAAAAGGATGAAAACTCGCTGTAAACGAACTGGAAACGTGTGCCTCATTCGATCAAATTTTAGTTTTGAGAAAGAAAACAAAATGCACTTTAGGGCGTTTTTCCGGTGTGGGGAGATTAGATCTCAAAACGATTGAAAAGTAATTACCCGTTGATTGATGAAGTGAGGGCTCTTCTTACATTGACAATAGAGCTCGCATTTACAAATCGGCCCGCAAGGCGGTCTCAAATGCAGTTGCTGGCGGGGAATACCAACAAAGCCTCCTGTTCCGCCGCTCCACTCGCTCAGAACGAGTTCTGGAAAGCCGACTGGATACAATACCCGAACGATGCCAAAGGCTAAAAATGTAGGATCCACAAAGGGCGCTGGAGAAAGTCACGGGGGCTAAAAACGCGAAAGAAACCATGCTCTCAGAAATGAGAGAGTCAGGGTAAGAACGCTTCTTTTACACATTCTAGTAGTAGTATTACTGTATACATTAGTTTTCTATTGAGAATTTCAGCGAAGTGCGTGGAAAATCGGGCGGAAAATCGGTCGTGCATCTGCAAATAGGCCAAAAGAATATTGTAACAGTTTTTCACTCCGTAAACGCAGCAAAGCTTGGTGCTTTCTGAATCTTCCACGAATGGGTACATCTGCGTGACAAAACCGACAGGAAACCGATTTCCCGAGATTTTCCTGTAAGCTAGGACCAGAAACAACTGTTCGGTAATTCAGCTTTTGCCATGACCCTTCAAAACCTTGTGATTCTGCCTCTTCTGAATCGGACCCTTCTGCTTCTGTCTCTTGCGGATCCTTTTCACGCTTTCCTTCAAGTTTCAAACGGCTGGCACTGAAAGCGGGAACCACTTCGTCTTCTTCGTCGTCCAGACCGTCCAGTTCGAGCAATTTATCTTGCTCAAAGTACGAGCCTTTATCACTCGCGGCGAGCGCTTCAGCCCATTCCTTATTAAATACTTTTGAACTTTCCCGTTTCGGTGCCTTCTTCGCACTTGAAAACGGACATGATCTTTTGCGTCGTGACAGACTAATCAGTAATCTCGCGATGCGAAGCAAAACATGCTGCGTTCCTATTACGTGACTTTTAGTGGCATTTTAATTGATAATGACAACTTGTTGACAGCTTCCAATTAGAGATAATTTATTCATAGAATCGTTTTTCCCTTATAACTTTGTCTAGAAGAAACCTTTTTTCGCGGAACTTTTTGCAATTAAAAGAACTTGATGAGATGTACATGGGAATAGCAAAAACTAAAATTTGGCAAAATAATCGATTTTGGGGTATACTGATACCTTAAATGAGCGTAATTAAAATGACTTATCTTTTGGGTCATGTGCACTTTAATATTCGGCAACAATTCTTGATCATCCAAGACCGTCCAATGAACCAATCAAAACTCGAAGTAAGGACATATAGCTGACGCAAATTAAACCAGGGAAAAACGTGTGCAAACGATCGCCAGTTACTATTGGTTCGGGTTTACTTCTGATTGAACAAAAAAGGTGGGACGAGTTTTTTTTAAACCAATGGCGTAGCGTATTAATGCAAAATCAATTATTTGACTTCCATTTACGTAAATATTTAGAAAGACATACAAATTTGCCAATGTTGATGCGGAAAAATAACAGCTTCCGAACAAAAAACCCAATGCCAAGCCAGAGTGAAAAACACACTCTATCTTAGACCAAAATGGTAGGTGGGTTTACCTAGTAAGGGACCTATAGCGTTCATTTGTATGCCCACCAATCTATAAAATAAAATAAAATAAATAAAAAAATGGTCAAAATCCTTTCTCTCTTTCAGGCAAAAAATAGCTCAAAAACCATACCCTTTGGAACCGCACATACCTATATAGCCAATATCATGGGAGGCAGTACCCCCTCCTGGGTACACTAACTGCGAATCAAACCTTAAGAAACACCCTCCGTGTAATTTATGTTTGCCAACCAATAAAGATAAAGATGAAAGAAGATTAAAACTCACTTTGTCGAGTACGAATATCCAATACTTTGGTTCGAAGGGAGAAATCGCGCTTGCTAAACATCGATATAGGGACATAGAGCGCCCCCATGAAGCCATGACGAATGACATCATCGCTTAACTAAAGCTAATATATAGATTTAGGCCAGCCTAAAAGCGTAGCTCCTGGGCCGGGTTGTTCAGAGCCCGATCAAACTAGCCGAGGATAAAGTAGAATTTTGATTTGAGTTTTGTAACTTTGCGGTGAGATTTTCTGTATATTGTTTTTGTGTTTTGAATTTTAATGAAAGCAAAATACGCAAAACAAAAGCAGTGAAAAAACTTTGTACAAAAGAAAAGGTTATAATTCGGTTAAATTTTAATCCTGGGTTAGCGTTAACCGGCTTCCTACCAACCCTACGCTGTTTACAGCAAGTTAATCCTGACATGAGCCCGCGATCTAATCGAAAAAAGCAGCACTTGGGCAGCGGGCAACTTTAAAAAAACACGTGACCTCGATGAGCCCTGATGAGTCAGCGGATTCCTTGTTTTGACAGGTGTCAATTGACTGCAACATGGATGTCCAAAGGACGCTTTAAACCAAGGGTACATGTGCTCTGTCAACCTACAAGGAAAGCCCGCGAAAACTGAAGCCTCGTTTTGGTTTACGTGTCAATTGTGGCCGCCATGTTGCGCGACTCCACCACCGTCGCCGTCGTCGTCGTCGTCGTCGTGCGTACGCGCCCACGAGCAATACCGCTAGCCATGATACACATGAGAAAATCAGTTCATGGGTTCCCTTCAGTTTCCTAATATGGGTATGGGGCTCCGCTTGGCGGCCTTCGGCCGCCGGAGCTCCGCTATGAACGACCAAGGTATCATGTTGCAAAAATGAAACTTGGCATGGCAGCGGTGGGATTCGAACCCACGCCTCCGGAGAGACTGGTGCCTTAAACCAGCGCCTTAGACCACTCGGCCACGCTACCAGATATAGAGCTCTAGCCAATTCTAACCAGTCTCCATTTTATAAAAAGTGAGTTATTGGTTGCCATTGATTTTAGACAAAGAAAAAAGATCTCACAAGATATTGAAGGAGAAACATTCTGTGATTGAAAAGACAAAGAAGTGCCGCTAGTTATAGTAAATAAAATAGTTACACCCTCGTATTAGCCTTAAAGTGGTACTACGACCAAAAAAACAATTCTTTTTTTCTTTGGATTTCAAAACCACGTTAACTAAACACTAACTGACCCAAGTTTTAAGTTCTGATTTTAAAAAGACACCTGTTTATTTTAACTGGAAATTTCTTATTTATTGGTCCGCCATTACTAACTTTAAAATCTTGAGAGAGCTGGGTCGAAGAGAAAATGACATCAAAGACTCGCTAGTTTAAGAATGAAATGCGTGTGTACGCGGCTGAATTAATATGCAGCACGGGAGTTTCGGGCTTTCAGACTTTTAAACCCGTGTTTTGCATATTTAATAAATTGTGTTTACACGCTGAAATGTTAAGCTAGTGAGTAAATGACGTCATTTTCTCTAGATCCAACCCTCTGATGTCCTATCGGTCAGTTTTGAACGTGATTAATGGCGGACCGTCAAATCCAAAACTTACACTCAAAATAAACAGCCTTCGGATAAAACTCAAAGCTCAAAATTTTGCCAGTTGGGTGTTAAGCGAACACGCTTTCAAAATCGGAAGAAAAAAAGGAAATGATTTTTTGATCATAGTACCACTTTAACTAAAGTTTTAAACAACCAAGGTACTGCTGATGCAAAAATGAAACTTGGCATGGCAGCGGGGGGATTCGAACCCACGCCTCCTGAGAGACTGGTGCCTTAAACCAGCGCCTTAGACCACTCGGCCACGCTACCAGATATACACTTTAGGTAATTCTAAACAGTCCCGATTTTATTAGAAGTGAGTTACATCCTCTGATCGAGAAGACATAAAAGTGCCGCTTGGCATAGTTAATAAAATAGTTACTGCCTCGTTTTAGTCTAGATCTTAAGGCGGGACGTAATTCGAATTTTGTTTTTTACGGAAATTGAATCTAAAGGTATTGAAGTCTTATTTTGTCAATTCCTATTATTGTAAGTTTAAAGCTCGTTTTCTCAACTGAAACGAGTTATTTTCGCCTTGGAGAAAACATATTTTGAGAAGATTTTGTTCCACTGAGCTGGAATTTTCAGGATTTGTTGTTCTGAGTAAGTTCTGTGGGATAAGCATAGAACTTTTCCATCCATTGTATTTTGTCGCAGTTATTCATTGAAACGTAGGCTGGATTTTCTGTATTAGATTTAACTGGTCATCATTTGATGTGTTTTCAACTTTTCAAAAATCTCTATGCTTATCACAGCAAGCTATTTGTCTTCTTTAATAAAATGTAAAAATGATTCCTTTTGATCAGTTCTTGTAGAACTGTTATCTTTTCTCAAGTAAGCCCTGGCATTCCCTAGCAGGTGGCAGATTTAATCAACCGGTGTTTAGGTTGCAATACAATTATAGGGTACAAAAATATTTTTTTCATAATCTTTGGTCTTTAGGTGTTCTAAAAATGTATACTTTGCCATGGTTTAGAATTAAATCTTAGCTTTGAAAAAAGTTTGAAAAAATGGCGTGTTTTTAGGTTAAGTGCCGCCTTAAAGTGCCCCTGTGATAAAAAAAATCACTTCCTTTTTTTCTTGAGGTTCTGAAAGTGTGTCTGCTTAACACTTGACTGGCAAACTTCTGACCTTTCATGTTTATCCAAAGGCCGTTTACTTTGAGTGTAAGTTTTGGATCTCACGATCCGCCATCACTCACGTTGAAACCTGACCGATTTGACGTTAGAGGATTGGATCCGGGAAAAGTGATGTCAAAGGCTCGCCAGCTTAAAATTTCAGCGTGTGAACGCAGCTTACTATGTATGCAAAGTGCGAGTTTAAAAGTGTGATAGCCCAAAACTCCCGTGCTGCATATTAATCCTGCAGCGTACACACGCATTGCATTCTTAAACTAGTGAGCCTTTAACGTCATTCTCTCAAAAACTTAAATTTAGTAATGGCGGATCATTAAGTTCCAGTTAAAATAGAAACAGGTGCCTTTTTAAATCAAGAATGAAAACCTGGGTCACTTAGTGTTTAATTAACATATTTTTGAAATCCAAAGGAAAAAAATAATTTATTTTTTGACACAGGGGCACTTTAACTAAAGCTATGAAAGACCAAGGTATCATGTTGCAAAAATGAAACTTGGCATGGCAGCGGTGGGATTCGAACCCACGCCTCCTGAGAGACTGGTGCCTTAAACCAGCGCCTTAGACCACTCGGCCACGCTACCAGATATAGAGCTCTAGCAGGAGCCTGGCTCTAGTCAATTCTAAGTCCCGCCTTAAAAAGAGAATTTAAGCGACGACAGCAGCAACGCCAAGGACAACGTCGATTAAAAAAACGAAAACCGAATGATCCGCAGAGGAATGAGATGCCAAACGACCACAAAGCAAACGTATAAAAGGACCTTTCATCACATTTTCCGCTATTTCGTCTCAGGAAGTTTTGAGAAAGTCGCTTGAGCTTTCCACGCATCGCTCAAGTAACATCCGCGGAAGAACTGGGTACCACGTCCAGAAATAATTTGAGAGGGATAGTCTTGGGTGTACGGCCTATGAAGGGAATTCATTCTCCAGTCACCTTGATCTTTTCTTGGCTTATCCCATGATATAGTGACATGTACATCTAACAATCGAAGTATCAACTTAACAATGGTAACAAATAACAACAGCAACACACGTTTATTTTCCTTTCTACATGTCTCTACAATATCGTAGCTTGTAATTTTTTTTTTTGTATTTTAATGATATCTATTGATTTTCAGTTTTACATACAATTTTGTTACCCAAATTTAGTCAGCTAGAAAGTCATATATCGGTCTCTACTTCAATTTGTCATATCAGGCACCTGCCAATTTTACAAGCTACACATTACTCTCACGTATTGTGTAGCTCTCACTTTGTATTACAATACGCGAGAGTAATGTGTAGCTTGTAAAATTGCCAGGTGATATCATTGAAGTAGCGACAGATAAATGACTTTCTCGCTGAGTAACTTTGGGTCAGCGGCCCCTCTCTCAAAAGTTCTGGTAACTTGAAGGACCAGCTACAGAAGTTGAGGTTTGAATCTTAGGAATAGTAGTGCAAGTTTTAACCAGATACCAATGCATTCTGTTATGATATTTTATTGTTTGAATTTCAAAACTATTGCACCCGCTCTCAGTGTAACATGCATAGGTAACATCTTTCAACATGCCATCTTTCAACATGCTATGTAACCTGGCCTATGAAAAGAGTGTAAGCACAATGCAGTCAAACTCAAATTTTAGTAATGAAAGAAGGGTTTATTTGACATTAAACTAAGGTTAGGATTATCAACAAATCATTCCGGGAGAAATGAATGGACTGCTTTGAATGTTTACATCTTGCGAATATTAAAAGCGGTAAAGGGCCCAATTCTACCGGAAGTCACTATTCTGGGCCAATCGAGTACACTGAAATCATTTGAATAGCCCTTTTCAAGGTTAGCGTTTCTCATTTGCATTACAATGTAATCCAACTTGTTTCTTGTTGTTTTTTGCA
This sequence comes from Micromussa lordhowensis, assembly GCA_964020085.1. Lineage (NCBI taxonomy): Eukaryota > Metazoa > Cnidaria > Anthozoa > Scleractinia > Lobophylliidae > Micromussa > Micromussa lordhowensis. The sequence goes on from OZ026601.1 coordinate 19,144,124, forward strand.
TAACAAATTTTCGAGCGTTTAAAAATATTTGCGTTGGAGAACGCAGGGCTAATTTTGACATGTGGCTTTCCTGAGTTGGTTATCCTGTGCACGGTTTTATGCGGGAAAATCGACATTCCTGTAAGGACAACAACATAGCCACCCCGCTTGAGGGTTTTGCAGGGACATGTCACGTGATAACACATGTGGCGAACATGTGAGCAGGCCATGTGAGCTCGTCTTTCTTTGACTTCTTTCTATTCAGTCGCCGTAGGTTTCGCTATTTTGTGCTCTCAGCGTTGCATTTTGCTGAATTTAAACGCTTCCGCGATAGCATTTATCGAAATCTGAGGGAAGTGTCCTTGTTTACTTTGTATGTTAACAAACACGACTTTGAAACGCCTCGACTTTGGGACAGCTGTGTTTTGATTGCATTTGTTGATTAGTTCCAGTCGCGACAGATAGCTGTCTTTATCTGGTCGAATATTGTTTGGAATCGGTGGAAAAGTACTCTGAAGACAAGATCCATAAGAGTGAGCCTCAACCAAGGCACGTCAAATTACGTTAATACTGACCGCTGTATTTAACAGGGGGATACTCGAATCGGTCGCACGGAGTTTGTTTACGATAAACGAGCACACGATTGCAAATGTTTGCTTCTATTTGTGCTTCCAGCTTAGAATAATGTACATAAAAAAATGTAAACTTTTAATTAGCTGTTACGCTGTGAGAATGTTTAGCACGAAATTGGAAGGCTGCCGTCATGCAAAGCATCAACAAATCAGGGGACCTCTTCACTGACATGGACTTTTGACGCTATGCATATCTGTCTGTAAAACCTCGGTTCATGGTTAAGGAAAAATGTTGATTCTAGCAATAGACCCTGAGGTTGAAAGTCAGCCAGCTGAATCATTTAAGGTTTATATATCAAAGTGACGGCGTCGAACGCAGTCTCATAATCTTTGATTACTATCTAGTTTAAGAATAAAAATCATAATATATTTTTCTTTCTCTAGACGAAATAGCCTTATAATTGATCAAAATTACTTTTCTGCAAGAGGTTATTTTGGTCATATCACGTTACTTCAACGCCATCCAGACACCAAAGACTTGTAATCGATACCCCAACCACTCAAAAACGGACATGTTATACGCTATAATCCAAGACAATTCTCAAGAATATTTTTAGCCTAAAATCGGCCGGAATCAAGAATGTTCAGCCTAGGCCAAACAAGAAAAACAATATAAAAACAAGAGGGTAATAACAACTTTCACATATTCTACAGCTTAGCAGTAACGCTTTTCAGTTCCACATCAACTTTTGGCGAGTGACCTTCGACGTTGTACTGCAGAAAAGGCAAATACTTGGCCACTTTGTAGTTACTGATGCGATTGAGACCAAACGGCAGATCATAGACATTAATAGAAGCTGTTTCAAACTGATCATCACTGTCGTCTGACAGATGTTGCCTCCAAGTCTTGAGCCCGCGTTCCTCAATTGTACCAGGAATGGTGTTGTCCAGAATCAATGCAACAAAACAACCCACTGCCATGCTTGTTGAAAACAGGACCGTCACTATCTGGTCGATTTCTGAAACTCCTGTAAAAGACATATGTCGTTAATTTTCGGCCATAAGCCTGGAAAAGTAAAAATAAACAGAAATATGGTGCAAAATAGTGTATAGATTTTTAGGAAAGTTAGTTGTATGAGCGAACATTATTTGACAAACTTCTTGCCATCTACACCTTCTCTATAAAATACGTGTATGCATGGCTTAAACTACCAAAAAACGCAGTGGTTCACTTTCAATTGGTCACATTACTGTAATCGGTCGGGTGAAGGAATTTGTGGAAAGGATTGTTCACTGTTGTGGAGTGACGTTTTAAGAACACGAACGGAGACTATGATCCGTAGCGTAAACCAAAGTTGCTTGTCATTTTTTCATTTCAGTGCCAGGTGTTACTGGCCGTGAAGACTCGTGTATAGCTAGTTTCTGTAGTGCATTGGCCAGTTGTTTTATTTTTGGATCCGTTTACTGTAAGTCGAAGCTCAGTGAAGTTCTTTTGTTAAGGTCGCGAATATCTCGTTAGGAGGTTATAGGAAACTGCTGGCATTGATTAAAAACAGGCAATCTGTTATATGTCAGTGTACCCTGCTACTATTGAGAGCAATTTGTCCTCATGCCAAGAAACGGGGATTAATGTTTTCCATTGTAAATCATACCTGTTCGAATTACGTTAGGATGACCGTTCATATAATGTGGTAGAGCTAATCCAAATACAATGGAAAATCCAACGATGAACAAGTTTCTGGAGGAATTCATGTCAGCGTACTGTAAATTCGAGATACCAACTGCAGCAATCATTCCAAACATGACCATGAAAACTCCACCAACAATGGGATCTGGAATGCTGACGAACAGCGCGCCAATTTTACCAACGACACCGACAAACATCATTACAAGAGCTCCAAACTGGATGACACGAAGACTTCCAACCTATTGAGATATAAGGCATGTTTAAGACTTAAGACGGTTCATTCAGAATATTGCTCCTTATAGTTTCAGTGACAACAACAACAACAGCAACCTAGAGCAACAATAACAACATCCACAACGTAAACAACAGCAACAATAATCATTGCAAACGACTCGTGTATATTACTTGCCTTTGTGAATCGATAGCTCCAATGTTCTCACTGTACGAAGTTGTGCCATTTCCGCTACCGAAAGCTCCCGCCAAGAGGCATCCAATTCCTTCCATTCCTATTCCGCGGTTGATTGCATGTTTTGGAGGGGGAGGTGCTCCTGATAATCTCGCGCAGGCGTAGTAATCTCCCACGGACTCAATAATGGAGGCCAACACCCCAGCAAGCATCCCAAACACCCCTGCAGGACTGACCGTGGGCGTTCCCCACTGACCTGGAAAGATACATCATGTGTTAAACAATACAAACACGAGAAAAAAGATGAATTTATTGAACAACAATAGCTTTAACTAACCTGGATACGGAAATCTGAACCATTTGGCTTCTTTCAACACAGCAGTCCTGGCGTCAGTTCTTGCCAGGTACTGAGGAATGCCCGGATCAGAAGGAAAACCTCCCGCTGCAGTGATGATTGCACAGATTATCCACGATGCTGCAATTGCTAGAATCACCTGTGTGTAATGAGACAGACATTCAAGATGGCTGACAAGTCCAAGTGTGTTTATTCCATGTGCCTAGTCACGTGACATACATGTACTGACTGGGGAGGGGAGAGTGAGAACCTGTTACATTTTATATCACATCCTACCCTTCTTGAAAAGAAACAACAATAAAATAATATTTTGAATCAAAATAAATGTCACTGTCCTTGGTTTAAAGAAAATAAATAAACACTGAGCAAAGTCTATGGCTGTGTAAGCCTACAGGTCAAGCCGGTTTGGTGCTACTACTTGTCTGCCACTTCGGGTGACATATGGTTCCGTAATGTTCTCTACTGCTGGTTCCTGGTGCATAAGTTGCTCCTGGGATGGTATATCAGGCAGCTTACTGGGAGTTGCAGGTTGATCCAACTCGGCATCCTTCACTAGCTTCTTGTCCTGGACTACACCTTGGTCTGCACTAAGGTGCAGTTCTCCGTTCAGGCTTTCGTGCCCTGGTGCTGGGCTTGCTCGCAGATGTCGCCTGTTACGGCGATACTTTCTGCCATCTTCAGCCTCGACAACATAGGACCTTGGTGTATGGTGATGCTTAACCACAGTGGCTGGTTTCCATATTTTGGACTTTGTCCAAGGATGCATGCGAACTTTGGTTCCAGGCTGGAGTTCTTCCATGTCCTTGCTTGCATGACGGTCATGATACTTTTTCTGACTCTGTTTGGTCTTGTCCAGGTACCTGGAGATTTCCTGTTGGTTGTTGCTTGCTGGTTGAAGCAGGCTTTCCATCATAGGCAACTTGTTTCTCAGTCGACGGCCCATGAGTAACTGTGCTGGGGACAGGTCAATGTCTGGCAATGGTGTTGTTCGATAATCCAACAATGCCAGGTGCTTGTCATCATTCTTTCGCCACATCTTCTTGACAGTTTGTACGGCTCTCTCCACTTCTCCATTGGCCTTCGGGTAATGCGGTGATGTGGTGGTGTGCTTAAAGCCGTAATCTTTGGCAAATTCCTGGAATTCATAACTGCTGAACTGGGGGCCATTATCTGATACTACCTCGGCTGGGATCCCATGGACTCCAAACTGCCTTTTCAACTCCTCTATCACAGCTCCGCTTCGAAGAAAGTCCAATTTGGCGACTTCAATGAATTTGCTGCGGTAGCACACAGAGAGTAGATAATGTTCTCCACGAAACTCGAATAGATCCGTTCCGATCTTCTTCCAAGGGTACTTAGGTGGTGCTGAGGGCTTCAGTGGTTCCGATGGTTGCTTTTTGGCATAATCCGCACACACACTACAATTGGTGACCATTTGTTCAATTTCCACTGACATACCAGGCCAAAATAATACATCTCTGGCTCTTTGTCTGCATTTGGCTATTCCTAAGTGACTCTTGTGGATCTGACGGAGCATTTCAGGCCTAAGGGACTTCGGCACAATGAGGCGAGTCCCTTTGAAGAGGAGCCCATCAGTGGTGGCAACTTCATCTCTAAATGTCCAGTAGGGTCTTGCCTCTACAGGAACTTGTACTTTTGTGTCTGGCCAACCGATTTTCACCATTGCGAGAACTGCTTGTAGCTCAGGGTCTGTCTTCGTTTCCTTCTGGAATTCTTCATGGCGTTCATCTGAGACTGACAGGACCAGGTTTATCTCTTTGAATTCTTCCTCAGCTCCACTGTCATCACTTTGCACAGATGCTCGGCTTAAGGTGTCTGCCAGGACTTGCTTGCTTCCAGGAATATAGCGTATCTCTACATCATACCCACGTACATTGAGAATCATTTTCTGAAGTCTCAGTGGTACTTGTGATAAAGGCTTGGTACTGATGGCTTGGAGGGGCTTATGATCGGTCTCGATCACGACACTTCTGCCATAGATGTATTGATGAAACTTGCGACAAGCAAAGACAACAGCTAACATTTCAGTTTCAATCGGGGCATACCTTGTCTCAATGTCCGTTAGTGCTCTGGAGGCGTAACACACGGGTTTGTGATCTTGCAACAGCACCGCTCCCAGCCCCTTTCCACTTGCGTCACATTGAATAGTTACTGGCTTATTCACATCATAGTATTGCAGCACTGGAGCTTGCGACACCAGCTGCTTGATCTTCTTGAAGCTCTCTTTCTGTGGATAGTCCCAGTGGAACAATACATCAGATTTCTCTAACTCTCTTAAGGGGGCATCTGCAGTAGACAGTCCAGGCAGGTACCGGCTCAGAAACTGTACGAAGCCAAGAAGCCGCTTTACATCTTCTTTTGTCTTTGGTCCTGGCATCTCATGGATGGCTTTAACCTTCTGTGGATCAATCTTAAGGCCCTCTGCAGTGAGTAGATGTCCTACGTAAGGCACTTCTCTCTGGCGGATCTTGCATTTCTCTTTGTTTAGTTGTAAGCCTTTCTTTGATGCTCTTTCCAGGAACCTCTGTAATCGTTCATCATGTGTTGATTCATCTCCTGCGATGATTACGTCATCCATTATGACCTCAACACCATCCAGGTCTTCAACCATCTGGTCCATGGTTCTTTGGAAGATTTCTGGGGCACACTTTACGCCAAAGGGCAGCCTTGTGAACCTGTAACGTCCTATTGGAGTGTTAAAGGTGCATAGAAGCGAGGACTCTTCATCTAACTTTAATTGCCAGAAGCCGCTTTTAGCATCTAGAATGCTGAAAGTATTGGCACCTTGAAGACGGCTAGCAACTTCGTCAACAGTTTTCATAGGGTAGTGGGACCTCTTCATGGCAGCGTTTAAATCTCTAGGATCAATGCACAATCTAACTGAACCGTTGGGCTTCTGAACTACTACTAGTGAATTCACCCAGTCTGTTGGTTCTTCTTGGCGCACAATAACTCCAAGCTTTTCCATTCTTTTCAGTTCCTCAACAACTTTCTCTCTCTGAGGTACTGGTATCTTCCTGGGGGCATGTACAACGGGGGTAGCACCATCAGCCAGTTCGTTCAATGCAATATGTCCCAGGCAAGCATCCTAATCCTTTAAACAACTCCGGATAGTCATCCAACTCCACTGTTTTTGCAGGTGGTGTGTCGCTGGTCAGCTGGTGAACTCTCTTTATTAGGCCAAGTTTGACACAGATGTTTCCACTAAGCACTGATTCCACTTCGGGTTCTACAACAAAGAACTTGACATCTTCAACATTATCTTTGTATTTTGCGCTCAACACCACTTCTCCACAGGGTGTCAGTCTGTGCTTAGAGAAGGAAATCAACACAGTGTTCGTATTTGTTAAAGGCGGTTTTCGACTGAGATTCTCGTATGTCTTCCGTGACATTACATTAGCCTTTGCACCACTATCCAGCTGGAAGCGAACTTCAGTACCTTCCACCATGATAACTTCATAAAACTGCTCATCTTCTGGAACAGAGCTTGACTTGACTGAGTAAACATACAGCGATTCATCTTCGCTTTCTTCTTCGTGAGATTCCCCGTCTGTTTCTTGGTCGGAGTCGGCTTCTACTAGATGAACTTCCTTGGATAAACATAGCTTTGAGAAATGATTCATCTTCTTGCAGTGTCTACACTGCTGCCCCATTGCAGGGCATTTCTTGTAGGCTTTGTCATAACCGCATCGCCCGCATTTGTGCTTCGATTCGACCTCCTTCGCTTCGGCGCCCTTCTCGGTTTTTTCTTTACCTTTCTTTGAACGAAGCCGACGATTCCAGGGCGGACGTTTGTCCTTATTCAGGGCATTCACGGTTGGATCTTCGTCGCTGGCGAGCCTTTTTAGACTGCTGAGATTTGTTTCGTAATTCCGACCGATATCGATGGCCTTTTCACATGTCAGCGCGTCAGCTTGATCCAGGCATTTCTCACGCACTTTGGGATGTTTTCAACGAAAAACGATCGCGTCTCGAACCATACGTTCTTCTTCTTGATAGCCACAATCCTTAACGAGAATCTTCAGGTCTGTAACTAATGAGTCGAAGCTCTCACTGTCCCCCTGACGCCTTTCGTTAAATTTCAAAGCAGCCATGATGTGGTTTTTCCGAGGCGCGCAATATTCTTCGAATTTCTTCAGTACGATCTTCACTTTCGCGGCATCTTCGGGTTTTGCGAATGTGAATCCTTCGAATACATCCAGCCCTTTATCGCCGACCCATAGCTTCAGGTAGCTCACCTGCACGCTTTCTTCTTTCTCGTGCAACGGACCTTCGAAAATGCATTGTGCTTGTCGGCTGAAACGGCGCCATTCTTGATGCAAATCCTGAGCGGTCCACGATATCTCTGGAGGTTTGAATTTCGCCATTGTGGCTGTTTTCACGATCTCTGTGAACTTAGTGTTCTATTTCCAGTCAACTTTTAGCTTGATAGCTTGTTTTCGGCGTGGAAAAGAAACTCTTTCTGACACCATGTAATGAGACAGACATTCAAGATGGCTGACAAGTCCAAGTGTGTTTATTCCATGTGCCTAGTCACGTGACATACATGTACTGACTGGGGAGGGGAGAGTGAGAACCTGTTACATTTTATATCACACTGTGTAACACACGACACAAGGTAAGTTCAAAATGACTAACTAAACAAAACGCAAAAAACACATTTCGTTATGCCCAGAGCACTATACTCACTGGAAATAATCTGAACAATGGGTAGCGACCAACATAAAAACCTCCCTCTCTGCTATATCCGGGCACTGGAATCTCAAAATTGGTCAGGTATTGTGAAAACAGCGCTATTAAGACGATAGTCCTGAAAAACACGAACAAAAAACGTAAGAAATAAACGAATTGACAAGGTAGATGGTATATATGCCCTTATAGCTGAGCTATGAGCAAAAATATTTGCGTCCCTTGGCAACTCGAGATTCAGATAACTTTATTATATCCTTTCAGGAAAGAATACGTAAAAAAATATACTACCACTACTACTACCACTACTAGGTTGAATGTAGGGCAATAAAGGGTAACTGTAATAATAAAGTTAACACTTAGACGACTAAGAGCAGCAATATTTGGACAAGATTTCACCAATCCTCTGTGTAGGGATAAGTCCCCACTCGAACCTGTGAGTTTGGAAACAATGGTGGCAGCCATCGATTGCCACCTAATCATGGACTAAAGTCCTTGAGACACTTATGTAATTTAACGAATTATCTGTGTTTTACAACTGAAGTTTGAAAAAAAGTGCTGCTATTCTTTATACATGACTAAGAGTTTCGTCGGTCAAACTTGTTGATCGAAGGCAAAGTCAAACTCCTTCGTCACCAAGGTGAAGGAACTACATTTCACGCGACAAATGCTCTGTCGACCAAAGAGGACATTTACTTGGACGTGGCATTGTCGACCATCTAAAAGATTCTAGAAAAAGAATTATTATATGGCTAGCTCCGCGAGCGGGCAAGATGAATCAAATCCCGCGCTGTGATTGGCTACCCGAGCGGGCAAGATGGAGCCATCTTGCCCGCTCGGGGCTACCCGCCTTGTCCCGCAAGAAAAAATTCCCCGAAAGCCATATAATAAATCCTTTATTGACCAAGCTTGTTCGAAAATAGCGCAATAAAACAAAAAATGCTGAATAATCTCAAGAGTTTCATTACAAAATGCACAACTGGGATTGGCGATATATCCTATTTTGAAAAGAACATCGTTCGTAAATAAAATGCAATGCAACTCGGAGCAACAGGTATGTTTTAGAGAGTTGTTCTTCTGTTAAGTTAAACGTATCCTCTAGCATGACCCATTTCTTTGGCCTCTCATATATAAACTTTATCAGAGTACTATAATAATGACGACACCTATAATTTTCTGGATCAAAGATCATTTTAGAGTCCTCTCGCAATGCAGTGGCACGGATTTTCTTAAGCCTGTCCATATAAAAAACATTGAGTTTGCTATTCCCTTTTGTTTCATAATATTGCGGAAGGACTTGGCAAAAAGTTAAAAATACAATAAATTTATGGAAAATAACAGGGCTATCCATTTATGGGAAACTCAATATCAATAAGTCTATTTTATTCCAGAAAATGAGTTATCCGAGCTCCATTGCCTCGTCGGCTATGTATCAGACGATATTCCGCGCGATTTCGCAGGATAATTGTTAAATATACGGATACATTCTTAGCAACGCAAAGCTTTACAATCACAGCCAAAATCACATGAATTGTCATTTTAATTAATACTCACGTCATTGAAATTGCCAAGTGGTTTCCTGTAAACATTAAATTTAAAAATACAGTCAATTTAATTGGCCAGAGAATAGAGCGCGGCGTAATAAACAACAACTGGATTTTTCAATTAACTTACCCGCATGTTCAGCTGCCACGTGAAAGAGTGCCACGCCCACCAGAGTGATTGTAGGTGCAATGGTCAGCGGTCCAATAAAGCGAAGAAGAATCCCAATGAGGCCAGTGAAACCGAGCACGATTTGAAACAGTGACGAGATCATAATCGCGCCTTGGATCTACATGTAGTATCGGAGCAAAAATATGCGAGATTACACATCAAATAACGAGTCAAATTATTCTCTCATTTCGATTGGTTATCACCTATGATCTATTGGAGGATAGACGTAAAGATGAAGTCATTATCATTTTTTGCGTGATGCAAAGAACGTTCGCGCACTAAGAAATGTAGGGACGTCCTTAAAACTGGTCTTTTCAAACCTCACCTCTCTCATGCGAGTTTTCCAAATGTCATCGTCGGTGATTGTCGAGCTTTCAGTAGAGTTACCATTTTCTTTAAAAAGAAATACATCTTAAAACAAGCAAGAATCTAAATAGGATGTTACACAATACAGAAGCAGTGAGGACGCGGTGGCCTCATGGTTAGTGCGCTCGACTACGGAGCGAGCGCTCCGCTCCGGGTTCGTGCCCTGGCCGGGGACATTGTGTTGTGTTCTTGGACAAGACTCTCTCCACCCAGGTGTATAAATAGGTACCGGCAAATTTAATGCTGGGGGTAACCCTGCGATGGACTAGCATACCATTTAGGAGGAGGGGGTAGAAATACTCCTAGTCGCTTCATGCTACTGAAACCGGGATAAGCTCCGGCCTGATGAGCCACTAGGCTTGTATGCAGACTTAACCTTTTACAATACAGAAGCAATCGTATTTCCCAGCCTAGAAGGAGCGAAGGTACCCTTCAATCGATAAACGCTTTGACACATCCCCAAAATATTCAGCATTGAGGGAAGAAGGCCTTAACTACGTAGTAAATATAAAATACAGCCCAGTTGTAAGAAGACAAACACATCTATTTCGGACTTCTCCGGTCTCATCATAATGTGGTATATAATTTCTCTAAGTGGGCTTCAATAGAAACATTTTGCAACAGATTAGATAAATGATCATCTTATAAATTCCATTCAACTGTTACGCTTGATCAGTTTTCTTTGATAATCTTAGACCGATGCTTTCAATAAGAAAATGTCTCCATTGACACCAAGCACAACTTTTCAACAATTTGTTTGTTAAGATGCTTCTTAAACAAAAGAAGGAAATGTTAATCGTTTAACAAACCTTCTAAAGTTTGCAGCAAAAATGACTGGTACTAACCTTCAGATTTGGGACATGTCCACTGCGGCAGAGACAAAATGGCAAATGTCGGAGTAAGAAAGGCAAAAGTTCCTCCTTGTACGATTGGGAGCCTGTAAGTATATAACATTTGATTAAAAACTGCATCATTGGACGATGCAATTCAAGAGTTTTGATCGGCCTAGGCATCATGATATATTTAACAATTATTCCACAAGCGCGCGTTGGATATGAGATGGTAGGTAGCCAACTAGGCCCACAGCGCCGAGTTGGCTATAATCATCTCATATCCAACAAGGGCGAGTGGAATAAAGGTTTTATTAAAAACGCACCAAAAATATAAAAAACTAAACTTTCAAAAAATAAAAACGCCTCAAAAAAATTACGCGTACGCTTACCATATTCGTAGAGCATGGTATAATGGCTCATAGCCCATGATGGCTGAGCCAATGAAAACTCTCGAATTGCATTATCCAATGATCCAGTTTTTAATAGAAACAGTTCAGTATACCACGGTCTACAAGTATGGTAAGCGTGCGCGCAATGTTTTGGGCGTTTCTATTTTTAGTAAGAGAAAATATAATAGCAGACGTTCCGACGCCTCCATGCCATCATTCTCAAATTCAAATATGAAAAAACAAACGTTATGCGAGTTCCTAATATAGTGAACGTACGTGTGAAGGTCTCAGTGCATATGATTAATAAGAGAAAATGAAACAGAAGACGTTTCGACGGCTCCATGCCACTTGGTAAGTCTATGTTATGAATAAAATAGCAACAGTTCTTTTTCAAATAATTTTAATGTGTTAAACATTAACTTATTCATGCTAATGTTACATGAGGCGAGGCCCTGGTTAGGGGAAGATATGTGCAGTGCGCCCATCTTACAGACTCTTGAGGATGGACAACAATTAACTTTGAAGAATGCACTATCGTGTTGTAGGGCAATACGTCGCCGGTGTAATAAGTAGACGTAGATAGACGTAGATAATTTGGTTTTATCAACTGGGTTGATAATGTGAATTGGCACCGTAAAGAGATTCGGAAGCTGACGTTTCGAGCGTTAGCCCTTCGTCGGAGCGAAGATATCGATTGGATTCGCTCCGACGAAGGGCTAACGCTCGAAATGTCAGCTTCCGAATCTCTGTACGGTGGCCAATTCACATTATCAACCCAGTTGATAAAACCAAATTATCTTGTAATACTCCCACCGACGCAGCACCACAGTTTCTTTAGAACCTTGCCCCCTTTGTACGTAGACGTAACCTGGGTGGATTGGTTATGTTTCCGGCACTGCGCTCAGAAACAATATACTGAATTGTTTGCTTATCATGACCTATCATTGTATTCCTGTGATTATATATATCGTTATCGAAGAAGTGTATATTTGTCAATACCTGGCTCCAAAAGTAGACTGTAGTAAGGTTACAAGACCAGAAACGAAGAATATGGTGCTGAGTACTTCACTTATAGCAAGCGTGTTGTTCGCAAAACACATCGGACCACTCAGAATGAAGGGAATCGCTAATGTTCCTCCTAACATGGTCAAGTAATGCTACAGGAAGAAAGCAGGTAGTTTTTCTTTAAACGATCTCACAGCTACAGCATTACACAGTATTCTCTTCTAAGTTATTTGTTAGCGTAGACTCACGAACAACTGAGTTGTACCACGGTCACGCTATCTTAGTTAACATTACAACCCGCCTTTGATATGTCACGCACACCGCAACTGATCGTGACAGCCATCTATGACTGTGTAGCAGCAACCTTCGTCCAACTGGAACTAAGACCAGCTGGCGCTCTAATAGTCGAAGTATCGTCTATAACTGCCTTGTTGTTAATATGTAACAATATGTTTCCCAGGGAAATAAAAGTCAGTTCGGGTGTTTCATCTAAACTGACCAATACAGCAACAGCAACAATCTTTATTTAAAACATGTAAATTACAAATTATAACTTAGGCTGGCCCGCGGATAGCTAAAGCTAATCTAGGCGGGCCAGTCAAACAAGATCTAATTACAAACAACCATATATGTATTTACAAATTGTGAAAAAGAAAAAGAGTAAAATAACTTTACATAAGATAAAATAGAAAGGTGAGATAAGGTGATGTTAGTAGACCATAAATACACACACAAAAAAGGAAACTTACAAAACTGTTTATACAAGTACATTAACATATTTAGATAAATACAACATATTTAGATAAATACAATATATTTAGATAAATACAAGGAACTAAAACTACAATTTAAGAATTTGAATTAGGGTGTCGACTTCACCATAGTCATCCCTATCTGAAAGAGCCTGAAATAGAAATTGGCGAATTTTTTCCAATACATATCTTATCTCATTAAATAAGTCGGTTACTAATACAGGGAGGAACAATTTGCAGATATAACAAAAGGAGGAGGATGAGGAGAGGGGGATACAAGAGGATGAGGAAAACGAATTAAAGTTGATATTTACTAGTCTCACCTGGAGACCCAATAATAAGCAGATGTACCATGGTGGGTTCTCGTCGATAAGGTAAGATAAACCAAGTGCTCTTGTTCTCTGCTGGGGTAATGGTTGAGCAACGGGCTCCGATATCTTCAAAACAGAATAAAGAATGTGAGTCAGGGAACTATTTTGCTTCATAATTTCTCAGTTATCTAGATTTATTCAGTGTGTCTGTAGTTTCCCTACAGAATTCCCCTGCTGAATACACTACAAATGCCGGAGTTTCAGTTCCAAATAGAAAAAAACAGAAAAAAAAAACCTAGCTGTAGTGGCTTATATTCTCTAAAAAACTTGGTCATTTCGCGTTGTTGATTTGCAAGGACGGCCACGGAATGTACAGAGGTGCAGCCTGCAGGTGCAAGGTACAGGTGCACGCGAAGATCCGTGAAGATCACGTGAACATCCACTGTTCTGTTCATTAATTAGACTTTGTTTTCAAAATCTTTTGTTTGAGTCGATTTCCTTTGTCTTGTGATTTTCGAATGTTCCAAAAATCTGTCGATACCTCTGTTACTGTCACGCCTCTTTCATAAACCAGCAGGTGGGATATTTGAATTTTTCCGACTTGCAATCCTTACTTTAACACTATTTGAAAGTGCAGCTTTATTTCTACGGTTATTTCTACGGTTAATCCGTCACCAAAACGGAGATTTTCGAAAACGCTCCTCAAACCGGAGGAATTTGAAAACGCCGGCTTTTCGTTTTCGTGTGAACAGAAAAGATTTTAAACTGAAACGGAGCTTTTTGAAGATGAAAACCTCAGGTAATCATATGATTTCCCAGCCGAAAACTTGTTTTCAAACACAAACCCAAAATGACCGGTGTTTCAGTGTTGCATTTTTAAATTCCTCCGGTGTAGTTGAACGGACAACATTTGATCTGTTTTCAGAGTGAAACCTCAGTTTTCAAATTTCTCCTGTGCAGTGTATACGGGTCGGGGACCTGAGGTGTACGCACTGTTCACGCAACACTAGTCAATTCATCTATGATCTTACCAGGCTTTTCCTAAAACTCTTCTTTGAGTTTATCAACAACACTTTCCTCGAGCTTTTTGAATAACGCCCCCAAAACGGCATTTTTGATGCCTCGGTTTTATCGAAATGGCTGTAAGATGATGTCCGACTTAACTTCTTTGTCTATGCAGCTTCTTGTCATAAAACCTTGATTCAGTGTATCCTGATGGTTGTCGACATTTTTGATATCGATTTTAATGTTAATACTGCTGTAGTGCCAGTGGGCTGAAACGTATAAAATCAGTGTCAAAACTTGACTCACCTCAATTTCTTGTAACATTGTTCATGCACGCTATGACGCATTCTGTTGACTTCTGTGATCAAAACAGGCGACACAGATTGACGATACCCCCGGGATACCGTATAGTCTTTTGAGGGCAACGTGACTCTCAAGTGACCAGCGATATGTACACGGCCGTTGCAGTTAAAAACTGTCTACCGGACCCCAAACAAAGTATTAGATTTAGGTCTTATTAACTGAGCAGGCTGTCTATTGACCGAGGTCATGGGTACAGACCTAACGTATTGAGGTCTGTACGCATGACCGGGGTCAAGATCCTCACATACAGACCGTCTAAACTCTGGCAAACAAGAAAAATAGACTGCATGTGGCTAACTGTAATTTTACAAGGCTTTAGGTTCAGTTCGTTTTTTGTATTTCTTACCTGTGATTGTTTGTACAAATCCAAAAACATTTCTGTTCCTTTTAACTGTTTGTGGCATTGTTTACTCACTGTGATTACTAGCGTGACCAGTCTGTACACTTTTAGTTCTGCATTTCATGTAATACTCAACAAATGTGGACAGTTTCGGTCACACAATTTCCTGTTTCTTTATTTTTGTTATGCAATCTTCATACTTACACATGATTGTTTTGTTTATTTGCGACAAATTTACATTAAATTGCTAATTGTAATTTTCTAGTTAGTTTAGCATATTTTACAACTGGTTACCTCTTGTAGTTTGCATAGTTTTTATTCTTTATCAGCACTAGGCTTATTTTAGTCTTTTTATTGTATTTCAGTGTTAAGCGTTCTCTTTTTTGTTCCCGTTCCTATTGTTTCGGCTATTTTCGTCAATGAACTCGTAAATCGTACGCTCGTATCTGTAGTTGCTACGTTGACGATTTTGGCCTTCTTACATATTTTGGTGAAACACTTCACGCGGGGCTGAAGACGCTGCACAAGTGCACGACGTAGCACACGAGCTTTGTGGCGACCAAACAAACACATCGACTCTCTGATCGTCATACTTCTGAGAAATCTCAGTAAACCGTCGACAGACCTAAAAGAGACTTAAAGAAGAAACACTGGAATACCGTCGCTTGCAACTACCCTGTCCACGCGCGTGACAGAAACATGTTCTGCTTGCCAACGAAAATTCAAAGTTTTGACAATCAAACTTCAAAGTTTGCCCGCCCACTTGGGAACGTTTTGGCGTTGAAGGGAAGCAAAGTCAGCAACGCGTACGGGCATTTTGTTTTTTGTATTATTGAAACTAAAAATGAACGATAGGAAATCAATAGAGAAATTTCTGTCGGGCCACCTTGTTTGAAATTTCTGCCTAACTTATTTATTGTAAACGCCATGTCTTCAGCTGCCAAACGGTAGATAAATCAGCCACGATCATTTGCGTAAGTTTCGCCAAAACGTTCCCAAGTGGGCGGGTAAACTTCGAAGTTTGATTGTCAAAACTTTGAATTTTGATTGGCCAGCAGAACATGTCTTTGTCACGCGTGTAGACAGGTAGTTGCAAGCGACGGTAGGCCATTTCCGAATTACCTTTAGCCTCTTTCTCAAAGCTAGTCTTGGTGCTCATCCTTTCATATGAAAATGAGATTTCATTCACATGAAAATTGAAGTCATTTTCATATGAATGGTTGTGCACCAGGCCTCGCTTTGAAAGAGAGGCTTTAGGTAACTCGGAAATGGTCTGACTTAACATTGGTACCGCAAGGTACACGTTCTTTTACACGACTCGGTAGAGGTCGATATTTTGTTTTATAATCTCACTAAATCACCGTAATATCTCAACAATACTTTGTAACAAAGCACTTGAAACACTGAGTGAGAGCTGCGCCCAAGTCTAAGTTCAAATGAGTACAGAAGCATTTAAAGAACACGACAACTCGCCTTCAATCCTCTTCTGAAAAGCAGACGAAGTTTGAGCTTGAAACTTATCTAATTGCGCCGACAGTGGGTTTCGGAGGTGTCGAGATGATGTAGTTATCCACTCGATTGCTTCCGAGGAATCGAGATGATTGCTCGAACATTTCCCGAACTTTTAAACTTACTTACTTAACAGAACCGACAGCATAGTGGATACTATTGCTAAGCAAAAGCAGCGACAAGAATTTAAGAAGGAATCGACCAGAAGTTCGAGTAACAAGCGGACAAAAACTTTGTGCTAAGATTATTTACATCGTATTGCGAACTTCTGTGCGACTGTTTTAAATATCTTCTGAAAAGAAATCATTTCTAACAACACCAAATGTCGAAAACAAATTTTGAAATTCATATGTGAAACACTTGAAAACACTGGTTAAATGAAACTGATGATGAAACTTTATATGTGTTAGCACAATTTCTCTGAACTTTGAAATATATTTTCAAAAGCACGCTGTTTCAGCCAATCAGGGCGCGCGTTATACGGAAACTTTATTATAATTAACAAATTAAAAAGCCTAAGCCGTGTATTACACTGTGACAAGACAAAGACGGGCACTGTTTGAGAGCACGAGGGAAATGTAGAAAATACAAGCCGCGGGCAAGTGTTTTCTACATTTCTCGAGCGTTCTCAAATGTCCGGAGTGTTTTATCACAGTTTAATATGACGCTTACGTTCATTTGCTTATAGAGGTAATGGGGCGGAAAACAATAAAACACGCTTTTTCTATGTTTTATCCTCTTCTAAAACATGGATTTTTCACCAATTAGAGCGCGCGCTTGGTCCTATCCATTTTATGATAGTCTTATGATATTTCTACGTAGCGAGCACTGTCAACTGATTACTTATACATATATATGCATATGTTTATTTCACGTCCCCTTGGGGCTTCTGAGTTAAACATATTACAAGATAAAAGGATATGGAGTAAAATAAAACACAATACAATCAATTCTATGTACAACTAAACATTAAAATTCAGAAGTTTAGATCAAACAGAATCTTTTAAAATAATTTAGCGTGAAGTCAAGGTGGCTGGATTTTGGCCAAGTGTTTTTTTGCGTGTCTATGGACCGATAATAGAGTCGAGGTCCATAACTGAACTCGCGAAAAAAACGAGCGACGCCAATATGCAACATCTTGAACGAACAAACTTGCCCAATAAAGAATTTATTATATGGCTTTCGGGAATGCTTTTCTTACGGGACACAGCGGGTAGTCCCAAGAGAGACGTCATTTTACATTTTTGTGGTTGAAAGGTTGAAAAAGTCCTAGCAGTGAAGATCAATTTTAGAACTAAAATCGAGTTGGGAACGACATTGTACTTTGACAACACGATGATCACTCACTGATGATCTGTTTACATTTCTGAATGGGCTAGTGATACAGTTAACGGCTGCGACCACTTTGTTATAACAGCCTTTAATGAGAATAGCTCAGTCAGTAATTACAGCGGTTTTCAATTGAACTTCTCGAAACTCAAACAAAAGTAATCACAAACAATCCAATAAAACAATGAAAACTCTAAGCAATTCCACGTAGCTGACGGAAAGCATGGGGAAACCTGTGCGAGGGAGTCACCATCGGTTTTGGTTTTACTACTGATTGGATCAACAACGGCTGCAAGTTTCTTTTTAACCCAGTCGTGAAGTGTAGTAATGCAAAACTTATTACTCTTTAACACTCCAATGAGAGCCGCATTGGGCATATAATGAGTCTAATTACTCGTTACTGGAATACCTATTAAAAACGAAGACGTAATTTTATTTATCCGTTAGCGGTGGGATCAGCTCAGCCCGGGATTTACTGTATCACGTTTGCCTTGCTAAATAGGCACTTTTTCTGTCTTTTATTTTACAACACATTATTCGGCTAAAAAGTAACAACGTCTCTCATTCATAAAGACTGTCGAAAGTTTCAATCAGTCCAAGCTAAGACCTAGCAAGTTCCACATTGGCTGTTGGCAAACGGTCCTTGTCGTTGTCGCTGTACGGCAAGAAAGGCAAATACTTGGCCACTGTGTAGTTACTGATGCGATTGAGACCAAACGGCAGATCATAGACCTTAATAGACGCTGTTTCAAACTCGTCACTGTCATCTGATAGATGTTGCCTCCAAGCCTTGAGCCCGCGTTCCTCAATGGTACCAGGAATGGTGTTGTCCAGAATCAATGCAACAAGGCAACCCACCGCCATGCTTGTTTTCAAAAGGACAGAGACAATCTGATCGATTTCTGAAACACCTATCAAAAACATATATGCCGCTATTTTTCGGTTATAGGCTCATATAAGTAGCAAGCGCCAAAAATTAATTCGAAGTACCGCACAGAATAGTAGTTACCCTTCATATGAAGTGTAAATTGGCTTGTAAGAAAACCCTTTATTATACGACGCCGGCTTGGGCATCTTCACCTTCTCTACGGCAACCACTTTACAATTTTTAAAACAATTAAAACTATTCTTAAACTGTTAAACGCTTCAGACTAGAAGAACTTAATTTTAGTGAGTAAATTGTCAGTGGCATCTGGTTGCTTGTAGAAGGTGGTCATGAAAAGGATTACTGTTGATGAGTTATGTGAAGGAAACTTATTAGGCTTTAATGTCAAGTGTGTTTCTTAAAATGGACTCTCTTAATGTCTGTGAAGACTCGGTTTAAAGTTAATTTGCAGTCATGGGTCAGTTGTCACCAGTTTGGTCGGCTCTGTTGTAGTTAGAGATCGTTGATCAGCTTTTGAGATCGGGAATAGCTCTTCGTTAGTCGCAGGCAGTTGATGGAGCGGGTCGGCAGGTTTATTGCCCTTATTCATTTTCCAGTCATGGAATTCAATTTCCAGTCATGGGTCAATTGTAACCAGTTTGGTCGGCTCTGTTGTAGTTAGAGATCGTTGATCAGCTTTTCAGATCGGGAATAGTTCTTCGTTAGTCGCAGGCCGCGAGTTGATGGAGCGGGTTGGCAGGTTTATTGCCCTTATTCAATTTAGTTTACCAGTTATCTTAGTTTACACTATTGCACTACAGGTAATGTAAGATAAACTTCTTGCGTTGGAAATCGTACCTGTGTCAATTGCGTTGGGATGATTTTCCATGTAATGTGGCAGAGCTAATCCAAACACAATGGAAAATCCAACGATGAACAAGTTTCTGGAGGAATTCATGTCAGCAAACTGTAAATTGGAAATCCCAACAGCAGCAATCATTCCAAACATGACCATGAAAACTCCACCAACAATAGGATCTGGAATACTGACGAATAACGCGCCAATTTTACCAAGAACACCGACAACCATCATTACAAGAGCTCCAAACTGGATGACTCGTAGACTCCCGACCTAATAAGACATGACATTGTCAATTGAGATTTGGGCGCAATTAAAAAAAGAATGTTCTCTATTTAATACTTTTTATGCGCTAAGTTCTTGATCAATCAGTGTGAGACTGATTTCGACTGATTGCTCGTTTTCCCATTGCGAAAAAAGGCAAACCTCAGTTCCCTCTACCTTTTCACTGAAGACTGAGATCACACTGATTGTATTAATTGCAATTGTGTACACGCACGATCCATTTCCATTGACGTAAGAAGTAAAACGTTTAACAGCTCAACTAAAAGAAAATCTCAAACAAACTGCAAGAATTTTAAAGATAAACCGTGTGATGGTCGAAGGCTCCAAATAACAAAATCTAACAGGTTGATCATTTTTTATCCTACCAACAGAGATAGTGGATAGCCTGGTCATTTACCCAAGTATATTGTTGCCCCAGATTGAATGAATCGTGACAACCAAAACAGCAACAGCAACTAACTACGTTGCAAAACAAACATGGCAAATAACCAGTGTAAATTGCCTACCTTAGTGATTCCGATGGCTCCAATGTTTTTACTGAACGAGGTTGTGCCGCATCCGCTTCCAAAAGCTCCCGTCAATAGACATCCAATTCCTTCCATCCCAACTCCACGGTTTATGGCGTGTTTTGGCGGTGGAGGTGCTCCTGCTAATCTAGCGCATGCGTAGTAGTCTCCCACAGACTCAATAATTGAGGCCAGCACCCCAGCAAGCATCCCAAACGCCCCTGCGGCACTGACAGTAGGCATTCCCCATTGACCTGCAAATCGATCAAATTGCAACATGTGTTCAACGAAGGAACAGTAATGGACGATAACGACTATAACTAACCTGGATATGGCACTCTGAACCATTTGGCTTCTTTCAACACAGCAGCCCTGGCGTCAGTTCTTGCCATGTACTGAGGAATGCTGGGATCAGAAGGAAAACCTCCCGCTGCAGTGATGATTGCGCAAATAATCCATGATACTACGATTGCTAGAATCACCTGTGTGACAAAGCATGCGACACGTTATGTATGGAGATAAGGTGTAAATAATAACGTCACAAGATATCAACTCATACTCACTGGAAACAATCTAAACAATGGAAAGCGACCAACATAAAAACCTCCCCGTTCTCTGCTATATCCGGGCACTGGAATCTCAATCTTAGTAAGGTACTGTGAAAACAGCGCAATTAAGACGACAGTCCTGAAACAAACAAACGCGCGTGCAAAAGATAAAGAAAGAATTAAGTCGATGATGAAACTGTTCTGACCGTGTTGCTTTAGCGGCTGGAGATGCTGACCAATTATTGAATGATTCAAGAAAATTGAGGCACTGGCAACAAAACAACTAGAGATTCATTATATAATTGGTCATAGTTACAATGTATAGTTATGCTATTATCTAACTAATCTATGAAAATAGCTTTGCAAGTAGAATAGGAAACCTAAAGTCTTATCATTAGAGGCAAAAGCTCATGCAATAAGTCATTCTTGTAAATACTCACGTCATTGAAATTCCCCAGTGATTTCCTTTAAAACGAAAAAGATATCTATTAAACTGAAAAGAGGATAGAATGAAATGTGATAAAAACAAATTGAATTGCTCAGTCAACTTACCCGAGTGTTCCGCAGCCAGGTGGAAGAGTGCCACGCCCACCAGAGTGATTGTAGGTGCAATGGTCAGCGGTCCAATGAAGCGAAGAAGAATCCCAATGAGACCAGTGAAACCGATTGCGACTTGAAACAGTGATGCGACCATTATGGCGCCTTGGATCTAGCAGAGGATTTCAATAATTAAAGACTGATTGATTCTTTAACAAATCTATAAATGTAGGGACGAATGGATAGCGAATAATAAGAATACATGAAAACTACATGGAAAGCTATGATTATGATATCTGCTTACTGTAGCAGAGTCTGAATAAACTTTCAAACGGGCATTGTCGAACCCTACCTCTCTCATGCGAGGTTTCCAAATTTCATCGTTGTTTACTGACGAGCTTTCAGTTGAGTTACCATATTCTTGTTCTTTAAATGGCAAAAAATACTTAAGTAAGAATCTAAATGGAGAAACAAGTCTAATACGCTCTACAAAAACAACTAAGCCCTTCAACTGGGAAACGTCTAGAAAAAGCTGGATTCAAAAAAGCGATTGGTTCAATCTTTTTGAATAACTTTCGGAATTGAACATCATCTGTCTAGGGTGGCCTTACACGGGCCTTGTTGGACGGTCACAAATAGAACGCTAATCTGAGCCACTTGGCAGAAACATGTACAGCACGTTGTCGTTGATACAGAAAGTACAAGAGTTTCCGCTGGGAGAATTTCTTTCCTAATCCAAATCACGAGAAAGTCTTCATGAGTGTGCTCATCCCTCAGTCTATTCTTGGACACTCTCAAAGCATTCATATGCTTGTTTCATCGTTTTACAGGATCTTTCACAGTTTGCCACAGAAATCATTGCCACTGACCTTCAGATTTGGGACACGTCCACTGTGGTAGAGACAAGATGGCAAATGTCGGAGTAATGAAAGAAAACGTTCCTCCTTGTACGATGGGGAGCCTGTAGGTATGACAACATTTTATTCTGGTAAATGATGTTGTTATTTCATGCATGGTTATTCACCCTTGGTAAGCCCAATTTAATTCTCATAATCATCAACGTCATTTATGAAATGTACTGTAACTCCTTGGAAACACTTTTGGTTAACATTAACCTTTACGTGGCAATTAAATACTCATGTATTAACATGTCGCGTTGTTGCATCTCTAGCTTCCTGATTGGCTCGCAAACACCGGCTGTAGTCCTGATTATATTATTAAGGAATGAATAGTTCATGATCTCAATACCTGACTCCAAATGTACACTGTAGCCAGGTCACAAGACCAGAAACGAAGAAAATGGTGCTCAATACTTCGCTGATGACAAGCGTGTTGTTTGCGAAACACATTGGACCACTTAGAATAAAAGGAATTGACAATGTCCCACCCACCATCGTCAGGTAATGCTAAACGAAAAAAAAACAATGTTAGGACACACAATGAGGCCTCATTATTTCCGCAGCTACGACACTTATTATGCATTTACTGTTTCCCCTTTGGTTATTTTGAGGGGCCGTCAATAAAACCAGTCGAGTGTCGAACATTCCGGAAAATGAGGAACAAAAAGTGCAGAATTAGTTCATACATAGCGTGAGTATATCGAGTTATGGATGCACGCAGGAAGTCTGGAGAGGCGCAGACCGAGACTTCCTCAAGCTTTCCAAGTTCACCGATCGGTGTAAATCAGGTGTTTGCTAGAAAGAGTTTGGGAGGCTGGGGACTTTCATACCGCGAATTTTTATTCCACAGACTCAGGGCCTGTTTACATGGAGGTGGGGGACCCCAGGTAGGTGAGGTAACCCGCCTAGCCGTGGTCGAAAAATGGCCAGCGTTTACATGCAAACTTACAACCCCGGGGTCCCGGGGTGACTTTACTTGACGTTGTTGTGTGGTCGCTAGGCATGTAAACATTGAAAATGGCGGACGAACGATGCATTTTGGCGGTCAGTGTTATTTTATCTTTATTTTCTGCTCTCGCTGCAGCATTTCAATGCTGTGGCGTTTTACTGTCACTTTTGATGATACAAAGCCTCCGACAGAGGCAGTTAATGGCCATATTGTTCTGGTTCAATGTAACATGAACTCGACCCCGGCTAGGCGGGTTACCCCACCTCGAGTCGTTTACATGGCAAAATGCGACCCCGGCTAGGCGGGTTACCCCACCTCGAGTCCTTTACATGGCAAAATGCGACCCCGGCTAGGCGGGTTACCCTACCTGGCAGACCGGGCAACCCGCCTAGGCGGGTTACCCCACCTATCATGTAAACATGATCAAATAAAAATGAGAGATTATATGGAGAGGCGGGTTACCCCACCTAGGCGGGTTACCTCACCTACCTGGGGTCCCCCACCTCCATGTAAACAGGCCCTTAAACAGATGTACGATAAGAGACAAAAATGAAGTAAAAGATGCATCGCACTTTTATTCACAAAACAAAATATATCTGGGCCAGATTGTTTGAAAGCCGGTTAACGCTAACCCAAGATTAAAGGTAAACCTAAGTATATATTTTTCTTATAGAAAAATGTTTTTTTTACTGCCTATATTTTGTGTAGTTTAAGAGTATCCAAACTCAAATTTAAAGGAATATATAACCAAACAAACAATATATTAACAGAACATCTTACCGTAAAGTTACAAAACTCAAATCAAAATTCTTGATAAGCCTGGATAAGCTTAAGTGTGCTTTGAACAACCCGCCCCTGAATAGAAACAAATGGCTAATCTAACCGAAAACGGCACAAATAAAAACAGGAACTATATTCGCTAGTCTCACCTGGAAACCCAGCAATAGGCAGATGTGCCATGGTGGATTCTCGTCAATAAGATAAGACAATCCAAGAGCTCTTCGTTTCTTCTGGGATTGTGGTTGAGCTCCGGGCTCGGACATCTTCAAACCAAGATAGAGAATATGCAAGCAATTTAGTGACTCAACTTTTTGCCTCTAAAATCTTCTGAAACTTTGAAAAAGTTATTTTCGTACCTTATTTTGAGTAATGAGGTATTTGACAAAATATGTAACAGGCGTATGTCGAAACAGTTCTTCTTCAATGCGAAGGGCATCGTGATCAGAGGAAGGCGCCCAGATATTGAGTACCCTTTTGTCACGTTAGCTCCTCTGCTTGGGGGGGGGAGAGGGTGGGTAGATTGGGGTCTCCAGGATTGCTCAAAAGATATCGATCAGTCTTTACGTCAGAAACCTCAAATTTTGCTACCGTGATGACTGATTTTGTTAGTGTTTTCTTTCTTTTGTGAGCTTTCAGTTCTACTTAAAGACGCTGCAATTCATACCACTGACATTGTTGAAGCGTAATTTTGACCTGCAGCAAAGTCAACAAGCTGCTAAAATTTGTTAGTCGGTGCTAACATAAAATCTCTCCTTCAAAGCTGATCAGTCCTTGTTTCCCCAACAATCTCGGCTTTGTATTGTATCTAGATAAGTTTAAAAGCCCTTGGTATTGATTTTGCAATTTGATCGGAAAAAAATTCTTTTCGTATCAATAGACTTTCCCCTATCCTTTGCACTGGTGTTATTGAAAGATTCTATTCAGCTCAGAGGATTTTAAAAATTGAGTTAACGAAGACACGAACAAAACAGTGATTTCAGTTTCAATGACGATTTCGACAGAAAGAAAGGTTTGCACTTGATCGCGTGACCGAATCGGCCCTGAAACGCCGGTTCGGACTATCAGAACGCGATGACACTGCCGGAGCATGTGTCCCATTCAAGACTCCACTACATTATTTATATTACTTGAGTTTAGCGCAGCTTCTCAGTTAGCCATACTTAAAAAGAATCACAAAATCAGTGAGACCTTCATCTGGGGTCTGTAGTTCTGTTATCTTAGCCGCATACCTCGTTGAACAATCCATAACCTCAAACCGTTTGCCTTGCGTGAACTTTCAGCTCTAAACAGTAAACGTAAATTGCTCAGGTCTTTAAAGAGTGTGTAAGCTACTGACTTTGTCGTGGCGCATTGTTGCTTGAGTTACCTTAATCTCTTGTGGTGGCATTGCTCTTTCTCTCTCTCCTTTCATGCACACTTCAACGACTCTTCTTGATCTACTAGACTCAGGTATGGGGGTGGGGAGGATGGATCTTGATTACGTAATATTTAAAGGCTGTGATCCAGTAGTTCGACATCACGCACTTGCCCGTGTCTCGACACGAGTCGATCAGTGGTGCGTATCGCCCGAGGTGTCAGTTGCAGTTTTTCTCGTGTGGCTTTATTTAATAACGATAAGTGCCTTGTGCATCTGCGGTTTAAAATTTCGTACGTTTCTTTTCTCACATCGCAATTTTGGAAACCTTACAGTCTATATTTTTACCTTTAAAGGGCCTGTTGCGCTTGGCGATTTGATTCTTCGCTCCTTGCAAAGGGTGAAACGTCGGACAAAGAAGTCTTCAGAGACCGTGAAAATATTAATGTAAACAGCGTTGGTATATGGACGATAGAGCGTTTTTCAAATGAATATCGTAAACCAAAACTTAAGTAATCTCTCTAGGCTCGATTTCCGGTGCTCTCTGGAGTCCTGTCTACGTTCCTCCCCGCCGGAGAAGAGACGGCTGGACACGTAAGCGGCAAAGCATGTCTGTGACATAAATTTTAATGCATGCGGCGTTTCTGGTCGTCGGAAACGTCATCTGATGGCCATCATATACAGGCTCGTAACATTGGTACATGTGCCGTTTTCGCCATCCCTTTTTTAATTTTGGTCTTCCAACCTATTATGTTTCAGGTTATTGTGGGTGAAGGGCATTATATGCTGTGTTCTCTGGAAGAGTTTTAAGAAGAGCAGAGCCATTTGACTGTGGTGTAGCAAATGCCATGTCGAAGGTCACACATGTTGGTCTGCATGGTTTTCGCTGTTAAGTTGACACCCTTTAATGTTTTGCTAGTTAATTCGGTTTGCTTTGGCCGATCTAAAAATTTATTTTTCTGGCTTCGCAAGAGACTGGCGTCGCTTTCCTTCAGGAAGACTATACATTAATATGACTAAGTGTTTAGTCTCTTAAGCTCGATGTTTCGGTCCTGGGTTAGGTTTATCTCTCTCTTTGTTGATATTGTTCGTGGCACCACACGATTCAAATATCGATTCGATCTTACGCATAAGTCTGTTGACTGTTTCGCGAGAGTAGTGGCGCGAGTATTTTTAGCCAATCGTGAAGCGAAGAAATGCAGTCCCAATAACTTTCTGACACTCATGCAAGTGAAAACCTCTCTAAGTGACTACTCAAAAGATATAAGTTATTTAAAGCAGCTGTTACTAAGAAATGTCCTGAGTCCTGGCAAAACTACAAACATGGCTCGAAACGAGGTTACGGCAGCCTTAACAAAAGCCAAAGCATCCTATTTTGAGAGAATGCTCGGCAAAGTTAAGAAATCGAGCGCCACCAGTCGCATAGTACATAAAAAATCCATTGGCCCTCTCAGAAGAAACGATGGCGGTTTGGCTTTGATCGATAAGGAGAAGCACAGCTGATGAATCCGGGTTTCGCCACAATCGGAGAAAACCTAATAACTACTCTTCCATCGATAATTGACAACAGTCAAATGGAGGAATTCGCCTGTTTTACCGATAACAAGAACGTCTTCAATTGTCATCTCCAATCGAACTGTTCTGGAGAAGATCAATAAGTAAAAGACCTCTAAAGCTACAGGACGCGATGGAATCTCGCCCAAACTTTTAAAACTAGCAGGAAACACTCTTGTCCCAGCACTGGTTGACATGTGCAATTGCAGTATCTCCCGAAGCGTTGTTTTCTTCCCGTGGAAAATAGGAAGATTGGCACCGGTTTTTAAGAAGGATGACGAGACAGACTGTGGCAATTATAGACCAGTGCCCCTGCTAAGCGTTCCTAGTAAAACATTGGAAGCGGAAGTTAATGATAGATCGGTGCAACATGTTTTCATGGACAACCAGCCGCTAACTGACAAACAATGGACTTATCGACGCGGATACTCCACTGAGCTTTTATTAACCCACTTGACTGAGATTTGGAGAATGGCTGTCGACTCAGATAATATTGTGGCTGTGGCCTTTGTGGATTTCAAGATGGCTTTTGACAGTGTGTCACATGAGATCTTATTAAGAAAACTTGAAAGAAACTTTGGTATCACAGGAGGCTTGCTAGGATGGATAAAAACTTATTTGAATGAAAGGATGCAATTTACCGTGTTAAACAGAGTTACATCGGATCAGCTACCTGTCACAGCTGGTATACCACAAGGATCGGTACTGAATCCGACCCTTTTCACTATATTTTCCAATGACCTGCCATCTGCTGTACGTTCGGGGTCCCTGTTCATGTATGCTGATGACACCTCTATTTTCTGTATTGGACAATCTATGGATTTAGCCATTGCTTTATTAAACAAGGCTTTACAAGGAGTCTATAGATGGTGCCAGGTAAACCGATTAACACCTCACCCAGGCAAAAGCGAAGTTATGATCATAAGCAAGAAAACCATTATGAGTCCTCTACCACCGTTGCTTCTAGGAGATTCTATATTGTGCATTACGTCACTAAAACTCGCCTGTTGGGAATGACTGTAGACCACATGTGTTGGACCTTAAGAAAAGCTGCGTGAACAAATTAGAACTATTAAAACGCTCTATATTTTTACCTAAAGATGTTTTGAGGAAATTCTATTTTAGTGTCATTTTACCATCGATAAATTATGGCGTTGTTTTGTGGGGTTTGGGTTGTAATTCAGACTAAGTAATTCAATTGAAAGACTGCACTGTAGGGCCTTTTAATTTACCTAAATACATGGCATCTAGTGAAGTAATGGAAACCGTGAATTGGTCAAAAATCAAATTAACTTATAAACTGGAAATATTTAAATTACTGTACGACGCATACAAAAATATACCTGACTGTTTATGTGGAAATATTTTTAATAAACGAGACAACTGCTACTCGCTGCGAGGGCACGAGGTAGCAGCCATTCACAGATACAAAAGTAGATTCATGAAAGACTCATTAGCCTATCGTGGGTCTATATTATGGAACTTGGTGAACTACAATGATAAACTAAAAAACAAGTAATGTAAGCTTCAAGGAATTAAAGAGACGGCTTACTGGCAGGGATTATTTCAAAGACTTTATCTTTGACGGTACAGCAGTCTCTACGTCGAGACACAGAGTCAGCGAATATGTGTACTTTTAAAATGACTACTGTTAGATTTTAGATTACTATTTCTGCTTTTAGCCTTTTGTTAGTTTTGTAGGTATATATTTTTTATTTTAAATTAATCACTGCTGATATTTTAGTTTTTATGGAACTTTTTACATTCATGTATTTCATTGTGACGTAGTTAGCATACACGACCCGACACGAGCTTGTAAGCTTTAAATCTCATCGTGTGAAAATAAAGGTTTTATGTTTTATGTTTATGTCATGTTACTGCTGTGGCCATAAAATAAACATGTCATTAACCGAGCTTGGTCGGCCTGTTTGAGAGGGTCGCGAGTACAAACCGAACGAACCGAACATATAGCTAGCATTCACGACCGAGGTCAAGATTCTGCCATACAGAATGATCAAGCTCGATAAGTAAGATGTTTATGGCAAACAAGAAAACTTTATTTCGGTGAAAGTTGCTTAATGTACTGTACTGAAAATGTTTTACTTCTGAACTTGCAAAAACGTCTTAATTTCGTATTCAGCTGGTGTTTTGATTGAGTTGAACTGACATTTACCAAAGATTGCTCGTTTTGTTCGTCTTTTGGGTTCTTCGCTATCGCTCTGTTAATACAGCGAGGCCTCGGTTTAAGATTTTCCTATGGTGCATGGTTTTGGCCATTTTCGACGACACACAGTATTCTGCGTTTCACACACTCGCTGAGTTTGAACGCACACTGTAAGCATGGAAACTTCATATCTGACAAAAATTGAGCCTCCTTTTAGCAGCGAACAGTGAATACAATTCATTACAAAATTGCCGGTATTCTTTTAGTTTCTTTTTTTTTCAGCTGAGAAACTTGTTCTGCATATGCCAACTATTCAAATGAAATCACAGTAAAACAAGTAAAAGATATTGTTAGAAGTAACAATGGTTTTTCGATTGTTAAATGTTTCGATTTAAGGTGGCTCCCTATAGTTTTTTGACCGCGCGCGAACCCATTTTGAAAATCGCGCGATGGCGCGAGCTCTCAAAACTCTACGCGAAAGTCGCGCGCGAAATCACGCAGTAAAATGCCCACAAACATGGCGTCCAAATTTTCAAAACTTGTTCATCGCAAAAGTTACGTGAATCTCCTCCGGTTTCAAAACAGTTATCGACCAAATAGAAGACCCTACCCTTCTCTGCTAGATTTGAAAGACAAAAGTACGAAGTATGCCGGAGTTTCAGCCTAAGGAACTGATTTGTTCGATCGTCATTGTCCGGTCGCTCGTCGGCGCCAAGAGTCACCCGAACAACAAGAACAGTGCTCGCAATAGTGAAACATTTCGGGGAAATTTCAAAGAATTCCACCCCACAGTAGGTTCTCAACTAATTCGTATGTCGAAGCTATGTCCCTTTCGCGAAGAGCTCGAGGTTAAGTTAAATCTCGTTCCAAGTTCATGTGATTTCTTTGCTAACGATCAAGTTTGAAGCAGAGGTACGCGCGCGTGTGCGCGCGGTTTGGAATTTCACGCATGCTCAAATAGTGATCTTGGCGAATTCCTATTCTGTGACGAATGTTGTGTGACCGAAAAAGTGCCCAACTTTCACGTGAATATCTCCAGTTTTCTTCGGTGAAATTTCTTCAAATTTTGCAGAGCGGTAATTACCGTTTATGCTTTCCGCCTGCCAGTTCATCAAGAAATCTTTTAAGTGGAGCTAAAAAACACAAACTAGCTAAAACCGACGAAACTACCTTTGTAACCCCTATTTTTTTGGCCTTCAGAAGATTCCTCTGGACAAATTTCATGTAATGTCAAAGTTAAGGAAATTTTCACCGAAGGAAATGGAAGAAAATTGAAATAAAAGCAAAATATACACTGTAAACAACCTATCTTTAGAGAGTTTTATTTCCAGGTAAAACCCTGTTAATTTAACAGTGATGGTTCAAAAGAGTAGTTTTGTCTTTCAGAAGTTAATTTCGATAGACTTGAGAGATGTGCGATTAAGAGTAATACGAAAATTCCCGTGGATAGTGGATACTAGCGCGCGCTAAATGAACAGTGAATAACCATATGGAGCCACCTTAGTCGGTGTGTATCAAAACCCTATAGTAAGAAGATCAAGAGAAGGGTCTTGCCTTTTCGGGATCTGGGTATGAGAAAACAAGCTAACACCAAGTATCGAAAGTTAAAGTACAAATTAAAAGCAATACCACCGAAAAAACACTGATTTGTGTTTATCCCATGCCATGGTCATGCGAACACATGTACATCTATTAACCTAAGCATCAAACGAACAAGGGAAACAAACAACAACACACGTTTATTTTCTTTTCTACATGTCTCTACAATGTCGTAGTTTGTAAATTCCAGGTGCTGACATTACAAATTGAAGTAGTGATCGATGTATCACTTTCAATTCTAGCTGACAAACTTAGGGTCAGAGAGCACTGGGCGAGTGAGTAAAATATTGCTTGTATACACAAAAATACGACTTATATCTTCAAATGACCGTGTAATTTTCTATTTATTATATAGTCAAACTGAGTGTTTAAACAAAGAACCGTGAAAGCTAGAAAAGACGTCGCAAATAACCTCACTAGCGAGGATATGGAAAATACGCCTCTTGTGTTCCGGATGTAATTTATAATGGTAATTGAACTGATTGGAAAGCAATTTGGTCTAAAATCATACGCGTGATTTCAAAATCGAACGAGCGGGTAGCGCGCGTTTTATTTGAAATCACAAGTTTGATTTCAGACCAAAATTGCACGACCCGAAGTTCAATTACCACTTTATTAGATCCATTTTTAAATCGCACAATTTAATAGCCTAAATACAGGAACAAGGTTTTGGTCAGGACCAATATTTGTTGAGCCAAGTTGCCAACTGAATTTGCCAAATAATGGCTTTTTTTTGTCTTTTATTTTCCTGCAATGTGATTGGTGAGTTAAAAAAGCCTTAAAATCTGATTGGTTGTTTTGTTTTACTGTCCCATTCTCATTGGCTGAGAAAAATATGTGATTTAGAGCAAAAGATAGTCCGATTCGTGAATAAATCGCATCGCTGAGAACCAATCGCATTTCAAGGATAACCAGTGATTTCAAAATGGATTTCATAAAGTAGGAATTATACGAGTGGTGTGTTCAGTTTTGAGTAAAACTCTTGTGTCTGTACAATAATTGTATGTTATTAGACATAACTCAGCTAACTAGAAGCAAAGGTTCTCACTCTTGTAAGTGGTCAATTTTTTTACACATTCTACAGCTTAGGAGTAACGCCATTTAGCTCCACATCATCCGTTGGCAGGCGATCCTTGTCGTTGTATGGTAGGAAAGGCAAATACTTGGCCACTTTGTAGTTACTGATGCGATTGAGACCAAACGGCAGATCATAGACCTTAATAGAAGCTGTTTGAAACTGCTCATCACTGTCGTCTGACAGATGTTGCCTCCAAGCCTTGAGCCCGCGTTCTTCAATGGTGCCAGGAATGGTGTTGTCCAGAATCAACGCAGCAAGGCAACCCACCGCCATGCTTGTTGAAAACAGGACCGTCAGTATCTGGTCAATTTCTGAGACTCCTGTTAAACACATATGTCGTTAATGTTCGGTTAAAAGCCTAAAAAACAACAATGAACGGACAAATAGCGCAGAACATTATTTTATTCCAAATGCATGTAAATTGGCCAAAAACCTATAAAGGAACATCAATGGAAAAGTTGTGCAAGCGAAACTTAATTGATAAAACTCTTGCCATTGACACTTACAGTACACGGATATTTCGTATTTGCAGTTACCCTTCACTAACATGGTGCCTTCGATTTTTGTTATTCTTAACAAAATAATTATTTGCAAGGTTTAAACTACAGAAAAAGACACTAAAGTTGGGTTCTGCAATGTTTTAACCCAGGCTGAGGGTAAAACTATAATTTGTTCGTTTAGTTGTAATCGTCAGTGTTGGAGGATTATGTTTTAACAACCTGAACAGAGGCTATCATCATAATGAAGGGCAAAGTTATTTATAAGTCTAAAATTTCAAGTCCGGTCCTTGAAATTGACAAAGTTACTGGCCCTTAAGACTGATGCAAAACTAGTTTCCAGTACCTGGTCTGTTAATATAAATTTGGATCCGTGTATTGTTACTCAAAGTTCAGTTGGTCAGGTCTGAAGGTTGCTTTGTTCAGGTCGTGAAGAATTCGTTAGTAAGTTGTTGCTGACATCGACTGACAGCAGCCTTTCTGTTCTAAGTCAGTGTTCCGTTTGTCGTTAAAAAGCATTTGTATTCAGGCAAAGCAATAGGGATTAATATCTTCCACTGTGATTATACCTGTGTCAATCGCGTTTGGATGACCGTTCATGTAATGTGGCAGAGCTAATCCAAACACAATGGAAAATCCAACAATGAACAAGTTTCTGGAGGAATTCATGTCAGCAAACTGTAAATTGGAAATCCCAACAGCAGCAATCATTCCAAACATGACCATGAAAACTCCACCAACAATGGGATCTGGAATACTGACGAATAACGCGCCAATTTTACCAAGAACACCGACAACCATCATTACAAGAGCTCCGAACTGGATAACACGAAGACTCCCGACCTAATAAGGTATAAAGAGTTATTATGTGAGATTACCAAATTCCATACCCAGTAAATCAAATCCTATTTTCTCTTTGAGAAAAAGGGCATACCCAAATCCCATTTTAATCCCCTTTTGAAAAAAAAATTAAATTAATTCTGATGCAACTACAAAGTTATAACGGTTACACTTTGTTTCACAGGAGTGTACCCTTAACTTTACATGGATCACAGAAACAACGCGTTAGGCAGGCAATCTCTGCTCAAATCACCAATAAAGAACTGTGGTTAGCCTTCATGGGTTGTAATCCATTATACCATGCTCCACAAATCTGGTTAGCGTACGCTTGATAGTTTAGGGCATTTTCATTCCTATTTAGTTTAGTTTGCTATATTTTGAGAGCGTTTTTAATAAAACAATTATTCCACTCGCGCTTGTTGGATATGAAATGATTATAGCCAACTCGGCGCTATGCGCCTGGTTGGCTATCTACCATCTCATATCCAACGCGCGCTCGTGGAATAATTGTTAATTATCCCATCAAGATAAATTGCATGTTCATAGCTTTGTCACGTGCAGCTTTCACAGAAGGGTGTACCCAAATACATTTTTGTTAAAGCGTAAGAGTAACAACCAACATTGTAAATGACCCGGGCAAATCATCTACCTTTGTAATTCCGATAGCTCCAATGTTCTCACTGTACGAGGTTGTACCATTTCCACTACCAAAAGCTCCCGTCAAGAGACATCCAATTCCTTCCATTCCTATTCCGCGGTTGATTGCATGTTTTGGCGGGGGAGGTGCTCCTGATAATCTCGCGCAGGCGTAGTAATCTCCCACGGACTCAATAATGGAGGCCAACACCCCAGCAAGCATCCCAAACACCCCTGCAGGACTGACCGTAGGCGTTCCCCACTGACCTGGAAAGATATATCACGTGTTAAACAATACAAGCACAAGAAAGCAAGATGAAGTCATTTAACGCCAGTTACTTCAACTAACCTGGATACGGAAATCTGAACCATTTGGCTTCTTTCAGTACATCAGTCCTGGCGTCAGTTCTCGCCATGTACTGAGGTATGCTGGGATCAGAAGGAAAACCTCCCGCTGCAGTAATGATGGCACAGATGATCCACGCTGTTGCAATTGCTAGAATCACCTGTGTAACACATGACACAAGGTTAGTCCAGAAAGAGGTATACAAAATTACACTTCGAAATGTTTAACGCGCTATACTCACTGGAAATAATCTGAATAATGGGTAGCGGCCAACATGAAAACCTCCCTCTCTGCTATATCCGGGCACTGGAATCTCAATCTTGGTAAGGTATTGTGAAAACAGCGCTATTAAGACGATAGTCCTGAAACACAAACACACGCACAAGAAACGTAAAGAATAATCAAATAGACAAAGTAGATGGTATAAATGCTTCAATATCTGGGCTTTTACATCTGTCAGCAACTCGAGACACAGAAAACTTTAATATATTCATGATAAGGTACTCAACAAAATATGTAGCTTGTGATTGGTCACTGATTGACGAATACGTGACCAAGTAAGGGGGTAAAATTAGATTACAGCATGCAATACAAAATTGTAGCGCCAACTAATTTTGGAAAACCAAAATGGAGCCAATCGGTTTGCCTTTTCAGACCATAACAAAAGCTACAACACCTTAATTTAATGAAATGAAAAAAGTCAACCCTAACCTAGACGAATACGAGCAAAAGTACTTGGACAAAATTTACAATTGTTCTAAGCAGTGATAGCTCTAGATCGATCCTGAAAGTTTGAAAACTATTCATCTTACACGTC
Organism: Micromussa lordhowensis; assembly: GCA_964020085.1. Taxonomy (NCBI): domain Eukaryota; kingdom Metazoa; phylum Cnidaria; class Anthozoa; order Scleractinia; family Lobophylliidae; genus Micromussa; species Micromussa lordhowensis. The sequence goes on from OZ026601.1 coordinate 19,178,861, forward strand.
TAGAAGCCCTCTGTTATACATGACTAGTCGTTTCGTCAGTCAAAGTTGTGGACAAAAGATTGAATTGTACGTGAAGGACAATGCCAAAGAGTACGCGACTTTCGAAGAAAGGCCTACGAAACAACGCAAGGCGGAGTATTCCGTCGGAAATGTCGCTATTGGCGGTCACAGATTGTCAGGTGAATTTTCAAAGAAGAGTCAGAAGAAGCTCAATCGATGACCTCAAAAGTGACTTGAGAAGAGTCCCTTTTACCCAAACACAAATATTTGGTGCAAGAAAAGCTGCGTGAACGTCATCATCAGGAACATACCAAACCCCTGTAAACCAGCAACATGGGACTCGACATTCACACCGCCAGAGGGATTGTGGTAAAGAACCTCAAGACAGAAAAAGTTGAGAGGCCATCCATCATGATTCAGTTGACTGGTAACCTAACTGAGAAGTCTCTTAACGACTACTACGAAATAAATGAAAGGGACAACCTCTCAGCTGTTTATCAACTTAAAGTCGATGAAGCCAAATTAACGGTCTTAGGGAGTATATGAAGCTGGCAAATTAAGATATTCGTAAGAGGAACTCATAGTTTGTTGTTAAGCATTATAGTTTGTTGGTAAGTGAATAGCCATAGTTTTCTTAGTGTTTCGTAGTTTGAACTCAATTTGGCTGGCTTTCAAGCTAGAATTTTTGGACCCTTCGCATTCTCCAGCATTCTGTAACTATCTGTTATGCTGCTTGCGAAAAGTAAGGAAGCTGTCGCAATCCTCGTCTCCAGTTTGTACTTGTTTTTCGTTGTTCAATGCTTGAAGAGTACGATTTGATATTGCGATACGAAGCCCGAGTAAACGCTCTTGGAACGACTAGTTAACGATTTTTCACACTTATTAAAATCAAAGTGGCTGTGAGCCACTGAACTCGGATAATAATTATGCAAGGCTAAGAATAGACTTGAACACGAGTCCATTCATAGCTTATGTTCAAACGTAGTCGTTCGAAATTACATCGAGTTGTACAGCCTCCCGCTACTCCAGCTCCATTGAGTTCGTGACGAATAGCACCATTGTCAAATATCTAAACAGATACACGAATGCACAAATGAGAAACATTTCCAGAAAAACAACAATTCACCTTCACCTGAACGGGCTCAGCCCCAACTTATTTCAAGGATAAGCTTGAACTAGCCATCGACTCGTACGACTTTTGCGCGACTGTTTTTACTTGAGCCTGCTGTTCTAACCACCCAGCGTTTCTGTAGAAACTAATATAATGAATATTTTATTCCGATGTGCCGCAGTGGAGTAGAAGGACTCCCGAAACGCGAGAAATTTTTCTGTTATACAAAGGTTGCATCTCTTCGTCACATCTTTTCCGTAGTATAGTGCTCGATACATTAAAGTAGACCGTAACATAATAGATTGAAAATAGAAAACAAACTACACTTTCATTCCGACAAGCCTGTTTCGTTGTTCTATATTTCGATGGTGCTAAAATTTCCTTAAGATTACATTTACTTCGCTTACATTTGTAGCAGCCACCATTTTCAAAAGCTGTTTGTTCTTCCATAATTTGTTCTATATTTCGATGGTGCTTACTTTTGAAAATAGTGGCTGCTACAAATATAAGCGAAGTACATGTGTAAGGAAATCTTAACACCATCAAAATAAAGAACAAAAGAAGAGCAAACAATCGTTATAATTTTGTCATAGTTATGTTATCAATCAACTAATATGCGGAAATATTTTGGCGCAAAGCTTCACATCACAGCGAACTTAAGATGAGTAGTAATTCTTATAAAGACTCACGTCATTGAAATTCCCCAGTGATTTCCTATCAGAAAAATAACAAAGAACCAGTCAATTGAATTGGTTAGGGAATACAGCCTAATGTGATAAACAATATTTTATTTTTCAATTAACTTACCCGCATGATCCGCTGCCACGTGAAAGAGGGCCACGCCCACCAGAGTGATTGTAGGTGCAATGGTCAGCGGTCCAATGAAGCGAAGAAGAATCCCAATGAGGCCAGTGAAACCGATCACGATTTGAAACAGTGACGAGATAATAATGGCGCCTTGGATCTAGTATCGGAACAAAAAGATGTGAGATTATATATCATATTATAAGTTAATTTATTCTCTCATTTAGATTAGGTCTTACTAATAATCTATTGGAGGACAGATGTAAAGATGAAGTCATGAACAACAATAGGTTCCATGTTGCCGTGTGTCTTTTCCGGTAATAGATCACAGATAACGTCGAAAGTAAGAACAAAAAACGTAGCACACGAACCGTTAGAGTCACTGATGTTCTTACCAAATTTTCACGTTTTCTGTGATTTATTACTGAACAGACACACGGCAACATGGAATCTTTAACAAAATGATCAAAATAGGATTGCATGGATTGACGGGTGACCATAAAAACATAAAAAATGGAAACTATACTGAGGATTCTGATTACGATAGCGCTCTCTATAACAAATTAAGAATAAACTCAGTTAAAACAGGTCTTTTCAAACCCTACCTCTCTCATGCGAGTTTTCCAAATGTCGTCATTATTGGTCGCAGAGCTA
>OZ026601.1:19186429-19193929 GCA_964020085.1 Micromussa lordhowensis
CAAGTAATGCTAAAGAAAGAAAGCAATGCAGGTCAGGACAGATGGTTTTCTTTCGATAATCTTGCAGCTACAACATTACTCAGTAATCCCCCTAATGTTATTTAGAGAGGGAAGACTAACCAGTGTCACGCCATCGTATTTAACTTCACAACCCACCCAATCAGTAATAGCGGTCACGCATGACTGTGTAGCAACGTTCGTCTAAGTGGAGCTAATCTGTTCGGATAAAAGCCCACCAGCGTTTGAAAGTCGCTTTATCGTCTTGAACTGTCTTCTTGTTAATCAGTTACGACCAATCTTGGCATGCAGTGTTAAGTTAGTATATCAGTTCCCAGGGAAATAAATGTCAGTACAGGTATGTTTCATATATTTTAAACTGACCGTGCCAATGTTATCCGATTGAATAAATTGTTAATTAAAACAGGAAGGAGAAAAAACTGCAGATCTAACAAAGATTGCCTACTATTCATCAGTCTTACCTGGAAACCCAACAGAAAGCAAGCGTACCATGGCGGATTCTCGTCGATAAGGTAGGATAAACCAAGAGCTCTTGTTCTCTTCTGGGGAAGTTGTTGAACAGCAAGCTCAGCTGTCTTCTATGCAGGATAAAGAACGTGAGAACTATGCAGGCAGGAAATAACTATTGAAAGTGACTTCTAAATGATGCTTTTTGACATTTTTAACGAGTTATAACGTAGCTAGAGGGAGGTATGGGAGTTATTTGGGAAGAAATAATTCACTCGCTCGCTCGGTCAGTCAGCCAATTAGTCGATGGATCGCAAACTTTTTTGGTGGTAATTTCGCCGACCTAGATAACGACTTTTACCCGACCGTTGTGAATAAAACGGCTACCAAAACGATGAACTGATCTGTCGCGTTTGTAGTGGAATAAGTGCTTCCAAAATAAAAACTATTTGTTATATGACAAAGGTGAATGTATAATTCGATCCGTCGGATGATAGTTTTTTTTACCGAAACTTTGCCACTGACCTTCCAACCGGCCACCTTTAGATTGTCCACTTTGCCAATTTAACATGCAACTGAGAATTATTCATGAAGAAAAACATATCTAAATTCACAGTTATTTATAATTGTTCGAAAACCTTAGCGATTCGTCTTTCTGGTCAGTCTGGGGCCTGCTCTTGTGTGAATAATTTTCATGTTCTGATTCAAAGAATTTTTTGGTGCTATGAGGGAACGAAGATATTTGTAATAACTCAAGTCCTACGTTGATATCAGAACATCTCTCGGCTAGCTAGGGTAATGAGATATAATCAAATTAGAATTTGGTTTCATTTGATAGAACTGAATTAAGTTGATTATTTATAGAGTGTGTGCGGGTGACGTCATCAAATTCTCAAATCCAAAACTAAAGAGCCACTAAATGTTTTATCTCATCAGGCTTAAGAGGTTCCAAATTTAGCTCTGTTTACAACTTTCCAGCTCAATAGCATCCTTCGTTTGGAAACCATAACATTTTGAATTTCGAAGTTATGGCGGTGCGTGACATAATGCGAAGCTCGCTTTTGTTGAAAAATATACACTTATCTCGTGATTTTCGTCCATTTTAGGAGTTTAAGTATCAGGAAAAGTGTTTTTGTAAATATTTTTTGGTTCGGTTTAGATAATCAGTTGACTAGAGAGTCAAAGTAAGTTCCAGATGTTTACACTATTTACTGGCCGCCATGTTGGGGGAGTAAAGAGGTCCTCCAACATGGCGGCTCCATACTACGCTCTGTAATTTTGTGCGGAACATTTCGACGAATATCTCAGCTTTGGGACAACGCACATAGCTTAAACTTGGAGAACTGTCTTCTTTATTTATCGTCTACAATATCACAATTTTTTGACTTTGTCCGTTGCATAGTTTTTATTTTATTTTTTATTGCGTGACAGCCGCACACACTCTATAGTTATTTACAAATAAAGTATTGTATACGTAACACCGTTGAAACACGTCCTTATAATATGTCTTTCATACATTTTACATAAATTTACATCTTACCCTTGTCCGTTTCTCCGTTTCCGTGGAGACAGGTTGAGAGGTTTTATGTGCCACTTGGCACGAAGTGGACTGGTTGTCCGTTTGAAATATCACGAGTTGGCTCAAAATTCTTTTGATTACTTCCAAATTTAGAATGATGAATTACTTTGAAGAGATATGTAACATCCATTTGGTAAATACAGTATTTTTTCAAAGGAAGAGCAGGGAACGGCGAATTGGTGCCCAGAGGAAGACACTGGATACTGAAGGCCCTTTGGTTCACATTCCAAGCAATTTTTACCGGCGCTAACGGTAGGGACGCTTGCAAGCGTGACGGCGATGCCAAGAACAATCTCGAAAGAACAACATCCACTGGAAAACTACTTCATATAATTCACCACTCACGTTCTCTAGTTAGCGCAAAATATGGTCGTTTCACGGCAAAGGACGACAAAAAGATATTGCTATTATTCTACTGTTCCTTTAAGGGTATCAAGCCATTCATGTGAGATCTTACATGACCCAAGGAGGAAGATGAGTGACATTTCAGGCTATAGGTCAGTATGTTGCCAGTCAGTTAATAATCAGTTCCTGAAGGACTCTAATTAGGGCGGTTTTCCTGCAATTATAACGCCTCTTTTATAGCTTTAGTGCACTCGTCAAAGACGTGGGAGCGTTGTGACATTTCGAGTCGCCAACCTTATGATAGCGCGCGCTCACCAAAATTTTACTTCATTGTTTTGCAGGTGACGGCCACGACGTTATGCATGAGGGTGCGCACTAACAATACGCGAATAAAGAGCCATCGTATTGATCATTAATTAAACCTATCGTTTAGCCGGCTTCACGCGACATGTCGGTTGCTTTACTAAGATTAAGTTTCGATTTGCATAAGCTGTCGTGCTACACGTTTGTATTCACATGCTTGCTAAATTTAGTTGAACTGAGACACGCATAGAACAGTGCCAGATTTGTTTCGCGACAAGTTTTGTAAAGAGAACGAAAAGTGCTCCTAGGAGAAGACACGTCTCGTTTACTTGCGCGATAAGAACGAGTTAATATTCTATTCAGAACACTGATCATTATTCATGCCAGTTGAACGTGGTTTAAAACAAAGAATCATAAAAGAGCGAGAACTTTATTTGTGATGCCACCTTTTGATGTCCTAGTACGTTGGCCAAAATTATCGCTAACCTCGCTGTCCTCGCAGAGCTCCGGCGCTGATACTTTGTTGGGGCAAAGGCCGAAACAATAAACTCATATGCGTCCCAGCGGTTTAGCTAGCACACTTATGGACACTGGATGATGGACTCTTCCATTAGACGTTGGAAACTGTACATGATCGGACAATGAACTCAAAGATCGCTGACATTGCTCTGGGTTACTTCTAAGTTGAAGACTTCCACTTTTCTTAGTACGTTAATTGTTATAGAGTGTCGTGACTTTTCTTTAAATTAGTACCACTTGACTTACCTGGTTCTCTTGTAGCTCCATTCCTCTTTACTTTAATGCAGAAAACGACACCTATTCTTGATTTAATGCACAAGATTCAACTTTTGTTCTTGAAGCGAGCCGGGCACAGAATCAGTTAAAACTGAAATCAAAATAACGGCACGTTATTTCATGGACACAGTTAATTAGGCAGGCTGCGTCATTTCTATGAATATTATGTAACCTAGGGATATTGTAGCACTCAAGGTCAATTATCATCACGTGAAGACATACACAAACATAAGTAAATATAATGTTGCCGCAGTGAAAATAGAAACAAAACAGTATCAAATTCTAATGCAGCACGAGTAGAGAAATCTTAAAAGTGCCCTCAAGATTTCGTAAAAGCAATGTTGCGTGAACATTTACTGATGTTAAATCAATAGCTGAAAACTCATTAAACAGGCTTGAAACCGTATTATGGTCTATCATATTCAGTTATTACTGCCCCCATACACGCGTGCTCATTAATTCCCATTACACCTCTCGACCTCGTATCAATATTTATGTAAAAATATGTAATGTCCGTGAGAAGTAAATTAAAGAGTTTTCATCATGATCACGGTTCATTTCATCAAGGGCGTAGGTATCCGAGAGTGACGTCAAATTGTTACAGTTATTTAAACCACAACAGTTAACGGAAGCTCCTTACGGATGGCGGGGGTTGTTTGTGGCTGAATTAAATTTTAATTTTAGCAGAGTAACTTCGATCTTTCTTGAGTACGTCAGGGAATCTTTAGAGGCAGGCGACGTATCTAAGAATGATCGAAGCCACTGTGCTAGAGCTATCAGGGTATTGTTCCTTTTTTTCGCGAGACTCAAAACTCGACAAATTAATTACCCACGAAACATTTTTTCGCAAAAAATAATTAACGAGCTGTGTTGCTAAGAAGGGAGAACGCAGAAGTTGCTGGAGTAGTAAAGAGTGAGTCAGCTTTTCTTCTCGATTATCCACTTGAAAAAATTGGCAATGTCATTAAGCTGTAAGCACAAATAGACGGTATCATGTGCTCTGTATAGCTCTGCTTTGTTGCAACGGAAAAAGTCAAACAGTTTTTCAGTTGTTTTGTCATGGAAACTATCGCTATGCAAAATTGAAATCAGTTGTGCTAATTCTGAGACTAACTGTTTGTCAACAAATATCAGTTTCTAGACAAGTTTTGAGGAATTTAGCCTTCTTTAAATGTTTCTTTCTGGCCAAATCGCGAAATTTAGGTTCCACGAAATATGCCCGTTTCATTTTCGCGAAATTAATTTCCCGCGAAAATAAGTAACAATAAGGTAAATTTTCACCCAACCGAGTCTCGTCCTAACTGTGTGATGCACGTAGGTTCTGCAGTACATTTGATGGCTTTGAATACGAACAAGACAAGTAATAATTACGATTTAGTGCTAGGTAATTAATTGCTTGGCCATACACCTTCACATATAAAAGAACTGAGCTTAAAATCGCATTGCTGACATAAAAGAACTGAGCTTATTAATTAACTTTACAGGAAAGAACTGAGCTTGTTAATAGACAAAACTCCTGAGATCGCCTTGGAAAATTGCCGATTTTTCTGCTTAATCTTACTCGTAGACCTATTCAAACAAAACTGCCAATGACGTTATTCACATAAAACAACTTAGAAACATCAATACCTCTACAAATATTATCTGCACTGTCTTGGACTTGAAATCTGTAGCAATATCGCTGGTAACCCACCTCCTACACAGACCGTCTTTGCGCTTCTCGCGACTACTTCGTCTGCAGCGTTGGAGGCTACATCACTTGCGGTGTTTTGGCACTTTTATTGCAGACTAACTAATCCCTGGATCAGTGATCAGTATTAAAGGATTGGTTGTTTATTAAAATATGGTCCTATGAACTGAACTTCAAATCCATCTGATCAACACGTGGCGCCGTTAGCCTTGTCGGTCGCCTGGAGTTTTCTTGACAATAAAGAAACAAAAAAAACAGCCTACGTCATTTTCTGAGCATTGTTCAAACAGCCCGGGGCACAATCCATGAAAAATGTTCAGCACACTGTCTCTCTAATACTTCCACAATAAAGCAGCTACAATTTTCACTGTGTTTAACATTGGACTCCTTCAGCAATTCCAAACAAAAACACCTCAGATACCACCTTGAAAATAACAAAAACACTCATAGCTCGGCCGAAATGAAACGTTCTGCATCGAAGTTTGATGTTAATCTATTAAATAACATCAGAATACTAAGCATCAGAGCACCTTCAACTGTTTTGCATATATATTAGCTGCAAGATTTAGCGCTCACGCTAAGCACTGCGTCGACGGTAGTGCTTGGAAGATTCTTGAGAGGTATGGGAGAAAGGTCATCAAGTACCGTGGCCCATAGGGGACATGCCATATTTTATTTTATCTCGCGATAGACTGAAATATCGCGCGATAAATTGTACTTTATCGCGCGATAACTTAATTCATCGCGCGATAAATTCAATTTTATCGCGCGATAATTTCAATTTTATCGCGCGATAATTTCAATTTTATCGCGCGATAATTCAGAATTTATCGCGCGATAAAATTGAATTTATCGCGCGATAAATTAAGTTATCGCGCGATAAAGTACAATTTATCGCGCCATATTTCACGTCTATCGCGCGATAAAAATGGACCACCGTAATCAAGTGTTGCTCAAGTTATGTTAAGTAATAATTACTAACTGCCGAATTCTTTTATTTTACATACACAGCACTCTTACAGAGAAATCAGTTGCAATTTGCATAACGAGTCACCGCATTATTTTCCTTCCCATTAACGACATTGGCTGTAGACATTGGCGAGAATTCATATATTCGTCGGTGCGAGCAAGTCTTGGCACTCTCTAGCTCTTAAGGTTGCGGTTTGTTGACCATTGTACCGCCTTACAGGTGATAATTGACTTTTTTTTAAATGTTGCATAATTTAAAAAAAAAACTAACTACGTGCTTCAGTGGGGTGGAAAAACGAATAAAGGATTGTAGAGAATGTGACAATAAAATAGATTGCCCCCGGCAAACACAGGCGGTGATTGAAAAAACAGTGACCGAAAATAATATTAATCGAAAATATTCAGCGTTGGATTTCACAACCATTAGTAACGCCATCATTTAATCCGACACGATCCTTCAGTTTGCGTTGCCGAGTGAACGGCCATGATTTAAATGCATGCTGGTACGTTGTTCCTTCTATGCCTATTTCACTGCTCACGTTCTGTCAAGCGTCGCAGTCAAGCGTCGCAGTCAATTCATCTGAACTGATCACTTATGCCGGTTATACCGTCATGACGTAATTATACCAAGACATGGCTGTTTGGGGCAATGTAGTTTTTGCATTTGTTGACTCACATTAAATAAACGCTACCGTGATAAGGTCTGTTCGCGTTATATATTGACTTTTGAGCCTTACCCCAGTCACTGCATCAGAAAGAACTACTCTTTTTTGAGAGTGGAAGTCGAGGGACGCCGTACACACTGTGGAAATATTGTAGTATGGTGTGGAAAACTAACAGGTTTTGGCCTCTGGGAACTGATTACCAGCACCTGAGAGCTTGCCAAAAATCTTGGCCTGAGAGCTCTAACGGCGTAGGTGAAAGCGGAAATAAACGCTTTAATTTTGCAAACAATGCTTTAGCGCAATACGTCACAGAATCAGGGAGATTGACGGTCAATAGTTTTGGAAAGGCAACCGGGACGTTGTAGCCAATTGCACCGGCACGGAAAGCCTTTTTATCCGGCGCTTTATCCAGAGAAGCAGAAGCAACAGAAAAACCAACTCAACCAACTTTTTTACCTGTGGAATATACCTCAGAAGTTACACTTACCAGTATTGTGCGCTACTTGAGAATTTGTCGGCTTGCAGCAGTACGGTTTGCGTCACTTGCAGACTTTAGCACCTACACTGTTATTGATCTCCTTTGTTACTCAATACTGTTACTCAATACAAAGAAACACTTACTTGGTCAGCATGTGTCACCCTCGATCCTAGGCTCTCTCTCCTTTGCTTGCCTTCATGTTGGGTCAAAT
>OZ026601.1:19201429-19231429 GCA_964020085.1 Micromussa lordhowensis
TGGCGGATATTTGTGTGGCCTTCCAACGGGTTTGCGAGACTTCCAAAATCGTCGATTTGAATCCTTTTCAGCGAGAAGCTATAGAATATTTCGTGAAGAAAAATGTGCTCGTCTTTGTTAATCTACGGATACCAACGTGACCTTTCAACGATTATCTGGACGTTATCGGCAAGAAGCTGTAAAGTATTTAATACGTGAAGAAAAGAATGGACATGCTCGTACACGGACATTCATTTGTATGGCTGGTTTCTATCAAATGCTGGAAGCCTGCGGAAAGTCTACTTGAAATGATCGCAAAGCGCAAAAACACTAGCGTGCAGCTGAGCGTGTCCTTTCATTAAGTGTGTGAGACAGTTACGATAATCTGTTTAAATCCCCATCGAGAAACTATAGTTTACCTTTATTTCATGAGTTTACCTTTATTTCATGTGAAAAAGATGAAGTGCTCGTAGATCTACGAACGCGGACTGGATTAGCTATAGAAAAGCTGCATAGTAAATTTGAAAACGTTGACGTTGCCGTACGTGAGAATGCAACAGTTCGAGTTGTACTTCTCGCCCCAAGGGAGCCTGTTCAGTTTATTATTAGCTTTTAATTACATAATAAGCCGACGCCGATTGGCTCTAAAGTAATTTTCACGTGATCTACAGCTGATCTTTGAGTCCAAACCGGGACACAAGCAAACAAAGGGAAAGGAATGCCCCCTTGGCTTCAGCAGACGTTCGTGGGGGAGGAATATTGCGTGACGAGCCCAAAGAGCGTCTGCGTAGGAGGCTAGATCGGCTAGAGCTGGAGGGATACACAAGCTCACGTGACAAATAGTTTCCCGCCATCAACACTCACTTCAGAAAGGCGCCGCGATGGCGTCGAAGAATTATGACAGCTGAAAAACTGCACCCTGTTTCGGTATCTTATATTTAGAATGTCTGCTACAGAGTCGGGCAAGAGAGAATCCTTTTGCGAAATAGTACATGCTACCGAATAATTTTCAGTTTTTTGTTACATCGACGTGGCGGTCCACTCGGGTCCTATTAAACAGGTTTGTTTTTTATCTTTAAAAAAAATCAACATAAAAGCAGTTTCAAATTCACGTCATCGGCCACGCCATGTAAATAGCCCACTGGTCATTCATCGCCTGGAATTCTTAACAAGCTTAGTTTGCTACAACCTGTTGTTCAGTTTACATGATTTCTCGGTAATACTTGTAATGCAAGCAGGAGAACATGAAGAGTAAGATAACCGTAATCCTACATGTAGGTTGCATTCTCGAGGTAAATCCCTCTCAAGTTATTTTTAGATACCGCATCCAGTATTCCCACGCGGGTTGCGTAGAGAGTAAAACAGCTTGGACTGTCCACGTGAGTCTACTTGAGGACCCTCCTAGGATGATTATCGAGCTGGGAGTGTTCTAAAAATAACCTGACAGGCATTACCTTGGGACAGAATTGGGAATATTTTAAAAGGCCTTTATGGGGATTTTCTCTGTTTCTCTTCATTCTCTCTTTATAAAAATGATTTAATATTAGGTTTTTTCAAGTTTAAGTTTAAATCAAGAGCTATCTTCAGCACACACGATGATGACGATATTACAATTTGATGTCGTACACGTCGCATTGACTATGTTATGCCAGGAAAAATAACAATTTTGGCAGGAAAAGCTTTGCAGATGACAAAATGGCGCCCGATACCGACCACACCATACGAAAGTCGGTTAATGACAATTTGACCTAATTAAAAAAAATTACCTTCCTCGCTGTCCCTTATCAATAATTCAATCAGCTACTTCAAAGAAACATTTCCCTTCCATCTTAAATAGGCTTGAAAGCATCCCCCTGCAAGCGAAGAGTTTTCCACATTATGGCCGCGCAAATTGAGCCAAGAGCAAAACAATCGGTCAGAAGGCGGAAAACTCTTGGCTCCTACGACAATATTTGCTATGCAGGCGACTCCAGTTTGCACTGATTAATGTTATTCTACAGATGAGAGTTAAAGTTTTGCATTTCCATATTTCGTCTGCTCTCTTGCTCGTCACCATTGTAGGGCAGAAAAGGCAAATACTTAGCTACTTTGAGGTTACCGAGGCGTTGGAAACAAAACGGCAGATCATAGACTTTAATAGAAGCTGTTTCAAACTGTTCATCACCGTTATCTGACAGATGTTGCCTCCAGGCTTTGAGCCCGCGTTCCTCAATGGTACCAGGAATGGTGTTGTCCAGAATCAGTGCAACAAAACAACCAACTGCCATGCTTGTTGAAAACAGGACTGTTACTATCTGGTCAATTTCGGAAACACCTATTGAAAATGTTGACGTTAGTGCCTTGAAAGGGGTTTAGATCTCATCACCTATTTATAAATCGTGATCGATTGCCTTTACACAGCATCATCAAAGTTTATCATGTCTCCCCGTGTCAAAGACACTGCGCAGCTATCCTGTAATGTTCAGGGTTAATTCAGAGAGGATATTGCACGGTGGCGAGAAAATATGAATTTTATGTTCGAGTGGCAAGAAGATCTCCGAAGATTCTCCAAAACTTGTCCAAAGGTCAGACGAACGTTGCCGAACATTTCCCGAAAAGTTCCGAAGATACCCGAAGATTGACGAAGACTTTCGAGGAAGACCCGAAGATGTTTCGATCATACACCAACGAATTGAAGTACAATTTAAGAGACAAACTTGATCATCATGCCACTCGAGTCCCGGATGTGGTTTCGTATGAATTTTACGAGTGGTGTATTTTCCAGTAAAACACTCGTGTCTATATAATAATTTAGAATATGTCTTTTGAATTAAAAGGTCGAGACAGCAGAAAGCAAATCGTTATTTTTACGAAGATTACGACATTTTTTAATCTAAAACACATGTTTCGATGTTACGAACATCATCGTCAGTTACATAATGTTTGAAAAACCGTTGGACTTTATAACAACTAGGCGAAACATACATGATTAATTATGATTAAGTGACAAAAATAGATTACATATTTGAGTGAGTTACAAGGTAAGAAAAATACAAAGCCTAAAGCGTAAGTGTCAGGTTGATGTGATGAACTTGTTGGTTTAAATTAGGCTTTTCCCAATTTATATGCATAGCCTCCTTAAGTTTAAGCTGAAATTTAGTAGGGGCGGAATCAAGGATTTCGAAACAATCCGCAGAGCAGGATTGGCGACAACGTTCTGAGCTTTGTAAGTGTTTGAAGATGTGTGAGGACTTGTCTGAAGAGAGATGTTCACGGACACGTGTGGAGAAATGACGACCAGTTTCGCCGATATAGCAAGCATTACAGCAAGCACAAGTAAATTTGTAAATGACGTAAACGAAGTTCTCTTGGGACAGAATCCTTCAATGAAAAAATATTTCTTAATTTAAACGTGGTAAACACTAATTTGATGTCAAGATCATTACAATAACGATTTGCAAGGCGACGTATTTTGCTTTGAGCTACAGAGGAAAAGCGCCCTAAATAAGGTAACTTATAATAGTATTGTTTACCCTGTAAAGTGGCAATAGAGGAAGGAGGTGTTTGAGTGGAGCCATATCGGTCAATGGCTGTGTTCAAATATCGATAGACGCATTTATCGATAAGATGAACGGGGAAAAGATTCTTGCGCAAAATGAAAACTAAGTTCACAATGTCCTTGTGAAAGCTCAACCAAGTATTGTTGACTTTAAAAACCCTGTCAATTAATGTCCTGATAAGACCGATTTTGTATGAAAGAGGTGCGAAACTGAGGTAATTGGTGAGCAGACCCGTGAAGGTCTTCTTACGGAAGGTACTAGTGACAACAGAACCACGGTGAGTATTATCGATTAAGACATCCAAAAAGGGCAAAACATGATCAATTTCTTTCTCCATCGTGAAGCGTACGTTAGGATGTTGACTATTGATATAGTCGAAAAATGCAATGGCGTCCTGTTCTGAGTGGAATAAACAAAACGTATCATCCACATAACGACGATAAAATAGAACCTCAGGACCTTGATATTGCTCTAACCAGATCTTTTCATCGTGACCCATAAAGAGATTGGCGAGGACAGGAGCTAAGGGTGAACCCATGGCAACCCCATCAATCTGGTCATAAAAGGAACCTTTGAACAAAAAGTGAGTTTCTGCAGTAGCAAATGAAAGAAGACGTTTGAGATCAGAGGGGGTAAGCTTGAGGTCAGGGTTTCCCTCAGAGATGTACTTGACCGCTAAGTCAATACATTGCAAGAAGAGTGAAACATGTCTGGGGAAATTATATTCCTTCAGATACATGACATTTAAAACAGTCTTGTGTGTCCTGCTTATGAGGACCATTCCACGCATGTTCAAACAACTCACGTTTCAAGCTGATAGGTGCATTTGTATCTGTCAACCCTGACGGAAGGCTAATGCAGGAAAATTAAGCTGCTTATGTCTAAAACGGAATTCAACGTACATTGATTCAGTGGTCATTTCCAAATTCATAACAGGGAACTTTCACTTGGCAGCTGATACAGCAGAAGCACGGTGAATCGCGTACCTGTTTCAATTGCCTTGGGATGATTTTCCATGTAATGTGGTAGAGCTAATCCAAACACAATGGAAAATCCAACGATGAACAAGTTTCTGGAGGAATTCATGTCAGCGTACTGTAGATTCGAGATACCAACTGCAGCGATCATTCCAAACATGACCATGAAAACTCCACCAACAATGGGATCTGGAATGCTGACGAATAACGCGCCAATTTTACCAACGACACCGATAGTCATTACAACCATTGCACCCCACTGGACAACACGACGGCTTCCAACCTGAGAAGGACCAATAAACTACACGTTAGGTGTCTTTACTGAAAAAGGCCATTTGTACCGCGATTAAGAGACTACGTATTTCATTTTGGACTAATGGAAGTAGTCCGAGCAACATTCTGTCATGATATTTTCTTTAGAACTTGCCGCCTCATAACCAAACAAAGAGCACCAAGAAGGATGAGTGAGTGAAACTAACATTTACTCATTCCACCCAACTCAACTTAAAACGCCGAGGGCTTTTCTTTCAGCTGCTACCAGTCTTTTTATGATCTCGTCCTACCCAATATGCCCATTATGAAATAAAATAACTATCTAGTCCTTCAAACATTTTATATTTTAAAATGTATGAAAATATTAGAATATATCATAGAGACTGGAATTGCGAGAAGTGGGAAAGTAAGTAAGAAAGGCGGCGGAGGGTGTCGACTTGGACAGCAACAGGTGTGCATTGTAACGAATCCCAGTTCGCCTGTTTTGTATAACCTACAGTCGAACCTCTCTAATACGGACACTTCGCTCTGTCCCTTCAGTGTCCGTATTAGAGAGGTTGGACTGTACTTGGAAGTCTGATATAAACCACAAGTAAAGCCGCCTAAAGCTTTGTCAGATAGTGAGGTGATCATCACACCATGAAGAATCAGAGCTTTTAGCTGGAAAAAAATCTGTTCTTTTCGCCAATTGATCAATTAATCCACTGGTCTTCATCAAAAAGGGGAGATCAGGGGAGATGTCACATTTATATTGACATAAAAAGTACCATTTAATAGCGCTATATAGATTCACTGACATGGATCGGATGATAACGTTCGAACATTTTCACCCAATTACATTGAATGATTCTGCATCAGCGCCCTGGTTGCATCCAATGTAGAGCCGTTTAACCTGAATTTCGTAGAAGTTAAAGCTGTGGCAATACACGTGTTGCTAAATAATCGGCTCACACTTTTGATAACGAAAGAAAAGAGGAGAGAAGTATTTACTTTTGTGATTCCGATGGCTCCAATGTTCTCACTGTACGAAGTTGTTCCATTTCCGGTACCAAACGCTCCCGCTAAAAGACATCCAATTCCTTCCCACAAAATTCCACGGTTGATAGCGTGTTTTGGCGGGGGAGGCGCCCCGGACAATCTTGCGCAGGCGTAGTAATCTCCCACGGACTCAATGATGGAGGCCAACACCCCAGCAAGCATCCCAAACACCCCTGCGGCACTAACAGTAGGCATCCCCCACTGACCTGGAAAGCGACCAATAAAGCATTGAGTAGTAAGAAGTTTGGTATGGAGAACAAGGCAATTAGAGAGGAATTATATCAATTGTTTACTTTTGTATAAATTTAACTCGTGAAAGTACGGTTGGGAATCCTTCTGCGATAGAGGGCCACACTGTCAACATCAAGAATTTGCGAACGGGACTTTGGGCGTGATGCCCAACGAGTTTGCCTTTGAATTCTAAAGGTCTCTGAAGAGTCTCTTGGCAGAGACGAAACGCCGCGTCAGACTAGCCACGAACATTTCACAAGTATTTGACAATTGTTTACTAATTATATCATTGCCCCTCGTATCCAACCTTTTTCTATCACAAGGAAATAAAATTCGATTGCCTTCGGCTCGGATGAAACACGATTATTTTATGATCAGAATCAAACCATGCGTTGCCGCTGTTGCACCGGCTGTGCAAAGTTATTGAAGGAGTTCAGTCAACAACAGCAACAGCATTGCCATTTTCATGATAAAAAAAATTGGACAACGGCTGCAGGTAGACGCTAACTTTAATTAAATTTTGTCTTGATATTGCCAAGTGTTATCCATGAGTTGACCGCCTATGGAAGGAGAGTACTCAGAACAGATGAATGAAAGGAATGCCACACAATTACTACAGGACACCACCAAACAACTTGAAAGACGCTGCCTAATACTTTCTTGTTAATATGTCACTGATGTCATTTAGCTGACCACTTTGTGTTTTTCTTTTTAAATTTTTTGGGGAAGTATCTTTTTAGCAAATTAGCACTGTGTTGCGAAGCTAAATTTGTTCTTTACTTGATTGTTAATTTTAGTTTGTATTGTGTTAGTCTCGCGATCATCCATGGCTGTTCAGCAGTCAGGGTTAGCTCACACATATTTTTCCTTTCAGTTTTATTGTTCGTTTTGTCAAGGTTCTTCAGCGTTTAACAAATGTTCTCACAATAGTGATATCATGTTTGGGCCGTCTTGCTACCTTAGTTGAAAGCTCCACTAAAGTTTAACTTATGGCCAAATTTCCTTAAGAACAGTCTTTCCCATGGTTTTCATTGGCTCGTCAAGATGTATTTCCGTCCCGTTAGTGTCAGTGTCTGGTTTTTGTTTAAGTTAGACCAGAATGATCTTCTTAGTTCCCACGATCACTAAAACCAAGCATGTCTACAATTTAGGTATTTTGTCGGGAGCTTGTCGGGAGCTTTTTACCTACCTGGATAAGGAAATCTAAACCATTTGGCTTCTCTTAGCACATCCGTCCTGGCGTCAGTTCTCGCCCTGTACTGAGGTACGCTGGGATCAGAAGGAAAACCTCCCGCTACGGTAATGATGGCACAGATTATCCACGATACAGCGATCGCCAAGATGATCTGTGTGAAAAAAAAAACACAGGAAACGAGTTGCTGTACATTTTTCGCGAATAAATAAATAAGAAATGGTGTAAGCCGGCAGAGATAGGCATGACAATTTGCCTTATTCCCAGGTAGTGTACAAATTCACGAGTATGAGAAGGACTTAAACCTATAAGGTAACTTCTCCTGAATGACTTTATTGGTCCTTCCCACGTCCCACAGGAAATGAGTTGGTGTACATCTCTCACGAATAAATGGATAATAAATATTGCGAACCGTTAAAGATAGACAGGACACGTGGTAGTAGTAGTTGTAGAGACTTGATTTATTGAGGGTGACACTGAATAGCAAATAAAAGCTAAACTTTGAACCTTAATGTTTTTTTTCTTTTCTTATATGAACAAGAATTGCTTGTCCTCACAACTAGTTCCAGAACTAATCGATGCGGAGGCAAGAGTTTACATTAAAAAGAAAAGAAATAAAAATGAAGTGATAATTTACAGCAAAATTACAAAAGGTACAATTAAAACAACAGAAACAGCTACAGGTAACCGAAAATCAGGTAACAGTGGTAACAATGTGCTTTTTTTCCAGGTGTGGTTATGGTAACTATTATTGACTAATTGTTTCCCTTTCTCTGCATCAGCTTCAAAACAAATCTATAGTTTTTAAATTGACATCGTTTCATCTACATCGTAAGGTATACAAATTATTTTAACCTTGAGAGCTCTTAGTATGGGTCATACTTGTTTCCATTTAGGCTCGATTTCCGCCACCCAGCGGAGTCTGGTCTGCGGTTCTCCCCAAGAGGGTTCTGGTAAGGAGCGCGGACTCCTTTTTCGAACAGCGGCTGGTAATCGAGCGAAGCTTCCATTTTGTCCCCAACAGCTCTTTCATAAAATCTTTTCTAAACATGTGCACTAATCACTTTGCCAAAACACCTGTGAAGTATCGAAACCCGAAAGAAGTACGTTCCTGAATGCAGACTATGTCAAAAAATGCCATGTAAAGATAATCATTCGTTCTTTCTTATACACATTACGACCAAGAAAAAGTGAAAGTTGTTTAAATGTTTCATCTCCCTATTTGTAAAACAGGGTCTCGACGCACATTAGCAGACATACCCCGTATCCAATGGTGTACAATACTCACTGGAAATATTCTGAACAATGGAAAGCGGCCAACGTAAAGACCTCCCCGTCCCCCACTGTACGCAGGCACTGGGACCTTGACATTGGTAAGGTATTGCGAGAACAACGCTATTAAGATGATAGTACTGAAAAACAAAAAGGCGCATACAATAAATTACATTATTACACCTCCCAACTCAAATACGTTTTCCGATTGGAGGAGAACGTGTCGTGGGTTATACCTCACTAACTCCCTAGGGCCATCAAAACTCACTAACTCCCCAGGGAAACAATAGCTTGAACTTTCGATTCGCACGTGATCAGGTCGTGCACCTTAAAATTAAACCGCGGCAAATTTGTGTGCCAGCCAGCGTCAAGCAAAATATGCTTTTGTTGTGTAAATCAATGAAGCAATAGAGCACTTTTTTCGTGTTTATATAACCTCATCTAAACACGAGGAGGGTTGGGAGAATTCAAGACAGTACTCGAGGGTTTGCATAACTTTCAAGAATTCTCCCAACCCTTGGAGTGGAGTGTTTAGATGAGGCTATATAAACACGGAAAAAATGCTATTATAAAATAATTCTCAAAAAATACGTGCGAATCTAAAACGTCACAACCGTGTTTACATACTCTCATCTAAACACACCTATCAACCAATGAGAGCGCATAGTGGCTCAATTATTTTCTAATTTGTTCTAATGCTAACTAGGTGCATTTACATGACAAAAGCAGAGAGGTCTGTATCAAAGAAAGTCACCTTCAGCCTCGCTGCCATCCAAAGGCCAGGTCACCGAGCAGACAACTGTAAAATGGTCTATTGCAAGTTATTAAAAACTGGATCATTGGATAATGCAATTCGAGAGTTTTGATTGGCTTAGCCATCATGGTGTATGAGCCATTATACCATGATCTACAAAAATGGTGAGCGTATGCGTGATTTTTTGGGCCTTTTTAATTCTTATTGTAGTCTAGTTTTCTGTAGTCTAGTTTTATTCCACTCGCGCTTGTTGGATATGAGATGTCTATAGCCAACTCGGCGCTACGCGCCTCGTTGGCTATCTATCATCTCATATCCAACGCGCGCTCATGGAATAATTGTTAATTATTTTGCCACAGGCAAGAAAAAAATTAGGTAGATCATGGTCTCTTACCACAGGTAACTAGAGAAATGTCGGGGTTGTAGGAAGACAAGGAGTTAACCATTGTGAGATTGAAGGAAGAGAATACCGAAGTAAAAACCACTTACGTCATTGAAATTCCCCAGTGATTTCCTGTGAATATAAAAGAAGAACCATGAGCTAAACCTTTATGTTTTCCAGTTCTACTGCTCCAATTTCAACGTATATTGAACAACATACCACCTGCGGTCTGAGATGCCGTAGGTTTCTATCCACGGTACTATGTGTTTTCTTTAATAGAATTGCGTAGTTCAAAGTAGAGTCGCACTCGTCTTGGTTGATGAGCTACTAGATGGCTTAACACAGAGTTAATACATGCGATATATGATGATACATAGGAGGCTTTGCATATGAGTAAGCGATATCTCTTAGATTAGTGATAGTGTTATATCAGCTATTTTAAATGGAATTCCCTCTGTCTTCACCCCTTTAATTACTTTACTGTTTACTGTTACTTTAATTAAGTCTGACTGAATTAGTGAAAATGGTACACTTGTGTCATGTGGCTGAGAATGGCATCGTTAAGTATGAAGGTAAGCTCACAGCCATGGATGTTCATTCTTTTTTTGGTTAGCTGAGGTTAACGTCTTATACCATTGTCGTCTTTGTGCGCTTTCAGTGGCTGTAAGCGTACCTCGGACTTTAAGTCTGATAACATGTCATATTTACCGGCCTGATCCGCTGCTACTTTGAAGAGTGCCACGCCTACCAAAGTGATTGTAGGTGCAATGGTCAGCGGTCCAATGAAGCGAAGAAGAATGCCAAGAAGACCAGTGAGACCGATCACGATTTGAAACAGTGACGAGATCATTATGGCGCCTTGAATCTAATATAGGCAAGAAAAAATCTTAATAGTACAACAGGGATCTAATAGATCTATCAAATGAATGATTAATTTATAGATGGACAGATAGAAGCTGATAAATAGATGCGGATGAAATAATTTAAGTCATTACCTTGCCCTTATTGGCTATTAACCAATCAGAAGCCCTGTCTACTGTCCTGTCAATAAGTTGATTAGTCAATCAGTCAAACAGTCGAACAGTCAAACAATCAATTAGTCAATCGGTCAATCAATCAATCAGACCTCTGTTGTAGACTTTACCTCTCTCATGCGAGGTTTCCAAATCTCATCTCTGTTGATACGTAAGCTTTCAGTCAAGTTACTAGATGCTTTAGAAATGAAACACTATATGTAAGTATACATACATACATACATACATACTTTATTCACTTTCCTCACGGAGGCTTTTCAAAGAGAATAATAATAAAATAAAATACAATGACAATTTAAACCTACTTTACTTATGGGAATATTTACAATTAAAATTAATCACACTGAAAGTACAAAGAAATATTTACACTTAAAATCAAAAAATAATTAACAAGTATCTAGTAAATAAACAAGTGCAGAAACAGTGTTTATCGCGCAATGGGAAAGTTATTCGGCAAAATGCATAGCAACCCATCATTAAGAGATTTCAGAATTTCCCATTCATTCAACAGACTATGAAATCTCGGGAACGAAGATCAGATGTAAGCCGTTAGAAAGATTAATTACTCCACTGGCGAACAAACTAAGTTGAAACTAAACGAAACTACTGTTTAGAATCAAAACACCGCCGTTAAAAACTCTGTTACAGTGACATTCTTGTGGTTTAGACTGACCTTGGGAATTGGGACATGTCCACTGTGGAAGAGACAAGATGGCGAATGTCGGAGTAATGAATCCAAGGGTTCCTCCTTGAACGATTGGAAGCCTGCAAGTAAATAACAACGTTATCAACTCTTTAAACAATTATGCACCTGACACATGTTCCCGACTTTGAAGCTAGCCCGACCATGAGAGTTATCTGACGAGTTTAAAAGATGGTGCAAAATGAAGTTAGCATCGCCGAGTTTAATCAAGAATACCAATCATTGGGGAATGGATTATGCAACAAAGAGATTATGCGGAATTTCTTGGTGCAACCCGTAAAGTCAACAAATATTACAGAATGTCTTTACAAACCATGGTGAGTGTAAAATGCAGGCAGCAGATTGCACACTAGCCCACTAGCCATTAGCCCATTAGCCCTAATGCAATCCTATAAATCAACTTTTTCTTTAATTCTTACCCTAAAATAATCTAATTTTTAAACGCTAACCATTAAGCTAACATCAAGAGGTAAATAATGGTTATCGCAGTTTCTCATAAGCGTGAAAGGTTATCCCCACTTTTTAATCCATAAATCTAAATGACACACGGTTTGACCACAACATGTCGCGATTTAGAGAAAAGTTAACAATTCTCCTTTGAGTTTTTCTCAGTTATTATACTGAGTTAATCCGGCTTACTCATTAGCGGTTTCTCGTTTTAATCAAAACACTCAAACAACACCTCACCTGATTCCTAAAGTCGTCTGTAGCAGGGTAACAAGACCGGACACAAAGTATATTGTACTCAGTATTTCACTTATGACAAGTGCGTTATTCGCAAAACACATCGGACCACTCAGAATGAAGGGAACGGCAAATGTTGCTCCTAACATGGTCAGGAAATGCTAGAATGAAGAACGTCAGCTTAGCAATTAGTACCAAGTGAACATCGCCTTCAGTTCAATGTGCCACTTGACATGACTTTTGATTCCTTTATGACGACTTTTTGGCAAATTTTTGATAGTTCAGTTGTGTCAAATAGCTAATCAAAATGCAGAACTATGAGACACAGAGTTGTCAAGGTGCACATTCGTGTTCTGATAATCGACACCTCCCACAATTTTTCCAATAAGCCATTTTTGAGTTGCTTTTCGCCACTGCGTCAAAACGAGTCTTCGTGCGAAACTATTCACATTAAATTCTGTTCCGCCTACAGGTTCATTTACATGTAAATCAAACTCGTTTCCATATGAAAGGTTTTGTAGCCCCCCCCCCCCCCCCCCCGGCGAGGACTCGTACAAGGTAACTCGGAAATGTCCAATTAACTGAAGCCATCAAAGAGTTGGCAAAAAGATGTGAAATGATGATATCGCAAAAATGATACCTTAGATGAACAACAATTATAAAATGAGTGCTCTAGGCGCCCGGGGGGGGGGGGGGATGACTCACACATAAAAAGGACGGGGGTTCATCGGAAATTTCGGACAGAACCCCTAAGAGGTACGAAGATCCTGTTTTTGTGAGCGTGGCTTGAAACTTTCCTCGTCGCTAAGAGGTATCAATTCTAAAGCAACACATTAACTGACAATTCCATAATTTTCAATAGCGATAAAGACGATTGCTTCGAATGTCTTCTTTTTGGATGGCCGATTATCAAATATCTGTCATACTTTTTTGGCTCAATACATGTACCCTGGTATCGCGAAAGCTTCCGCTGTGGATCTTTTAAGGCTGAACATCCTAAGAGGAATCAAAAACGCTTTTTCAACCCTTAAAAGGTACCATGTGTATCCCCGTCTTTTTTAATATGGGATCCCCCCCGGGGGGGGCTCTAGGCTTGAGGTTAAATGAAATTCCCTTCCGAGTAATAAATTGCACTTATCTGACATGAAAAGGAATATAACTTGCTAGTCTTACCTGGAAACCCAACAATAAGCAGATGTACCATGGCGGGTTCTCGTTGATAAGATAAGACAAGCCAAGAGCTCTCTTTTTGTTTTCAGGCAGCGGCTGACCACCAGCAGCCTCAGATATCTACAAACCCAGATTCAAAGTCTATTAGTAGACTACTACTAGTCCATTTTACAGTTGTGTGCTTAGTTACATGGCCATGAATGCAAGCGAGGCTGGAGGTGACCTTGCTTTGATGTCAACTAGTTAGCATGAGAACAACTTGATTTGCACAATAAAAGCAGAGAGGTCTGAAACAAGGTCAACTCCAGCCTCGCTGCTAGTCAGAGGCCAGGTCACTTTGCCAACAACTGTAAAATGGTCTATTACCAAAGAAATTTTCTTGAACACGTAACTTTTATACGTAACTTTTCAAAGTGAGAGAAATAAACTTGTTGTTGTTGTTGTCTTGTAACACCTCTCCGGCCTGGTGAAACGTTTTTATTATGTGGATGAAAACAGGAGAACAATACAAACAGCCAGTCATTAACCAAACTGGCCACAAAACAAATATAAGCCGATTTCTAAAACAATGTTCTCATTACTAGCAAAGTTTTCAACTGTTCCTTTTTTCCCCGAAACCTGTTTGAACTTGTCTTTTCCCAACACGTTATCTGCAGCATACATATACAAATTCATTTTACCACACAATTCGCCTATCAAAATAATCCCAGACAGAATCTACACATTGAAAAAGGGAATCCTAAACATATAACGTATCAACCTAATAATCCCTGCAGAAAAACTCAATTTGGGATTAGGTTACATGTACACAGGGTGAGTGCCTCAGGACTTACTCTGCTTTATGTTTTAAAGGATCAGATCGGTTGGACTCGCCTACTACGTCGGAGGAATGTAAAAACACAACAATCACTGTTCATTTAGGATTTGTGTTTGAGGAAAACTCGGTCAGGGAAATCACATGATTCTTGTGACGCCGCGCCATCGTTTTCGAAAAGGTCCGTTTACTCCAGGCGTAGTCCATCGATAAAAATCGATATTGGAAGTCAATCGATTCAATGGATGTCAATCGCCGATTGCTATTGATTGATGTCTGCAAATTGATATCGATTGCTATCGATTGACAAAACTCGATAACAATCGATAATTCCTGTCTTCAGGAATATCGATTGTAAAAGATACGCAGGCTATGATAAAACGACTCAATAAAATCATTATGTTTTGACAAACATTTTATCAGTGTAACTTGTAAAAGGACAAAAATAATTTCCGATAACAATCGATAATAATCAATACCAATCGTTGAATCAATCGGTATCGACTACTATCGGCAATCGAAAACAACCGAACTCACAACTTTTATCTCCATCGATTTTTATCGATTGGTATCAATCGAAGATTGATGTAGATTGTTATCGATTGATATCGATTATCAGTAGACGGTAGGCCTAACTGCAGAAATGAAGCTCAAATTCAAATTTCAAATTCCTCCGGCGTGGTGCGGAGAGAACGTATTTGTTCAAGACTGATCAGGCCAAGCATGCATGTGAACAAATTTAAAAATTGCAATATATTTGGCGCTTATTGCAGGTCGCATGCCTATATTTTCTCTCGAGACAAAAGAAAGACACTGATTATTCACTAGAAAATGCCCCGTTCTCCGCGAGGTGTTAAATTTCAACCTTGGAAAGCAAAAGCGTCATCACGTATATTGGTTTACTTAGGGTTTTTTTTCTTATAAATGATCTATATGTTCCTTTCAGGCAAATAAAGCTACCCAAGTTTTGCTAAAACAAAGAAAAAGGCGAGTCTTTAACCAAGGGGGTAATCTTGTTCCCTCTCTCTCATATTATCTAGTCATTCAAAGACGCTCCTTTCCTGTATCTATTAATAGCTCCTCCTGATTGACAAATGCCATGGCTGTTTACGAAGGGGGCAAGTTTCTAAAACAAACTGTGGTGCTGCGTCGGTGGGGAATATTACAAGATAATCTGGTTTTATCAGCTGAGCTGATAATCCGAGTTGGCCACCGTAAAGAGATTCGCCCTTAAGAGATCGAATCTCTTTACAATGGCCAATTCAGTTGATAAAACCAAATTACATTGACATTGCACACTGGAAGATAGCGAGGTGATAACAACATACTGAATGTGCTAACTTGAGACCAAATGAAAAAATCCTATTTCGAAATGCTGTCAAAAATGGCACAAAACGCGCAATTTTTAACGCCACCCAACTAATTAAACGATCTCATAAAATAAACACTACTGAACGCGCCAGCGAATGGAAGGGGCTGTCAACAAGGAGATTTGTGAATTTGTGTTTAGCTTATTAGACGGAAGGACATTGCTTGGTTACGACGATCAGTTCAGTCGCGGGAAGCGTTAACAACCAAACATTATGTTCCAGAACTATGCAATTAGTTTTTTTAAAAGCTCCTTGTCTTTTGCTGTTTTAACTGAAACCCAACCGCTTGCAAGCTGAACGCGAATTGAACTACATAGTTTTTTGTGTTCGGCATCAAAATCAACTGACTCACCTCAATCTCCTGTTTGCCAGTTGGTGCCATTTTCTTTCAACTCTTTGTTCGATGATCTGTAATAAACAGCTGTTTTATCGCGTACAGATCTGCAACGAAATCAGCGACAACTCAATACGTGCAGCTGGCTAGTAGCCTAATGGTTAATATTCAAAGCTGTTTTGTCAATAAACCGAATAAACAAAACAAATGACTGCGCACAGCAATAAATCAGCAGTAAACTTGTTCAATCAGCACGGAGGGTAAACAAAGTTAGACTGAATTCAAATTCTCGTTCTCTTCTAGCAGCCTATGTCAACAAAGATTTGACAACTGCATCGAGACGACTTTTTACCGGCTTTATAGTTAACTGGTTACATACATTTTACTGCTCGGTTAAATAGCAGTTGCAGCTGGTTGTATCAGACGTCTGCAAAAGAAACTGCAAAAGCATTTTTTTACAACAAACATTCTTACCACCACAATGCAACCGTGTAATCCTAATTTGATTTTTCGTGCCTCTTTCCCCAGGCAGATTGTACAAATGTTTATCGGCAGAGATCCTTTACAGTCTTAAAGTTAGAGCGATCAAAAAATCGAGTGTTCTTAACCCCTGGGGTCAACCTTCCATGTATTCTCTGCTATGTCACTGCGTTCCGCCGCAGAGAAAACGTTTAAGTTCTAATAAGCAGAAAAACAACAACACAGTGAAATAGGAAGGACACGACCAGTTGAGTTCATTGGAGACGAGGAAAAGAAAAAGGCTAACATACAAGCGATAATTAAACTAGCGGCGGAGAAAACGAGTTACACCACTGTAAGCTATGAATCTAAATATAATTAGTAGAATTCTACTAGTATACTAATGCAAATGCTGCAATCTGATTGGCTGAGCTACTCGTATACTATCAGCCATTAGAGTACAGTTGGCCGCCGGTCGTCCACGAAATGCGATGTTTTTATAGTTTTCCGAAGTTTTGGAAGGAATTTTAGATGAAAACAGGTTATTAAATTCCTGAGAAGACTAAAAGAAGCACTTTTAAGGTTTCTTGACTTTAAAAACTTGAAAATATTGAAAAAGCGGGTATGCGCGTAAACAACTGCAAATTTGCCAAGGACAGTTCGATACGTGCAACTTTGTTTATGGGTAAAGTTCAATAATACGTGGGAAAATCATTGGAAACCGTTATTTGCGTTAATTTCAGTTAGAATTCTACTAAAACAATAGCCCAATTTCGATATATTAAAATTCAGCCTAAAACAATAGACCTCAGCACGAGGCTCGTGGGAATAAACCCCACAAACTCTGTAGTTATTCCCACGAGCCTCGTGCTGAGGTCTATTGTTTTAGGCTGAATTTTAATATATCGAAATTGGGCTATTAGATTATTCGCTCTCGATTTCTATGAGGCGATAGTTGATTTGGCCTTCGGCCTCATCAACTATCACCTCATAGAAATCTCGAGCTCATAATCTAATTCAGTGTTAAATAGAATACTAGAAAAATTAAGCTCGGCCAGGTGCGAGCGGGAAACTGGCTGTGTCGAGTGACTAACGCGAGAGGCGGCGAGGCTTAAACACCGAGATGTGACGTAAAATCCCTATAAATGCAAATTCAGAGCATAAACACATTTAACTGGAATAGGGGTGGGAGTGGATCTTGGCCTGGGGGTGGGGGTGTGGGTTTTGGCGGGTGATTTAATTTTTAATTTAATCAAATTTCAGAAAAAAAAACCAGCTCAATCTGAGGTAAGCTTAAAACAGAGTACTAGACTCCTTAAAAATAAGTCACCTATCATTACGTTATATAAAAATATATAGAATTAATTAGGTAATACAATTATCTTAAAAATTACTATGAATATAACAAAGATTAGGTAAAAATACAATGAAAGTTAAAAGATCATGCGTGGATGAATTTGTACCGAAAGTGGTAATCAAGGATGCCAACAGACCACCATGGATCGATAAAGAGGTGCTATTGTAGAACTCGGCGTAAAGCAAAGTTAAAAAATTCTGTATATTTTTGGGAAAGGTTTCGGGAGCTTAGACGTCAGGTTAAGAAATTAGTTAAATTTAAGAAGCGTAGTCACCTCTCTAAGCTTAGTTGTTCTTTAGGAGATAATCCTCGCAAATTTTGGTCATATTACAAAACGATAACTAAAACTGCCAGAATTCCCAGGGTAATTAAACATGAATCGGTTCAGGCTACTAGACCTATTGATCAAGCTAATTTATTTAACATGTTTTTTCACTCAGTTTTTGCCCCATCCGACTCTAGTAGCGCTGTTATTTATCTACCCAGACTTAATTACAGCGTTAGACGCGAATTATCTGAAGTTCGCGTTACCCCTAGCAACATTCTTAAGCAACTCCAATCGCTTGATGTGAACAAAGCTTCCCTTGGTCTTCCAAGTAAGTTATTGCGAACATGTGTTAATGAAATTTCACCTTCGTTATGTAGATTATTTAATTTGTCCTTAGAGCTTGGGACATTTCCTGAAAAATGGAAAGACGCAAATCTTGTCCCTATTCATAAATGCGAGTCAAAGTCGATGGTTTCAAACTATCGTGGAATTTCTCTTCTTGATGTTCTTTCTAAAATTTTAGAAAGACAAGTCTATAATGAGATTTTTTATATTATTTGCCCTCATCTTACCCACTGGCAGCATGGTTTCCTGCCAGGAAAATCCACTGTGTACAGGATACAGTTGGAACTGATCCTTAATAAGTCCCTCAACATCAATTAAAACGCGACATGTGTGAGAAGCTTTTTAGGCTGACTCAGAAAAATTCATGGCCGTCGGCTCCCTGTTCAAAATGCATCAAAGGCAGATCTCTCATCTGGACCAATTATCCGTTTTGATCTTGTCTTCATACTAAGACGCACTTCCCAATGCAGACGCATCGAAATTTCGCACGGTCTGGTTCCAGTCTTCATATTCACAAACAGGTTATCTGTTTTGTCCTAGTTAACTTGTCACTTGTCTCAACATTCTCTTACTAGAGCACGTATCAATCGTTTTGATAGTTTGCGTTAAAACGCATAATCCCTCCCTCATCCGAATCGTGATGTGCCTTGCAGCTGTCTTTAGACCGAGACACACAGCCAGACGCACTAAACCTTCCCGAGTTTGTGAAGCGGATTTTATGCCTCTAATATTTTGAAAAACAACCAATGGCGTGCTTGAAAATTGTTGGAAAATTGAGGCGCGATGCAAACAAATCTATGTGTATCTGGTACAAACAATGACTGTGAAATCCACTTAAACACAGTAGGGTGGAGTTTCCACACAGGATTTTGATTATATTTCCGATAAAAAGAATCAGCCTGTATATTTAACTACTAGAATATGATATGCATCTAACACATGACGTGCAAAGCACCATTCACAAATGGATTAAGAGACTGCATGGAGGCTAAGAACCATTCCTCCCAAATTATTGATGTATGCTACAGCAGCGCTATTGTCACAATTGACAAGGCAGTTGTGTGAATGAACAAAAACATTTCACACCAAAAAGAACTGCAGAACGTTCGAGCCGATTTATATGCATAGCCTGCTCCTCTGAGGACCACAGGCCACCAATTGTAACACCATCACAGACCACACCCCATGCCGAATGGGATGCGTCTGTAGTCATAGTTTTGACTGTTGATGGTGTTGTAATCCCAGATCCATTATGAAAATGGCTGTTTAAAACAAACCACTGCAAACTATCTCTGGCAAGCTGCGACAAATAAACAATCGAATTATAGTCTCCATCACTGCTACTCGAGGCTTCTAATTTACCGTGACTTCAGGATCACGGTAGTGAAAAGCCTTGCTGGCTTAAGGCGGGGGTAAACGTGAATTTAAGTGAAATTTTGGTAAGTTTAAAGAGAGGTTGAAAGGGAAAAAAGGGTTATGGAACACCACCAGACAGTTGCCCGACCGCACAATGGCACCCTAGGTTGTTGGGCAACTGTTTGGAGTGTATCTACCAATTTTTAATTTCAAACTCTAATTTTAAAACAACAACAAATCTTCAAAATTTCCTATTTCCATCAATTCTACTTATCCTTTGAGAAAAACTATTTCTCTCCAAATATACCTAAAAATCACCAAAAAATTTACAAAACAACCCAAAACATAGATATTTGAGATGAGCAGAGAGATTCTTGATTGCTTGAAACGTAAACGAGATATTTGCATTAAAAACATAATACCCAGCCAAAATACGGCTTTCATGTTTACCCCCGCCTTAATGGCGGGAAAAGAAGAAACAATCAATCCAATAACATGTGCTAGTTCACAAATACAACATTGGGGTTTCTAATTCCCACAAAGACAAATGATATTTCTGGCGATTTATTCGCTACGAATTCGGCCTGAAATTAAATATTTCTGCAGCACGGGAGCAGCAGCCATGGGCCTGGGTCCTTTAATGTAGTTGCATCATGGGTAATGCTTGTAATTGCACGTGGGCAATCATTCTAGGCCGACATCACTCACTATAATTTTGTTGTTGTTGTTGTTGTTTCGCCTCGTAGGATGGGCTGCAGAGCTTGGGCCTGGTTCCTACCCAGATTTCTTTTTTCCCTACGGGTTTTTTTTTGTTTTCGGCAGGTTTTTTTCTGGCCCCCGTCTAACCACGATGCCTTGTTAGTGGTTGCCCAGCTCTCATTAGTTTTCTAGCTGTTATTGGAAGAATTTAGAAGACGGTGTTTGGCTTTATATTGTTTTTTTATACTTACTTACTTACTTAATTACTGTACTCTGGTGCTCGGCCAAGACGTGCAGAATAAACCAAATGGTTCATTATGTGCTTTGTCTGTTGCGTAGTGAAGCTGAAATTGTTTGTTCTTTTAACTTATTCAACTTCTTTTCTGGAAGAGAAACAGTAATTTCACTGAGTCAATTACATGACCCAAGAATACCATCTTCTGCGATGGAATAAGAACAGAGTTTTCTTTAAAAGTGAAGAATGATCCTCGCAGTGAATTTTCCAATTTAAGCAACTGGAAAGAAGAAGCCTGAAAAAAATCAGGGCTTCCCGTTGAAGCCCTGATTTTTTTCAGGCTTCTTCTTTCCAGTTGCTTAAATTGGAAAATTCACTGCGAGGATCATTCTTCACTTTCATCTATGACCGTAGTTCAAATATATGAATCATTTCATATATACTTACATCATTTCACTCCTCACGGGAAGATATGAACTCAACAAAATGACCTCCCTCCCAATGTGTGGCTTCATAGCTCAGTTGGTAGAGCATCGCACCGGTATCGCGGAGGTCACGGGTTCGAATCCCGTTGAAGCCCTGATTTTTTTCAGGCTTCTTCTTTCCAGTTGCTTAAATTGGAAAATTCACTGCGAGGATCATTCTTCACTTTCATCTATGACCGCAGTTCAAATATATGAATTATTTCATATATACTTACATCAGAGTTTTCTTTGTTGGTCAAATTATCGAGTGTGGACTCGAGCACGTAATGTAAGCTTGAAACCCGGTCGCAACCGGAGTTTGCTCTCTGTTTTGTCCGCACGTCGGTTCGCGGACATAAAGAACAGAAAGATCGTTATCCCTCTTCGACAAAGGAAGATCCTTCCCTGCGGAAGCTGGTAAACGCACGATGACCAGGATTGCACGCGAATAAAAGACGACTTGAGAAGACCGCATGGTGCCTTTTATACGGATCTGATTTACATAACAAAGATCTTTAAATCGTGATGACCTGATGACTAGCCGCATAAGGAAATCCCGCAGGGCCGAGCATTATATGAAAGAGAATGGACCCTTTGCACGATCTGGTCACATGGTACAAAATCACACATGCTGGGAC
The DNA here is from genome assembly GCA_964020085.1 of Micromussa lordhowensis. Classification (NCBI taxonomy): domain Eukaryota; kingdom Metazoa; phylum Cnidaria; class Anthozoa; order Scleractinia; family Lobophylliidae; genus Micromussa; species Micromussa lordhowensis. The sequence continues at coordinate 19,222,997 of OZ026601.1, forward strand.
GCAAGTTGCACAGTGGGACTTCCAAAACATAGCAAGTTGTACCAGTCCACCTTGACCTGCCTTTTTTCTCTTTTTTCTCATGGGAATAACCAGACAAAGGAATCTTAATTTTGGTCAGAAGGACTTGGAGTCATGTTAGAAATTCAATACATCGATCATGGGTTAATTCTACCTCCATCGATAGCTTCCAACTTTCAAATCAATCCACGTCCAGACAACAACAGTTCAAACATCATAAAACGCAAATAAATGTTTAATATCAAAAGACAGCACAGTCTTTAAAAAATTACAACGTACAAAATTATATTTTTTTTGTCTCAAACTATTTACCGATTCCATATTTGCTAAATTCTATATACAATTTGAGAAACCCAAATTCGATTTTTCTTTTTCTTATGGACAATTTTCCGCAGCCATGAAATAGATGGATGTGAAGTTAAACACTTCTCAACACTTCCGACACCAAGTACACAAAGAGTTTGCAAACTGCAACCGGCAATAATTGCATGGAATGCTTTCATCGAGGAATATTCTCATTCACTGTCAAGAAATAGTACCATGATTCATAAAATTGCTTGTGTTCTGTTGTTGAGCAAATAATTCAACAACATGTTGCGAACCCAACGAGAATTCAAGTTGCTTCTGGGAGACATAAACAATAGTTGCAACAACTCCACCTAGTAACATTATACTTTTAGGTTAACAAGAAACAATTACAAAACAAGCAAACACGATAAATCAAAACATAAAAAAAGTATGGCAGAATACTTCCCAATAGTGTCTCTACCGGAAGCGACAGAAATTGCCATAGACACTTAGGTTTAGCTATACGAAGATCTTTGCGGTTTCCTTAGCAGTAATCAGAATAAATAAATATACGTGCACCTGATGGGTTGAATTAGCTAGTAAGGCTACTTTGTATAAAAAGAACTGAATTATCTCGGACTGCCCGCAGAAGACGAGGGCTTAGGTTGAGTGGGTGGGCCTGGGTTCCCTGAGCTGCTTACTCTTGGTCTTGCTGTTTTGGGTGGAACTGCAGGCGGTACTCCTCCGCCACTGGTGGTCCTCCTTCTCCCATTATCAAGAGACTCGCTCAGCTTTTCTTTAAACAACACCTCTGGGGGAGGAGGGGGGAGATCCACATCTGCATCCTCCTGGATTTCTCCCGTGGGAGGGGGTGGGGGCATCTCTTCCATAGAGGTAGACAGCAGCCGCGAGGGAGGAGGAAGCAGATTATTCCCAAACACTTCTTGGTCCGAGGTGCCGGAGGTAGGTCGCGGGAAACCTCCGTGATCTGAAATATGCGATGAAGATCGTGAAAACACTTCGTGGTCTGAGGCGCTAGATGAGTTTCGTGGAAACACCTCGTGGTCTGAAATACTCGATGAGGACCGCGGTAAGTCGCTGTGGTCTGAACTATGAGACGAGGTTCGTGATGTCGATGTTTTAGGGGGAACGGGAGGTGGAGAAGGGGAACTGCTTTTGCGAGCTTGCTCTGTGTTGCTTTTCTGTTCGGGCGTTTCATCTCTACCAGTCAATCCACGATGTTCTGAGGGAAGAGAGGGTGGGGGCGGTGGCGGTGGTGGGGGTGGAGGTGGCGGCGATTGACTGCGAGTTCTCCTGGATCTTCTCGAGCCCCTATGCCTTGCGCGTATTTCACTATTCTCTTCGTCTCCCTTTTCCTCGTTGTTGTCCGCCTGCGGTTGAATTGGTTCCTCTTCCTTTTTCTTGGAGAATGACTTGCGGGGTAATGGCGGAGGATCTAACACCAGGCTGTGCTGTGGAACAACTTCTACAGGCTCAGAGCTCGGCGTCTCCTCTTTCTCATCTGCTTCTTCCTCTAAAGGCTGCATGACATGATTGTCAATAGTGAAGGGCTTTGGGTCCAAGGTGTTGGGCGTGGCATCCCCCGTTCTTTGTCCCGAGGGCGTCTCGGGTGAAACCGGTTCAGCGCTCTGTGAAGACATAACGGAACAAATTTCTTTACTAAAATTTCAACACGTCATCTCTGTGAAGATCACTTCATACATGTTTACGTGCTGCTGCTGTTGTACACGCAACTAGAACTGTTAAGAGCAAATTTTAGTTCACCACAACTGCATTGCAATCGTTGGAAATCTAATAATCTGTTAACCCCTAACAACTCTTGTCCGCACGTTACATCCTGAAACTACATGGACTGGCCCGCCTAGACTAGCACTAACTATCCGCGGGCCAGTCCAACTGTAAAATGTAAATTAATAATTTTACGATAACTGCTCAAATTCTCGCGCGCTCATTGGCTAATTTTCAATGTCAATAAGCGTACAGACACACAAATTTATAATTTATGCGATGCGTCAACGAGCGAGAGTGAAGAATTTGACAATTTGTTACCGTAAAAAACAAATTGACGTTAGTTTTTCATGCGTGTCCTGTTATTGACAATGAGTTTCGTCATAACATTGTCAAAGTAGTTTGCAGATCCACAGCTACTTCGACAATGTTATGACGGAATTCATGATCAATAAGAGGACAGACGCGTGAAAAACTGCTGTCAATTTGTTAAGTAAAGATTGATTGATTGATCCACAGCTTCGTGGACAAAGTCATAACGAAATGCACGATCAATAACAGGATACACACATGAAAACCTGACGTCAATTTGTTAAATAAAGATTTATTGATTGATTGACTGACAAGTAGGCTTCAGCATTACCTTTGCATCAAACTGGTTGCCTTTTTTCCAAGCATCAGAAAACAAATTCCCAATCTTCTTTGAAGGCTTCTTGGGTTCGATTTTACTTCTGTTGACCGAGAAGCTCATGCTACCTGCCGGGACAGAAAAATGACCGTCAATCACGAGTTCTGTTACAAAACATTTCAGCTCATACACGATGCATCTGTTACAAACAGTGACAAGTACTATCAGTTGGATTATACAGTTACGTACATGTACAAGATCAGTGTACTGCCTCAACTACAACCACAATCTACATCAACGTGAAAGGTTTGAACGTCTGCATGTACTTGTAGAAAAATTAGAAATGTGTTATAATACAAATGGACAGTTAGATTTTAAGTCCCCTTAACGAACTCAGTTTCCTCGAGAATTAAAATCCAAGATTGAAATAAGAAATACTAACGGGAAGTGTCATACACAGCAGCCGGCTAAATGGCTTATGAAGCACTATATCAAACACGAAAGACCGTGTTTGATCGCATTAACATACACCGAAAGGAGAGTTGAAAATACGATGCGCAGCGGTGTATTTTTGACGAACTTTCGAGGTTGGCAAACACTGTCGCTCGTGTTGGATATATTACTTCTCAATCGAAACTAACACTAAGAAAAAGCGGAGAAAAAAAAATCACAAAAGCCTGTGGTAATTATGATCAGATATCTAAACACTAAGAGCAGCCGAAAGTCTTTCTTACCGCTGGGATGTACGGAGGAAGAGCCAATAGATTCCTTGATTCTTTGAGACTGGCTTTTGGCTCTAATTGATTGATAGTCTTTTGGTTCAGGCTGTAAGAGAAAGGTGGGAAATTACACTGATAACAAAATCATGTTTAATCATGTTTAAATTGACAGTGACCAGCCAGTGACTCCCCGACATCACCGTTTCGCACGTGTATCGAGGCAGTGGCAGAAAGTAGAAAAAAAGACAATTCTCCTTTGACTAACCTGTGGTTTGATATCTACAGGTTCTGCCTCTTGTCCTGCAGCGAAACTCGATGATCTGGAGAACTTATTTCTGTCCAGTGTAAAAGCAAGTTTGTCCATCTCATCTTGTGTATCAGAATAATCCAGCAGCATCTTGTATCCAAACTACAGTAACAAATATTCCACAAGAATTACTGTACATTCCCACAACTTAAATACCTTAAAGTCCATTTCCTACGTACTACTTAGCCATTAATTTCAAGAAGGAAAGCGATTCCCCATCAGATGTGTTGTTTTCACTAAGATGCACAGATTCAAGAAGCAATAAAATGTACACTGTACGGAAGAGAACGACCAGAGCGACTTTAGCCCTCTGCACACATTACATGCCTATAATCACACAATAGGACGTGATAGGCACGGAATGCGTACAGACAACTGTGTGGGATGTTAGAACTCAAGAAATACACGCCTGGTGATGCTCCATCCATTGAATGCTGTAATAGCACCCTCCCCACCCCTGCGCGTCTCTGTTAAGCCCAACTCTTTAGTAAGCCCTGAACCCCAGAGCTTCCAGTACTTGTACACATCACAGGTTACATCATTACTTGTTAAAGCTGAGATTTCAGAGGGAAAAAAAAGGTCTCCTCCTTAAACTCTTGGCAAGTTTCAATTAAGCCCTTAATTCAGTTAAACCCTCTGAAAGAGCTCTTGAAAGGAGTTGCAGGTTTTATTTAGAGTGTATTCCTTGTTTCAAAACCCTTTAATTTCCAAAAGGAAACACTGAAATCTAAATAAAATTAATCATCAATGAGATAATATTCTGTTAAACTAATGAATTTTCAAAGCGAGCATTATTGCAATTGTATATTGATCGTTAAAGAGAATTGTCACTTTGATCAAACTTGGTGAGCTCACCTTAGCAAGTCTGATGCCCACTACCCATCGCTGCATCGTCTTGAGATCTTCTGCACAAAAACACCGAACCGCTTTGGATTCCAGATCATGAAACTGTGGATGCTACAACAACGATAATGATGACAATAACGATAAGGATAACGATACCAATAACAACAATAATAATAATAGTAATAAAGACCAAGCAAAAACAACATGATATTAAAATAATGTAAGGAGAAACTCGAAAAAAAAATCCGAGTCCTAGATGGGATTTGAAAACACGACCCTCTTTGATCTAGTCAGATGCTCAAACCACTGAGCTAATGGAGACTCTATGGTGAGCAAGGGTAAATTTGTGGCTTTCAACTGGAACCGCATTGCGCAGCTACACAGTCAAGTAATGACCACATTACAGTGTACAATGACCACAGAAGACAGTGTTTCATTGGCTATCCAAACACCTTGAATTTCGTCAAAAATACTGCGTGTCGTATTTTCAACTCTTTTCTCGGTGTTTGGATATCCCAATGAAACACTGTTGCTCGTGTTTGATATATCACTTCAAACATTCACAGGTTAGCTCAATAATGCTTTGAAAAAACCAGCCACAGATCCAGAGTTGTGTAGTTATCATAAAAACTGTTGTAAGTGTACCTTCAAAACAAAGCAGTGCTCTGTGGGGGCCTTAAGCTTCTTCTTGAATCCATTGCCATAAAAGATGGACACATGCTCAAACTTCATTAAACACACAATATCACGTGACGACTAAAACAAAATGAAAGGCATAAATTATTATTAAAATTACAAGGCATGAATGAAGGAATTTCAGGAGGAGAAATGGGGCAGTTGTGAGAGGTTAGATTTTATCTCAGTGTAGTACATGTACATGAACATGGTATTGGAGGAGGCAGCATGGCCGAGTGGTTAGGGCGCTGGGCTTGGAATCTGGAGGTCGCAGGTTCAAGTCCCGTTCTGACCACTAAGCTGGAGTTGTTTCTTGGTAGACCCTACATGTAGTTCAACTCCTTAGGGATTTTAAACCATGTTATGTTCATTTGGATTTTTTGTTTCATCATTTCATCATCAAGTTGGCCCTGAAAAGCCCCATTGGGGGAGTGGTCAATCAAGATATTACTATTATATTATTATTATTATTATTATTATTATTATTATTATTATTATTATTATTATTATTATTAACAATTATTCGACGAAGGCAAGGTGAATATTGTCGAATAATCCCCGAGACGAAGTCGAGGGGATTATTCGACAATATTCACCGAGCCTGAGGCAAATAATTGTTTTAGTATAACTTCAGAGTTGAAGAACAGAGAAAATGGCATTTCAGATATTTCCTCGTCGGAAACTTGGGCAAACTGGCTCACAGCCATTTTGTTTTTGAAAACAAAAGGTTGAGAGTTATAAATTATTCACCGCGTAGCGTGGTGAATATAACGTCATAGTACAAATTGCTCAACCAATCAGATTGCTGGAAACTCGCTCTTCAACTCTGAAATTATACTAATTATTATTATTATTTGGCTTGAGTTTGCTGTTGGTTCTCGCCTTGCTCCGAGGGTTTTTCTCCAGATTTGTCTGGTTTGTCTCACGCGTGAGGGACCAACACTTCGAATTTCCAATTCAACCAGGATAGAGGACATACATGAAAACTACGTACTGTATATTGTACTTGGATAAAGAGGCTTTACTAACAAAAAGCTACAGTATGTATATATATTCTTGAAATACATTTGAAAAATTATGAGCGCCAACCTTCGTTTTTCCTTTAGGTGTATAGTAGATTCCTGAAGCCCTCAGAACAAAGTAATGCTTTTTCCATGACCTTTTGCCTTCCTTGAGGTACAACACCCCATCCAATTCAGGCAGTCGCATTGCATCTTTTTGAAAGAATTCCTGTAAATTATACACATGAGAAAGAGAGGTATTGTTACCATGTTTACAGCACATCTGTTGCATGCACGTATCATTGATCATTGGTTGGAAATTTACCGTGCAGAGATTTTCAACTGCAATCCAGCTTCTGTTTCATCTGGTTACAAAAGTGCATTATTTTAGTAAACATTGTTAAAAAAATAGCAGTCTGGAACCTACAGTACATGCAACTAGTAATTCATTATTAGGAATTTTTGAGTCAAAAATACATGTAGCAACAATAATTTCCCTTTAAGACAAAGCATGTGTGCTGCTGTTTCATCAGTGAATGCTCTCATTGAGAACCAGTCAAGTTTGCAGATTTGTTATACATGTAAACCATGATGACTACTCAGAAAACATTGCATAATCACCTGTAGTAAGATGTCTTTACTTTTCTCTGCTAACTGTGCAGCATCTGATGATGTGTCACTTGTCAGAAGAAAGTTCTGCAACAAATCACATGTCATTTGAATTGCAATAACTGGCTGGGATCATACATATGTACAGTATAACCAACAAAGTTCTATAACTTATTTCTTGCTTTTTTTTCTTCTGCATTTCGTCAGCAAGAAGCTTTAAAAAAGGATAAGGCTACAGAACATTGTTACCTTTGGCACATAACTACAAAGGTTCATATTGTAAAAAAGGCCAAATTAGTTTCAGTACAAACGAATGTGCATGGAGTCCTGGATGCCGCAAGAGTTGCAAGAGAATAAGAGAAGCTTGTATGCAATGCATATAGCCATACGCAACAGGCAAGGATGCAATGATAAGTATAAGTTATAAGTATTTCAAACAGTCTCTTTTACACACCTGTGGGTTTCTAAAGAGGGCATACTTCTCTCTTCTATTATTAAGGACCAATTTATTTTCAGAATCCCATGGCCAGCTTGAAACAACATCCACGACTGATTCATGGTCTTCCAAAAGTCTCTCTGAAGAGAAATTCAATCATGTATTTGAACAACAGACTTACCACACATACATTATACATGTAACGCAATTTGTTGCTTACAATACTGTGGCACAGTATATTAAACCTCTTGTTCAGGAATTGTAATGTTGGGGAAGTACATGTACATTTACGAGGAGCTTTATTCTGATTTCATTGACTAGGGTAAAAGATACATGAGGAATAAAGAAAGATGTAGCAATTCTCTTGATGTTTTGTTTTCATATCAGTTGCGTTTTGTTGTTCAGTTCTATTTAGAGTCAGTAGACATTTTTGGGTCTGGTTTTAGCCTGGCAGAACCTTTTTTTGGGTCTGGAGATTTGGCCTCATCTGCACCTCCCTGTCACTTTTACACGAAAGTTCTCCCTTGTTTTGTTTTCATATCAGTTGCGTTTTGTTGTTCAGTTCTATTTGGAGTCAGTAGACATTTTTGGGTCCGGTTTTAGCCTGACAGAACCTTTTTGGGGGTCTGGAGATTTGGCCTCATCTACACCTCCCTGTCACTTTTACACCAAAGTTCCCCCCCCCCCCCCCCCGGAAGAACCATACAACAAAACACAATCATTAATTGAGCTTTACAATTCAGGGATTGTGCATTAGTTGAACAATAATGTACAGTGTAACTGTACAAGAGTCAAAACAAATTAAGTAATACAAAAAATGTTACAAACCAACCTATGCTGAGTTGTGGAATTCTTTCAATTAAGACCCAGTTAGGATCTGGTTCAGTGTCGTTTTTGCGCATCATCTTTTTACACACTTCCCACGCTGTCCATGTTTGATCAATGGCAACAGTCTTGGATGTAGGGTCCTCATCATTGTACACTTTAACAACTAACTTCTTCACTCTTGCAGCCCTGAGTTTCTCCAGAGCTATCCGTATTTTTTCAGCTTTGATTCGCTCATGTTGTTCCTCCTACAAATAAGACCATATGAAAGCATTCAGTCTTACGATCAGGACCTACATGTACGTTCTCCAGATTGTGTGTACTAAAGGTAT
>OZ026601.1:19236429-19238929 GCA_964020085.1 Micromussa lordhowensis
TCAAAATTGTGCTGCAAATTATTATCAAGAATGCAAAAATTGACCTGAAAACTTTGCCTGCGACCAAGTTCACAATGTGGGTGTCCCTATTTTAGCTAATATTCCCTCCAAGATGTACATGTAAGGAGGTGGGGTCACGGTTTGTGGTGATGTGGTTTTGCATTATTTTTGGTGCGGTTTTGCGGAAATTTATATTTCAACCTGCGGTATTGCGGTTTTATAAGACAAAGCTGTTTTCTAAGTTTCAAAATGTACAATGTAGAGCTGATTATGTTGATTGCGACCAAAAAAAAATGGGTGTTCCAAACCAATGGAATGGCGAACCTGAAGTATTTATGATCATGGCATCTATACACTGTAGCATGCTTGTAACTACAGTTGTGGTATTTTGGTATATTTCAATGCGATATTGCATTTTTTTATGTTTTTCTATGCAGTTTTGTGGTGTTCGGATGCCCTGTACACCCCCCTCTGTAAGGAGAAATACTAACACTACTAATATCTTCATGTCAAAGAAACTAAGAAAAGTGCTGGCCTCACAATAATTCTCCTAAAGGTACTACTCCTACACAGTTGCCCAGAACTTAGTAAAATATAAGGACTACATGGGCAAACTACCAATTGAAAACATCTACTGTAGCGAACTAAAACATTCAATTGTTGGGTTGGGTTGGTCTGTTTCGTACGTATCAAGTTACAAGTAAATGAACCTGTAGTGATTAATTTGCTGCATAGCAAATTCAGTCCCTACTGGATATGATTGTGTATTTAAACATTCAATTCCATCAGCTAGGGTAATGAGAATTTCACTTTCAACCATTTAATTAGGCACACATAAAAACCAACCACCGATGCAAACAACGACTTGTTTTTGGAAAACTGTGCATCAACTTTTCTCGCATAGGTTCATATAAGGGGTACAACCACTCAAAATAAATTACAGTTGGCATTCCTAACTAAGTACTGGATTTTACCATTTTGGCGCCTACCTTCAATAGCACTTATGGAAAATCTGAACTGATCCTAAGGTAAAGAAAGAGAATGTTAGATGAATTTGTGAGTATAAAATCATTACTAAAAGCAACAACGTACGTATCTTAAAAGATACTATGTACATATTGACTGAGTACGGGCCGGATGGGAAAATATTTGGCTCGAGGTCAGGGCGTACGGACCGAGCGCAGCGAGGTCCGTACGTCCTGACCGAGAGCCAAATATTTTCCCGTCCGGCCCGACCTTACTCAGTCAATAAGCATTTTATCATATGACCACTTACTGTTGAAAATTTTGAAAATTCTGTTCGAGCCTAAATAGGACGTGATTACATAAGATCAGATGGCTGCGCGCGCGGAACAATTACATGAAAGTTTCTAAAGCAAAACTTTGTCATTTATCAGTTTCTTCGCGTCGAACAAGAAACTCGCAATTCATCAAAAAAAACACAATTCACGTTCTCATTTTTGTTCATGCTAAAAAGCCAACAGAAAGTTGACATAAAGCTGTCAAAAATATGTCAAGCCATCAAAAAACTTAGCGAGCACAAAAGGTCCCTTCACGCTTCACTGAAATTGTTTACAAACTCACGAAAATGTCGGCGTTGTTTCAAGCTATTTGTCGACCTCTTGGATTCTCTAAAACAAGGGACAACAGGGCAACTGAATATTTGACACATGTTGGCTCCTGCAAACAGTACCTGGGTTTGCTGACTTTGCTGGTGTAGTGAAAATTACACGGTTAAACACAAGCGAGTTTTTATATTTATCTGGATGAACCGTGCAGTAATGAACTTGTATTCGCATTCAGTTTTGTCTCTTCAAATAACACTGACGTAGAAACTACAGAGCAGTTTATCCTACTGCACACAAGGTATGTTTCTGATTTTTCTGGTTCAACCCACTTCTCCCAGAAACTCTGAAACTCAAAGAAAACATTTATATCGTACTTTGTTTACTTGTTCGGTTTTCTTTCTTTTGACCCACGATGAATTCTTTGATGCCTTTGAAGGAAAGAAGTTTCGCCGACTGTTTGCTTATTTGAAAGGTTAATTACTGGACAGTTTATCCAGAAAAGTTGTTTCCTTGACAGCCTGTTTGCTTGCTGGTTTCTGAGAAAGTTGTGAGCTTCTTCATTTGCGAGGAGCGTTAAATTTCTTTCTTTGCTTTCGGAGTGAGTTGCCGACTGAAGTAGTTCTGCATGGGACAATTCGTCTGGATAGAAAAATTTGCTCTCAGAATGTTCACTTTCATGACTGATTGTGGAGAGAACAAACTTTGGCAGCAACAAAATAGTATTTTTGCCATTAACACGCATCGATTTTGCCGCACTCGTTTCTAGTAGGGCCATACGCATTTCTAGTAGGGCCGTACGTGTTTTTCCGGCCCTATCACATCGAGGCGTACGGCCCTCATACGGGACATTTTCTCTTATGGTTTTGCAAGGAAATTGTGCACGGGGCCGTACGGGTCATATGATAAATGAAATTATCACTCAATAACAAGAA
>OZ026601.1:19243929-19271429 GCA_964020085.1 Micromussa lordhowensis
GAAGTAAATGCGAATTACAGTAAGATTGCTTTCAGATAATTTACACGACAGTGAAACGGAAAGCATGTGAAAGCACGTAAACTAAATTCAAACGATATAAGACTTATTACTCAGAATAAATCTAAGAATTCGTTACTGTAAAGTTATCGCAAGAAGAATCTATGATCTACTGTTTAAAAGATCATGTCGTGCCATGGATAAAGACGATATCTCTAGGCTTAATTATTATAAAGGTTGATTACTAAAGTTAACTGAGGAGGCTGTAAATATAATATCGTTATTCAAGCCTTAAAAGTGCGGTTTACAGCTCGAGCGAGTTTTACTTTGGGAATATCAATACTCACAAGCTTTCATCGGAAGTGTACGGAGCCATTGATCTTCAATACCCAGCTTAACTGATAACGAACCGAACTTCAAAACTTCAATTATAGATTTCTTCTACAGGTTCACACGAAAGAAATACCTCTATTCTCTGACGGTAGTGGGCAATTCAAGACTAGAGCAATTCGAGTATGATACTAAAATAACACTTTACCTGTGTCACAGACAAACCCTGCCGCCGGATACACGCCTCTCGCGACCAACGTCAGTGGAATGCTCCGGAATGCGGCGTCAGATTTGTTCCAAATTCTATTTGTAATGTCGTTTGGTAGGAAACAATTACCACAGAATATGCGAAAAACGGAGACCCTCCTTAGGAAGCGCAACAAGGAACTTCAAGGATGTTTCGTAAGCAGGTTCGAGAGTTCACAACACTTCTTTTTCACCACTTGTTGCGCAACCGTGAGGCGGTAGAAAAATAGAGACTGGAGCGAGTGGGTGTCGGAAAAATCTCGATCGACCGAAAGCCTCCCACACACAACGTTTGCGTGGAGAGCAAAAAGGACGCAGAAATCACAACTCTTTCTCGATGCATTCGTCATGACTGAACTTAAAAAATGTTCGAATGTGGGTTTCCGATTTATCTCCGTTGTCACGCGAATAGCGTTGGGGGACTAAGGAGTTGCATGACGGAGCTTTGTTTAGTCGTCTTCCGTCACGCGAACGCTCCCTGCTATTTGGGTGATGATAATAATGATAATGATGATAATGATGATAACGATGATAACAATGATAATGATAATGATAATAATGGATCGAAATATACGACATGGGTAGCGGAGTTGGGCAATCTTTCTCAGCAAGAACTATTTTTCAACCGGAAACGAAGATCCCAAAACGCCAAAGGAAGAATCAAAAACTAGAAAATGCGTTACCCAACCCAAAACTCCGAAACGAAGAAAACGTTCGTTGCAGCTGTTTTGAGAAAGATTGTCCTACAAAAGCGTAAAAACGTACGCTACAATGTCGAAAGGCATAATGGGTATTGGTAAGTGAAGGAATTCACGCTATGTCCTTTCTTCTTGCTGACACGTTTGCCGCAACCAAGCCACGTCAAACTATCATTACCCATAATACCAATCGGCATTATCAGTACGCTTTTGCTCGTGGCAACTTTTGTCGAAACAGCTGAAGTTTGGAAACTATCGAGTGATAGAACTTCCTGGAATGCCAATATCATTAATCAAACGATGGGCACTGCGGTCGTTTCAGTAACGAAAGGCGTAGTATTCTCTTCAAAAACCACTAAAGATAACAAACCCGCTTTGTATATAAAGTAAAGGCCCTGTGACTGAGAGGTGCAGTCTCCTGTGGCATGTTTGGAGAGTGAATGCACAACAACAGATGATCACGCACTTCCTACGTCTGTAGATTAGGAGTCTCTGAAGTTAAACACTGAATACAAAACCCGAAAACTAACAAAAATAAGTTACACATAACCTACCCACAACAGAAATCTGGACCCTGCGAACTTTATTGAAAATAACATGTACATGCAAAGAATGTAACAACCTTTATTCAAAACAAACCTAAAATCCAATGTCGACGTGTATAATTCAAAAGTGTTTCGAGCTGTTTGACTTGAATTCGTTCCCATTTTAAAATTTAAATAATTATAAGAATATTTTCAGAATAAGCCCCCAAATAGACGTTCTTAGTAGAATTACAAAGTATGCCTAGCAACAGAATTCTAATCAGATTTTTGGGGGTATACCACGTCCAAACTCCCCCCCTCCCCCCGCGCGAACTTTCCATTTCACTTGGTCAGTCCGTTCCATAAAGTACAATGAAGCAGCCAGCCGCTACCACCATTTCTCGAAGTGTATTCTGTTTTCAGCAATGTTCAACTTGTACAAGATGTCTGACACGTGTTTGATCATTGGAGGAGGACCGCAGATGTAACAGATTAATTGACTCCTATCCAGGGATGCTACAACTTCTTGAAGTCTTGATTCATTTATGCGACCATGCTCATCTGACAATTAACAAAAATATTTCAAATGATTGTAAGTAATGATTCACTATTTTACTAAGGGAAAAGGTACACCATCTCTGGAATATGTTTCACAAATACATCTACTAGCTTATCATTGAAGACAAGAAGCGAACCACGAGAAGTCAGATCTGGAAGTGAGCTTTTCACGTCCAGAAAATAGAGTTTGCGACCTTGTTCTCTGAATAGCCACAGGGAATACCCTTTAAAAAACAGACAACATAAACAAAACTAATCGTGAATTGGCCTGAGCGCATTTCCCACACTTTGCGCACACTACGTGTTTTTGCTTCAAGTTCTTATTGGCTCTTATTGGTTCATATTATTGTATTGTATTATTGTCAGTGCCAGATGCGGTTGGAGACGGACCATTATTTTTTGAAGGGGGCGGGGGATTGAGCAATTTCAAAAAAAAAATCCTGCAAAGCAAAAAGTGCTGAAGTAAAATCGTGCAAGGAGAGCCATGGGGAAAAAAATCAAGCAAGTGCTTTCTACTGACCAGGTCCTGTGTTTGACTTAGAAAAAATTCTTGCATCAAGATTACGTTATAAAGTGGTTAAAGACGGTGGGGTTCTACAGGAAAATTCATTACCTGACGAGGGATTCCGCGTTAAATTGCACGCGAAAACCGATATCGCGCGAATCGCGAAGCGATGAGTGCGATATCGATTTTCAAGTGTAAATTAACGCGGAATTCACGAGTCAGGTAATGAATTTTCCTTGAATCGCATGATTGAATAAAGTAAGAAAAAAAGAAAACTTTTTTGCAGTTGTTGTGTTCCGTTTGACGACAGTTGTTACGTAGATGCGAAACAATATCACTTAGCCTCGTTTTCAACTCGCAATTCCACGCTAAATACCTCGCTTCGTAAACCAATCAGAATGCAAGATTTTATTCAATTATGCGATTCTATTGTAGATCGCACTACATATCGCGCTAATTAGAAAGACTGTTAATAGACAGTAAGTTCATTCCAGAATTTGACCTACATATCGGTTGTATGCTTCCTGCTCCAGTTTGACAATTTTCATTTTCCGGCTTTGTGACAAAGTATTTGCAAAGTATTGAAGGACATTTTCTGGAAATTTCCGTCAAAGAATTCTGCAAAGGAGAACAGGAAAAGCTCAATTCTATGCCGGCAATACGAGTGAAGCCAGCGGACATGTAAATCCCTACCTGTCTTCTGTAGCTTCTTACCTTAGTTGACACACTGATACCCTACATGTACGTTAGTTCCCCACCAACTCATTCTCACATGTGTGGCCTAAAGAAGTCTTTATTTGCAGGCTAGATTGTATATAGCTTTTAAATTTTATTTCAGTTGTTCAAAGGCTGGATAACGCTATCCACCGGATAAATCACTATCCAGCGGATAAGTGTTAACAAAACAAACCACGCTATCAACTGGATAGTGATTTATCCAGTGGATAGCGTTATCCACCTTTCGAACAACCCGGGCCTGGGTTATTAACTTTTTGGTAACTTTGAACACATAGAAACCTTTTAAACCGCAAAAAAAATTCATTAAAAAAAATGGCTGACGTACCTTGAAGAGCAGTTCATTTTGGTTCTGTGCACTGAACAGTAGCACTGTTTTTCCGATGTGTTGATGTTGAGAGATGTCAGCAACATGTCGTACAATGGAATATATCGGGTTTATACCAACACCGCCGGCAACAAGAAGCAGATCAGGGCTGGAATCACTGGGTTTTGGATCGAAAAAAAAGTTCCCTCCAACTCTCATGTGAACCTTACTGCCAACACAACACTGCAAGTTATACATGTACGAACATTAGTACAATACTACCGGCCAGCACTTACAGCAGAGATTTCAGCGAAAGATAAATAGATCTATAAAAATTAGTTAAAGCATACAGAGTATCTGTGCTGTACAAGACCAGGCTGGGTTGTTTAAAGCCCGGTTAAATAAACCAGGATTAGCAAGAATTTTATTTCGGTTTGAAACTTTGCAGTGAGGTTTTCCGTTTTTAAACATTTGAAAGTTATCCGTCCTTCAGCTTTGAATTTGAATACAGTCTCAAGTTACATAAAACATAAGCAGTGAAAAACAGTTTTATACAAGAAGCATTTAAACCAGATTTCAAACAAACCGCTCCAGGTTATGAACACAAACCTTAGTGTGAACCCAGAGTGCTGGAGGGTGTTGACTGTGTTTGACAGCAAGCTCTACAGTGCTGGTCTCTTTGAGTTCTCTGGGACTGGAACAGATGGAAAATCCACCCACAGTGGATACACCAGGAATTAAGAAATCAACCCTGGTCAAAAAAAAAAATGATAATAAATATAATGCTCTCAAGTATACAACACACCATGATGTACATGTATGTACAGTGTACATGTATAACTATTCACCTGGTAACTTACATTTCAAGGAATTGGAGGATTCTAAGATCCCCGATAGAACTTGAAGTGCCATTGTTACCTCCCGTGTCTACACATGATGTTAGTCTCTGACACTCAGCCCTCCAGGATTTTGTAAGGTTTCCCTAACAGTCTAATAATATGGGAAAAATTTTCTTGAAATTTACTTGTCTTGTACTGATGTTGCACCAATGTTGCATAGACAACTAAACATAAACCATGCTGGAATTTGTGGCAACATGTTACACAAACTTGAACTCAACTCCAGACAGAACTCAAACCTGAACTGTTAAGACTAGAGTCTCACCATTATGTTATCATGTCTGTCAGTTCTGTATCAGTTTGAATGTTTAGTAAGATTAACGGTGCTTACCATTGTCCTGGCTTGAAGATAAATCTGTTATCCTCTACTTTCAAACAAAGCCCTTTTACAGTCTCTGACAGCTGAGTGATTTCAGTTACAGTGGCTGAAGATAATGACTGCAATCAAAGAAATTAATGCAGAAAATACTCCATAACAAAATGAATTGACTTTACTTTAAGGGTGCCTGCACATTGTATGTAACATGTAAGTGGCGAAGGAAGGCTTGATGTTCAGGCTGCCGCACTTCAGGTAGTGTTTGGTGCTTATTTCTGCTGCAAAGCATAATTTCATGGACGGTTGATACCAAAATGCTCAGCGAGCAGAAAATCTTTTGTGGGTTGGTGTTGGTGAAACGTGTTCACAAGTGTGACAGTTACTGCACCCATGACATGGCCAGGATGCCATTTATCGCCGGTGTACATACCAGGATGTCTCTGAAGTTCCGTTCCTGGCTACAGGTAACCAGCAGGGACTGAGAAAATGCTTCCCTTTGCCGGATTGAAAGAAAAATGCTCAAGCTACATGTACGGAGTAGGATCCTATTAATTTGTTGGTTTAGGCAGTGCATATATGGTAAGTAAGAACCAAGGGGGATTCTGTTTCACTCTCTGTTATATATAAACTGACAGAGTTTTGATGGTTGATGGCCTTAATGTGATCGGCCAGCCCGCTGTATGTTACCAAATATTATCACGCTGCAGGGAATCGTCAACAGAGCAATCCAGATTACTGTGGTGAGTAATTATAATTTAGCTGCTCAACATACATGCAGCATTCACCCAAAGTAATCAATGCTTTTCTTATCTTAGAACAAGATGATTTTGGTTAGTACATGTATCTCTTGATAGCCATTGCAATGGAAAGACTGAGATAAAACTAAAGTGCATTCTATACTCAACCACAGGCCTTCTGATATTACGCGATGGTGCGATTTCGCACAATCGACCTCAGATCGCATCCGATCGCACAATTCACAAAAAATCGCATAATTCACAAAACATCGCACATTATTCACAAAATCAACCATAAATAAACAATTTTATTACAAAGTCCCGTATAAATACACCTTTTTTAAGACCATTTACCTTGAAAAAAAGCCCCCAAAAACGTCTGTCACAACATTCGAAGTTCAAGGCGTTATTTTTGCATGTCGGGAGTCCCATTTTTAAAAAGTTGTCTATTGGTGAAATGCAAACGATCTGACCAATCAGAATTGCCAGTATATATAATCGACAACGCAGTGATCAGTATTGCATTCCGATGTCAAAAATGTAATTTTTTTAGTGAAATTCGAAACAAACGTCCCTCGAGGATAAGTTTGTAGTGATTTCTTTGACTGAAAAGGTTAAATCACACCTTCTGCCAGATTTAACTGCAAAAGATAGAGCAAGAGAATACCATTTTTACGTGGACGATAGGCTGAAGATGCAACGCTGTGATCGATGATCTTTCGCAGCCGGAAGTCCGTGATGGGCAAGCACCTCAAGTCTTTTTTATCGCAATTTATCCGTAGATGTTTAATTTTTGTCCCTCGATGTTCAATTTGTCTTTGGAGCAGCCCCAAAGTGGTTTTCTTCCTCTAAAACCTAGTAAAATATGCTCAAAATAGCTGAGGAAAAAATCGCACAATTGGCATAATTTATCGCATAATAGCCCATTCTTATCGCGTAATTTGCCCCGAAAATATCGCGTAATTTCTGTTTTTTTATCGCACCCTGTCAGAAGGCCTGCAACCATGAGTATAGTCATTGTTAATGTCTTTGAAAACTTGTTGTTATACATGTACATGTACCTCCCAACGTTAATATGTTTTCTGAATTGGAGGAGATCGTCTCATGTGTCATGGGTTAAAACTCTGACTTTCACTCCTTAGGATGAATAAAACTGGCCCAACGGGAAACAACAAGTTCTGTTTCCCCTCGACTCTCAATGTTCCCCACAGTTTGACGCCTCAGGAGCACTGAGGGTCTCAGGGAAACAAGACACTCACCCTTTCCAGTGGGGCCAGTAATGAAGTGCTTGTTGTCTTATTGAGGTTGTTATAATAATGTATTAGTACCAGTAGTAATATTGTATCTGTTACATGTAGTTGTATTATATTTAGTATTGTCCAGGCTTATTAGTAGTATTGTCGTTAATTACATGTAGAATTAACTCTTGTAAAAAAAGTTACATGTATGTCTACTTAAGTATTGTTAGTATTGTAAGCAATTGCGATTGCTATAATTGTAATTTGAAAGTAATGCTAGTGATGTAAGTAAGTTTATTTTCAAAAATTGCGAATAAAGTGTAGTATTGCAAAAAAAAGTGCTTATTGATGCCCAGCTTCCTTTAAGCTATATGCAGTCATTACCTCCTGTCTTGGTGAATTCTCTGTCCTCTCCAGATGTGTGCTGTTATGACCAGCACCATTTGAATTTCTAGACATGGGACCATGTGAATATCTAAAACCTGAAACAAGAAAGAGCATTAACTCATTAAATGTAAAAAATGGCTTTTAAATTTTCACGATTGTTACAATAGCTGTTAAAATCGCAACAAAGCAAAATATAAAGCAAGCTGGTATTCAACCGAGTGTTGAAAGTAATCAGGAAGTTACTTTAGTGTTGTTAATTGCAGGCTCAGATCCATACTGGTTTCCACTGTTTTACAGAAATTGGTCAGATGACTCAGAAACCCAGGAAAGGGGAATTCTAATTTGGGAGTTAAAATTTAAAACAATTCCTGCGGAGCATAGCCACGGACCCTCTGGAAGCTTGTGCATCCGGCACTGTTATAAGTGGCATGTATAACACTTGTAAAATAATTGAAAATTTAAATTGAATGTCATTAACTTTTTTCACTCTAATGTACATGTATTGTTACAGAAAATATCCTAATGTCTCTCCAGGCTGGTCGCTCCCATTTTAAAGGAAGTTTTTATAGCAGGGCAAAAACCTTCCACTCATCCGCCTTCCACTCATCCGCCCATCTGAGACGAGTAGATTTACAAAAGCACTTGTCCTACGGGACGAGTAGAGTTTGCCGAAAAAAAAAAGAGATGTTCTTTTCTACTGAGGTCCAAGTTCCTAAGCATTTTGGACTTTGTAAACTAACCTGAGTTTCGTGAAGTTTGGATTATTTTCACAGCAACTTACTAATTCGTTTTTGCCTTCGTTAGCCTTTGGTTTCCGAGAATATCTGGTTCTGTTGTTTCGGTAAAGGCTGCGATCACATTCCATATATGGAAATGACAACCTTGCTTGAGACAAGGCTTCATCAACACTTGAACGAAGCGATTAGCATTGTGGCAAGTTTTGTGATCATTAAAGAAGTAATAAAACCTCTTAATGCTTTTGCCGTCAGGCTTATAGCGTACTATTCAAACAACATGAAATGCTCCAAGCCATTCTGCTATATAAAAGGTGCTGATACCTCACAGATGTGCTGCATTTTCTCAAGTTGCGTATTGTTCATAAAGAACGTTAGTGATCCCGATGTGTCTATATGAAATGGTGTTGTATTAAAAAGTGCAAAGAACAACAGAAATTGAAATAACTGTTAAAATGAACACTCCAGATTTGGTACAAAACAGATTATACAATTTCTACGTTTTTCATTATTTTGTTATTCACTTTAATAAATTTTTTTTGACAAGTGAAACTAACTTTCGGACAACCAAAATCTGAATTTTACTCGTCCAATGGACAAGTGGAATAAGAAAAAAGTTTTTTGCCCTGTATAGACAGGATAATAAAGCGATGTAATTTCTTAGAATTTCCAGTCTCCAAGAGAAAAATCCTAAAATGATATCAAATCTTAATTTTTGTGGCCATCAAATCAATTTGCTGTTGTTATGAGGTTTTCCGAAGTCTTTCCTGGGCCCAGAATTCCGCTGGAACCATACAGTCTACACTGTATATAAACAGTAAGTGTTTTGTGTAATAACTTATAACACAATTTTACTGAGCTTGTACCTCTGGATTTGTAGCAGAATGGGTGAGATAGCAGGCACCTACAAAAATACCAATAATATCCACAAATTAAAGTAATACAAGTCTTACATCATTTAACCAAATTGCAACCACTCTCTGGACATGCAGGTTCTTTTTCTAAGGCTAAGAAAGTAATGTCCCAGGGTCACAAAAAGGGTACACCAAAAGCTATAAGTCTCTCCATCTTGCAAACTCTCAAATTTACCAGTGATCTCCGACTTTGCATGATTTGATTTATCCACTAAGGTGAATGAATGACGAGCCAACATGTGCATGTCAAGTAGTGCCATGCTCAGGCCAGCTACATGTAGAACAGTTTAACTTAGATCTGAAATAAATTTACCTGAAAACAAATTGACCAACAACTTATCCACTTAATTCTTCTCCTACACGTATGAAACATCACGTCAAATGCACAGTCATGCATATTTTGTGAGTGCTTCTTTCTAATTAAAATCTAAGGATGCGCTGGCACTCTTCATAGGAAATAAGATGGCAGCTGTACATTTTTCCACAGTACCATGCGAGCCCTTATTTTTGCGATATCTTTCCCTGTGCTAACGACATTGTTTATGCTAGGTTTCAAGGTTTTAGAACTTTTCTGTAGTTTCGTGCGCTAAGAATTGTGAAATGTACTATACCAGTCGCCATCTTTTTTTTTCCACAGAGGATTCAAAAATCTTATTTAAGTCAGAGCAATCACCGAGTATAGCCCGGCCTTGACTTTAATTTTTGATAAAGAAAGCCAGAAAAAAATAAATTCTCCACAACTCTCAAGATACTGTAGACGTGCTGTTACCTTGTGCCACGAGTCATTGATCAACACGCACATCTTAAAAAGAGCGTTTACGATTGATCCCCAATCGAATTACAAACCTTGACCAAGGTGTCGCAGTCTTGAAGAGAAATTGGAAATTTGACCAAAAACAAAGCGATGACGCCGTACCTCTAGTACAAGCCATCTTGCCGTATGCTACAGTCGACCATCATCTACACAGCAGATAAATGCCAGGCGTTTCTACCGGCAGACAAAGAGACTGGCGCGAATACTCGTTCCAACTGGCCAGCAACAGCACTGTGTCCAGATACGTCGTGTAAGCATACTCGGATATTTTTCCGTGTTTACGTCGGTGATTCTATTGGTCATTTGCAGCAGTTTTCTGTGAACGAATCCTGTAATTCTGCTATCGCGGGAGGTTTCAAGTAATCAAGAGTTGGAGACATAGTTAATCTTTGACAGTATAAAATGAAAATCCGGTAAGGACAACAAGCTGATTAGTTGATTTCTAGCGCCAACAAGCCTATATTTCTTCTTGACTATTTAATATTTATACACAGGGAGTTTTTGCTCAGAAAGCAGCCCAATGCTTATGTGGGACGTGATAGGTTGGTTAAATTCCCGAAGCTATAACTTTGGTTATGTATAAGGTATCGAATTGAAATTGACTCCGTTAGAAAAGAAGTTTGCACTTCCAGTTGCCATGGTAACTGGTCACGTGACTACGTGCGTTTGAACGCTCACAGTTTTCTCCCCATCTAATGTTAAGGCCCGGATACACGGTGCAACATTGCGAGCAATATTGCGCGCAACATCCGTCACTCGACGTGGCTACACGGTCGCAACATTTCGTGCAACATTACGTGCAATATTTGATTAGCGGTTACCAAGCTCTCATGCGATGATGTTTACATCACGCAATCCAAAATGGCGTCGCTTGCCAAAAAAAAAGCTATAGGAGTTCTAGCGTTGTTGCTGTTAGATTGGCAGGAGAAAAATCGAATTAAAAGAAGAAATCGCCGTGTTTGGGTAAGAGGCTGGATAGCCAGGAGGCAGGAGATGGGGGCATTCCACAGGATTGTACGAGAGTTGGCCATGGAAGACCCCAGTTCGTTTATGGAGTACCTTCGAGTGGACGAAGATCACTTCAACCATCTCGTTTCTCTGGTTTCGCCGCTGATTAAAAAAGAGGACAGGTGCAGGAGCGAAAATTAGGTCAGCGGGTAAATTTGAATGTGAAATTTGATTGGCTGAACACTGAAATTTGCGTCACACTATTGCACGAAATGCTGCAGATGGTGGATACACGAAGAAATTTGTTGCGCGCAATGCTGGAGAAGTAGGACGAGATTCTACTGCTGCAATATTGCACGCAACAAATTTTGGGGTGGATACACGATGCAATTCAGCCATTGCGCGCAATATTGCACCGTTTATCCGGGCCTTTAGGCAACCAATCAATCTCATTCCCAGAACCAGAAAATAATATTCTTTTTATTTATTTTTTTTTATGGGGGGGGGGAGGGGTGAGGGGTTGCTATTATACAATAGCCCATTGCAGAAACGTGAGAGCACTGGGGCGAGTTTCTTATATTGATTAGATTGAAAATCTAAACATTGCAACTGAAAGGTTTAGGAATGAAAAGCTACCCAACCAAGTTTAAGAGTTTTCAAAGGAAAATTGTCCAAATGGGAGCCTTCCAAAAGTTGCAAAATTCCATAGAAACCCTTATAATTTTGTCGCCTGTCTACCCAATCCATACAAACTCTCTATTTTGGGTGATATTTGAAGAGCTACCATTTTTCCATTTTCCTCCTCCAAATACCTCTACTCGTGGTTAAGACTCAAATTTAGTTGATCTTTCATTTGAATATCTTAGTTTTTCAAAAAAAAAACGGAAAACAACCATACTCTTTCCCAGTCCTCTCACGTTTCTGAAATGGCCTATGCTTTATACAGGGAGGCTCTGCCCCAGGGCCCAAGCCCTTACCCTTCTGTATACCATTTTGACAGAAAAGGTGCCCTTTCACTGATAACGTTTATTGAAAAAAAGAGTACCCTTTCACATACATACCAACACTGCATCCCTTTCGAGTTAAAGGGTTACCAGCTTCCTGAAATAAATAGAAAGCTAAAAATGCCAGGTTAAATAATGTAAATTAAATATTTACAGCGGAGGTAAGACAGTTAATATACATAAGCCTTTTATATACCTGAAGCCTGCTGGAGCTCAATTATTGACAGCCCCTTGCAGACATCACTTTTTTTGTATGAATGGAACACACGAAGTAGCGGACAATAAAGAAAATAATAATGATAATGATAATAAAAAGTCAAGTTAAGTAACTAACTAATTTGAAAACTGCCTAATCCTTAAAATAGAAAAGAGAAATTAAAGAAAATGACAACCCACAATGGCTATTGCTTGGTCATGTATCTTGAAGTGAGGTTTAAGTTTTGGTGATCAGATTTATTTGTCCTAACATCTTACTCAGACTTAACAGACTTACTCAGACATGGATGATTTCAAGATTTCATAATATAATTGCTATTTAGCCTATAGGAGTCAAACTTAATATGTTGTGCACTCACAGTACTCCAGTAAATGATCTCATAATTTTGAATTCAAGTACTGAAATAATTTTTGTAATATTTTCCAGCTCTTTCCTTGTGTACTTACAGAGTAGTATTTTCTTAATTGCGTTGCTATGGAACCCAGTGAAAGGCTCAAGAGGTGACAAGTGTAGACAGTTTCTCGTATGTATGAGGGAATGCTCCAAGGGATGCAGTCTGGATGAATACCCTGGCAAGCTGCCAGTGTACTTGACCATGTTTTGGTGGGATTGTTCAGATGAATGCAAGTATCAGTGTATGCATAACGTCACCGCAAGTGATGTGAGAAGAAATAAACCAATCAAACAATTTTATGGCAAAGTAAGTTGTACAATCTTTGTGTCACTTATATTATTATTATTGTTTTTATTATTATTATTGATTAACACAGCTATTGGTGATGTTGAAGCTGGTTTCTTCATTGGCTCCAGGTAACAACAAGTTGCCTACACTAGGGAAGCCAAGAAACACCCTTTGTTGGCTTTCTTCTCTTCTCTACATCTCCAGCACCTTCCTAAGAATTCTTGCAGAACCCAACAATGCACATCTCTGGATCAGTTCAAGAGGGACGCCTGCCTCAATTGCTCTCAGGTTGTCGTTCAGTCTGAGTGGTACTGATCCCAATGAATTGTTATTATTATGATTATGATTATGATTATGATTATGATTATGATTATGATTATTATTCTAATTGTTAACATCATCATCATCGTCATCATCATCATTACTGCATGTAGTGGATTGTGTGGCCAAGCTAGTGGTTTCTCTCCTTTACTTTCCCAAAATTTGAGAAAATTCAAACTACAGAGTAGATTAAAGTACTGTCAGTAGAAGATTGTTTTAAGATGGTTACTATTGATATTGTTTTAATCTTAGGGTGTGTTCCTTTGGGGTGATCCAGAGCCGGATCAGTGATCCAAGATCCAAGATCCAAGATCCAACATCAAAGGAGCTGGTGAATCCACTCTGGTCACGAATTCATCGGCTTCTTTGATGCACCATGATCCGAGTAATCTTGGATCACTGATCCCGATCCACATCAGCTCAAAGGAACGCACCCTTAGTCTCTGATTAATTAATCATGCTAGTGAGAAAGTTTTCAACAATAATTGGATGAGGTTTTTGTGATATCCGGAATAAGCAAGGTCGAGGCAAGGTAATCAGCTGAGGCCGGAGGCCGAGGATGATTACACTTGCCATTACCTTGATTAACAGATTGACAAAAAATGAATCCAATTATTGTTTTATTATACATTGTTTTATGGAAAATATACCAGCACTATTGTGTGAAATGCAAATACAAGGGCGAATGCACCAAGCGGCCGCATCACTCGAAACCATTGAAGAGCTCAAACTCAACTTTCGCTCTTTAGCCAAAGGTGTGTGCACTGCGCATGGTATAAGCTGCAGATTTAATTGGATAGCAGATTATACTATAATCATGCTAATGTCCACAAAATCACGTGAATTCTCAAAATAAGCAGGGGGCTCTTGGCCAATCAGAATGCTGATAGTGAGTACAATGTATAATTATTTTAATTATTGGGCTAATGATTTTCTTTGCAATCTGGGTGGGGTGGTTTTAACATGGCTGGTTATTATTAGTGTACAATGATCTGTTAGACCATGAATGATTTGTCTTTTCCTTTCAAGCACTTAGAGCAGTTTTGATTTGAGTGTCAAGAGGAATTCACATTTATAATTTGCTTTTGGTTTTGCATGACTTTCCTAAGCACTCATTTTGCTGTATGTCACTGACATCAACTATATTTGATTGGTTCAATGGACTCTGCGCCCCTTGTGATTGGCTAGAGTGTTTTTTTTTTGGTTCTAGTTTTACAACACTCAATTGAAATCCACTGTAATTAATAGCACGACCTAACTGATGAAGGCTACATTAATTCTGGGCAAAGACCCCATTCATGTCAGGAAATGTAAAAACTAGCCAAGATACAAAGCACATTGTATGATTAATAAATGTTGTTTTAAATGTTGCAAAGCTAGTGACGGCAAATGTATCATGCTCTTTGTTTGTACAGTGGCCATTTGTACGATTCCTTGGAATTCAAGAACCTGCTTCAGTGCTATTTTCAATTTTTAATGGGCTCGGACATATTCTTGGTTGGAGAATGTTGAAATCCACTGTACCAAACACAGACTACAGCATGTACTCAGTTTGGAAAGTAAATCTTCTGGTAAGGCTGCAACTTTGTAATTCTTATTTATTGTTGTATTTAAATTACAAGTAGCCTGCCTAGCAGGCATTCATTTTCAAAAGCATGTGAAGGGAATGAATTAGTGCAAGTGAGTGTGAAAAAATAAGGAGTAGGGAGAGGGGGTGGAACAAAAATACCCTCTCCCTTCTCCTTCATTTTTTTTTCTCACCCCTCCCCACCTCTCCCCATTTTTTGCTCATCCCAGGCACACTTGTTTGCTTGCTTGCTTGCTTGTAAACCACCAAATCAGCAGATAAAAGGAAAAGAAGGAAAAGGGGAAAAGAGAAACGATGTAGTGGAATAGCCTTTGAATAGGCCTACTAGGCGAATGTGGATATTCAACTTTTACACACACAGTAAAACGAAACTCATAATTCATCGGCCTGTTTATTGTACTAGGATATGGAAAAACTCTCTTCAAAGCTGAGGATAGGAACATCTGAAAAGGGTGCCATGTCCAATAACAGCTATTAAATTCGCCGGTAATTCTGTAGCAATCTCCTTGTGTGCCAGAAGAGGGCGGTGACGAAATTTTCTTGCGATTTGCGATTGCGTTCAAATTTGGGAACGCAAAGAGCGTACAAAATAGCCTAATGTATTGCAAGACTCAAGGGATAAACAAAAGAAGCTACATATAAGCCCATGCATGAGATTGCTGCGGAAATTGTTACTGCCCAACACAGTGGTTAACGCATTCTAATTAACTTATCACAGTTTTTCAGATCGTTGACTTGTTTTTAAAAATCACGTTTTAGAGTAATTTTTTTAAAGAAAATTTAGATGAAGTAGTAGTCTTGAATTTGGCGTGAAAAAAAATAATTTTGACAAAATTGGCCCTTGAAGGTCTACAGTAACCTTAATGAAATAAATGGGTTACTGTTACATGTTAAGGTTGTGATTAGCTTAAGTCAGTTAAGTTTGATTGATGTAGATCTCTCGCACCCAGTCTTCCCTGAGAAGAATGAACTCAGGGGAGGAGAGTGGGCACCTGTTTCCCAAACAGCGGCCCACTAGCTTGGAGGAATTATCACAACGTCTATAACATGTGAGACCATTGTTGGTCTTTCTCATTCACTCTATATGTAAATGTGTTTAATAAAGTGTCACTTGATCTGATTTTTCCATTTTCTCTTGTGGAATTAACTGCTGGGAAATACTATCAAATAGACACAAAAAATGTGGTTCTTTTTCAGGTTTGTGTAAATGGTTGGTTTTGGTCCACGGTTTTTCACACGCGAGACCTAAACTGGACAGAGGTGAATGAATTTTGATTCTAGGGATAAATGATTATTGGTCACTGCAGTTTTTTTACCAAGCCTGCCACTTCCTCCTGTGGCAGTCACTCTTCCAGCTTCCTTCCCTCAACATTTCTCTGGGATGCATTCAAAATTTGTCTTTGCTTTGAAAATATTTGTCCTAATCATTATAAACTATACAGTTTGATCGCTTTTTTCATGGTTTCTAGCATGTGGTAACGAATATGAGACAAAGTGAATTAAAAATAAATGGTTTGATTAATTTTAAAGCAGAAACAAATTTGAACCATAGTGCACACTGAAATTGCTCACTATCTGTTCCAGTTATTGTGTGTTTTTTACCCTCAGTACTAGCAGAACTATTACTGTATTATTACTATTACTATATCTTGTAATATTGCATTTTCAGAAAATGGATTACTTCTGTGCCACCTCTATGGTTATGTACTCGCTGTTTGCTTCCCTTATGAGGTACATTAATTTTATGTTTTATTTGTATTTCTTTAAATGCATGTTACTAGACAGTTTGTCCACTTACATAATCGTAAAATTATTCAGCTTTCAATTGTTCATCACAAAGCTTATTGTATTATTTACAATCTCAAACTTTGTTTTTGAGTAGCTACGACTAAAATGCAGTCGAACCTCCAGTTGCAACCACCTCTCCTTAGCGACCAGTGTTCCAAAATACAAAAAGGTACCCAGTCAAATCACTGTATTTGGACCCTCTTGTAAGCGACCACCTCTCGTAAGCGACCACGACCACTTTTAGAGCTAAAAATTTGAAATTTTCTTTTGTTTTTAACCTCCTGTAAGCGATCACTTGACAGATAATAGAGCTAAAGTTGGATAATAAGGTGTTGTGACGTTATCCCATTCCTGGGCAGTACAAGAGACGGAAATTTATCTATGTGAAGTACCGGGTTTTTCTCGAAATTGACTTTTAATTTAATCAAATTTCAGAAAAAAACAGCTCAATCTGAGGTAAGCTTAAAACAGAGTACTAGACTCCTTAAAAATAAGCCACCTATCATTACGTTATATAAAAATCTATAGAATTAATTAGGTAATACAATTATCTTAAAAATTACTATGAATATAACAAAGATTAGGTAAAAATACAATGAAAGTTAAAAGAAATCAACATTAAACTTATCATAATAAAAAGCTATCAGATTCTTACGAAAAATTGACAAGGTATTTGATTCTCTTATACCAAGAGGTAAATCGTTCCACAGATGACAGGTTCGAACAAAAAACGAATTCTTGAAGACGTCAGTCCTGCTGAAAGGAACATCAAGCGTTAAATGGTCAACATTTCTAAGCGGTTTAGTACAAGAGCGAAAAGAAACATAATCTAAAATATTTAATTTACATACATTTTTAAGACACTTAAAAAAGAAAACCAGATCATTAATTTCTCTCCGATACTTTTTTCATGAACAAAACATTTAAAACATGGGATAAGAATCCGCAGTTACCATATGATACTGACCCAATATGGTCTAAGCTCTCGTAAGCGACTACCGGGGCTTGACATTTTGGGTGCTCTCTTACTGGGAGGTTCGACCCCAGTTGAAATAGCCTGCGAAAACAGCCGTCCGTCTTCGCTCCCGGCCCGATTGCTGTTTTCGCAGGCTACAGTTGAAATGAATTGTGACAGGACTTTGTGCCATTCAATAATTATTTGGGCTTTCGACAACAGTTGCTACATACACCGTGAGGCTCTAAGTTTAAACAAGTTGGTTTTTTTTTTCTTCAAGTATGTGTAACATATTTCAAGAAATGTTGCTCAATCGACTTGTATTTTAATAAACAGGTTCATTGGACTGGAAAATAAACGGAGGTATGTTCACAAAACGCTTGCCTCAAATGGATAATGGTTGTATCTATTCTCTAAAAGTTGTCAGAGTTTCGTATTTTACACATTCTTTAAAGGTTGTGAAATGTGTATACGGCCAACAGGGTTTTGTGGTAAAAAGTGTTCTAACAAAACATTTGGATTCCGACACTTTCTCGCCATAAAATCGACTTTCAAAGTTCCCGCTTCGGCCACGTCCAATGAAGTTAACCACGTATTCTCAAACTAATTAATAATCGATCAAGTGGAAACAAAGAAAATCACAACCGTGTAGAAGGTTTGGCTATCTGGTCTTAATTAGCATAGATTTTGACGATTTTACTTCTCCGTTTACTCCTTAGTTTTTGTTTCGATTGAGAAGATATATATTAAACACTCGAGACAGTGTTTCATCGGCTATCCAAACACCTCGAATTTCGTCACAAATACTCCGCTGGGCGTCGTATTTTCGGCAACTCTCTTCTCGGTGTTTGGATATCACGATGAAACACTGTCTCTCGTGTTTGATATATTACATGAAGGATTGGTGAAAACTGACGTCACTTCAGCAGCGTCGCGAAGCTTGGTGTTTATAATTTGCTTGTTTGACGACCACAGTACTTGGCCAACTTCGGTTTGTTTTTGCTAAAAGCCGTTCAATTCCTCGCCATTACTGAAACAGCAGTGGCGTGAACAAGCGGGATTTAGCGCTTCCTGATATGACGTCACGACCCAATTCAGGAACCCAGACTCTTTTTTGCACCGCTGACTCACAGTCGTCGACTGCGAAGTCTTGCTGTGCAAGAACTTCTTGAGCCTCTTTCTTGCGCATGCTTTAGTTTTGGATGGGAGTGTAGCCCTGTTGCAGTTACAAATCCTTCTGCATGTGTATATTTCTTGCCAATTTCTAGATTTTTGTCCACTTTTACATCCCAACAGCCTCTCTTAGTTTTTATCAGCAGCTGATATAGAGAAAGTGAACTGCCTGTTGAAAACTGGTAACGTTACTGAATCGTTGGTGCTTACATGCTGTTACTCCAATTGTTCGCATATGTCTGTTTTTTTCTCTTGCAGCTGTTTTTTCATTGGATTGTCTTTCTGCTGCCTTTTCTGTTATCACGTTTTTTATTTGGCCTTTGTTCATTTTGATTATGGATACAACATGAAATTCAATGTCACAATAGGTGAGTTAGGATGATGTATTTCCGAAACAAATTTGAACTTATGGTTATAATAATATGCAGGGACAAAAAAGGCTGAAAAGAAAAAAAAATAAGTCTTCAACTTCAACGCAATTTGAAATTAAACCATGACTTATCCAATAATAATGCAAATGCTCTCGAAAATGCTCGCTCATTGAACGATAAAAACACTGGGGAGTGGCGAATGGCAAATACGAGACTACAAACATCTTTTCTAGGAACTCGAGACTTCATTAGTCTTACAAAATAAATCAAGGCTCCAAGAAGGCATTGCCAAAGTATTCGCGATAGCACGATCCATGAAACTTGGCTAGAAGTCCGCGAGACCATTTTTTTGGACGGACCGGTTGCCGCTCCTTCACTCGTGCTGGTCAATTGCTAATTATTGTAATTATACGCGAGAAGTGGAAATTTTTATATTGCGTTGCAAAATTTAAGAATTATTGGTAGCATGCTGATTGTACCGTAACTTGCTTACAACATGACCTCTGCACTCTTGTCTAAGATACATGCATAGATTGATGTTAGGTAGCATTATAAAATAACTCAGAGATAGGTGTGTTTAGATCAGAGTATGTAAACAGGGTTGTATAGCATTTTTGATTCTCGCGTATTCTTGAAAAATATTTTATGTAAGAAAGAGAGTTATTTTTCTGTATTTACATAGCCTCATCTAAACACTTTGGGGGCTGGAAGAATTCTCAAAAGTTTCGAAAGTAAATACTCCGTCTCGGATTTGCATTCTCCGAACCCGCTCGTGTTTAGATGAGGCTAGGTAAACACGAAAAAGTGTTCTAGTGCTTAAATAGAGATAGAGACCTTTTCATAGCTTTACAGTTAACTTCTTAATTCACATTGCTGCTTTGGAGCTATACAAATATATGTAGCGTATAATCCAATAATTGTGACAAAGAGCGACCCAGTTGTATGTTTAAAAACCACAATATTTTGAGCTCGACTTTACAACTATTTACAAATATTTTATTAATAGTTAACACAATTCCTTTGATTTGTTATTTAGGTATCATAAACTTATGCTCTTGGCTAAGCTGGTGTTTAACAGTAAGTGGAAGTTTAGTTTTGTTAGCTGTTGAACCTTTCGTTCTTTGACAACAAAGCATCAAAGAGACAGCTGTGAAACACAAAAAGTCCTTGCGACACTTCAGGATATCATTGACTCGAATTTCGTTGAAGTTTGAAGGTCAATGTGGAATAAGTTTGTATCGCACAATGGCAAAGTCGAGCCAAAACACGAAATAACAAAAATGTTGGAATACAATCATGACTGCAATAATTCTCTCTGTTTGCTTGGCGTACAAAGCTTCGGGCATAGAAATATTGTACCTTACGAAAAGAAGAGGATTTTATAAGTTTGACGCAGTTTGCTCTCAGCACCGAGTGCTTTTACTACTGGGATCTCAGACCAAATCTGATTGGCTCTCTCATCATTTGATTTGACGTGATAAACCACGATCCTGCCAGTGTTGCCCTTCAAATAGAGAAATTATTCCAAATCTTTAGCTTAATAATATTTAACATTTAGATTATGAATTCGAGATTTCTATGAGGTGATAGTTGATGAGGCCAAAGACCGAACAATCTTATTGTTTTAGTAGAATTCTGACTGAAATTTCTTTCAAATAACGATTCCAGTTGTTTCTGGTCTGAATATTTAACTTCACCCTTTAGAGAATTCGCGCGGACTGACTCGTCAATTTCACATTTGCAGTTGAGTACGCGCGCTTATCAGTTTTTTCAAAAATTTCGAGCTTTTTTAACTCAAGAAACCAGAAATGTCCTTCTTTTAGTCTTCTCAGGAATTTGATTATACACTTGTCTCTAAATGTTCTTTCAAAACTTCGGAGAAACGAGGAAACGTTGAAATTTTGTCGACCACACCAAGCTGCTTTCACGTAATGCCTCATAGTGTGAAATGGCTCGGCCAATCAGATTACAGATTAATCAGATTGCATTACTTGTATATTTCGCTGACTATTTGATGATAGAAAACTAAGGTGAGGACTTAATTTGTTGCAATCAAACCCCCGCTCACTATAAGTCCCGACGACGGGAAGATGGGAATTCGGGTGTAGTAGGCCCTTGTCAAACTCTTTCATCGCGAAGACTCGCTCCAGTCTCCTACATTTTCCTTTACCATTCTCACATTAAGTTGATAGTATATATCGCCCATAAAAGATATCATCTGATTGTTTTTGTGTTTGCAGCATTACCAACAACAACCTTACGTCTGGAAATGCGCTGTAGTGATCGTCGGCGTTTTTCTCCTTTTAGGTCTTGAGGTACGTCTATTAATAACAGATCAAGCTCACCTTCGGCTTTTAGGTTTTTTTTTTAAAGAAATCCTATTCATTTGTTTTATTTTTCAGTTTTGTTGTTGTTGTTGTTGTTGTTTGTTTTGGTGTATTGTTTATCACCGGTATTGTACCAGTTAGGCAATGTATTGTATTGTTTATTTGTTGTACTCATCAAGCAAATGAAGCTACAGAATCTCCATTGTTTGGTATGTTAGGTTCGTGCCCTTTACGAATTATCAAAATAGGAGTTAAATTTCATTTGTCAATAATGACCTGGGTTATATTCATTGTCGCAGCGAAACTTGAATGTTCGAGAGGAACTTGTGACGAACCTATAGTTCGCTGGAGGTGTTATGCTTCACCTAAATCTTAAGTTTCGTCCGTAAGTTACATGTATCACAAATTAAGAAACACACTGAATAGCCATTCCCAAGCTACGTTTTAGTTTTGAACTGTTACAGATAAGAATACGAGGCTTCATAACTGTTTATCCACGGATTAATCGAATGTCATTTTTTTTTTCAGCTGGGAGACTTTCCACCAATTCTGTGGACATTCGACGCGCATTCCTTATGGCATCTCGGTACTGCTCCGTTGTGTTACTTCTGGTACAGGTTGGTAAACTGAAACAATTCAATTTTTCTCTCTTGTTGTTCATAATCAGCTATTCACCCTTTAATATATACTCTCTTTGTTTCAGCTTTTTGGTAGACGATGCAAAGTACGAACTGTCGATAAAGAGAAAGACCAAAAAGAGCCCTTGAAGACTGCCATAACCATCAGTGTGTTACAAACGAATATAACGCGCCCGTTTAGCTCAATTAGAAAACAGGATACTCGAAGGACACTTGACTTAATCCTCTTTTCCCCTTGTGAGGCATACCTCTTCCACCATACCTCTCCACCGGATTCTGTTCTTTGCAATCTTTTCGGCCTCAACCCATCTCCTCTCGATGTTCTCCAGCTCTTTTATTACTGTACGTCTTTCGACAGTTTTGGTCATGCAACTCGAAGGATACACAGATGATTATTTTTTTACAAATTCATCCATGATGTTACGATGGACAGTCACCACCCCTCCTGGGGCAAGGGTCGCCGGCAAGGTTTGTCCAGGCATCCCTGTCCTCGGCTTTTCTCTAGCTTGCTCTGGGTCAGCCCCAATCTCCTGATGTCTGCTTCCAGGTCCCGGCGCCAAGTGTTTCGGGAACTGGGTTCGATTACCAGCTGTTGAGCGGCGGAAATCGAGTCTAAACCATCTGACTATTTACAGCGCGTACGCGAATGTTTGCATAGTTTCCTAGGATAAATTGGTCAATGAATTCCACAACCTGTAACAGGTTAACCATTTTTGTGCAATTTCACATTCTGTAATAGCTGATATTGCAGTGCTCGGCGGTTTGACCGATAAATGAGGTGAAAGAGTAAATTGTGCTTCGTTCTGACCCTTTCACCTGGTTTGTGTGCCGTATTACACAAAAGAATACTTGACCACAAACTGAACTGCAATAACAGTTATTGTTAATATCTCTTACTAACCGAGTTTGAGGGCCGTACTGTAAGTTACGGACCGAGTTTTTTCCCTATCGATTTATGGCCCAAGCGCGAATCGAAGGGGAAAAACGAGGATCCGTAACTTACAGTACGGACCGAGAAAACGAGGTTAGATATTTATTATATCTCTACTGTTTGCCTGACCGAACGGGTTCGGCAACGATTTCTATTCACGCGGAACGGCTTCAAATTTCCGACGCACCTCGTAAGCAAAATACACAATTTCAGAAGTAATAGAAAGTTTTAAATTTTTACTTGCTAAAAAAGTTAAGAACACTTGCGGTAAATCAAGAAACAGTTTGGCAACAAAAACAGCTTCAAGTTTTAGCGGGCCGTGCAGTAGAATACGGCCCGCTAAATTGACCAATCACAGCGCGTGTACTAACTGAGAGATATAATAAAAATTATTATTTTATTAATTGAATAGTTAACAGAATAATCAATTCACCTCAAAAAAACTTACTCATGCATTTCTTGCTTGACTTCGTTAGCACGTATTTTATCGTAATTGAGTATATATTTATTAACGGCTAGTTAGCCTTTCATTCTTAAATTTGTGGTAAGGTTAGACGGCTGTTAACAATGGCCAATTGCAGTTAACTATTTATTATTAACAATTGTAGTTAACTTAGGGTTATATTGGTCGATTGTAATGTGCTTTTGTAACAAGCTAAAAATGAAATATAATGAAATGGATCAATTTTAACTGTTTTAAGAACCCGAATTCAAATGAGTGATGGATGTAATTTTTAAACAATAAATTTCATTCTCAGGAAACCTAGTGTGACAAGAATGTCTCTGCTTGTTTTATAATCTCTCTGTAAAGATTTGGGATCTTTAGACAACCGTTCACGTACCACTTTTCTGATCACCACTGCGTAAAAAATTATCGTTGTAGCTATTTTTGTTAATTTTCTACGAATTTCAAAGTCCGTAAAATTAGCCCTTTCTGCGGTCATGAC
Organism: Micromussa lordhowensis; assembly: GCA_964020085.1. NCBI lineage: Eukaryota > Metazoa > Cnidaria > Anthozoa > Scleractinia > Lobophylliidae > Micromussa > Micromussa lordhowensis. Next base: position 19,267,759 of record OZ026601.1, read on the forward strand.
CCTCTTCATTCAATACCTATGCTCAATGACACTGGCCCAGAAGCGAGAAAAAGCCGAAAGCAGTGTGCAGACTTATGCGAAGTCGGATATCGAGCAGTTCTTCGATCTCGGAATAGTTGGTGTACACACTAACACATACATACGGTCAGTTGGCAATTACGAAGGAAAAAGACGAAATTTTCCGCGTTTTTGAATAATTAGCGGAAAGATATGCTCTCGTCGTTGTGAACTATCAAGCATTCGGTAAGAGTACTTCAAGAAGTGTTCTATGCAGATTAGTAGATTAGCCAAATGGGTCGGCAAAATTGTCGTTCGTGACTTGGAGTATGGTGGGCTTGACTGGCGACCCCGGGGGGGGGGGGGTACTTTCGTAAATTTCGGATTGGGGTGTGCCGCGAAGGGTCTTAAACCCTGACCCTATATAAGGATAAAGGTTAAGGCCCAAACCCGAAAACTGACCCCACCCTATTGAAGGAAAATCAAAAATTAAGAATAGGGTGCACAGGTCGGTTTCATTTCGGTTGTGTCTGATGCTGGAAGTTAACCGAAGGTTCAGTTTTAACAGATCATTTGTTTCTCGTCTAGCTGGGCATTTATCTACTACTATTTTGGCTGGTAGAATTTAGGCACTCTCTCTGAGGATCTCGCTGGGAACACAATGCCAACAGTGGCAAAAATGATACCCTATTTAAGGATCAAGAACCTCAAAAACCCTACCCTATCCCACGGCACATACCTATACATTACATACATTACATACATATTTTTATTTGGTATCTTGTACATAGTACATTGACATTGTTCCAAATAAATTTACAAATGCGCTAATTTTCTAACCTTAATTATAATTGAGAGTTAACTACGTGTTTTTTCTAATTTCATAGCATTCATGCACATACTTTGCAATTATTTTTTGTAGCTCAATATTATTACTTGGGGGGTTTAATAGAAGCAAAAATATATTTTCTGTTGACATTTTCCCGATTGGGATTTTGAATTCCTTGGATAAGTGCTCAAACAGCGACTTCCGTTTTTCCTGATACCCCGGACAGGAGACTAGGAAGTGTTTTTCATCTTCTGCTTCTTTCTTACACAAAGGGCATATTCTTTCGTTCGGTTTCTTATATGGTCTCATGTAACGCCCTGTTTCTATTGCCAACCTATGATTACTAAGTCGCAGTTTTGTCATGGTAGTTCTGTGCCGGATGTTGGTGACCTGGTGGAGGTAATCCTCGCATCTGTAATTATCTATTTTTTTGACTTTACGGTAGGTTCGCATTTTGTTGCTTTGATTGGGATCTTTCCTTGTGTCGTTATTCATCTCGCTAAACCACCTTTGTAATTCAATATCCTCTAATCTTTGTCTAACAATGCTTACAGCTCCTACATCTGGTAGATGTGCTTTTTCCCAAAGGATTCCTAAACCTATATGATATAGAAAGTTTTTGATTTTTTGACTCCAAGAGATTTTATCTTTTATCCGTTTTATGTCATTATAGGCTACTTGAGATAATTTATGACAATTATTCTCTTCGTGTTTAACTAAAGTAAGCCAGAACTTTAAGGTTCTACATTGGGCTGTCATTCGCAGTGGAAACCTGCCTGCCCGTACCCGTACCCCCCCCCCCCCCGGGCTGGCGACCCGCACTTCAAAATCGAAAAACAAACAGACTCCGAATTGTCATCTCCCAATGTCATTTACTGTATAACTTGCACTCTTTGCAAAAAGTTATATATCGGCGAAACAGGTAGACGACTAGGCGACCGTTTCCGAGAACACCTTCGCGACGTAGAGAAAGACGATAAAGACGCTTCTAAACCGGTTGCTAGACACTTTAATCTGCCGAATCATTCTAAGCAACATATGGCAGTCTGCGGCCTCTCCCTACATCAAGGAAGCACAGAAAGCCGCAAAACTCTTGAACAAAGATTTATTTTTCAAATCGGCACTCTTAATCCTCACGGTATCAACGAACGCTTTTCATTCAACTAATTCATTCTGTTGTTTTTCACGTTGCCAGGCACCAACCAATAGCGTAGCTCCACATTTCTGTATATAAACCACACACAACCCACAATTCCTTGATTCGCTCCGACGAAGGGCTAACGCTCGAAACGTCAGCTTCCAAATCTCTTTACGGTGGACAATTCACATTATCAACCCAGTTGATAAAACCAAATTATCTTGTAATACTCCCACCGACGCAGCACCACAGTTTCTTTAGAAACTTGCCCCCTTTAGACTCCGAATTGTATTGCTAGATGGTGCAGTTCCTCCGTTTAAAAGTCTTGTCCAGTTTTGTTAAAGGTTAAGCACAAATACCCCAAAGATATTTTCACAGCACTCGAAACCCAGTCAAACGTCTCTTGAGTGTTTTGAGCCTTGCCCTTCGATGACGTCACACGAAACCCGACCCAGATCCCACTCTGCTCGGTCGTGGGCGCAGAAATTACAACTCTAAACGCCTGTAGAATCGCGGGTATTTATCAATGGAGATAATTTTTCGCTGAAGTAATTGGGAAAACTAGTAGATTCTATAAAAATTTGGGGGTTAGTTGCACTAAGGCATTTACAGCTGTGTAGTATACATGATGTCGAGAAAGCAGGAGAATACTGAAGAACTGCAGGTGCTGGTTCTGAGTTGCCTTCCTCCTCAACCCGTCCTTAACCAAATGGTGAAGACACGTGAGGGAAGCCCTGCAGACTTCTTCTCCAAATAACTGCTTGGTATTTTGCACTCAAGGAGTACGGCTTAAACAATCTGCACGGGGAAGTAGCTGGTCCGGGTCCAGCCTACCTTTGCCTTTCTACCTTTGCCTACCGTTGCCTTTGCCTTCTCCGACGAAGGGCTAACGCTCGAAACGTCAGCTTCCGAATCTCTTTACGGTGGACAATTCACATTATCAACCCAGTTGATAAAACCAAATTATCTTGCAATACTCCCACCGACGCAGCACCACAGTTTCTTTAGAAACTTGCCCCCTTTACCTTTGCCTTGTTTGGCACAACAGGGCTCCTGCTACAACAAAGTCCAATGGCGTTACAAACTCCATAATCATGCGATAATCAAAGAATCTAAGACTTGTTAACAACAATAGACAATCAATCAATAAATCAATAATTTTACCATACCTGCAGAAATTCTCGCGCGCTCATTGTCTAATTTTTATTGTCACTAAGCGGACAGACAGTTTTTCATGCGTCTGTCCTGTAATTGACAATGAATTTCGTCATAACATTGTCAAAGTAGTCTACGAATCCACAGCTAAAATGACAATGTTTTGACGAAATTCATGATCAATAACAGCACGCGCTGCTGTGAAATCATGTCTGCTGACGTCATTTTAACAAATGGTAAACGCCATAGCGTGCACTATTGAGTTATGGATGCACGCGGGAGGTTGCTAAGCACGAAAATAGCGTAAGAGTCGCACGAGGCGATAGCCGAGTGCGACTCTAGTTTCTGGCAAGAACTTCATGCTAGCCCACATATAGAGCACACTCCCATATTGTCTTATCCATATATATCCATATATGGTTATGTCCTATCCATATATGGTTATGTGGGCTAGCATGAAGTTCTGACCCTAGTTGGCTAGTTTCTTAACTTGCTGTATTTCCTTGACTTAGAAGGAGTCAGCTCTGTTGTCGCATTGCTGAGACAGCGTTA
>OZ026601.1:19276429-19286429 GCA_964020085.1 Micromussa lordhowensis
ACCAGCCGCAACCAGGGTCTTTCTCCCAACGACAAAGGAAGGCAGCGGAGAGAGAGCCTGGGAATTATGTTGCTATCAATACTGAATTAATTACGTGACGACTCCAAAAATAGTCAAGCGACTGCTTCTCAACAGCTGTTTTGAATTGGTTTCTTTTTAGGGTGCTCTGTATTGTGCCTCAGGTGTGATAAAAAGAAGAACAAGTCAGTCTTAAATAACAGAGCATTTTTCCAGCTTGTTCTTGGCGTTCAGCGTCTGGGCAACGTGACTGCGGAACTGCAAGAGAGAAAAAAATATGGGAGAGCATTTCTGCTGCTCAAAACTTGCGCCTCGAGGAATTCTAGATCTTATCATTTAAGAAATCAAGAGTAGCTTTCCAAGGTGTCTCTCCACAGACCCTCTGTCTTGAGTTCGTCAAGACCGCCCAGCTTAGCGAAATATTTACCCAGCGCGTGGGATACACGCGCTGAAACGGAAAGAAGTAGGGCTGGGGAAAGTCTCGCGTTCCGCAGTCGCATCGCCCGCGCGCTCGAAGAAATATTACTCGTAGCAAAACAAAAAAAATAAATAAATAAACGTCTGTGGTCAGACTGTTTCTAAGCGGAACACGAATTAGAGTGTAAAACGCAAAGGCACAGTCGTTGTTAAGAATATTTTTTTATTTAGTTCTTGCGACCTACACAGTGTTTTCTAGAGCTGAAATTTAAAACATCAAAATAAAGAACAGCAGATGGCGTCGGCTTCTTTTGAAGCAGTCTAAATAAAACAATAAACTAGACATCACTGATGTATACTACAACAGACCAAGTGTTCAGAGGATTTATATGGAATTCTAATGCTTCTTTTCCTTCAGTGAAGTCTAGAATTCCTTTATTCGTTTGGAAGAGTTTTAATTTGCACCTTGTGTTCAATTATCAATATTAAAACATTATCTAATCCGTATTTTTCTAACGGGGATGTAAACACTGATGTATTTGGGCTCGGGCAGGTACAAAACAAGCAAAAAATCTGTCAGCATTGTATTTCAGACTTTCCTTCGTTAGAATTAGAATAACCGACGGCACCCAACGGATCATTTCAGTAGATTATCTGAAGGCCTTTCGAACATTCCGGCGTGATATGAAAAATGTAATGTCTGTTATTTTCGGGATGATAAAACATTGTCGTTTTTGGGTAACAAAAAAAGGTCGGTAAGGATTTTCGGAAAGGCAATATAAAGGCTTAATAATAAATTCGAGATTGACTTTAAAAGTTGCAGCACAACTAACTACCGGTCAAATAAACGTTTTATATCGAAGCTTAAATTAACTTACAGACCGCGATAGCCTAAAGCAGCGTTTGAAAGCATTAGAGAAGAAAACCGTCGTTGGTTGTACCTGGATAGTAACGATGCAGCTTTGATAATGGAAACTAAAAGGATGTTTGGTTATCAAGTCGACTAGCTGTGATGAAATAAGATCATTAATCGAATTTCCATCAAGTACTTTACATTCAATTTACAAAAACTATTACAACGCAAAGTAGTAATCAATTCTCCAATTTGATTGCCATTATTGCAGTTTGCCGGCACCCCCATTACAGCTCGAACAAATTCTGTGTTTATGTCGAGTAATAGATATGCCCACTTAATTGCACGCTTTTTCATCATCGGGCGTCTTCTAAAATGCTGTACTGGTGATATACAAATAGGACTAGTGCGTGGGACATGTTTACTATTTTCGCGCGTTCTTCGATCTCCTATTAATAAACTTTTTTAATAACACTCAAGTCTGTTCACTTTCTCGAATTATTCTAGCTTCATGCGTTCAATCTATACCAAAATGATGAGCCCTTGACACAGTGATTGTGTTCTCTTGGTGCAGGTGTGGAAATTGTAGCGTCGCTTCCTTTCAATATGCGAATGTTATTGTTGTAGTGAGTTAGTATGTTGTCAAGACGAAGAGTTATCTTGTTCTTGAAGATATTGGCGCTGACATAATGTCGCCTAAAGTGTTTCACTGAACATCCAGGATTTAAACCTGTTTGCCTTCAAAAATGGAGTTTAAGATTAGCAGCTGGCAAATAGAAAACTAAAGAGAAGAGTAAAATGACGTCGACAAGCCTACACGACTCCTGTGGCTCGTGACATTTGTACATTTGCTGTTCTCTGTTCAGTCACTCGACCTCTTTGTTGTTTCACTCGTGTTTATGAAGGTCACTTCATGTTGTGTTATAAGGAGAAATTTTAAGTAGAGTTTAGTCGTAAGACCGTGCTATGGCAAGTTTAGACGGCTGCCACTTTGCACGTTTCGCTTTTACGAAATCGACCCATCGCATTCTAGGTTTCTTCGCTAGAGGGCGATCATCGCCATAAAACGGTATGGTATGAGGCGCAATACCTCCCTGTATGTTTCTTGTGTTGCTGCATTCCCCCTCCACCCTACAACACACCTGGCTGGCATTTTTCGAGCTTCATTCGAAGCCTTTCCGGCAAAAACAAGTAAATGCGAGAAATACAGAATCATCGTGTTGACGATTTTACGTTACGTCCGGCCCTCAACCCATGCCCTGTTAACCCCGCTCGCAAACCAAGAATGATGGAGGCATCTTGACGTACTTTGACAAGCCATAGAAAATCGAGGGTTTAACCAAATCAAAAAAAAAAAAATTGCGGCAAATTACTCCAAAAAATAAGCTTTATTATTCTAAAGAAAAATACTTCTGGTGTTAGGTGTTCTTTAATAGAAAGCACTGGCAGATTGATAAATCTCTAGTAAAACGAAGAAACGCTTGTTTAATACTTGTACTAAAATAATGAGTAGAATGAGCTGGAGGTAAGAGGCGTTTCATATGCGCTAAGTCTATCGTAGGCTCCCTTACGTCATCTTTTGATGCGTTTCACTGCAGGGTTTCAACAAAAGTTTGATGTCTGTTAGCCCTTGCAGATTCGAGGTCCAGTCCTCCTCGGCGGTCAACCGCTTTCACGACGAAACAGCTGAAATTGATCTCACCTTGAGGAGAGAACATAAACAATAGCACGCACCTGGGCGTACTGAGCTGTAAGAACCTCATGAAGGCTTGGCCATTAACTAGGTGTAAGCTTTCAAACACGGCAGCTTTTATTGAACACATTGGATGTCCATTTTATCGCGGTCTACTTTAAGAAATGAATGAAACAGGAGATGTAATAAAGTACTTTGTTTTCCTTGGAAGAACTACACGCGCCTTTTTGTGTTAATCCCCAGGGGATTTGAAGTCACTGTGGATATTCGTGGGCGTTACACAAAGGAAAACCAGAGGATCGCCGCTTTATACACGTTTATATTATATAAACAGTATACAGACATGTCAAGTATACTTCATGATATAGGACTGTCCATGTTTAAGCAACGTGGATAAAAACGTCCAGTGTCTGTTAAAACTTGTAAACTTTTGTGCTTTTTCAGTCAGTTTCAGTTAGATTAATTACATTGAAATATCGAAAAACTTCGTGCGACGAATAACCTGGCAGGTTAACTGTCAGATAAGAAAATAAATATTCAGCTTATGTCATTACGAATCAAGCAATACGTTAATTGAACAAACATGGAGGAAAACAAAAACAATTCCCATTAGCTTGCCAACTGTAATCATATTTTAAGTGTGTTACCCCTTACTCCGGAACTGGTTTTAACAACCACGCATCGTATTTCAGTTGTTTAATCGTGATGCGTAAGTAATCAGCATTCTGCTGATATTTCGCCCTATCTAAAATGCAATGCAATTAGTTGCCATAAATTAGTACCAGAATAACTCGAACAAGAAGGCTTCTGTTGACAACGCGTTCACTGAAGGTGCGTAGGAGGGCCTATAAAATATAGTCAACTGCCGGAGGGCCCAATAAGAAAAGCTTCAGCTTCAGTGTTTGTTAGCTCGGGGCTAGAATTGAAAACATGAAAAGTTCTTATTACCCGAGGAAAAACTTCCACCTTTGTTTGGTGAAATACTTTTTGTTGAGTTCTTTGTCTCTTCTGGCGACACAAGGTATGTAAAGGGAGTCATTTGTTTCCGCGGTTACAGGTACTTTACTTCAGATGCCAAGTTGGACCAAGGTTAACAAATGCGTTTTCCAAGCTCAGAAGTGAGATAGTTGTATGAGATGTAAGTTTTGTTCCTTAGTTTGGAACAAAAAGTAAGCAAGAGATTGCTTCAAGATATCAGCATTTCACCAGTCGCTAGTCATTCGATCCGAAAATTTGTTTCCCATTGAAATTCGCCTTTGTAGCAACCGATCCAACTATTACTCGGAGAAGACATGTTACGCACGCTCGTTGAAAATCGTAATGTCGATCACTTGCTATTTCTTAAAATTAACGTTACATTTCAATCGAGAGATTATTATCATAGTCTCTCGTTCAATGTATTCGGGGAAAAAATTATTTTGATTATTTAACATTAATATGATATCAGTCATCGGTATTGTTAGTATCTGGTGCAGTATTTAGCTGTATTCTTCCGTTATACTTTCTCGCGAAATTTCTGCTCTACTCAGTTTCTTGGCAAAAGAGCTCATAAACTTTATATACGGTTTTCGATAAAGTTTCGAACTAATCTCCCTGGTTTAAAACAGCTTGATAAGGACATGAATCATTTATGAAACCACCCAGGTCTATGACATGCAATGTCTAAACAGGTTCTAATTTCAATAGCGTTCTGAATGAAAAGGTTTTAAATAACCTCCTCCTTTCGTTTGTCATAAATTTTTTATTGGTAAAAATTGCAACGAGCTCGCTCACGAAATACAACTTCAGTGAGGATGGACTTAGCAATTTGAACAAAGTGACATTCGTGATGTTTGTTTCAATAAAGTACTCATCGACATATGATTGTTGAAATATTCTCATTTTCAATTTTGATCCGAGTTTTTTATTTTTTGTAACTTTGCACTGAAATTTTAATTTTTTATAATTCTTTGTCTTTAGTTTTGACTTCGACCGATGCCAAAACCACGAGAAGCACTAAGTTAACACCTTCATCGAGGTCAAATTCTTAGTTGGCTTTAATTGGCCGCAACAAGCTGATAACTGTCAAATTTCTCGCACGTAATTGGCTTATTCTTATCGTACACATACATGATGTCATTACGCGTGGGCCTTGAAATTTTCGCCAACGTCCCCAGTGTAAGCCACAAATTGATTCTAACAGGGACTTACTTCAAGAGAAAAGTACCACAGTAATTATGATTGAATTTACACATTTTAGTTTGGTCTGAATATAATTCATTCTTAGCGAAACAATGTTTCCCAGAAAAATTAGCCTTTAATTTGTCTCCCTCACTTTGAAACAGCAGCTAACTGAAAGCATTGGAACCGAACATGTTTGCTAATAAGGCAGTATTTTCTCAGTGGGTTTGTCATAATGGTTTCAGACGCAAGCTATAATTTATCTGACTGAGAGATTTTGTGGTCACCCGCAGTTGCAGTTATACGTGCTGTTTCATTAAAATATCTCGCGAAAATTTTCCAAGATGCAATTTAAAGAAACACTTTCCTTTTTTCACCATCTGGTGCATCATTAAAAGCGTGCTTCAGATGGTCCTCGTAAGAACAATTAGGGAGAAATTGCCAGGGTTGAATTACCTGCTGCGCCAAAAGGCTTTCCATGTCTCTCTTCTGGTCCACTGCTTTGACAGAATAGAACCTATACTGATAAGGTTGAAAGATGATCTACAGGGAAAACATTCTTATTATCAATTTCAATTTTGCAAACCCTTGAAAGCATCAGAAACAGAAAGAGTTGCACGTGATGATTTACATTTCTACATGTTCCTATCATTCTCACTCAGATCCAGATGAAGACTTCATTCTTTACTATATCTTTCATGTCTGTAAACGATTGCAGATTTGAGGTCCAGTCCCCCTCGATGGTGGGCTTTGCGAGGATTTGTGAGCACGATGACAACCGTTGTCAGTGCAAAACAGCTGATGTCGATCTTACTTTGAGGGGAGAACATAAAAAATAGCAAAAGAAAGGTTTACTTACGATCGATTCTACTTATCAGTGTTGACATAGTACCTCAGTTTCGAAAAAAATGCCTACAGTTTTTGATCGTTTTAAACAAAGTTCATTGAAGGACTAATGTGGCCGGGGGTGAGATTAGGGACCAGCTCCTAATCTCCACAGCCTCTGTTAGTCAAGTCCCAATCGGAAGCGTTCACGTCGCGGGGTCGTTTGTCACTGATTCTGGTGGTACGATGGCGAGCGATTGGCGCCTTAAAACTAATCTGCTTCGGTTTAACGAGAATCGTTAGCAGCTCGTCTAGGAGAATGGAAAATTCTGATTCCAAACCTAGGGGAAGGAAACCCCGAAAGAAAAACCCGACCCTCGGGAGTGGAGGTTGCACACAGGGCCAATCACCCAGCCTCGTGAGAAGCAGTAGACTACAGAAACCAGAAATCCTTTGAAGGAAGTTACACGGGTAGCAGCTAAACGACCTATTGGACTTCGGATGATAACTTCATACGATGGGAGATTGGCAGCATGACGGGTGGGAGTCACAGAAGTAAAGCTTGTACGCAGAGTAGACCGTAAGCTACACCCAAAGAAAGTTTGAGGGTCGGGTGCTGGAACGTAAGAACAATGTTTAGTGTCGGGAAAACAGCGCAAATTGTAAAGGAAGTCAGAAGGTTCAAACTCTTTGTAAATAGCCAACTGGTCTGCCTCCTGCTAGTTGGGATTTTTAACTATGGGATTTTTAACAAGTACGTTTATTTGAAGTATTTGTTTACTTTATTTCAGTGGCATGCCTTTAAACTAGCTTAGCTTCGTGCTTGCATAGCTAAGTGCATGATCACTATACATAAGATTTACATTTACACTCGGCATCAGCGAATGCAGTTGGGCAGGCATTGGGAGGTTAAAAACAACAACAGGTGAGACGCTATTATATTCTGACAGGGATGACGATATTCATCAAAGTGGAGTAGCACTACTCCCTGACAAGGCGGCCGCCGGAAGTCTTAGAATGGAACCCATTTAATGACCGCATCATAACTGCAAGATTCAACTCGCAATATATAAAGACAACGATTGAGCAAGTTGATGTCCCCACCAACGACGCCGAATCTGAGGCAAAAGACGACTTCTACGATCAGCTGCAATCGGTGTTAGAAGCTGTCCCAAAACAGGACCTGTTGATCGTGATGGGTGACTGGAATGACAAGGTTGGTCAAGCAGAAGAAGAGAGGAGACAACAATCGGTAAACACCCATTGAGTGGAGGGGTTAGGAACGACAATGGAGAACGGTTTGTCAACTTCTGTGCCATGCATGAACTTTTAATATAATAACATCACCGGTTTCCCCACACAAATACACTTGGACGTTACCAAAAGGCAAGTACAAAAACCAAATTGGCCACATCACTATCAACAACCACTTTAGACGCTCCATGACTGACACCAGAACATACAGGGGCGCCGATACAGGAAGTGACCACAGCCTTGTCCTTTCCCCTATCAGGCTAAAGCTGTGCGGCGTGGTAAGACCAAAGAGAATGACAGAGAGATGTGTCAATAAACTGAGGAATCCAGAAATCACTCACTCACTCACTCACTCACTCATGCCCTTTACGCCTAACTGGCATGTAGGGCAGCAACGCGGTCCCTCCACATCTGGCGATCCCTTGCCATGAACTTGATGCCCTCCCAGGTCTCCCCCATCTCCTTTATTTCCTTCTCAACTGTCCGTCGCCATGTGATCTTAGGGCGACCCCGCTTGCGTTTCCCTTCTGGCGTCCAATGCATAGCAGTTTTTGCAATGGAAGCTTTTTGGCGGGTGACATGGCCAATCCACCTCCAGCGTCTCCTCATCAGGATGGTAGCCATTGGTTCGGTTCCACACCGTTCAAAAAGATCTTTGTTGGAAATTAGGCCAAACGATGCGTAAAATACGCCGAAGACTTTTGGTGTGAAAAGTGGAGAGCTTTGATAGATCCTTCTCCGTTAAGCGCCAACATTCTGAGCCATACAGGAGGGTTGTCAGGACGCAGCTGTGATAGAGCTTAAGCTTGGTGCGAGTACTATAGGTGGAAAAACGCCATACCTTATTCATCATATTGAGCGAATTTCTGGCCTTGTTGAGACGGCTCTGGATGTCCAGGTCAGTTCCTCCATCTCTACTGATGATGCTGCCGAGGTAGGTAAATCTGTCTGTGTAAGGAAGCTCTTTGTTATCAATCTGGACTGGTCGTGTTTTGGTAGCGTTCAGTGCCATAATTTCAGTCTTCTTGCTGCTGATGTTCAGACCAACTTGCTTTGCAAAGGTGTTGAGGCGTTGCGTCTTCTCTTGTATGTAACATCAGAAAATAGTTTTTCTTGGAACTTAGTAACAGGTTCAGTTGCCTGAGCGAAGGAGAGACAGAGAATGATGATTTGGACGATGGAGGCAACGACAGCCTAGAAAATTGTTGGAACAACGTCAAAACAGTTTATAGCACAAGTGCCAAAAAGGTGTTAGGTTATAGGAAGAGGAAAGCAAAACCTGGATAAGCATGGACAGCTGGAAAGAAATAGAAGAAAGGAGGAAACTTAAAAAAGAGGATCATGATGCAAAATCACATAGACTGAGAAAGATAAAGAGGGCAGGTTACTCACAAAAGATGATGAGATAAGGAAAAGGTGAAGAGATCACTTAATCGAGGTGATGAACAGACCGGTACCAACAGATGAGGCTACTATAATGCAAGATACTCCAACCATTGATGTGATTGTGACCGGTTATGTCATAAAAGAAGAGATTACGAAAGCTGTTGGAAATACGAAGAATGGAATAGCAGCAGGAATAGATTCCATCACTGTCGAAATGTTAAAAGCAGATGTAGACACTCACACAACCACTAATGTGCTGCATGAGTTGTTTCAGAAAATCTGGGATCAGCTGGCGATACCGTATGATTGGTGTAGGAATCTGATCGTTAGATTGCCCAAGAAAGATGATTTAACAACATGTGAAAATTAGAGAGGAATTACGCTTATGTCAACCGCAGCAAAAATAATGGGCAGAGTGATCATCACAGGAATACGGGGAGGTGTCAATCAGCAGCTAAGAGACGAGTAGGCCGGATGTAGAAGTGGCAGAAGTACCACCGAACAGATATTTGTGCTGCACAATATCATTGAACAGATTATTGAGTGGAATTCATGCCTCTACTTGTGTTTTGTGGATTTTGAAAAAGCCTTTGATAATGTCCACAGAGAGACACTATGGCGCTTGTCAAAGAGATATGGAATTCCAACCAAACTAGTCAACATGGTGAAGACGATGTACAAGAACTGCAGTTGTGTTGGATGAGACTTGTCATCTTGAGTGGTTTGAAGTGCTATCAGGGGTAAAACAAGGTTGTGTTATGTCCGGCTTCTTATTTCTCATTGTCATTGACTGGGTTATGAACAGAACTGTGAAGAACAACAGGAAAGGAATCAGATGGAAACTGACAACAACCCTCGATGACCTTGATTTTGCCGATGACTTAGCGCTCTTCTCCAGCAGATGGAGTTTTGCACAGGAGAAATTGAACAGACTGAGTCAGTTTGGGGAAACAGTAGGTTCCAAGACCATAGTTTTGAGGAAAAACCCTGGAAGACTGGATCCGTTAACGATCAGGGAGAGAGAAGTAGAAGATGTAGAGAGTTTGGTATATCTCGGTGCCAAGGTTGATAAGCAAGGTGGTGCAGCTAGTGATATAAGAGCTTAACAAAGCTTAACAAAATATGGAAAAGTAGCCTCCTCAGTCGAAAGACAAAGATCACAATCTTCAAAACCAATGTAGTCGCTGTTCTACTCTTTGTGAGACGCGAGGGATGACCAAAGAGGACGAATACAAGCTAAATGTCTTCAAGCATAAGTGCTTAAGAAAACTCCTGAAAGTTTATTGGCTGATGAAGATCAGTAACGAAGAGATAAGAGAAAGATAAGGTGCAAGGACAGTTGATGAGCAAGTAAGAACCAGGTGATGGAAGTGGCTAGGTCATGTTTAAGAATG
>OZ026601.1:19291429-19301429 GCA_964020085.1 Micromussa lordhowensis
GTTGATTGAAGCTAAAAGGTGTTTGAGCGTGATGGACGAAGACAGCACAAGCCACAAGCCTTCCTTCTTGATGAGTCACAGTTAGCCGCAACGAAGCAACGATTAACTATTGAATTAGACTTAACAATTTGTAAGTTCTAACAATCACAAAAATTAAAGTAAATAAGTAGATGGAAATCGCAATGAAAAGTGCGTCAGCGTGTTGTAAGTTTTGTTTGTATTTTTATTAATTTATGATCTCTAGCTATTTTATATTCACGTAACACCTGGATCGAATTCTATTTTTCATTCGAGATACGTGTTCAACCATTTGCATGAATAGATGATGTTATCTTAAAAGCAGATTGCGCGAAATTCATTCTGTCTTCTGCACATCAATTTAACTTCTGCGAAGGAGAGAGCTTGGAAAATACAAGACTAAACTTGACTTGTTGCTTTACTCGTGCCTTGTATCGTTTTAGAAGTATTGCTCTAAATCATACTGCTGCATCTTAAGTTCAACTCAACGCGCAACGCAGTGCAATCTCTTGCACCACGTGATGTCATCAACTTGCAAAACTAAAGAGTCACCAGTCTATCCTCATCAGGCAGAGGTGTTTTATTTTTTATCTTTTCAAAATATCACTCTAATTAGTAGTGTCCTTCGTTTGGAACCCAGTGCATTTTAAATGTTAGAGTTTTGTGGTGCGTGACATAAAGCTAAAACGCGTTTGTCGAAAAAAATGATTAAATATATATTAATCTTGTGATTATTTGCCATGTAAAACGTTAAAGGTTTAGGAAAAGTGAAAATATTGAAGATCCGTTACCAGGATTAATGATAACAAATAAGTATAAGAGTTCTCTGGTGAAAAGTTTTAAAAAGACTATGAGCTCTCGACAGACTGAACTGCTGTCTTCAACGGATAAAAACGCGTGAAGAATAAAAGCGAAAGAAATTTAAATATAACGGAAAAATTCGCAAGAGAATAGATTTTCCTATCCCCAAGTTTCGACCTGACTAAGACGACCAGTGCAATGTCATCTATAAAATTCCGTGCGCATCTTGCCCCTGGAACTACATTGGCGAAACTAAAAGATCCTTTACTACTGGGAGAAAAGAACACATGAGGAACTTCAAGCATTGTACTAAAGGCTCAAATGTCGCAAAACACACGTGGACTTTTAATCATGTTATTGACTTCAACAACTCTAAAATCATTGACAAAGCGAACAACCGGAGTAGAAAGACATTGGAGTCATGGCACACCGTGCAAAAACTATTGGGGCGGACAATAATTCGTGCCCGCTCCCAAGACAATATCACATTCTCTTTAAGAAACACTAATTTTCTTAGCATTTTTCAACATTCTTTCTAGCACATGCTTTTATCTTTTAATTTATGCGAATTTTCCGTTATATTTAAATTTCTTTCGCTTCTATTCTTCACAGGTTTTTGTACGTTGAAGACAGCAGTTCAGTCTGTCGAAAGCTCACAGTTTTTTTAAAACTTTTTACCAGAGAACGCTTATTGGTTAGGAAAAGTGTTTATGTAAATGTTTGTTTGTTCAGTACATATATCTTATTAGTAGAATTCTACTAGTATACTAATGCAAATGCTGCAATCTGATTGGCTGAGGTACTCGTATACTATCAGCCATTAGAGTACAGTTGGCCGCCGGTCGTCCACGAAATGCGATGTTTTTATAGTTTTTCCGAAGTTTTGGATGGAATTTTGGATGTAAACGGGTAATTAAATTCCTGAGAAGACTAAAAGAAGCACTTTTAAGGTTTCTTGACTTTAAAAACTTGAAAATATTGAAAAAGCGGGTACGCGCGTAAACAACTGCAAATTTGCCAAGGACAGTTCGATACGTTCAACTTTGTTTATGGGTAAAGTTCAATAATGCGTGGGAAAATCATTAGAAACCGTTATTTGCGTTAATTTCAGTTAGAATTCTACTAAAACAATTAGATTATTCGCTCTCGATTTCTATGAGGCGATAGTTGATTCGGCCTTCGGCCTCATCAACTATCACCTCATAGAAATCTCGAGCTCATAATCTAATTGTTAATTAGACGTTTTGGTGTGTAATATCGCTGTATATTTTTACGAGTTGGGCAGTATTTTGACGAGCCCGTAGGGCGAGTCAAAATACAAACAACGAGTAAAAATATACAGCGATACTACACACCAAAACGTCTAATAAGAGATTTATTATCCAACGATTTCTTTTCCCAAAATTCTGACTTGCTAAGGTTTTGAGCTTCACGCGGCCGGGAGGAATGAGGCGAGTACAAATATCTGTTATTTGTACTCGTTTCGCGCGATATTTGTACTCTAGGAAGCAGAGTTGGATAATAAAGATAATTACTGGCCTAGATAACCAAAGTAAGTTGCAGATGTTAACACTATTTGTAAGCCGCCATATCCGTGTACCACTGTGGTACACCAATATTGCGGCTCCATACTGGGGCTCTGTAAATTTGTGCGGAACATTTCGACGAAGTTTGGGACAATGCATACACCTAAAACTTGGACAAGTGTCTTCTTTATTTACCTTTATGCTATTATCCCTTCTCCCTACTATATCCACAGATGCCTCAACCGCGGCTGACATGAAGTGTGCATTAAACTCTTCCTGTACCGGGTGTGAGCAGACAGATCCCATGACTGTAGATCCAGGCTCCAACATCACTCTCAACTGCTCGACCAGCACAGGAAAGCTGGCACAGGGAATGACCTGGAAACAAGCGAAGCAAGAAGTCCAGAAAACTACTGGTTCATCAGATTTGGTATTGCTGCAATCAAATTTCACAAAGGACAGAGACAATGTATCATGTGGATGCACTGCTGTATATTTCATGCGTAAGCATTTAATTTCCTCATTTTTCAGTTCTGAGACACTAAAACTGGAAAACGCTGTCCATTTTTCATCTCTTTCCTAAATATTGTTCTCCATATGATCATGGACATGACATGACACGACAAGGTAAGACAAGACAAGACAAGACATAACATAACATAACATAACATAACATACATAACATGACATAACATAACATAACATGACATGACATGACACGACAAGGTAAGACAAGACAAGACATAACATAACATAACATAACATAACATAACATAACATAACATAACATAACATAACATAACATGACATGACACGACGTGACATTACATGACATGACATATGACTTGGCAAAGCATGACCTAATGTTACATGACGTGACGTAATTGGGATGGTGTAACATTGTATGACAACGGTTAATGCAAGTGCGGCCGTAACACTACTTTGAACAGAGACCTGAAAAAAATTTTAGGCTCTGAGCGGGATTTTCAGGTCTCTGTTCAAAGTAGTGTTACGGCCGCACTTGCATTAACCGTTATCACTCAGTTGCTACTATGGGACAAATTACTTTCATTGTATGACAGTTTATGACATGGATTGATGTGGGACATGTTCAACCTTGCAGTGGCAGTAAATAACACGGACAGTTTGCAACATAAGATCTTTTTGACGTTGTCGCTGCGCTTTTCCTATTTTTTCTTTCAAACAAAGTGTAAGCCTTATAGACTGGGATTAAGAGGCGAGACGACTAAAAGGGATTGAGAGTAGACATGGGTAGGGCACCAACCTCTAAGCGTTCGTATTTATGGATAGCTCACCTGACCCTAAGAGAAAAGACCGGCTACCAGCGGTCTATAAGCCTTACGGCTCGATGTATCATGCCGAATTTAGTAACTACAGTCGAACCTCCCGTCAGTGATCACCCAAAATATCTCGGTGGTCGCTTACGAGAGCTTTTTACATCATATATTGGGTCAAAATTTTCCCTTATTAGCATATGGTAATCGCATGATACTTACCCCCATGTTTTAGATATTTTTTTCATGTGACAAGTCAATTTCGAGAAAAAAAATTGGTATTTCTCATTGAGAAATTTCCGTCTCTTGTACGACCCGGGAATGTTACAACACCTCCCCTTGCTATTTAATTTCCGCTCTATTATCTGTCTAGTGGTCGCTTACGGAGTTTCGGGTGGTTAAAAACAATGGAAAATTTCAAATTTTTAGTTCTAAAATTGCTCGCTGTCGCTTACAAGAGCTGGTCGCTTACAAGAGGTTCTAAATATAGTGATTTGACTTAATGTGAGGTATATACGAAATAATTCATATATGAACTGCGGTTGTAGATGAAAGTGAAGAATAATCATCGCAGTATAATTTCCGATTTAAGCAATTGGAAAGAAGAAGCCTGAAAAAAAATCAGGGCTTCAGCGGGATTTGAACCTGTGACCTTCGCGATACCGGTGCGATGCTCTACCAACTCTACCACATTGGGAGCGAGGTCAATTTATTGAGTTCATATCTTCCCGTGAGGAATCAGAATGATGTGATTTGACGGTCCATTGCAAAATGCTTTGATAAAATGTGTCTGATTACTCCAGATCTACGTTATACACTCTTTCTTCCTACATTAAATCCAAATCCGCAGTAGCGATTGTTTTAACGTTACAGCAAGTCGAGCTGGACCGAAAGAGCTACTACACCAACAACACAATGCACTTACCAAGACCTTCTTAACACTGACCTCGTGTTGATCTTTTTCTGACATCTCGGCCAGTAGCACAGTAACAGACATGGTCACGTGACTTATTCAAAACAAAAAAAAAACCTTTAAACAGTATCTACTTCCTGCTCCAGTTAGAAGCATTGGAAATGGATTGTTTTCCGAGTATTTCCAAGATAAGCCCGGCAATACCTTTCAAATGTATTTCTCAAATAACAAACCGTGCTCAATTTGATATTTATTTCGCAATTTAATCAATGTCTATTACTTAGTGACGCATCGAAATCCTATTATTTAGGTGGCCTGCAAACAAAATGGGTCACAAGTACACAGCAGGTGCAAACGCTTAGACCATGTAAGAACTCGATAGAAGAGATTGCGCACATCGGTACAAGCAATACCGTATTGTACTTAATATATATTTTTTTATATTCAGTCAATATTTATTACTCGATGACGCATCCATATCCTCTCACTTAGGTGCACTGAAAATAGCCTGGGTCACGAGTTCACCGAATTATATAATTGAAGGCGAACAAAGGGATTTGGAATGCTATTTCTCGGGATGGCCTTTCCCTGACGAGGTCAATTGGTACAAGGATGGAAAACTAATCATAAACGGAACTGAAGATATTGTTCACTTTGAGGATGAGAAAGACAAGAATGAAGAGAAAACTCTCCGGAGCACACTTCATCTTCCGCAGGGACGCGAGGAGCAGGAAGGCTTCTACAAGTGCAGTGCAAGAAACAGTATTCCAAGCATTGCGTCTTATAAGATACAGATGAGATATGAATGTAAGTTATGCTATCACACCGCCTTAAAGGCCCAAAGTTTAATACAGGTATCTCAAGAAAAACTCCAAACGTTACCTCATCGGACATTGTTGCAAACATATCTTCTAACGTCAGCTTGTCATGCTGGATTGACTTTGATTACTATTGTCCAGAAGAATTGCTTTGGAAGCAATAATTAATTAAGATTAAGTGACAAAAATATGAGTGTTTCGCCTAGTTGTTATAAAGCCCAACGGTTTTTCAAACATTATGTAACTGACGATGATGTTGGCAACATCGAAACATGTCTTTAAAATTAAAACATGTCGTAACGTTTTTAAAAATCACGATTTACTTTCTGCTGTCTCGACCTTATATTTCTTTTTACTCTTTTTAACATAGGTCCATTAGCAAAAGGCCCAACCAATCACTCATCGGAGATTCGTACGCACAAATCTTCTAACGTCAGCCTGTCGTGCTGGCTGGACTTTGATAACCATTGTCCAGAAGAATGGCATTGGAGGTTTAACGACAAACCAGAACCCTTGCCTAAAAGTGGTAAAAAGTATAATGTGAAAATAAAAGACACGGGCACCAAATGCCAGAAAGAATTCATCCTCTCTATTTTTGACGTGACAGAAGATGATGAGGGGACATACAGTTGCCACTCGCTCTGCGAGGAAGAAAACACTATAAAGGCTGCCATTGCTTTGAAAGTAGTTGATGACCTGCAGACAGGTAAGGTTTTTCTCAAGTTTTCTTTCGCCACTAACTGTGACGCGGACGAAGCCCTTACGAAAGTTGTCATTGATTTGATA
This sequence comes from Micromussa lordhowensis, assembly GCA_964020085.1. Lineage (NCBI taxonomy): Eukaryota > Metazoa > Cnidaria > Anthozoa > Scleractinia > Lobophylliidae > Micromussa > Micromussa lordhowensis. The sequence goes on from OZ026601.1 coordinate 19,297,587, forward strand.
GTACTCGCACAGTACAAAAAGGTTAGACGTTCTCTGGGGTCAAATACGACAGAACTTCTCTAATTTTTTTCCTTTGTCCGAAAGGTATGCGTTATGTTAACGGTCGATAAAGGTAGATATAAATTCTGCATACAAGCCAAGTAGCCCATAGGCCGGATTTTATCCCAGTTCCTGTACCATGAAGAAACAAGAGTATTTCAACTCCCCCCTGTATTGTATGCTAGTCCATCGCAGCGTTACCCCAAGCATTAAATTCGCCGGCACCCATTTATAAACCTGGGTGGAGAGAGGCACTGTCAGTAAAACGTCTTGCCCAAGAACACAACGCAATTTCCCCTTTCGAACCCGGACCGCTCAACCCGGAGACAAGCGCACTAAACATGAGGCTAGCAGCCCTCCCTTAACGAAAATCATAATTAACCTGTAAGAACTGGAACTCGCTGTCCAGGTGGTTCGTTGGGAAGACTGCTGTCAGTCTTTTGATTGATTAGCTTTCTTTCTAGCTGTACAGCTGGTTGTTTCGTCAATTACTTGCTAGCCCACTACTGTTGGTCAGTAACCTTCTTTCTTGCTTCCTTGCAGGCTTGCTAGCTTCCTTCCTCTGCTTCCTTGCTTGCTCGTTTGCTTTGAAGCTCAGCTGCCCACGCTTTCTCTCGGTAGGATGATATTTAAAGCAAACTAAGCTCGCTGAAAGCGAAACTCGTGTACAGCGAGACCGCGTTCCTTAACGTTGCAAGAGTGAGTCTCTCAGTTTCACTTTAATTTTCAGGAACGGAACAAAGCACAATTCAGTTCACTCCGTCAAACTCAGTTTTAGTTTTTCCCACTTTTTCAGGTATGTACAAGTGCTCAGTTAAAAAAAAAACATTAGTTGTAAGCTTGAGTGGACAAACGTAAAACAATATATTCATTCATACTTTTAGACGCACGTAACCCAATCTGTTAACTAAATGTATCAAGTTAGCAAAGTAAGGGAATGCTACTGTGAGTATAACAGAAAATCCAAACAAAAACATTTATACTGTCTTAGACTTGCCTCAACATTCAGTAACCAACGAATAGGCCATTGTATAGTTGTGTGCTCAGTTACCTGGCCTGTGAATGCAAGCGAGGCTGGAGGCGACCTTTGTTTTGACACAAACCTCTCTGCTTTTCTCATTTAAATGAAAACTAGTTAGCATTAGAACAACTTGATCTACACTTCAAAAGCGTTAAGGTCTATATCAAGACAAGGTCACCTTCAGCTTCGCAGCCGCTCACTGAGCAGACAACTGTAATATGGTCTATTTAACGAGGACTGTACGATAAAAAAAACTTCCTTTTTTTTACTGATTCAGGAAATGCAGTTGTTGACACTATTAAATTTACTGACACAATTAAAATTTTTAGGGTTAGGGTTTAAATCTGTTTTAAAGCCTCGCTTTGCTTCACAGGAAGTCAAAGACATTGGCTCCTGCCGGTCATCATTTTGTCAGCCGGAAGTGTCACCCTGTTGATCATGTTATTTGTTCGGTTTGCTGTCAAGAAAAAATGGAAATCGTCTCATAATATGCGAAAACGTAAGTTGCTGACTGGTCTGATCATTTGTGGTGTGTATGGTAGTCGGGGAGCAGGTTTTCTTGGGACTAATTTAGCAAAGATGTGCAATTAGCATAGGCGACGTTACCCAAGAGCTTAATCTCGTTTTGAAATTTATTAGTTATGTAACCCTTATTTATAGCTCTAGTAAACTCTGTAAACTCTAAATAGTAAAAATGTAGCTGCACTGTGCGACCATTTTTAGGCCACTAAATTCCTGCACGCAATCGGCAAGCCAGAAATGAGCGTTGGTTTAGCATTTATTCTCTTTTTCCTTTTATCCTTGGTAGCTGGCCTCCTGGAAGAGGATCTCATAAACCGACTGTTTATCAGCTACAGTTCAAAGGACTTTGGTTGGGTCACTGAGAGTCTCATCTCAATTCTTGAGAAGCACTCGATTGACTACAGCATCCACAGCCGGGACTTTGAAATTGGAAGACCCATCGTCCAGAACATGGCCGACAGTGTGTACGGCAGCCGTCAAGTGTTGATTGTTTTGTCTGAGAATTACCTCGCCAGCAACTTTTGTCGAGAGGAGCTGCATATGGCTGTGCAGAGGGGAATGGATGCGGGAGACTCGTCGCTGATTTTCGTGATGATCAAGAACTTGAAGAAAGAGAAATTACCTGCCGCGTTGAGAAAGAAGCGTCTTCTGGACTTTGACAAACATAAGAAGAAACAAGATTGGGAGGAGAAAATATTACGTGAGATATCACAAAGCAAATTGACTACTAGCGTTTAGAAGTTAGCTGCATCCTCACACAAGATGTAAATACTTTAACTTGCTTGAGATCCACCAATCTGATTCCTCAGTCTGTAAAAAGTCTTTTGCTATAGTTCGGAAAATGATTATGTCGAGCGAATTACCCAGTGGCAAATGAATTTTGTAGGCTGCATAATTTGTTTTGTTTCTTTGTTTGTTTTCTTTTTCATTAGGATGATAAATCGTTACACCGATTAATAGTAATGTTAAAATATTATAAAGAAGTCAGACAAATCGATGTTAGCAACGACTGCAAAACCTTTCGCTCGTGAGAATCGAAACCCAGCAACTTTAGTGAACATACCAGAAACTCTGTTCTTTTTTGTTTCCGATTTTCTTTGAATTGACGATTAACTGAATTTTCCGACTCCGTTAAATCTACAAAGTCTTTAAGACATTGTTCCTCTTGACTAAGCTGGAAAAGCAACACCTAGAAAATCGTTCTTCAATCATTAATAGCAAAGCTTCAATGAGCAACAAATGTCAAACAACTACTGACATAATTAGGCCATCATTCAAATGGAATAACTGTAGTCTCGTATAAATTTTAATGGCAGTAAAAATTTCGAGAGGCAGTGACGAAGTCTTTGCTTAGATTAGCTTAGCTTAGTCTAGTTAAGTTTAGTTCTGTTTTGTTTTGCTTTTGTTGAGTTTATTTTGCTTTAGTTGAGTTGAGTTGAGTTGGGTTGAGGTCTTTACATTGCGGTGAAAGTACAACAGTCAAACTATGGCAATTACTGACAGAGAGTCAGTGCCAATGTCTTTGTTTAGCTTAGCTTAGTCTAGTTTAGTTTATTCCTGTCTAAGTTTGCTTAGTTTAGTTTTCTTTTGCTTTTGTTTCGTTTATTTTAATTGAATCGAGTTGAGTTGGTTTGAGTCCAATTCAATTCAGCTCTGCTCTTTACATTGCGGTGGAAGCACAACAGTCCAATTATAGACATTATCGTTAGCTCAACTTTAAAAGCAATAAACGTTATTAAAAAGGCTTTCTGTTGCTTTTTCTGTGTTCCTCGGCTTAAAATTAAGTGAAAGCCTCTTACCAGAACATTGTTTGAGCAGCATAATAGTGGAACAAGATATACGCCTCTGGCTGGTCATGGCTACAGGGTCAAGTTTTGTGATGTATATACCAAATAATTCATATATGGACTGCGGTTGTAGATGAAAGTGAACAATAATCATCACAGTATATTTTTTGAAGCCCTGATTTTTTTTCAGGCTTCTTCTTTCCAATTGCTTAAATTGAAAATATACTGCGATGATCATTCTTCGCTTTCAGAGTCAAGTTTAACCGGAACAGGTCTTATGCCGGATTACGTCACGCACTCAAAATTCAGCCCGGCCTCGATCATGTGATTTCGTACCTGACCGTTTTTTTGCGAGTTTTCTCAATCTTAAAAGACTGATTGGAAACGAGGTGCTTCATAAAAGTAAACAAGCAATTAAGTCATGCAACAAACAAGCATCTCTCACCGTTAGGTTTCAGTTTATTTCTTAAACAA
>OZ026601.1:19306429-19321429 GCA_964020085.1 Micromussa lordhowensis
AGAAATCGTCGGCTAAAAAGCGACGAGGTCTGCATGATCCTGGCATTCATTTCAAAATATTCTGAAAGAGCATTTCTCCATGCGCATTTCTCCATGCGCCTGATGGTTACCTTGCAGAAACGTGCTGTTAGAACGATTTCTAGAAGTGCTTTCGATGCTCACGATCCAATTTTTAAAAGTCTAAAATTGTTAAAATTTGAGAATATCGTTTCTCTTCAAGTAGCTAAAATTATGTACCTCTATAAAAATGACCAACTCCCTGAAAGTTTCAAAAACATGTTTCTCACTGGTGAAGAAATTCACAACTATAATACTAGAAATAAAAATTATTTTCGTCTCCCCCCTTGTAGGACAAATGTACGAAAATTCTCAATTCGATTTCAAGGTCCTAAAATTTTTAATTCAATAAATGACGAAATAAAAAACTCATTAAATCTTAAAGAATTTACTTCCAAATTGAAATCCACGTTCTTGGATTAGAGTGCTAACGCTTGCTCTTGCTTCTGTTGTTGCTGCGCTGCTTTTTATCTTAAACGCATGGTTCAATGTTCAATGGTTGAAGCCCTGTTTTTTATCAATGGTTGAAGCCCTGATTTTTTTCAGGCTTCTTCTTTCCGATTGCTTAAATTGGAAAATATACTGCGATGATCATTCTTTACTTTCATCTATAACCGCAGTTCATATATATGAATTATTTCGTATATACATTACATCATTTCATTCCTCACGGGAAGATATGAACTCAATAAATTGACCTAGCTCCCAATGTGTGGCTTCATAGCTCAGTTGGTAGAGCATCGCACCGGTATCGCGGAGGTCACGGGTTTGAGTCCCGTTGAAGCCCTGATTTTTTTCAGGCTTCTTCTTTCCGATTGCTTAAATTGGAAAATATACTGCGATGATCATTCTTTACTTTCATCTATAACCGCAGTTCATATATATGAATTATTTCGTATATACATTATATAAATTCTTTATTTATTTTAATTTATTTAGTTTCAGTCTCAATATTTTTGTTCTGCCATTGACAGTTTACATTCTAGTGTTTTACTCCTTTTCTTAAGGCAGTCCTTTAAATAAGCAAAATAGCTTCCTGGACTGCCTGCCTATATATAATTTAGTATTAGTATAATTTAGTGTTATAATTTATAAAAGCAAATAAAATGAACTCAACTGAACTGAACTGGCTACGTAAGTAATTTTCTTTCGGGGCAAAAGGCGCTAGTCCGCCATTTTGAAAGCAAATGATAATTTATGCATATTTTGCAGATTTAGGCAAAATTACAAAGCTCACGCTTACGTCATCAGTATGAAATTTTTGGCAGACGTCTTTGTCGCGAAACGCCACTCGGGCCGGGAGCGAAGGAGGACGGCTGTTTTCGCAGGCTACAGGTTGTTCGGAAGCCGGCTAATACTAACTCAGGACTATAAAAGTTAACCGAAATATAAATTTTCTTGTATACAAAGGTTTTTCACTGCTTTTGTTTTCTGTATTTTGAGGACTTTGGGATTGTTCAAATTGAAAACAGAAGGCCAAACAACATAAACAGACGACCTCAGTTACGAAACTCAAGATTCGCTCCGACGACGGGCTAACGCTCGAAGCGGCAGCTTTCGAATCTCTTTACGGTGGCATGGCCAATTCACATTATCAACTCAGTTGATAGGACCAAATTATCTTGTAATACTCCCCGCCGACGCAGCACCACAGTTTTCTTTAAAAACTCACCTCCTTTTTTCAAATTAAAATTCTCGCTTATCTTGGGCTAGCTTAATCGGGCTTTGAACATCCTGCCATAAGAGCTCCGTTTTTTTGGCTTGGCTAAATCTATATATTGTGAATAAGAACTGAAACCTTTTAAAGCATTTGCGTTGTGCACAATAGTTATTTATTGACTGCAGATTCCATCTGCATGAAGGGTCTTTTCCAAGACAGTGTTAAATGTTTTCATCATTTCTGCCCTGAATGTGAGAAAATGCTCAAAAGCCGATTAACCTAAATCCGCGATTTATATAGTTTTATATAGTTATTTCTGCTGTTTTTTACATTTCCGTTTAACATTGTCCAAAGTTTAAAAATGCCATGAGGGAAAAAAGAAAACAAGAAAACTCCACATAAATTACAACTTGATTATAACATAAGTCCAGCCCACTATATTAGCTGATTCATGCTGCTTCGGGAATGTACCCTTGCTAAGGTCGTCATCTTCACCGCATAATCCAAAATTACTTTAAAGCCAGCCCATAACTCCTGAGACAAAATGAGAACCAAATTTCAATAACAGATTATGAACACAACGTAGTTGAGGTAACGGGCTAGTTGTTGCTCTCCCGTTCGTCCAGCACAAACACAAGGAAACTACGTTGATAGTCTAGAGTCATTACGAGTTTGACGAGGGCGCAGCTACCAGTCGTTCAAAACTTTATCTAAATCCTCTTCACGCGCAAAGAAGCGGCAGCCATTTTGTTAAGAACCGCACACAGTAGCGTAGTCAATAACCAAATGGCATCCGTGATAGAACGCTAATACTTAGAAAACATCTCCGAGTTGGAGAAGAATGGATTTATGATCGGATCTGAAAAGTTTTCAAATTAATGCCCTATAGTGATCTATGTGTAACACTTCCAAGGGCTTTTCCTCGCCCCATTCTCCCCGCCCTCCGTCGCCCTTTCGCGTTTTCCCTTGGGCCTACAACAACAAGTGAGCCTGCTCGCAGGCTATATGTAAAGGCGAATTCTAAGGAAATCAATGAAGAAATATTATTTCCTTCTTTTTTTCAGAAAAAAGCATATGTCACCATTTTTGAAGAGATTCAAGGTTAATTATCTCGAAAAAATGCGTGACTATCCTCATTTATCTTTGTGGATTCCAATAGCCCTTAGAAAGATCTTCTTTTTCCGCAGGTTCCTAATCTGGCGCAAAAAACGTTTGTATTTAGTAGGCACCGTCTTTAACACAACATAAAACTCTCAGATCTTCGTGTTTTTTTTTTTCGGCCCCAAAGTTAGACCCTATTGAGGTTATTGTGGCACTGATTCAATGGCAAAACAGGAATTAAGGAGATTCCTACCTGTCTGCAGGTCATCAACTACTTTCAAATCAATGGCAGCCTTTGTAGTGTTTTCGTACTCGCAGAGCCAGAGGCAACTGTATGTCCCCTCGTCTTTTTCCGTCACGTCAAAAATAGAGAGGATTAATTCTTTCTGGCATTTGGTGCCCGTGTCCCTCAATTCTACTTTGTACTTTTGACTGCTTTCAGGCAAGGGTTCCGGTTTGTCGTTAAACTTCCAAAGCAATTCTTCTGGACAATAGTCATCGTAGTCAATCCAGCATGACAAGCTGACGTTCGAAGATTTGTGCGTACGAATCTCTGATGAGTGATTTGTTGGGCCTTTTGCTAATGGACCTTTGTTAAAGAGTAGAAAGAAAGTTTTTAATAAATATCGAGATCAGTTATTTAAAACATAACAACGGTTCCCGAAAAAGAGTTTTCTATCCTTTGTATAGCAACACCTCCCCCCCACCTTGATGATCAGTGATCAATTCGCCGAAACCAACTCACGGAAATTTTGCTATTATGGAAATCACGGTGGTGGTAAAGCCCATAGATTAGAAAATTTGCGATGGACGTTTTGAAAAAAATCACAGAGTTAGAGTGACTTCTGGAGAATTAAAAAAATGAGGTACTGTGTAAATCAATTGCTTAAATGCGTGAGTTTATTTTAGACGAATTTGAAAAGCTACCGAATGATCAAAGATCCACAAAAGTCGACTTTCCTGAGTTCTTCAAGGCGTTTTTTGGCTCCATCTTGAATAAAAATACATCTTGATTAAAGATTATCTCATCATTTGATCACCGTTAGATCGGAGTTTCAAGCCTTAAAAACCAACAACTTTTCAATGCGAGACTTGGTTCCTGGTAATCGGCCTACTTGTATTACGAAACCTTAAAATCTTACGTCGCTCTTTTAGAGACTCAGCCTGCGTAGCTTGGCGGTTTAAGAAGTTTGAGCGCGCCAGCGAAAACAAGCGGAGAAGCCGCGATGACAAGGGAGAGCCTGATGACAGGTTTTGTGGATCGTATTTACCCAGCCAGTCAGAGCGCAGATCGTAATAGGAAACTTCCAACTTGGCAGGAGTCTATCAAAACAATACCATCCGATGCGGTGTTTGCTCGATGGCGGCGAAGAGCGCTACGCCGAATAAGCCTGTTGGTGTTGTCCGCTAAAGATCAAATTCGGAAAAATAAAGATCAGACGCTTTATCTGATCGTGCGTGTCATGCCTCTGTACGTAAAATAAGAAACTCTTTTGAGCTGTATACTTTCATCTACTAAGGCTTGCAGAAAAAAAGCGAGCCGTGATCGAAGTTTCTAACGATTCAAGCAGATGCAAGCGTTTATTGCCAAAGACCGTTTCGTCGCCAGATCGAATTCCTCAAACAAGGAAAGTCCATGAAAGATCAGACGACAATTCCATCGCTGCGAAGTTCAGCGATAAAATTTCTGAAATTTGGTGGTCGATGTAACAATGATACTGGTTCTCATAGACGACAAATTTTGTCTGGCGAGCGCAAACACGGTAAAAATCAAGCTTTTGCCAAAGTCTGTCGGGGAAAACAGCCATCACATCTCTTAAGTGAAGCAAATTGTTTAAGGCTGTTTCTCGCTCATGTTTGAGAATTAACAAGAACATTCAGGCGCGATGAAGCATTTGACTTTCTTCATATCATTATTCTTCCTTGGAGCGGTCCCTTTAGCCTGCGAAGACAGCCGTCCTTCTTCGCTGCCTGCCCGAGTGGCGTTTCTCGAGAAGGTCCTTCTCGCGAAACGCCACTCGGGCCGGGAGCGAAGAAGGACGGCTGTTTTCGCAGACTACGGTCCCTTGGGAGATGACCGAAAATTTTGATTGACGTGTTAACCTTCTGATCCAATGACAAAAAATGTCAGTAATCCGGGCAGGCGGTAATAGGGGGGTGCAATAAAAAAAGGGTGGGTAATCCGGGCAGGGGGCTGCTTTGTACGCTCGCGCTCAAATTACTTTAAAAAATTCATTAAACCGCAAAGCTACGCAGGCTATCAGGGACCCAGTCGCTGTTGATAGCGAGAAACATAGTTAGCTTTGCAAGGAAGAACTAGTTTTACTTACACTGATATATCATCTGTATCTCATAAGACGCGTTGCTTGGAATACTGTTTCTTGCACTGCACTTGTAGAAGCCTTCCTGCTCCTCGCGTCCCGGAGGAAGATGAAGTGTGCTCCGGAGAGTTTTTTCTCCATTCTTCCATTGCTCATCCTCAGAGTGAACAATACCTTTAGCTCCGCTTGTGATTCGCTCTCCATCCTTGTACCAATTGACCTCGTCAGGGAGAGGCCATCCCGAGAAATAGCATGCCAGGTCAACTGGTTTGCCTTCAATTATATCACTCGGTGAACTCGTGACCCAGGCTATTTTCAGTGCTTCTAGGTGATAGGATATGGATGCGTCATTGAGTAATAAACATAAACTGAATATGAAAAAATATATTAAGTAGAATACGGTATTGCTTGTATCGATATTCGCAATCTCTTCTTTCGAGTTCTTGCATGGTCTAAGCGTATGTAGGCTGCTCCGCGGCTTTTTCATTCTCAGCACATGACATAAGATGGAACCACCGTAGTAGACGAGGAAGGAACTCACTAACCTAAACATTTTTGCATTGAAACGAATTTTTTCCTATCACTTACAGTTATCCTTTATGTTAATGTTATATACTTACCAAATCTCAGCTATAGAATATACCGAGTGTTTCGGCAATCGCGTGTTTCAAATTGATTTAAAAATTGCTTTCCTAAAAATAGCTTCTTCTTACTTTTTCACACAACCTCTTGCTGCTTGCAATGTATCATCTCTTTTTGCAACAGGACAAAAGGAGACTTCAAGACACCTATCAGCATACATCTTAGGGTTGACCAAAGGTATTGTTTGGTAATGACGGGCACGGTATATAAACTCGTTGCAAAAATCATTCACGGCTTTCCATTAAGCTTTGCTCGAGGCTAGGTTGGGAAGATTGTGTGAGACTTACATGGCAGACAAAGTGGGAAAAACTTGTTTTTTGTTGTTTAAATCAAGCTTTAGGAGATTCTTACCTGTTTGTGATTCACGAGTCGATGTCGGGGCACCTGTTTGGTGAGGAAAGTCACAATGGGTAAGGTATGGCCATATATGTTAAAAAAGATTTTGAAATGTTCCTCAGGTTATACCTAATCGAAACAAAGTAACTCTGCTGTTGAGAAAAAAAACTCTCTTACCATTTCAAAAAAAAATCGAAGTAATAAAGAAAAGCTTAGCAAAAGCAAAACTGTGGCAACAAGTAATTTTCAAGTCAAGTTTATGCCAACAACAAGAATATTATACTGATATTTGAGATCTTTTAGCCTGTTTCAATAAAAAAATACAGGACGAACCCATTCTAGCTGAACACAATAAAACCCAGCTACTTCTTCATTTCATGTTCAAAATATCTTTCGACTTACAACTTTCTGACATTGTGAACGTGTCTTGTTAGGATCATGTGGTTTTGCTATGGCTTCCACGCTACATTAATATTGTTGTGTTTATTCCTCGCCGTCTTTCTTTGCCCTCAACTCAAACTAGTCAACACTTTGTAGAAACCAGTAGCTAAGGTTATGTACTACAGACAAACCTCGGGACTTTTTTCACGGTAGCCCAGAGTTCAAATCCTGGGCCATGCTTGTAAATAGCCGACTGGTTTGCCTCCGGCCAGTTAGGATTCTTAACAATGTTATGTTCAATTTGAATTATTTGTTTCTCGTTGTTTGTTCGGCCGCACTAGCCTTTGTGCTATAAGCACTGCCCTGGGTAAATCAAGGTATATTTATCTATGTTTAGGTATATTTATTAATTTTATTTATTTTAAAAGTATGAAGTAGCTATATAGGTTATCGCAGGGTAGGTTTTCCGCTCGGTTTTAGGATAGTTTGATAGGATAATTTGATAGTTATCGGTCATGCTAATGAATAAAATAGCTCGAGAAACTGCAGCCGATCTAAAAAGGTTAACATATATTTTCCCAGTTCAGGAATGAAATATTGCTAAGTTCATCCTACATCGGAATTGCATTTCATGAAGAGGAATATCACCATTTTTTACCTGTAAATGGTTTCTAGCATTGGTCATTAGGCAAACGAGAATTGTCGACAGCGTCAACCTTAGCCGAGTCTTTAGTGAAGTCTACCATCAAATCCAAGTTGAAAGTGTTCAAAAATTGCATGTCTTTGTCCCTTGTAGTCTAACAAATGATTGACGCCTGACAGCATAGCTACTACATGTAAGACTGATAAGATCGTTTATAGACCGATTTTTTTCAAATCAGCCGTTATGTTGAGAAAAACCGAAACGTCATTTCTGAACTGAAGTGATGACGATACCGGCTAATAATAAAGCTGAACACAATCCATGAGTTTTCATTTTTCCTAACCACCCACAAATAATTGACATTTTTTTGATTGATATTCGTTATTATGTAGGCGTTTTGATTATCCTTGGGTAAAAATTGAAATATTCCATACTCCTTTATAATTCTAGACCAGACTGGATTTCATAATACCTTTCAATAAACACCCCTTAAATTCAAGGTTATCACCCTAAATACTTCGAATATTAGGTACGCTATGCCATGCCAAAAGTAATAAAAAAAAATTCAACAAGTGTCACAGGTAAAGCGATCTCTAAGTGTAGCGATCATATTCTGAACATAAAGCCTGGGAAATAAAATTCAGCCTAAAACAATAGACCTCAGCACGAGGCTCTGGGGAATAAACCCCACAAACTCTGTAGTTATTCCCCTGAGCCTCGTACTGAGGTATATTCTAATATATCGAAATTGGTCTATTCCCTTTATCTCAAAGACATTTTTGTGTTCTTAAATGAAAAAGAATGTGAGAAAGATCATTCAACTGTTCACGACTCCTTCTTGATTTTTATAGAGTTTCTAACCAAATTGTGAAGGCGAGACAAGCGGTCTTCTTTTGCGAGCCTAAGTACTTCATGTATCCTTTCCAGATATTATAGTGTATCTAATGCACTATAATAAGGATAAATATACTATGCTACGTTCTAAATACACTATGATAAGGGATACACCAAGTACTTACCTTTGCGAGCTGGAGACATTTTGACTTCTTCAATTGCGAGCCCGAGAGTTCAATGTCAGTTAAATGCGAGCTTGTGACGTTCAGTTTTAGAAAGAAAAACAAACAAATCGGTTCTTCGCGAGACAGCTTTGTGAAAAACATCGAGACTCGAGACGCACGTAACGACTAAAAGTCCAGACTGCGAGCTCGTGAAATTCGACGAAAATTTTGCGAGACCCGAGGTTTTTGAAGGAGCATTTACCACTCCAAACAATGACAGAGTAACTCAATTTTAGGACATACCTTGGATCACGAGAAGTGACAAAGAAAACAAAACGTATTTCACCAAACAAAGTTGGTGTTGATTCTTTAAACCGTCCATCCCAGCCTAGCCGCAAACTGCAAATTCTCTCAGCTTGGTCAATCTCGCTCAGCTTTTATAATATCCTCTTCATAAATTTTTACGCCCTCAGTTTTACAGGGTTCAGAGTGTAGGCGTTCACTAATTCTACTGAGAATTGGCCTATTCAGCCTACGGAAGTGCTTGGGGAAAGTGCTCGTAATTCTATCAGCATGCATGCAGCTTTGCTGCTTAGTACAACTGATGACGGGAAACCGTACCGTATATATAAATGTTTGTTGCAATTGTGATGACATAATTGCAGGGGAATGTCGGGTAGTTTGGGGGTTTCAATGGTGGACTAAGAACACATCTCTTTCGCTGTTATTATGTTTTCTTATTACTTGTCTTTCTAACATTGGCATCACAAGTTCGACTTGGAAAAGAAAAAGAGGTAAACCACAAAATTTTGTGCCTGGATAACCCTATTTCATCCGTGCTCAACTGGCTTACTGATCTTGATAAATTTTCTGCTAGAAAGGTCCTCATTCCTGCTGACTCAATGCCGAAAAACGTAAAAAATGACTTGTTTTTCTTGAAATTTCCCCAGCATAGATTATCGGTAAAATGCAAAATGAGATATGAAACTGATAATATTAAAAAGAAAGATGACTGGTTGTCGGTTAACAAACATGAAAGTGAGCCTGCACAATGGTCTCACTGACAACATGGTGCAGCAGCCGCGTTCCCCGTTTTTGTTCCGGGGGGTACTCCCTTATATGGGTATAGAGATATGCGCGGGACCACACGGAATGGTTTTTGAGACGTTTTGGTCTGAGATAGGGTATAATTTGTGTACTCCGGTCTTGAATTGGCAATGTTTTCAGACGAGGCCACTTCGGTAAGATGAGAGACCCTGGGAACGAGGTTGCATCAACATCCCTTCTCAACTTATACTTGTTCACGTCCACCGTGTACGTACCGCAACGGCTTGTCACACGCTCCAGTCACGCGCTCTACACACTATTACGAGGCTCTGAGATCTGAAATAGGCCATCAAAGTTTTGGTCGGGTCTGAAATAGAGTAGAAAACATCGTAAATTTTGGTCCAAATTAGGCTAGCGGTTTCAAGAAGCTCGCTGTATACCCCACCCATTAGTCTTGTAGTTTCCCCGGGAGTTTGCACTCAGTGTTGCTTAACTCCTATTCACGTCCGTGCATCATCACCAAATAAGGCGACATACGTTTTTCCTGATATCTGTGGTTTGTTCTGGAGTTTGTTTCGAACAGCGGCTTAAAGGAGTCACGATATTTACTCATTTTGCTGGTTACTTTCATATTGACTCACTTTACTTTCGCTTTGAATTTTCACTTCAGATCACCAAAGTCAGATCATCAAATTCGTTTCTTAAATTGCTGCTGAATCAGGGGAAAAACCAAATGGCGTCATTAGTTGCTGCTTAGAAGAGTAATAGCCTTAAGGTAATCATATTTGACTGAAATCCTCTTTCCCATTGTTTTGTTCGCGTTTAGAAAATAATATTGGTAAAAGAAATCCACCCCTTTGGGAAAAGTGTTTCGCCATTTTAAAGACAGAAAGAGAAGTAAATATGACGAACACGAAATATAGCTCGATTGAATGAGTCCCTCATGAAAATAAAATTCATTTGACAACTAAAAGAACAGCCTGGTTATCTCGAGCAATCATAAGCTGATAATAACCTTTTGATCGTTTACCTTGCCTGAAATTTAGAGCTAGGGCGAGCAGACAAGACTAAACAACACCTTTCACCTTTCAAGTTGCTTGCCAGTTTACTAAGTGTGTGTGTGAGTGGTATGGATGTCTTAACAAAGCTTCAAGTCTTAGTTCTGAAGACCGGTGCAGATTAAGATATTTCCGTTTGTGCCCCTCAGTTGGTCACGGCTTGGTTCTTGGTTCCAACTTTTGGCGATTTGTGGAAATCCTCTTTTTACATCCGCTCGAGTAAGTCCTCGAGTTAGAAAAACTCTAAATTGTATAAAGCAAGCTTCTTAGAGACAAATGAAAAACTTTTTAGAATAAGTGTTTCATACTTCGCAAGCCAGGAACTCTTTTAATACCAAACAAATTATACTAGAACCTTCGTGGTTGGTCCTCAACATTGACATAATATTGATATTTGTAAATACCGGAAATTGCCAACTGCAATCAAAATAAACCTTTTTGCTTCAGTTAAGTTCATTTCCGATTTCTTTTTAATTGGCCACGTAGTGCTCCTTTTTTCTAGAATTCTCCTTGCACGCTTCAAGATTTGGTTTTCACCAAGAAAAAAAGATCCTGATGTCCATTTCGCTTATGGCCAAAACTCAAAATATTTCCTCTTAACTTTTTGAGATATTGGGGTAGATGAGTAAAGTATCCACATACAGTTAACTACTTTGTTTTGTGAAGTACATTTAAGTATACTAGGTATACCTATCGATAGAGTGCCAACGAGCGAATAATTTGTGCTATAATAAGGGGTTTATTAATACAGCATAACGGATTTTTGGTTCTCTTCTGCTGCAAACATTACCGAGAGAAAATTATAACGCGTTTACCGGCAGGTAACGTTCGTCACGCAATCCCTTAATCAAGAGTATTCAGAATGTATCGCTGCTCGGTCGAATTTTCAGTTCAATATGATGGGCAAAGTCAAACTGAAAGTGAACACGCTAGTTTGATTGATGAACACGACTCGTTTAATTCTGTCGCAAAACAGATCCGATTTGTGTTTTGAACACTGGAGTCGACTGTATGATAAACACGCTCGTTCAGTTCTGTTCGGAAACACTGCCGACTCAACCTTCAGTTCGATATGCTAGATTTCAACACTGGATTTGCTCTAGTGGTTCGACTGGTGAACACAATCTTTCCAAAAAAGCTGCCCGATGGAACTTTCAGTTCGATATAGGTAAACAAAGAAGGAATACACTGTTTCGATTCATGAACACACTCGTTCAATTCCGTGGTGAACACGCTGGTTCGTTTTCATGTCGATTTTGTGTCTTAGATTTGCTCTTGTCTAACAGTTTTCCTGAATATTCGAATTAGAAGAAGAGTTTTGTAAAGGGTACGCTCCCCAATTGAACTTTCATTTCGATAAAGTGAGAGAGGAAACACGCTGGTTCGATATGTTCCGAGACTATGAAATTGTTCACAGTTGGATAAACACAACAGCAAAGGAAACAATGATATTCCAAGAGACAAGTCTAGATGTAACGCGCCTCCTGATTGGCTAAAAACTACAATAGCTCGAATAGTTCCGTCCTTGCAATTGGCTCAAACTGAGCCATTGTTACATCTTACACCTTACAGTTACACTTTTCAGAGCTCGATCGAGAATTTTTTCGCATACGCCATTCTTCGCGCGGCACTATTCTCTGCCGCCTCGCCAGCCGAGCGTCTTCGCTCGGCTGGCTCGTTGGCAATTATGAAGTATACAGTACTGTATTCTTTCTTCTGTCATCTCGAGCACTTTGTTAACTAGAGGCCGTAGTGGTTGCAGTGAATCAGGAACACGGAATGTGTTCCTACGTGTTAAAATCCTTGCAGGCGTGTGCTAGCGTTTAACACCTGAGCCAAACGTAAACATCCCTTCTTGACAGAAGAAAGTGTGCGAGGTCATGAATCACGAATTTTTAAGATGCTTTTTAAAATAGCACTGTAAATACAACTCTTGACAGAATGTTGTTAAGCCACTGTTTCCGGTTACCAGCTGTTTCTTGAGTTGCAGTTAGAAATCCAGACAAGCACAGCTAGAGGCTGAAATAAAGTGTTCATTCAAATCTGGGCCAGCCATCTCTCAGTGCATACTCAGACCAAAATGGTTAAGAATTTTGTCAAGGTGGAGCGTGCATTTGGTAGCCCAAAGAATCGGTACCGTCACTGCACGGCCAAACCAGTATAACGGACCAGCGATGATATCTGAACTCTGATACTGCACCAAACTTTCGATTGCTTATCAGGACACTTTGAAAGGAAAAACTGATGAACGTCTAAAAGAAATTTAAATACAAAAAATTAACCATGCACAAATTTACGAAATGAGTAAACAAATTAAAAATGTTTAAACGAATGCTGTACAGTCTTATTAACAGGCACGTGCAGTATTTTGGGATCGACTCCAGTGAATTTCTAACGTGATAATTGCCTGTCAATAATCCACTCGTGGGGTGCAAAGTTCGAGCGATTTTTACATTTCTCACCTGTTTTTTCCTTCGACTCTCGAAAGGTCGGCCAGTTTCGCAATTCAGAGCTTGATTGCGGTATAGGCAACGTACACGATTTTGTTAATCATTCCTTAAATGGGAGAAAACTTCAAGCAAAGAATTCTTCTTGCAGTGTCTTGAACTCGTCAGTGATTTGAATGCCGTGCTATAATCATGATTTTTTCATTACTAGTTGAATCAGCCGATCGGTGGGGATACAGCCCACGTAGAACATACCAACCAGTGCCTATGTTGCCGGAACTGTAGATGAACAACATGGTTCAATTTCCTCTAAGAGTGTGAAATAAACCATTCGGTGAGCAGTCAGCAGAGTAGCAACTAGTTCTACATCAGTCCACTGTAATCAAATGTTTATTCCCTAACCCTGTTGGTGTAGTTCTGTGGCTGATTTATCTTATCAACTTGACCTTCTACAAAAGGCGTACAATAGAGTATAGAAGACCACAGAAGAATAGGGTTCCAGAGTTAACGAGACAAACGCATCCTCTGGTAATTAATGGATACTGGATAATGGAGATGGGTCTAAACTTTGGATTCCATTATAAACCGTTGGGCATGCATGTCAGAAACAATGTTGAGATCGATCGAGACATTCTACCAATTGACATTTTTAGCTCTGTTAACCCTGATCCTCTTCAACAAGCAGATAACAATGGAAGGTTTTGTTATTGCCAATCATAACAGCGAAAAGACAGCCTGACTTTTTAGGAATTCGTGACCCCTGGAGCGGGGGAATAGGGCAGAATATTGCTCATTCTGTATCTCCCAAAATATTTAACCTAGGATGTCTAGGATTAGGCTTAGCTAGGTGAAACTACCGTGATTCAAAAACATATCTGCTAGCGGCAGTATTCTAGAAACTGATACGAAGTGAGTAGGTTGAGATTTGGATTCTGGCAGTGAAAGATTCGTCAGCAATATACTGTTTAGACTTTCCTTCGTTAGAATTAGAATAGTCAGGGGCACCCCTGAACGGATCGCTTTTCGTTTTAGTAAATTATCCATTCAAACGTTGTTTCAAACTGCTACGATTTTCGAGATATGGACAGGAAAGCTCTAATATAATAAATCCGAGAAGGTCGAGAAGGCTTCAAAAATTGCATCAGAGTAACCGACCAGATAAAAATCTTGTAGCGCGGCCTAAAATTAACCTACAGACTACTTTAAAAGCACTCCAGATAGCCTAAAACAACTTTTCAAAGCATTGAAAGGAAAGCCTTCGTTAGTTGTCCCCTGAATAGTCGTAACGATAACCTGACTGATAATGGCAACGGAGGATGTTTGGTTATCAAGTCTAGCTCTGATGAAATGAGATGATTAATCGAATTTCCATCAAGTAATTTACATTCTAATCCGACGATCTTAGGGTGCGTTCCTTTGGGGTGATCTGGATCCGGATCAGTGATCCAAGATCATACGGATCATGGTACATCAAAGAAGCCGATGAATCCACTCTGGTCACGGATTCGTCGGCTTTTTTGATGTACCATGATCCAAGTGATCTTGGGTCACTGATCCCGATCTGGATCACCCCAAAGGAACGCACCCTTACTTGCCAGTTATTCGTCCTCCACTGAGACTGACAGGGGAAGCTCATTTTTCGGTGTGCGCCTCCTTTGAGATAATATTAAAAACTAATGGCTTGCATGAATCAGTGGGAAACATGTTTCTAACGCTGGTACAAGCATATAATAGTATTATTTCGTAAAAATCTACTAGTATACTAATGCAAATGCCGCAATCTGATTGGCTTAGCTACTCGTATACTATCAGCCATTAGAGTGCAGTCGTCTCAAAATGGCGACGTCTTCGCGCTTTCCCGAAGTTTCGCAGGAAGATTTGGAACTTTTACTTTACTTTAAGACTAGGCAGGCAACAAAGTATGGAATGAAAATTTTTAATGGTAAGAATCTTAATAATGATACAAATTAATGATATTTACTTGACAGTTTCGATGCGATAAATCAGAAACAAGAAACATTTTCATCATTAAACTTGAATGGCTTTTTCGTTAGAATGGTTTGAAACTCAAAGTAAATTTACCTGTGCAGTCGAAGAGCAGTCGAAAACAGAGTTCAATAATTGCCTGCAAATGTTTTACGTGTCCATTCGCCAAAAAAGATGGCCGAAGTCGTTTTAAAGTTTCGTCATTGAAAGCCATTAGAGCGGCCATTGACCGCTATCTCCGACAAAGTCCTCACAACAAGCCGTGGTCCATAGTTGGCGACCCTGAGTTCAACAAAGCCAATGAAACTCTTAATGCAGTGTGT
>OZ026601.1:19326429-19333929 GCA_964020085.1 Micromussa lordhowensis
AAAGAATCTTTTTTTGATTTGTTTCATCCCATAATCTTCCACCCAGCTCTGCAATATCTCTACTCGCTTTATTACAGGAGATTACAGAGGACGATTACTGCATTGATACCCGGCACATTTAAAATTTATTAATAAGAACTGAACTCTTTGAGCTGAACCTTCTTGCTGCGCACGTTTGTCTGTTCAGTTTGCTCAAGACAGTGTTAAATGTTTTCATCATTTCTACCATGAATGTGGGAAAATGCTCAAAAGCTGATTAATCTTGATCCGTGATTATATAGTTAACCAAGGCTTTTATTTCAGTTGTTTAAAAGCAGCTTATTTCACTGATAATTCTAAATTACCGTTTGACATTGTCCAAAGGTTAAAAATGTCACGAGAAAAAAAAGACTGAGAAAACTCCATACAGATAACTTGATTATAATATAACAGTCAAGCCCACTATATTAACTGATCCACGCTGCTTTGAGAACCTGGCCATGATCATCATCTTCATCGTATAATCCAAAATTACTTTAAAGCCTGGCTACAGCTCCTGCCAAGACAAAAACGACATTTCCATAAAATATCATGAACATAACTTAGTTGTGGTGACGGGCTAGTTGTTGCTCTCCAGTTTTTTTTACCACAAGCACAAGGGAATACGTTCATAGTTTAGAATCAGTAAAGGATTGCATTAGAATAATAACAGGTAACACTGCAAATTCAAAAATCAATTGGATTACTTTCATTCCATCTGCTCTTTGATCTCTTAAGGAGCGTATCTGCCTTTAACTCTGACTTCTAATTAACAATTTGAATCTCGATTTCTATCTCCTGATAATTGATGAGGGCGCAGCTAATAGTTATTCATTTCTTTACCTAAATCCTCATTACAGATACTAAGATTAGAGAAGAAGCGAAGTGGGCGCCATTTTGTTAACGATCGCACACTGTTAGGCTACCGACCTGTCTACAACAGAATATATAGTAAGTAACGTAGAAAACGGCATCTGTAATAGAACGCTAGTACTTTGAAAGTTTGATTAGCTTAAAAGATCTCTATGCTTAAGAAGAACGGTATTCAATTGATAAATGATCGGCTCTGAAAAGTCATTGCCCTACATGCAGTGGTCTTTGTGTAGAACTTCCAAGGGCTTTTCAATCTCTATTACAATTTGAACATAGCTTATATTAAACTAAATGAGGTTTCTTTTCCTTTGATTTCACATTTCCTTTATTTTACTCCTATAATTACGAAGTCCCAGCTAGTATACACCGTACTGAGTCTTCGATCGTCACACGAGAGTTTTGACAAGCGCTCTTATCACTATACTTTCTACACCATTTACATTCACGTGTGCTTTGGTAACCTCATTTTAACCGATCTAAAACTATCAGATTTCCATAGTGTCAAGAGACAAATGTGAGCACGGTTTATTATGGTACTGATTTAATGGAAAAAAGGAATTGAGAGAATTTTTACCTGTCTGCAACTCCGCATCAACTATTTTCAAATCAATGGCAGCATTTGTAGTGGTTTCGTCCTCGCAGAGCCAGTGGCAACTGTATGTCCCCTCGTCACTTTCCGTCACGTCAAAAATAGAGAGGATGAATTCTTTCTGGCATTTGGTTTTCGTGTCTTTTATTTCCACATTGTACTTTTTGCCGCTTTCAGGGAAGGGCTCGGATTTGTAGTTAAACTTCCAAAGTAATTCTTCTGGACAATAGTCATCATAGTCAATCAAGCATGACAAGATGGCGTTGGAAGATTTGTTGCTACGAATCACCGATGAGTGACTGGTTGGGCCTTTTGCTAATGGACCTGTGTTAAAAAGAGTAAAAGGAAAGTTATTAATGATTATCTCGATCGGTTACCATAAAACATAACAACGGCTCCAGAAAAAGATATTTCTATCCTTTGGATTGAGTATCATCACCTTCCCCTCAAGATCACTGATCAATTCACGCATTTTTTTTCCAGCATGGAAAAGATGGAAACAAATATAGAAAATTAGATATGTGCGTTACACGTAACAACACGGAGATAAGTGACGGGTGAGTTCTGGAGGTCTACAAAAAAATCATTGTGTAAATCGCTTCTTTGAACGTGTGAGCTCTTTTGAGAAGAATTTGTAAAGCCTTCGAATGATGAAAGCCGTGTTTCGTAAACTTTTCTATGCATTTCTGGGCTTCATCATAAATGAAAAATAACTTTTTGTTAAACATTATTTCACGATAATTTTCACTTGGCCAACCTTGGGAGTTTCAAGGCCTCAAAAAGTGAACAACATTTTCAATGCGAGACTTGCTTCGTGGTAATCGGCATACTTAGTTTGTGAAATTTTAAAAACCTATGTGGCTCTTTCAGAGACCCAGTCAGAGGATAATAGCAGGGGTGTTAATAGCAAGAAGCATAGTTAACAAGGAATAAATAGCTTTATATACATTCATATCTCATCTGTATCTCATAAGACGCGATGCTTGGAATACTGTTTCTTGCACTGCACTTGTAGAAGCCTTCCTGCTCCTCACGTCCCTGCGGAAGATGAAGTGTGCTCCGGAGAGTTTTTTCTCCATTCTTCCATTGCTCATCCTCAGAGTGCACAATACCTTTAGTTCCGCTTGTGATTCGCTCTCCATCCTTGTACCAATTGACCTCGTCAGGGAGAGGCCATCCCGAGAAATAGCATTCCAAATCCTTTTCTTTGCCTTCAATTATATAATTCGGTGAACTCGTTACCCAGGCTATTTCCAGTGCACCTAAGTGATAGGATATGGATGCGTCATCGAGTAATAAATATTGACTGAATATGAAAAATATATATTAAGTACAATAAGGTATTGCTTGTAGAAGCAACTGAGCGCTCGTGTAATTTGGTATGCGTCCCTAATTTTCTGTTATTTGTGAATCAACAGACTCACAAATGGTTGATTTTAACATTGTCAGTTCCTAATAATGGCTTGTCCCTTTTACACAAACTGTTGCTGCCTGCAATGTGTCATCTCTTTGGGTTTTGTTTTTACCAGAAGACATAACGGTGCTTCAATCTACATATCAGCATGACCACGACGACATAACGGGGCTTCAATCTACATATCGGCATGACCACGTGATACAAAGACTTTGCAAAACTCAGTCTTGGCATTCCATCAAGCATTGCTCGAAGCCAGGTTTAGAAAATCGTGTGAGATTTATATTGCTAGTATGGCAAATGTAAGGGAAAGTGGAAGTGGGAAAAACCTCTTCTTTGTTTGTTTGTTTTGAATTAGCTTCAAGAGATTCTTACCTTCTTGTTGTTCACGACTTTCGCTATTGATCAATGTTGGGGCGCCTGTTTGGTGAGAAAAGTCACAATGGGTAAGGTATGGCCATATATGTCAAAAACATTTTGAAACGGTCCTCATGTTTATGCCCAATTAGGTCTAATTATCTCCTTTATGAGGAAAACTCGTTTACGATTAATTAGAAAATATTGCTTTCAGACACTTCCTCGAAACAATAAAAAAGCTTAGCAAAAGCAAAATAGTAACAGTTATAGCCCGATCCTCACTATCGACGCAAGCATAAGTATATATAAGCATAAGCATTGGGCATAAGTATAACGCATAAGCATAAAATAAGTTTTTATGTCACTGTTATTTCCGGTGGGGACATGGTTGGCATAAGCATAAGCGAAAGACTCTATTGGGTAGAACGGTAATGAAACCCACTTATTGGGTAGCTATGGTCATGTGTTAGAGATGTGTACAACATTTGAAAGCATGAAATGCAGGGGTAATCCCATTTTGAATCAAAGCTAATGCAAGTTAGGTTTCCACGGTTTTAGGGAGATAATTCGATAATTATCTAGAAAGTCAACATACGTTTGTCCCCATTGAGAATGACACTTTCATGAAAGGAATATCACAATTTTTATTTATAAATTGCTTCTAGCATCGGTCGTAAATTTTCGTAAAAACTGACCCAAACGAGAATTGTCGACAGCGTCAATATCCTTTAACTTAGCTCTTGAGTGAAGGCTGCCATCAAATACAAGCTAACAGTGTTCAAAACTTGCATGTCTTGGTGCCTTGTAGTCTCACAAATGATTGACGTGACAGTACAGTATAGCTACTATAAGACTATTAAGATCGTTTAGACCTGTTCCAGGCCTACCTAATCGAACAAAATCGAACCAAAATTCAATCGAGCCCAGGAGTTCGCTAATTGCACGTTTCATTGAGTACGACTGTCGATCGTTGGGTAATCGAACGTTCGATTTTGTTTGGTTGTCCAAATTTTAGTGTGAGTTCGATTATACCAAATCGAACGATTGGTGTTCGATTCCCGAACGTTCGATTAGATACACCGGGCCTATTTAGAGCCCGATTTATATATCAGCCGATACAAATTTCGCAATAGTTTATGTTGAGAAAAACAGATGTGTCATTTCTGAATTGAAGTGATAACGATACTAATAATAAATAGTTCGTAAAGTGTGATCGTCCGGGTGAGGGCAGTTCTGAGAAGAACTGTTGTTGGTGACTGACGTTTCAACAACCTGAGGGGAAGTCATCTTTAGAGTCAAGTGAATAGTGCATGTTTGTCAGTCGATGATGTTATACGTGTGGCCCGTTTAAAGTGATTGGTCACTTTAGCCATGGTGGTATTGGCTGAAAGTGTAGAGTTTGTCATCAGTCATTCGTCAGTTTCGATCCGTCGGTCTGTTAGAAGTCCGTTTGTCGGTTTCGTTTGCGTCGTGGATAAGTCGTTTGTTAAGGCGTCGGTAGTTGTTGACATCTGTTAAGAAGCGTTTGTTCTAAGTTAGTGTACCAGCTTTCAAGCCGTCGGCTGTTGAAAATAGTTCGTACTGTAGGTTAAGCATTGAGCAGTGTCCCAGTCAATGTTGTGGTTTGTCAGTTGATGATGTACATGTACCGCAATAATAAAGCTGAACTCAACCATGACTTTTCATTTTTCCTAACCACTCACAAATAATCAAGTTTGTTTGGATTGATACTCGCTACTCATGTGTATATGTATACGTACTAATTATTCATGGCTAATATTCCATACTCCTTTACAATTCTAGACCAGACTTGATTTTCATAATTTCTCTCAATAAACACCCCTTGTAAAACTAAAGGTTATCGCCTTAAATACTTCGAATATTTGGTACGCAATGCCATGGAGGTTTTAAACAATCCAAAAACAAATTAATAAGTGTCTCGGGAAAGGTGATCTTTAAGTGAAGTGACATTAACCTGCGCATAAAGGCTCCGGAAATATAAAAAGCCTTCATCTCCAAGATATTTTACTTGATACCTAAATGAATAAGAATGTGGGACAAATCATTCCACTGCTCAGGACTCCTTGATCTTAAGACAGTTTATGACTAAATTGATCCTAGTGAAATAATGCAATAATGACAGAGTAACTCAATTTTAAGACATACCTTGGATCATGAGAACTGACAAAGAAAACAAAACGTATTTCACCAAACAAAGTTGGTGTTGATTCTTTGAACCGTCCATGCCAACCTAGCCGCAAACTGCAAGTTGTCTCAGCTTCGTTGATCTCGCTTTTATAACTCTCTCTCAACATTTTTTTCACGTGTCTGACGCACGCCCTCGGTTAATAGCATGCATGTAGAGAGGCTTTAGACTGTGGGCGTTAATTAATTTAAAAACTACGGCGCGCTGCTTCGGAAGTGCTTCTGGAAAGAACTTTAAATCTATCATTGCGTGGAGCTTTGCTGCTTAGAAAAACAGGAAGAAACCTATTTGTCCTATGCCGTATGTTGCAAATGTGATGACATATTGCAGCGGAATGTCGGGCAGTTTAGGGATTACCGTGGTGGACTGAGAACACTTATATCATGTTTTCTTATTACTTGTCTTTTTTTACCATGTAGAACAATCAATAAGTGTGATATGCCAGATGCAACCTTTGCGATCCGGAACCGAGCCTGGGTTTTGGTACAAGAAAATAATTTCTGCGATTTCTAACATTAACATGACAAGTTCGACTTCTTGGGGATAAAATATTATTTTACAGCCAAAAAATAAAATAAAATAGGTAAATCACAAAATTTTGTGCCTGGATAACCCTATTTCATCATGTCCTTATCTAGCTTACTGATTTATTGATAAAAATTCTGCTAGAAACTTCCTCTGCTGTCTCAATGCCGCAAAAGGCCAAAAATCACTTTTTTTTCTTGAAATGTCGTTAGTACGGATTTTCGGTAAGATGCAAAATGAGATATGAGTCTGATAATATTACAAAGAAAGATGCGTGGTTGTCGGCTAACAAACATGGAATTGAGCCCACACAATGATCTCATTGAGAACATCAGCAGTCTCCTTCTCAGTTTTTGTCCCGGGGGTATTCTCTTATATGAGTATTTTGGTATCCACACGGGATGGTTTTTGAGCCGTTTTGTGTACTCTGGTCCTGAATTGGCCATGTTTGAGACGAGGCCACATCTTTGTCATTATAATTGAGACCATCATCATTGACACCTTAAAGCCCTTCTCAACTTAGTACGCCTACAATGTGGTGTCGCAACGGCACTCCTCTGATCCTGGGGTTCTCAGGTCTAAAACAGGGCATCAAACTTTGCGTTGCGTCTGAATTAGAGTAGAAAAAATCGTAAATTTTGGTCTCAAATAGGCTAAAGGTCTCAAGAAACTGGCTGAACGCCTTCTTTCAATTTTTCTTGGAGTACCCCTGTGGAGTTTGTACTCAGTATTGTTTAATTCCTATTCACGTCCATGCATTATCACAAATGAGTCAATACACGTTTTTACTGATTTCTGTGGTTTGTTCTGGAGTTTGTTTTGCTCAGCCGCTTGAAGCAGTGACGTCATGATATTAATTCCTTTTGCTGATTACTTTATAATTAACGACTAAAAAAAGTTGCCAATTTTTTCAAGGTTAGCCTTCCATGCAGTATCTTGTTAAATTTAGCGAACTTAAAGATATTAACGGCGTTGTTAAGTATTCCAACACTCGGTTTACAATCGCTTTGAATTGTCAGCTACAGATCACCAATGTCTGCTGACTTGAAGAAAACTTTCCTGTAATAAATGCATGTTTACATCTAACACTAAAGCTTAGTTATCTCGGGGATCATAAGCTCATCATATCCTTCTTATAAGTAAACAACACCTTTCAACTTTCAATTTGCTTGCCAGTTAACCAATTGTGTGGGTACGAGGTTAGCACCCCAGCAGGTATAAAGGTCTTTACAAAGCTCTAAATCGCATTTCTCAAAGTGAAGACAAGCAGATTAAAATACTTCCTGCCGTTGTGCCCCTCAGTTGGGTCTTGGACTTTTGGCGGTTCGTGGAAATTCCCTTTTTGTAGATCCATAAGCATTATATATGGAACGCATCTTGGAGGAAAAAGTTAAGATACTGAGAAAATGAAAAACTATTCAGAAGAAGTGTTTCATACTTCGCAAGCAAAACTAGACAAATTACACCAGAACCTTCGTAGTAGCCCCTCAATATTGACATAACCACTAACCACTTGTA
>OZ026601.1:19338929-19348929 GCA_964020085.1 Micromussa lordhowensis
AAGAAATGAGATTCTTCTCCCTTCGTTTAGTTTTCACTGCTTGGTGCATACTTGCATTGAGCGACTGTCCGGCCCTCGAAGACTCTCAGGAGAATGTAAAATTGTTTTTTTTTTTTATAATATATTCACAGAAACACCTCATGCGAACCGGTCATTGAGCATCAGCCGGATTGTATAAGCGAATAGAATCGAGAATAGTTCTGTTTGGGTGCCATGATGACTAGCTTCTTATAACAAGATACTCGTTATCATTGTTCAGCCTTGTTCCCAGGGCTTTTCCCTTCTCCAAGGGAAACTAACAGCTTGTGAGCTTCTTAAAAATATTATACTGTACTGAAAATATTTAGGACGCTTCAAAATTTCAGACGGTTTTATTTTCGGGCAAATTTTTGTACACAATAGACTGGCCATGTTACAGTTGTGTGCTTAGTTACCTGGCCTATGAATACAAGTGAGGCTGGAGGTGACCTCAGACCTCTCTGCTTTTCTCATTTAAAAGTAGTTACAATAAGAACAACTTGATTTCCACAACAAAAACAGTGAGGTCACCCTGCAGCCTCGCTGAACAGACAAATGGAAAATGGTCTATTGGAGGAGGATACGAGAAAAAGAGAAAACCAAGATCCAAGTTGATGTCAGGCAAAATTATGCAATTTCGTTGTTGTTAAACAACAAAATTTAAAAACTTACAGTCCTCTACTATCCATCTAAATTCTACTCTCGTGGAAATCAGAAAGGTTATCCTGGGAAAGAACTGTTGCTTTTTAGATGTTTAATATAAGAACTACAGAAAATGCAAGAAAATGTCTGTTAAATAATTTCTACTTTTTATTTGGTTTTATATAGACTGCATAATGATACCACACGCTTTATGTTCAGTCAGTAGCTATTAGATACTACATATCTCGCACTAACTTACAAAATGACAGAATTTTTGAAACTGTTTTAACAGTGTTTTTTCCTTTTCCTCTAACATCTAATTCGTAAATGAGTGTTTAGCTTCAGCGGACATCCGTCGGATACTTCAGTAACCATCGGCTTCATCCAAGGCAATCGAATTGCCTAAAACAAACAAAAAATGTTGGTTAGTCGCAGACGACGAAGCTCTGACGAAGGGCTCTGACGAAGGGCTAACGCTCGAAACGTTAGCTTTGGAATCTCTTTACGGTGGCCAATTCACATTATCAACTCAGCTGATAAAACCAAATTATTTTGTAATACTCCCCACCGACGCAGCACCACAGTTTTATCAGAAAATTACCCTCTTTATTCCACGTGAAAATATAGGCGTGTTAAATGAAGCTGCTACATAGAAGAAATTTTCACCCAAAAGCGCACACTCTCATGGTAAATAGAGTGTGTTTACGCACACTATTTAACAATTAGACTACGCGCCCGAGTTTTCTACGAGCAGATAGTCAACGAGGCGCAGCCGAGTTGACTATCGCTCGTAGAAAACGAGGGCGAGTAGTCTAATTGTTTTAGTATAAATTTACCGTAGTCTCATTGCATAAAAAGAAAAAAAAAGTCAAGTATCGCGTAGAAAAGAACTGTTTTATTATGTTACATCAGGTTCAAACGTGACGCGCAATGTGCACTGATGCGTAACTGTTGACTATCAGCAGATAGTCGACGGTAATATAGCCAATCAAATTCACGGATTCACAATAGACTACGGTAAATTTATACTAATTGCTTTTAGAGGACTCAATCAAGCTCATGCTATGCGTTTGTCAAAAATTATTTAAAGGACGTTACTGATCATCGGTTCTCGTGTGACAGTTTGCGCCCAAAGGGAGCACGGATTGTTTTGGAGGGTTCTGTAAAATGCCTGGGATTGAATGCAGGCGTTTCCTTCGCTCGCCTCACCCCCTCCCCCTGCCCCTTATTTTTCGCACTCTCTTGCAGTTTCGTTCCCTTCGCGTGCTTTTTTGGAAACGCCTGCTACGCAGGCTAAGTTATAGACGCAGGCTAAGCTATAGACAAAGCATCATCGCTTTTACCATTCAAGGTACCTTTTAGAGTTGCATATGAAGAAATAAATTAACGCCGTAAAATTGTGTCTGTAGTGCAGACCGATCTCTCGTGAAATCTTTGAGATGTCTTCGTGGCTGAAAATATTCGATGGCGATGCCTTTGTTATCGTCCTTAAAGCTCTTATGTGACTGTCTGTTTTAGATCTTGTGAGGGTCACAGAGCCACGCCCAGAATAGTCCCTTTTTAGGGTTTAATTTAATTAATGAGACACTGCTGCTGTGCACTTTTAATATGTTACAGCCACACCCTCACGGGGGGAGGGGCAGATCTAACTGTACCGCCAAAGGTAGTTTGAAAGGAAACAGACACAAAACACTAATTGTAGTGGCAAAACATGGGTGGCAGGGAAGGCAGAGCCTATCTCCCCTAGAGTAGCGGCGTCTCTAGGGGAACCTATGTTACGGGGTAACATAGGATGGACCAGAAGAGGGGTGCCCTTCTGGGAGGACAATAGGTCAGATGGTACGATGGCACCATCCTGGAGAGATCCGGACCTATTACCCAGGGTGGCAATAGCACTTACTGTGGGGCAAAGTGCAGCCTAGGTTGCACTTCCCTGCCACCGAAACTTTATTTATTAAGCTGCTATGGTTTACACAAAATATAGGAAAGAGAATGTAGCAGTAAATAGACCTATTAGGTTCATTAGGCAAGGGCTGCTGACTCACGAGAGGTCATTATCACCACATGGAGGAAAAAGAAAAAGACAATTGGACAGGACAAAGCTACCAATACAGGGGCGGGCGGGAGGGAAAAAGCGGAGAACAGCCTAGCTTGAGTAATAGCTTACAACTGAGACAGGGTCAGAAGACACTGAGATTATTAACTGGGGAATGAAGGAGTTGGAGGGGGTTTGGCATCCTGAAATCACATGAGAGCATGGTGGAAAACTACTGGGAGCTTTGTCGTATGATTGCCCATGTGGTAAACAAATACTATACATTGGACGTTGACCTAAGGCTATTGCACAATAGTTAAAATGGGAAGATAACAAACTAGCAACGCTTTAGATGACAGCTATGATGCAGACTACAGAGCTCCTTAACCACAGTTTAAATGCTTAAACTTCTAATTAATGAGACACTGCTGCTGTGCACTTTTAATATGTTACAGCCACACCCTCACGGGGGGAGGGGCAGATCTAACTGTACCGCCAAAGGTAGTTTGAAAGGAAACAGACACAAAACACTAATTGTAGTGGCAAAACATGGGTGGCAGGGAAGGCAGAGCCTATCTCCCCTAGAGTAGCGGCGTCTCTAGGGGAACCTATGTTACGGGGTAACATAGGATGGACCAGAAGAGGGGTGCCCTTCTGGGAGGACAATAGGTCAGATGGTACGATGGCACCATCCTGGAGAGATCCGGACCTATTACCCAGGGTGGCAATAGCACTTACTGTGGGGCAAAGTGCAGCCTAGGTTGCACTTCCCTGCCACGATTGTGTGAGCCAACTACCAGCCTGAGAAGGGGGAAGGGGGTGAACACAATCACCCCACAGTAAAGAAAAATAAAGCATACCTCCATAGTAGTAGGAGGTTTGCAATCCGCAGTGAGATACGAGAAGCCTGGTTTATGATGACTGATACTACCTTGATTCACGAAGTCAGAAATCACTAATGTAGTGAACATAAATGGTTGACCCTTTCAGCCCAGGGGTGTAAGTATGGCCTGTTGGGAAGTGAACGTTTCAACCGACTAGTGTTGGGAAATGGGGAAAGCCAATAGAGAAAACTTGCATGTTGATAGTAGGGCTGAAAGGGTCTATATCCAGATCTTACATTAGACCTAAATTACAACATTAGAGATATTCGTGGCTAATGTCTTAGGAACATCTAATAGTGTTTTTTGAGGAGTTTTGATGTAACGTTCATAACAGTCTGAGCTCCAGCGGCCCAATACCTTGATAAGCCACGAAGGCACACCTGCCGCGGCTGCAGTAGTAGCTGCACCAATCCGGAAACTGTGTGTGAAATACTTGTCAGCAGGTAGGCCACAACCTTGCAGTGCAGAACGAAGCTCCTTCGTCAGAGAGGCACGGGAGAGCCACATGCCATTGGCGAAGGTAAACAAAGGGCCTGTAGCAGCTGGTGTACATTGTAGCAGGTAGTCTCTCATAGCCATCACAGAACAGATAGAGGTGGTGGACCTTGCTATGGTTAAGGAACAGCCTTTGCGAAAGGGGTCGGTTTTAGACTGCTTAATGGAAACAAGCATGTGGTTGGGGGATTCAATGTTAGGGATAAAGGTAATATCTCTTAGGCAGAGGTGGACAGTGGGGTCAAAACTACTGCTATTACAGGTAAATTCACTTGCACGTAGAAAACCAAAAAATGCTAGGGTGAAGGCGGCCCACAGCATTATGTGGTCCACATTGTAACTTTGGGGAGGCTGGAAATAATTGTAAAGTGAGTCCAAAATATGAATAGTTATGGGGTGGCGATTTAATTTCGGAGGGTTTTGGGACCGTTTAATGCCAGTGAGGACCTTTTGCAGGCGGTACATTTTTGATAGTTTTAAAGGGAAGTTGTGTTGTCTGTGGAGATCCTGAACTGCAAACAGGTAAAGTTTGATTGTATTGTAGCATGTGGTTTTGGCCAGGTGGGCAGCAAAATAAATTAAGGTTATTTCGGATGCGGGGAGAAGAGGGGAGGAGGGACCAATTATACCTTGCAGGAGGCAAAAGGTAATAAAATGGTTCTGACCGACGCCATATGCTCGATGGGTATTACAGGCGAGCGAGGCACCAAAGTAGTGGTAGACAGATGCTGTTAAATGGCCATTGCTGATGGAGGGATGATACAAGGAGTGGGTGAGGCATTGGGAGCCAGGGAGTGGAAGCGGTCCATCTGAAAACGGGACAGAGAATCAGCTATAGGGTTGTCCAACCCTGGGATATGTTTGGCAGTGAAGGTAAAGTTGTGTATCAGGGTCAAAAGGGTAATGGAGCGAACCAGATCCATGATCCGGGATGACTTGGAACGTTTAGAATTAATGATGGTGACAACGGGTAGGTTGTCACACCAGAAGCAAATGCGTTTACCCGACCAATAGGGGCCCCAGAGAAAGCAAGCAATATAAATAGCGAAAAGTTCCTGCCAGTCAATACTGATTCCAATAACAGGGTTGAGGGAGTGCTGAGGGAGCCAGTGGCTTTGAAACCATTGTCCATTAAGGTACCCACCATAACCAAGAGACCCGGAGGCATCAGTAAATAACTGGAGATCTGGGGAGGAGAGAACAGTGCCCCCCAAGAAGAAGCTAGCCCCATTCCAGTGTTCAAGAAAGCCCAGCCACATGGAAACGTCCTTGCGGAATTCGGTATTAAGTTTGATGTGCCATCTAGAGTTAGAAATGCCCTTAGTCAAACTAATAATGCGCTGCAGAAAGGCTCGGCCGGGTACCACAACCCTACAGGCAAACTGAAGGGTACCAATCAGGGACTGAAGGTCTTTCAGGGTAGTAGATTTCTTATGGGACCACTCATGCAAGGCCTCTTTGAGCCTGGTTAGCTTGTCCAGTGGGAGGCGAGCTTCCATTTTGTTGGAATCGAGTAGAACACCCATAAACTCCAGGGATGTGCTGGGAGGGTAGGTTTTACCCAGGGCGACAGGGATATCAAGCTCTGTAAACAGACAGAGGATGTTACAGAGAGCTGTTAGGCAGTCGGACCTTGGGGACTTGGTAACAAAAAAGAAGTCATCCAGGATATGGATAACATTAGGAATACCCAGTTTGGTCTTAATAACCCATTCAAGCATGGAGGAAAATTGGTCAAAGAGATAGGGAGCACTCCGTAAGCCAAAGGGGAGAACGGTGTCGAAGTAGTACAGGCCCTGCCATTTCATGCCTAAGAGTTCCCAGTCTAATGGGTGGACGGGAATGTTGCGGAAGGCAGACTTGATGTCTAGCTTTGACATAAAACACCCCTGGCCAAGGGTCTGGATGATCGAGATGGCATTATCTACTGTAATATAATGTAATGAATAATCACTGGGGCTGATGTGGGCATTGACACTTGTGGAGTGATGTTTTGGATATGAAAGGTGGAAAATTGTACGCCACTCAGAGGAGTGTTTCTTTGGAACTGCCCCAATGGGATAGACCTGTAAGTTGGGAAAGGGAGGGGAGAGGAAAGGGCCAGCTGTGCGGCCCAATTGCACTTCTTTAAAAATATTTTTGCTGATTATGGAGGGGTTATCCCTGGCAGACAGGAGGTTAGAATATTCTTTGGGGGTCCTTGGACCTTGGAAACCAAGTCTAAACCCTTGAGTGAGACCAGTAAGGAGATTGTCAACGTGGGCTTGGTCAGGGTGATCATGCAGGTAAGAGGAAAAAAGAGGGATATTAATGGGAGTGGAGGGGGACAGCTTTGACCGGTAGTTAGGTACGACTTCGGGAGGAATGGCTAGAGCGGCTAGCTGACTTTGGCTGGGGTCCTGAGTTGGACAGATCTTGGTGGTCCTTTCCAGGATGGGCTCCGAAGCATCCAGGTTTGTTGCACTGATGTCTGTAGGGGCAGGGGGTGCGGGCACAAGGGACCCCTTTGTTGAAATTGTAGCACAAGTCAGCATGGTTTGGGCCGGGAGTGTCCTTGGACCTGGGAGAGAGGGGGCAAGCATCTGTAAAGTGGTCACTACTGCTACAGGACTTACAAAGGATGGACTTTGGTAGGCCCGTAAACGTATCCAAGTAAAGCTGTACATCCCGCTCCCCCCATTTCTTTGAGAGGTTATGAGAGGCCCGGCGCCTAAATTCTACGTCATATACGTACCAAGCCATACCAGGGAATTTTCGTGCTGATTCGCGGATCAGCTGCTGATAAGAGATTAAGTCAACCCCGCGGGAAGGGAAAGAATGCAGGATGACAGAGGAATATATGGCAAAGGCATCCAGCCAACGATCGATACTTGTGATCTTGGGGCGTTGGGCAGGGGATGGGAGTGGGATAGTAAGGCCCTCGTTCCCCACCTGGAGCTTTAGGTTAGAATTTACGCGATCGCGTAATAGGGAGGAAAAAGGGAGAAGGCTAGCAAGGTCCACGTACTCACCGTTCGTGATGGCCGCTATCTGGCTGTTGGAAAGGTGGCTGGCCACCGACGGAAGTCTGTAGTTCCTGTGGATGGAAGCGACATCTTCTGGATTGCCAAGGTCTAGAGCAGCGTGTCCGCCATCTTGTCCGCCATTGAAAGACCGCGCAGTAGGAAGAGTGGGGACGACTGACGGCTCGACGACTGGGACGAGACTTGGAGTGCCTGTCAGTGTTGGCTGAGCTGTCGAGGCTTGGGCCGGTTCGATTTCAGGCGGGACGACTGGTTCACTAGTGGAACTAGAGTTTAAGTTGGCCAGTTTGGCTTCCACTATGGAGGCTATCATCGCCGCTAACTGGTCGGGAACCTGCAGCGCAGTATTCGTAGCCGGAGTGTCGCTGTCTTGGAGGCGAGTGATCAAGACCCGGCGAGGACCGGTTTGGTTTAGCTGGCGTTGAGACAGCATAAAGCGGAGAGTCTCCGTGGGCATAGCCGTGTAGTTAATTGTCATATTTTGGGCCGACATTTGCGGTGGTCCGGCGCCAGCGGCTGAACTACCGGAACTACCGGGTCCGGTTAGGTTTGCAGCGGTTTGAGAACGGTGGCTGCGAGATTTGCGTTGTTTAGGCATCGAAAGCGGAGAACAAAAAAGCGGAGAACAGCCTAGCTTGAGTAATAGCTTACAACTGAGACAGGGTCAGAAGACACTGAGATTATTAACTGGGGAATGAAGGAGTTGGAGGGGGTTTGGCATCCTGAAATCACATGAGAGCATGGTGGAAAACTACTGGGAGCTTTGTCGTATGATTGCCCATGTGGTAAACAAATACTATACATTGGACGTTGACCTAAGGCTATTGCACAATAGTTAAAATGGGAAGATAACAAACTAGCAACGCTTTAGATGACAGCTATGATGCAGACTACAGAGCTCCTTAACCACAGTTTAAATGCTTAAACTTCTAATATTTTTGGCGAGCATTACCCCTTTAGCGTTAGAGAGTTCTCGAGAGGCCATAGCTTGGCAACTTACGATTTTTGCTGTACAATGCAGATTTCTTCTTTTTCTTCACAACAAACCAAACACATAACATGAGCAGCACGCCGACACTGGCTGATAAAATCACGATTAGCAGGAACCACTCTTTGCGAATTTCTGTGAAATAAAAAAGGCGCGAAAACACATTAAAGACTCGTTCCGAATGGAATCAGTAGAATCTATAGCTAAACACTTGCCACACTTTGTCTTGTTGAAGATCAAAAAGTTCTTCTCTTTAGAAATCTATTACATTTATATTATTGATGAAGCATTTCTTGTTGAGGACAGTCGTGCGCAACCTGAAACGGGTTTTATTGATCGACTATATAATAAGGCCTCTCTAATGTTCATTGCATCCTCCTTCTGTACATGGAGTTAGATTCTCTCATTAATGTGGTTTGAAAGATTAGTGTTAGCAGTTATTGCAGCAGTTATTTGAGAGATTATGCATTGCTTCTAGTCCCTTGATTGCGCGCAGAAGCATGGCGTAACATAAGTGTCAAGAAAGGACACTGCAAATAATGTGACAGACATATAAGATGACTGAAGCAGTTTCTCGTCAACAAAGTCTAGCACTGACCTGAAGGCGGAGAAGAAGGCCGAGCATTTTTCAGAGAAGTGGTCTCACTTTCAGTTGTTGCTTGAACTAGAATAGATAACAACTTCATTGACTTCATAAATACTTATAAAGTACACACTACCTAACACCTGAAGTGAGGAAAGTTACATGAATTTAAAACTTTGTTGAAAAGGGATTTTAAAGGGCGGTTCGTGTGTAGATGCATTTGACCTGATCATCTCATCCAAAATACTATATGAAGTGAAGAATAAATGATGGAAATAGTGAGCTATATACTTTTACTCTTCAAAATAATTCCATGTCAGTAAACGTAGACACAATACTTATAATTAGAGTTGCTAACCCTCGATAAATAAAGGCTTTATCTTATCCTAGTATCATCTGTACACCTCTCACCTATCAGGGTGGTGTTTCGGGCATCCTATTTCTACAAGGAAAACGGTGCCTACCTGTTTGTTTATTGTTGTTATTGTGGCTTTTTTTTCGTTGTTTTTCGTTACGAACACAAGTTATCCGTTAATTTAGTCATGGTTAGCGTTTTGAAAACAAATGAATATTAGGATACTTTGACGCGAACGTCGTTGATCAGAAATTGCCATGTGGTAAGCACACAGTGCTAAATTAAAGACAACTAGCGTTAGATAATGCATGCAGGCGAGCAACAAAGTAGAATGCTTGAATATTGAATATGAATGTTGTGCTACGCGGCACAACATTCATATGTACCCTTACTTTCTCTTGGCCGCGATTCACCGCCTAAATCGTCCCCGACTTTCTGTGTCCGACCTCGTAGCTCAGTCGGCAGAGTAACGGTAGATCTAAAGATTTTTTCTTTACCTCGTGTGGTCCCCTGATTCCCTTTACTAGGGCTTACGCCCAGTGTTCAATTAGCACTTAAATTTACACTTCAGAGTTAATTCTCACCAACAAAGTTTCACCAACAAAGTAGAACAGTCTAACGATAAAAATATGAATTCATTTACGTTTAATCTTTCATGGGTCTTACCTGTCGACAGGTCATCATATACTTTCAAGTCGATGGCAGCTATTGTAGCGTTTTCATACTCACAAATCCAATGACAACTATAGGTTCCTCCGTCATTTTCCGTAACATTAAGTATAGAGAGAAAGAACCCTGTCTGGCATTTGCTTCGTGTTTTCTTCTTTTCTATTTTGTATTTTTCACCCCTTTCCAAGGGCACCAGGTTGTCATTCAAGTACCACTCTCCTGAACAAAAGAAGGGACCATTGTCAGTCCAGCATGTCAGGTTGGCGTTAGAAGACTTGGCTGCGAGAACCTCCAGCGAGTCAATGGTC
>OZ026601.1:19356429-19363929 GCA_964020085.1 Micromussa lordhowensis
AAAAATATCAGGAGGATCAATAGTTTTGTAGTTCGAATTTTAGTGACGTCATGTGAAAACCGGCAATACTGTACTTTACTCTACTCTACTCTACTCCACTCTACTCTACTCTACTCTAATCTACTCTACTCTACTCTACTCTACTCTACTCTACTCTACTCTACTCTACTCTACTCTAATCTACTCTAATCTACTCTAATCTACTCTAATCTACTCTACCCTACTTTGCTCTACCCTGCTTCACCCTACTTTAGTCTACTCTACTGTACTCTACCCTACTCTACTTTAATCTACTCTACTCTACCCTACTCTATTCTTCTCTACTCTACTCGACTCTACTCTACCCTAATCTACTCTTCTCTACTCTACTCGACTCTACTCTACTTTACTCTACTCTACTCTACTCTACCTTACTCTAATCTAATCTACTCTACCCTACTTCACTCTACCCTGCTTCACCCTACTTACTCTACTCTACTCTATCCTACTTTACTCTACCCTAGTCTACTCCAATCTACTTTACTCTACCCTACGTTACTCTACCCTACTTCACCCTACGTTACTCTACTCTACTCTTTTCGTCTCTGCCCTACTTTACTCTACTCTACTCTACCATACTATACCACACCACACCACACCACACTACACTACACTACACTACACTACACTACACTACACTACACTACACTACACTACACTACACTACACTACACTACACTACACTACACTATACTGCACTGCACTATACTATACTATATTAGAAAATAACCCAAAGCAAATACGCACGCTGATTGGTTTAAAACCGTGTTTCTATAACTCGATAGAAACACAGAACTAGCACGAGCTGTTGACGTAATGATGGCGCGAACAAAGAGAATCTACATTTTGATGATCGAAGTAAACAAGTTGTTTTTCTTTTTCTTCGCCGCGGTATTTTCTAAAAGAAATAGAAAACATGTTCTCCGTGTTCCTATCGAGTTATAGAAACACTCGTGAAAGTTTGGGAGAACTCGAAAAAGCTGTGGAAACACTCGCCTGCGGCTCGTGTTCCCACAGCATTTCTCGTTCTCCCAAACTTTCACTCGTGTTTCTATAACTCGATAGAAACACGGCACATGTTTTCTATTTCTTAACTGTACTATACTCCTGACCATGTTAATAGACCTCGTATCTACCCTACTTTTTTCTACTCCAGTCCACTCTATCTACTCTACTCTACTTTACTATAGTCTACTCTCCTCTACTCTACTCTACTCTACTCTACTCTTCTCTTGACCATATTAATAGACCATATTCGTATATTGCTTGCAATGGAGGCTCATATGAGAGAATATCATTAAAAAGATATAAAATGCATTTGTATTTGAAAAGACTGTGTGATTTAAAAGGCGAAAAGCATAGTTAACTTTGCAAGGAATAACTAGTTTTACTTACATACATATATCATCTGTATCTCATAAGACGCGATGCTTGGAATACTGTTTCTTGCAATGCACTTGTAGATGCCTTCCTGCTCCTCACGTCCCGGGGGAAGTTGAAGTGTGCTCCGGAGAATGTGCTCGTCATATTTCCATTGCTCATCCTCAGAGTGAAAAATACCCTCAGTTCCGTTTGTGATTAGTTCTCCATCCTTGTACCAATTGACCTCGTCAGGAAGAGGCCATCCCGAGAAATAGCATTCCAAATTCCTTTGTTTGCCTTCAACTATTATATTGGGTGAACTCGTTTCCCACGCTATTTCCAGTGCACCTAAGTGATAGGATATGGATGCGTCATCGAGTAATAAATATTGACTGAATATGAAAAAATAGATTAAGTACAATACGGTTTAATAGAATTAACTGATTCCTCACAATTTTATTCCTTTGTTATCATACACATTTTGTCACATCATGTCATGCCATGCTTATCGTATCAACTTCACATCATACGACCCATGTCACGCAATTTTACGTTTGTTTCATGACATATCATGCTGGTCACACTAGCTTCCACGTAATACGTCGTGTCATTGTAATGAAATGACATGACATGCCATATCATTTTTGTTGGTTAGTTGTTTAGACAGAAGTAAACACCTATTGTGTTTTTTGCTTGGTCATGTTCAAAAACGAGAAGCTACGAAAAAAATAAACACCTACGTGAGAAGTTTATGTTGGTACAGTAACATGACATATTGCCACTGTCCTTTGTGGAATTTGATCGCAGCAATACGAAGTCTGATGAACCAGTACTGTTCTGGACTTCTTGCCTCGCTTGTTCCCAGGTCATTCCCTGTGCCAGCTTTCCTGTGCTGATCGAGCAGTTGAGAGAGATGTTGGAGTCTGGATCTACTGTCATGTGATCTGTGTGCTGACACGGGAAACAGGATGGCTTCATTTTACATTTCACATCAGTCACAGAAGAGGCATCTGTTGATTAAAATTAACAACCCCGCAACGTAAAATCATTTTGTTTTCAATTTACCGCAGGTACCTTAATTAGAACAACGTTCCTGTTATTCCGGTAGTGATTTCCAATTAAAAATGTCGGACCATTTCCTTGAAATAACAATCATAGATTTCCTATCTGCTAGAGAAACGCCTGTCTACTGACGATGTACTTCAGTATAAAACGACGAGAAAAATCATCTAAAACTAGTAATAGTCTTAGTATAATTCCTGATATCTGATTGTTCAAAAACCTCGGCTTATGAAGCATGTTTCCAAGCCTGGTTTCTAAGCTTCTCGCCTTTGCCATCTAGAAAAATAAACAAGGCGGACATTTCCTGAATGAAAATTCATTTATTCAAAAGATACCACTACACGTCCGACATATTGAAGGCATGGGACATGGAAATGGACATAGAAATGGCTGACTTCGACTTTAGACCAAAAACGTTTTCAAGAACTAGAATACAAGACGTTGAACAACCACAAACGTAAGGGGCTCTTGTGTCAACAATCAAAAAGAGCTATTTCAGATCAAGAAGTAAGTTCTTTCTCAAAATGGAGCTACTCGTCTTGAGACGATGCGTACAACTGAATTTAAATTCAACCACGATGAACATATAATTTCTACTATTACTACTAATACCACCACCACCACCATCACCGCCGCCACTGCCACTGCCACTACCACTACCACTACCACTACCACTACCACTACCACTACCACTACCACTACCACTACCACTACCACTACCACTACCACTACCACTGCCACTGCCACTACCACTGCCACTACCACTGCCACTACCACTACCACTACCACTACCACTGCCACTGCCACTACCACTGCCACTGCCACTACCACTACCACTGTCACTACCACTACCACTACCACTACCACTACCACTACCACTACCACTACCACTGCCACTGCCACTACCACTGCCACTACCACTGTCACTACCACTACCACTACCACTACCACTACCACTACCACTGCCACTGCCACTACCACTGCCACTGCCACTACCACTACCACTACCACTACCACTGCCACTACCACTACCACTGCCACTGCCACTACCACTGCCACTACCACTACCACTACCACTACCACTACCACTACCACTACCACTACCGAGACCGCGACCGCGACCGCCCCCACCACCACCACCACTACCACTATCACTACCACTACCACTACCACTACCACTACCACTACCACTACCACCACCACTACCGCTACTACTACCACTACCACTATCACTGCCACTGCCGCTGCCACTACAATTACCACTGCCACTACCACTACCACTACCATTACTACTGCCACTACCACTACCACCACCAAGACCGCGACCGCCACCACCACCACTACCACTACCACCACCACTACCACTACCACTACCACTACCACTACCACTGCCACTGCCACTGCCACTGCCACTACCACTACCACTACCGAGACCGCGACTGCCACCACCACCACTACCGCTACCACTACCACTACCACTGCCACTGCCACTGCCACTGCCACTACTACTGCTACTGCTAGTACTACTAATACTATCTCCAGTTGATCATGTAACTTTCTTTTTATCATATAAAATTATCTCAATACATAACGACGTTTTAGGCGATGAAGATTTCCAACCACTTTCCAAAGTTACCTAAAGTTAGAGGGTGGTAAAAGGCGAGGGGGTAAGATCACGTTTCGCTGAAAATAAATTGGTCCTTTCACAATCACGGGAAATGAAATCGGCTGTTCACGTTTCACGAAAATGACATTTTTGACACGAACTTTCGTAACTTGAAAAGTTACGCCCATAGCACAGCCTTGTCAGATGTCTTCATCGTCAGTCCGCTTATTGTACTGCACGCAGCAAAATAGAAAACCAGTCCCTTGTTTTACTCATGACCAAGTGAACCACTCTGTCTTGTTTCTTATCAGACGGTGCGTTGTCTAAAGCATTAACCGCAGGCCTTTGCTCAGTTCCTCATCAGATCTCGGTCAATTGAACTCA
Source organism: Micromussa lordhowensis (assembly GCA_964020085.1). NCBI lineage: Eukaryota > Metazoa > Cnidaria > Anthozoa > Scleractinia > Lobophylliidae > Micromussa > Micromussa lordhowensis. The sequence goes on from OZ026601.1 coordinate 19,360,883, forward strand.
TGGAAGGTTGCTTTTGTTGTTTCATCCTTGAAAAATCCTCAAGATGGATTTGTGCGGAATGATGACTGTGTAGAATAAAAAGCGGACCACTGCGTCATTCTTTTTCGCCGATTCCAGGGCTGTGCTCCCAATATCTCTGGCATGATGTAATTGCATACAAGTGGTTCAATCACGATTCGCGACAAATTAAATATTTCTTTATCATTTCACGGAGTATTATTTTGGGAAATTACGATTCAGGAGAAAAAACAAGCCGTTTAACATTTCAGGGTAAAAAAAAGTTAGGCGTTTCACGAATCACGAAAATACCCTGTGTCACCCTCAAGTTAGAGCGACAAAACCGATATCAAAAGTGGTATCACACGTGTGTGGACAAAAAAAGATATCCTCACATCTGGGATACCGTTTATATCAATTTGCTACCACTCAATATACCACTAAATTTTATATAAACTGAAACAATTATTCGCCACTGGCTCAGTAAAAATTGATGAATATTTACCTTTACGAAATATTTAACAAATCGAATGTGGTTTAGCGTGGTAAGTACTCTTATCGACAACGATACGCGTCATCACAGTGGTCAAAATGTTGTGGACTCACGAGGCGCAGCCGAGTGAGTCCGCAACAAATTTTGACCACTGTGGTGACGCGTATCGTTGTCGATAAGAGTACATACCACGCTAAACCACATTCGATTTGTTTTTTACCACAATATCAAAAATAACGAAGGAAATCTTTGCTAAACACGGACTTGAAAGTGCACGCGCTGCATTATGCAAATGAGCGATTTGTACGCGTCATACTTTTCTTTCAAAAACTTTTGCAAACTCGCTCAACATACAGAAACAATACGAAAAAAATGTCTGGGAAACGAGTAATGACGCGTACTCGTTAACGACAAGAGTTTAGAGCACGATTAAGCGCATTTCGATTTGTTTTCACCACAATATCAACGTCAAAGAAAATGGTTTTTTGTCAGAGCATTGCGTGACACAATGAGGCGAAACGTGGTATGGACTCTTATCGACCACGGCAAATTAGCCAATCAGATTGCGAGATTAGCAGCAATTATGGTAAAAATATGGATTGTAACCGCCGGTGGGAGGGGGGGAGGAAGTCTAATGAGAAAAGGTCGGGGATGCCCACTAAATCGCTAAATCCCCGAACTTTGGTCTCGCTTATTTTTTTAGCCGTCAAGATACCTTTAAGGATGTTTTCCAAAGATACTAAAAGAAACTGTCATGCCCGTTTGAAAGTGGTATTTTTTAGAAGTCAAATAACGCTCGAGCCATGCCGAGATTGATATTCTTTAGGGGTTGAACTCAAATTTACCGACGAGCAAACTTCTCACCAAACTTTCCACGTGCATCATAACCCGATGATGCACGCTAAAGCATGAACCAACTGCTAATTGCAAGGCCATATTTTATTGTTTACAGCGATTTTATTCAATACCATGAAGCAAATATGTAGGAGCACAGAAAACATTCGCCCCCGGCCGGCTCGTCTTTTCTAAATCTTTTATAAACTTCTCAAAGTGCCGTATTGTTTTACGACATTATAATATATCGCTTTGGCTTCTATATTTGTTAATTTCGCCTCTTAATATATTGACTGTAAGTCATTAATTTTTAAATTATGACAGCAGAAACAAGGAAAATCCGTATCATAGAAAGTATGAAAACCTAAAAAGTTTGAATATACGGAAAGTACGGGTATTTGGTAAGTTTGATAATCCAGGCAATGCTCACTTTGCTTGGATTGCATTTATATTGCCAAGAAAATGGATAAGTTAAAAAAAAACATCTGAAATTCATTAATTTTTGGGCGCCAAATTTGCTCGGAAGTCTATAAAACAGGATAAAGCAGGAAGTCTTTACTCAAGTCCATATGCCTCTTTAACATGCCATTAATTATAGATATACTTGACAAGACTGATTAGAATTTCGCCCAGAGCCTTTAGGCTTTGCAGTTAGTTTTTAATATATATAGACATGAAAAAGGAGGAGATTCTGCAAGAGTTTATACTTTTTTACGAACCTGAATGGGTCACCCTAGCTAACTAAAGTTTTACTTACTTACTATTTTCAATATCTATAAGGTATCGTGAAAGTGAAGAATGATAATCGCAGTAAATTTTCCAACTTAAGCAATTGGAAAGAAGAAGCCTGAAAAAACAACAGGGCTTCAACGGCATTCGAACCCGTGACCTCCGCGATACTGGTGTGATGTTCTACCAACTGAGCTATGAAGCTACACATTGGGAGCGAGGTCAATTAATTGAGTTCATATCTTCCCATGAGGAGTGATATCGTGTTAGTATCGTGTTAGAAAAAACAAAAACGTTTTTCCCTTTAAAGCAAGGAAGCCTGCAAGCGAGATTTTTTGTCGCTATCGAATAAGCAACAAGCGATAACACAGTTTATAAATTAACATTTAAGGAATGAACTATGGCGCATAAAATTTCAACAGCGGATTCACTTCACACACCTTGCATCATAAGAAGGGACAAAGAACAAAACAGGAAGTATTTCACCAAACGAAGCTTGAAGTTTTTCTTCAAATATTGTTTCTCCATGGTTACAATCCCAGCCGCGATCTGAAAATTCGTTCAGCTTCCTCGAGATACGTTCACCCACGGTTATCTTTGATCGTTTTCAGAAAACGCCTGAACGCAGCCTCGAGAGGAGGCAAAATGTTTATTATTTATGCAAAATGCCATATAATATTAACTACAATGCCATAAGCTGCTGTTGGCATCAAACAAACACAGAGTTGTCTTGCACAATGGACGGACCGCCCATCTCGTTAAATGACAGCCACAGTCGCACCATACAGAAGGCGGCAAGCTTAAAGTGACCATGTCATCAAAAGTTTTATTTTCCCATCTGATTCTATATTTCATGCAATGAACTTCTGCGAAAAATTTTTTCGATTTGGATAAAAAGCGATCTTTTAATGAAGTTTTAAAAACCTGAAAATCCTATTTTCTTGCGGTCGACCCGTGCCGCTGATCACAGCATCGACATGCTCAGAATTGTGAC
>OZ026601.1:19373929-19416429 GCA_964020085.1 Micromussa lordhowensis
TTTCCGAGAAACAACTTCCAAGCAGGGTAGAAATTCAAGTCTTGGCACTTTGTGTTAATCATTCATTATTCATGCTGGGGAATGACACGACTTCTATTTTACGGCGTCGGAGAAGCACGCATAAATATTCCTGCCCAGCTCTGAAAATGATTTCCAATGCTAACAGTGCGGCAGTTCAACTGAACAAACTGATTTTTTTTTCTCTTAGCCCTCTAAATGTTCAATTTCTTATTTGGATGGACACAACCTTATGACCGTTGGCCATTGCTTGCGTGATCGGGGACCTAGACTAAAAATAACTTTGACAACGTGACGCGAAGCTTAAAATAGATTTAAAAAGATTATCATGGGGCACGAGGATGTGTTCTCTCACCTCATTTTCTCTTGTCCATAGTTTGTTTTGTGTAGTACTATTTTCTTTCCGTAGTTTGTATTGTGCTCACTTAATCTGATCTATCTTGTAATCATAATTTATGTTAATCTACGAAACCTACGTTTACGATTGTTTAATGCCTTGAAAATAGTTTTGTTCTAAAGGTGATGGCAGTCATTTCTAAAATTTCCAGGCTTTCAATATCTCATACTGTGAGTGTAATATGTCTTTCGAACAAATGAAAGTTTCAATCAAGAACTGTCCGTCATGTTTACATGCGCAGACAAAGGCGGCGAGCTTGGGAATGTTACATATACCCATCGCGTGGTAAATATAGCGTCATCATGGTCATGAGGAGGCGCGGTGGCCTCTTGGTTAGTGCGCTCGTCTCCGGATCCAGCGGTCCGGTGTCCATCCCTGGCCGGGACATTGTGTTGTGCTCTTGGGGGAGGCACTAAACTCACACGGTAGTGCCTCTCTCCACCCAGATGTTTCACATGGGTACCGTCGAACTTAATTCTGGGGGTAACCCTGCGATGGACTAGCATCTCATCCAGGGGGGAGTAGAAATACTCCTAGTCGCTTCATGCAACTGAAACCAGGAAAAGCTCCAGTCTGATGGGCCGCTTGGCTCGTATGCAGACTTAATATATATATTTTTTATATTCTGGTCATAAGCCTTGTTTTTTTTTTTACCAGGTTTCTGAGCTATAGAGCAGGACCGCCTTGACGTTGGAATTGAAGATTGAAGTTTTGCGGCAATGATGCTGGTCTTCCTTGAGGCGCAGATGTTCTTCAGCATGACAAAGGATGCTCGAGGTTTGCCAATCCTAGCTGTGAGGTCTCGAGCAGTGCTCCCCTGCCTGTTGATCACACTCCTTAGATACACAAAGCAGTCGACCTCCTTTATCGGCACTCTATCCACTGTGACTGGCATGTTAGCAGTGGCGTTTTGTTCATCAGCTCAGTGGGTTCTTGTTAACCCTAAGCCCAGCTGCTGCTGATGTTGTTGCCAAGTGTATTTTTCTTGTTCTACTCTAGCACATTGTTGATAATCAAGTTTTTCCAGGCAAATAGAAATCTTATGATTGTTATTTATTGATTGTTACCATTCAACGAAAGTATTTCATTCTGCAATACCAACAGTAAACTGAAAAAGCATTTTAATGTTCTTGTGTTGACGTGAAGTGTGAAATACAGTCATCCTGCGTCAGCACACAGATCCCATGACAGTAGATCCAGACTCTAACATCACTCGCAACTGCTCGATCAACACAGAAAAGCTGTCACAGGGAATAACCGGAAACAAGCGAGGCAAGAAGTACAGAAAACTACTAGTTCATCAGACTTGGTATTGCTGCAATCAAAATCAACAACAAAGAACGGCCGCAATGTTTCATGTACCAACATAAACTTCACACGTAGGTTTTTTTTGGTTGTTTCGTAGTCATGGAGGGGAATGGTCATGGAGATCAAACAAAGTTCTTAATAGTAATTGTCCTCAAGGCTAGAAAACTCAAATTCGCTCGTCTTTTGCATATAGCTAGCCCATAGCAAGAATTTTTTTTCCCTGAAATAGTTTTGTCTTTCCGAGAAAAACGACATTTTCAATTTACCGACTGACTAACTCAACATTGGAGAACACTCTGGTTTTGTTTGCTGCTAAATAAGTGCATTAATGTAATATTCTTGAAATTGTGCTTTTTTAGACAAGGAATAGTTCTGCAATAAGCTGGTTCTATTATACTTTTCTGCGCCCAACAGTTGAGACAGCCCACTTAAAACTCGTTAGATTGATGTCTGGACGTAAAATCGATGTCGTTTTAAATGTCGTTTTTCTCGGAAATACCACAATATTTGAAGGGTTTTTACTTTTATTAAAAAGTAAAAACGCTTCAAATAAATTCTATTTTCAACCCTTACCGAATGTGTTTTTTTAAATCTTTGTGGGCATTTGCCCTTAATTACTTGTTTTTTTCTTCTTTTCTGACCTTGACCAAGCAGGGGCTTACTTCTGTCTGGGCAGCTGACTTATAGAAATTTTTCAGTTGCGTAATTATTGCATAATATATCAGAGCCGCAACAAGAATTTGCACGGTCGCAGACCTTCCAACATTAATCTTGCATCTTTGTTTGTTCCTTTACAATCTTTGATCACTCTCTGTTAACTATGGTTATTGCAATGAAGTCCTGCCATCAAAGAGATTCAATCTTCTACCTTTTTGATTAATATATATAGCAAATTTACAAGAGAACATCCTTCGTAATATTTCAAATCTTATTAAAGTAAATGGCAACAATTTCCAGTACTTTTCCAAAAGTTATATTTGAACGGATCAATGCTATCACTCTTTATCAAGTTGTACTACAATACTGGTGTCACACAACGACCAATCATTGGTGAATTGGCAGGTAATCTTTATGACATAATAGGTTATCACGACAACAATACAGGTCGTTAGAACACCCTTAATTTAAAATTAAAGTGCTTATAACTCAAAAACGATGTTTTCGGTTTAGCACACAAGCAAGGCTAAATTACTTTATGATATGAAAACTACCATTGCGGCTATTGTGTATAACCGAATACCGGTATCTATTTTCAAAAAACTGTTAAATTCTCGCGCACTCATTGCCTAATTTTTATCGTCAATAATAGAGCATTATAGACAAATAGACTGGGAGTAGTCTCTTTTTTTCTTTGCGTACGATGAGAATGCACGCGAATGCGAATCAAAACGATCGTTGGCGGGACGTCCTCGTCCGTCAATAGCTTGTGGTTCGGTTTTTTAATTATCCCGCCCAACCCACTCATCACGAACCCGAGAACACTAGACTCTAACATTCACACGGGACTCCGATGAATTTGATGACGCATTGACATGTTATCGTTTAATCAGGATTTCCCGTTTCTCCATCGGAGGCGGGAATTTGACCCGTAGTCGGGGTATTTTCCTGTCTTGCCTCCTTCCTTTCTCGTTCCTTTCCCTCATTTGCATAATTTTAACTTTTTCCATCGCACGGAGGATTTCAACAACTGACTCCCCGTAGTCTAGATCAAGATATGACCGAGAAATTGCAGTTCTCAGTTCAGTAGTTCTTCAAAACGAAAATGACAAAATTATTTACGATGACTCCTAATTTAGACTGGACTCTGCTGTCAGGCGAAAAACAGTATTACTACTCAGTATCGCGGGGGACATTGAGGGGTACCCAACATCGCGGCGATACCGTAAGAAGAATTGGCAAATCGATACCGATATCAATACCGATACCGCATTCAGATCCCTTTATAATTGCTCACGCTTAATTAAAGTTGCATCCATCTAGCGTGTTATTTTTCTCTACCTTTATAGCATACTTATTGACCTTTATAGCTTACTGTGTTCTGTTTTACTTAGTGCATTGACCTGTATGAGACAGCAGAGCGCAAATTAAGGGTACCGAAATACCGTGAATTGCCTTCTTCTACCGAATACCGTCAGCGAACAGGATGAAAACTGCATACCGCCGGGCTAGCGCAAGTTAAGATTTATATTAACTTAAAAATCCTTACCTTAAACTAACAAAACAACACCCATTGTGAACTGAAGTTGACTGACGGAACTCTTTCAGAGACAGCATGGCTGTCAGCATCTTCAGCAACACATTTCCCAAGGATAGAAAGAACTTGGTTGTTGCCACTTAAGCCCTGTTCAAACGGGAAATGCTTAGCGACCAAACACGATCAAACATTGTTTGGTGACCAAACTTGTTGATGTTGAACTGAGTGGCCAAACGGTGTCAAAAATGTTTGAAAGAGTAAAATGTTTTACAACGTTTGATCAACAGTTTGACGTCGTTTAAACGATTATCAAACACGATGAAACAAGATGTCCAACCGGGAAAATGCCTGCTCACCAAATGATGCTTGATCGACAAACTTTTCACATTTGGACAAGGCGTTTACGGATAAAAATGGCATAAAAAGCGGATCGGTCTCAAACGATGTGTCAGCTTAGCCAAGATACACTTCATAGTCAATGTAAAAAAATTGTCTTTTTGAAAAGTATTAAATTACTAATATTTTGCGATAAACGAGTTCAATAATGTTTTATCATTCGATCACTGAGTTTGTTTCTTGCCTGGTAGAAAATTTCAAATGGCTCCGAGCTGAGACAGCCCTATAAAACGAGCCGCTACTTTTCGTAGAAGTGGACGAATTAGCAGAATATTATCTGCAAAATCGCGGTCAGACAGTAGTGCGCATGAGCAGTTCATCATGTACGATCTCAGGATATCAAATAACTAAAACTTGTTCGAATGATATAATGGAAAATCTCTTGGTCTTCTAAGCGAGGAGCTACCGAGACTCTGGTCTCTGGGGCTTTTATTAGAAAGCTGCCTTTACTTCTTCATCTGCTACTAGAATTCAACTAGACTACACTAGCGAATGCACACGAACTTAAATAGCCTATCGGTAGCTATGTGTGGGCCACACGTGATGAACTGGCCTTGGAGGATAAAACACTCTTTTTAGAATATAAACCCAAACACTTTTATGGCACTTTCAGAATTCGAAGGGAACAGCAAAGTCCTTGAAATAATCAGTAGTAGCTAAAGTTCAGTGAACTAGAAACCAAAACAGGATCTTTAATTGTGGGAGATTCAGTACCAAGGCTAGTTGACCAACCCAAACATGACCATCGATAGGGTATTAATTCTGGAGCTCAAGCACTCTTAATAAACTAAGATAAACCATTTGAATTCTCTCTGAGTGGACAGTCAGGCCCTAGAATTACAAGACCAACGTGGTAACTACAAAATGATAAACAATCTTTGATCACGACCCCTTATTTGTTATCGAATGTTATCTCCTGGCCCCGGTTGTTCGAAGGCTGGATAACGCTTTCCACCCGATAAATCGCTATCCAGCGGATACGTGTTAACAAAACAAACCACCGGATAGGGATTTTATTAAAGAAGCTTAGATTGTTTATTGAGGATAATCTAGGATTTCTAGGAGGCTTTGAATAGATCGACAAAAGCGGAAGTATTAAAAGGCGGTTCAAAGGTACACCCGACCGGTAATTACTTAAATTTCACATCCTCGATAAAGATGTGTCGAGATACATGGCTCTTAACTGGAGTGGGCTGCTGTCTTCTGTACTGAATGAATTGTAAGTAAACTATCCAGTCAACATAAAGCAATGACTAGCAACAGGAAAATTGACGACTGCTCCTCAGGTTTTCAAAACGCTTATCCTCTTCACTCCCTCAAACTAAGCCATTAGCAAACCAGTAACAAAGATTCTGCATGAGATTACGATTACCCAAGATGACCACGCTAAAATGAAATTGTCAACACAATCGTTGTCATAACACTCAACAGCATTTGAGAAACAATCCCTTTTACGTGTTTTTAATTATTATTTCGTTTAAAAAAACACTGCGAGACAGGAAAGAGAAATTTAATTTGGTTTTGGAATGAAAATTCTCTGCTCTACTCTTACAGTATGTGGGCGTTAAGGAATTCGTTTGTTTTTCCTTTTTCTTCTCTGGATAACATTTCGGTGAAAATGATTTGTTGTTGCAGCGTGCTCTGTATTCCCACACATTTCAAGAGAAACCAAATATTTATGTTCCTTTTTTCATGGACAATTAACGCACAAAACAAAAATGAGAAGACTTCTTTTATTTGTGTAACATCTAATTCCAACTTTTCACGACTTCCTCAGTTTAATCTCTAACATGTACAGCAAAAATGAGATCGTGGAAAGCCCCAAAACTCGCCATCGTTCAAAATTAATCCTCGCTAAATACGAACAAAGACTATTCATAACAATAAGCTAAGCCAATAAACCATCACATGTCGAGAAAGAACCCCCTAACTACCACAGTAATGCGCAGTCGCTAATAGACACATATAAGGTCAATATAATTCAGAGCAGAATCAATAGCTATCTCCATAACATGTAATGTCAAAAGCCAATTCCGGAGGGAGGCGGAATAAGCGAATTTGAAGACCAGCGTGGGTGAAAAGTGCTATAAGAGCGAGATCGACCAAGTTAAGCGATAACTAGCAAGTTGTAGTTCGCAGTTGCGATGAACAGCATGAAGAATCCCCGCCAGTTTGGTTTCATGGAATACGTTTTGCTTTGTTCTTTTGCACTTCTCGTGGTCCAAGGTATGTACAAGACGTCACTCGGTTAACGCACATCTAATTTGGGTCACTTTTTTACCCTTTTCCAACTCTAGAACTCATCTGTTAAATGTGCTGTGCTCTTGCTTGTTCAATTTAGACCGAAAATTAGGGGGAAAAATTGAGATACAAGTATTTTTTGGTCACTTGAACTACTGAAACTATGTTTGCAGATTGAGCTTAAAAATAGTAAGTTCGCCTTCAAGAACAAGAGATGATTCCTTGACATATAAATGTTAGATTCAAAGTATTTAAGTTGGTATCCTTGGTATTTCGGTGATTAGTTTGGCAAATACACCATCTGAGTACACTCGTTAAGGAAGATGGAATATTTTAGTCCTCTAAACGTCCTAGAAGTAATGAACACTTAACCTGCATAGGGTAAAAAAGAATCGACAGTGAAAATGGCCATTTTGTTTTTTAAACCCGCTCGGAATAAAGAAAATTCTTGTCATTACTTGAACGTCATATATATTTTTTTAAACGTGATTGCGAAATCTCCCTAGATTATAAATTTGTGCTGGGGGGGGAGGGGGGCTCAATAAGATGTGTCTGTTTTGGAGTAGCTTAGTTTTATAGTAGCTTAGCTATAGCTTTGACCGGAATCCTTTCTCACACTACAAAGAGCTATAACATGAATTGTTTAAACACCTTTACACTTGATTGAACGGTAGACTGATTTAGAGAGCTTAGTGTCGTGTCTCTCTTGTCTCAGTTTTTAGAGGAAAATGAATAGCTCGTGACAGTAAATAAAGCGCCGATGAAGAATAAATGACATATGAACAAAATTGTCGTTTAACATTTGATGACCAATAGCAATCATTTCAAGGGTTACCTTATAAATTCCGGTTTAACGCGCAATGTTTGTTTAGAGACTGTTCTGCTCATTGATACATACAACCTCTGTGCCAAATACTAACAGAAAGTTCATAAAATTTGATGTGAAGAAATAAAATTGACATTCTGAGGAAATTTGATCCTTTAGGTTTCCAGCCATACTCTTTGAAACACATATACATCAGCCGGCAACGTGTCCCTTTAAACTAGACCACGGCTTACCCACCGTGTACGACGAAACTGCTAATTAAATCGCACATTTTCCAGATGCTGCTCCAAAAGATATCTCTGAAAAATCTGTCAAGACCAGCTTGATTCATTCATGTAACACGAGGGCTGCATCTTGTGACAAATATCATATTCAACTTTCACGTTTAAATCTACAGCGGAACTCTTTTTCATGCTTTGGCGCGAAAACGTGGAATTGTCCCCCATCGCAAGTATGTAATCTACCAAAACTGGCGTTCAAGAAATCAATTCGCAAAGCTTCATTCGCAACTTTAGAAGGCGAGGAGGATTATATGAGGCATCTAATTTACTATCCAAAATTAATTTATATTTTACATAACTTTTTGCTCATGGATGTTACGTAACATCCATGAACTTAGGGGGCAATCGGATGGCACTCGATCACTCACTCACTCACTCACTCACTCACTCACTCGATTCTGATTAATTTTTTCATTAAAACCGAATGAAATCGTTTCTACCAACCCTCCCCTGCTAAGTATGGTTCTTGTCCTAGGCACTTCGTGGTGTAGGTTCAGCAGGTTTTAGCGGGGTACTAGAAAGACGAATGTTTTGTCCGACAACATGGAGTTCATACATATGGCGGCTAACGCGGCACGAAGATGGTTTTTTGTTCAACTCGTGGAGTTGTAAAATTGAAATTTGTCAAGCTAAGCAGCAGTAGCTGTAACAAATGGACATGGACAGACAAGAAGACGTGCGGCAGCATAGCGTATCGCAGCAACGAAGAGACCTTTCGCGGAGTGCTATAATTGAAAATTATAAAGCTAAGGAACATTAGCTTCGGCAATATGGACTTTGAAATCCTGAAAGCTGCGATGCTCGCTTCGAAATCTACGATGCCAGGCGACGATGTCACGACTGGTAAAATGCCTGGAGGAGGAAACAATGCAAAGGCGAATGAATGGAGTTTTTACGGGTGAAGGAGATTAAAAAGTATTGCTTATTGGAAACAGACTGTTTCTCGCTATAGGTCAGTGTCTCTTGCCTTTTCAGTTCTTTACATTTTTGGCCCTCGTGCTACCCTTTCCTCGTTTATGCCTGCAAGGCAGGGCACATTTGTTAGGGATACACTTGGCCTTGTTTTAGGAAAGTGTTGTAAAGTTCATAGTGTGTGACAAAGCAAGCTTGGTTACATATTACAGTCGGAAATATAGCCTATGTATAAGCCTTTGTTGTTAACGTAGCCATGTAAATATCTCTAGTACGTGTCGCTTGGAATATAGAAAACTATTGAACTAGAAAACTTGATATCCGTTTTAAAACATGTGGGAATATTAGTTCCTCACTCACTTCTTGAGGGACACAGGGGTAGACTGATGAATTCGAGGGTGTAAAATATCAAGTCTTTATCAAAGCTAACGGAGCTCGGGAGAAATTCCGGTGAATAGAAGGGTTGTAATGTTGTATTTTGCACGAACTAACAACCCACCCCATAACGATTTAAATTAATTTCCCTCCATAAAGTTTCAGATATGGATTAAATACAAAGCAATTATTCATCGTACAGTTTTGACATACTTAAACAGTTCTCCCCTTCGGCAGTTAAGCCACTGCTGTTGAATTAAATTTGATAACATGTTCTAAGAAATACCATAATTTAAAAGCAACGCAAGTATATTTTCGTAACCACGCCAAAGTAATATTATGTCGTGTTTGGAGTTATCTTTTTAGCGTGAGTATTTCTGCTATGCTCTAATGTCACGGTGCAGAGAACGGCATGTAGGTGTGTTTTTGGCAAGATAAACGCATCACGTTTAACCCGAGACAATATGTTATTGTATTTAGCGCCAATTTCCACTAAAAAGTAATAAGAATTGTTAGATCTTTTTCATAGGAGTAATATGCAAGAAGTGGAGTTCTTTTGTATTGTTGAAATAAGTTAATTGATGAAACAGAGATGTTTGGGAAGAACGCATGTGTTGTTGTGTTATGTAATTTTATGGGGGATAACAAGTTGTTAAGTGAATTTGTCATCATATGTCACATATGAAATCATGCGATTGTAAAACATGTACGCTAAAAGTTGACCTTTTAATTAATGAAAGGGATAAGATTAAGGGCTATCGAATGGTATTCGCGAGAATGTGAGCGGTTCTTTTATTCTTGCGAGGAAGAGCTGTGACATAGTTTATCTTGAGAGCAGCCGGAGCACTTTAGAAAGTACATATAGAAGACTTGTAGAGATGGCGAGCAGCGAAAAGATTTTTACATTTTTCTTTAGCTGATTTTTTTTTTTCTTTAATACAAAGAAAACGATTTGCACACATTCCAGTAGCTTACAGCTAAAGCCTTAATTGTTTGATGCCAAATTACTTCAATTCAGGTGGCTTCACGCGAGCTTCAGTGTTGATAAAGGGTCGTGATGCGGGATTAGCTCATTCTATTTTCCGTGAAACGTGAATTTAGGAAATTATTCTTCCTGATTCGTGACCTGAAGGTTTTGCGTGATCCATGAAGAACCTGAATTATTAACCGATATTCGTGATTTTACCACACAACTCTACGTGATTTTGAGACACAAGTTCTCCGAATAGTTACAGTGGTCTATCGAGAGTGCCTTAGCCATGCAATACGGAGCCTTGATTTAGCCATTCGCGATTTTGCTTCCTACAAACACTGTTTTCAATGAAAGAACAGGTCCTTAAAAAGAGTATCTTACTTTCTTATTTTCGTAATTCGGGAAAACGAAATTTTTTTATCCGTGAACCGTGATCCTCTGTATTTTAGGTTCGTGAACCGTGCCAGAGACTTCCCTGTACGACCCTCTTGATATCTAAAGCTTTTAATCGGACATTGTAAACAGACCACGAGAAGATGGTAAATTGTTTTCTTGTTAGATTATTTTGTATCAGTGCTGGCCTGATGGACCGCTTGGCACATATGTAGACTTTGACTTCCACCGTCTGAGTTTCTATTTGCTGAACGAGTGCTTGTGCCAAACGTTTCCCATGAAAATCACTTGATTTTCATGCGAATGACCGTGCAGGTGACATATATTTTCATACCAATAGTTTGGCTCAAAGACTCGTTTTGCCACAGGGGCAAAAGTAAACTTGGCATTGGGCTATTCATCCATGAGCTGCTCAGGGAGCCTTTGATTGTAACTAATCATTGTTAATCTCTTCGCCTGTTTAGTATGTTTAGGTTATTAAGCTACCTTTTACCAATCAATTGCCAACCATATTTATCCCCGGATGCTAATGATAATGGTTCATAGTCTGTTATTTGAAGCTTAGAAATTGGTTTATTTTCTTTTTTTTAGTTTCTCATTGGACAACTCGCCTCGACTAGCTAGCGCTATATGCGAGCTGTACATGTTCTTCTAATTGTTAAATATTAATAAAGTTTATTTGTTTGTTGTTGTTAAAAGGTGCCCCGACTGCCAAGGACCGTAATGAACCGCATAACGGTAAGAGTCTCTTTACAAATGCAAATATTCTCATGATACTAACAGTGTCATGCTCAGTGCGCGATCGCAAGTCAAGAGAACCCTGAACTTATGCCTTGGCTGCCATATGCAAGTGCTGCATTATGTGCGCAGAGCACCCGAAGATTTGACAAACACCAAGAAACTCTTTTTACTCTGAGCATCACTGCTTCATAAACTTCAAATTACGTGCATGCAGACTCAAAATACATATGCAGAGACATAATTTTTGTAACTAACCTAGATTCCATAAACCTCAAATTACGTGCATGCTGACTCAAAATCCAAATGCAGAAACATAATTTTTTTTAGCTAACCTAGATTCCTGAAAACGTGCTAAATTGGTTCAGTTCACTAGTACGGCAAAATAAAACAGAATCCAGTTTTCAAGTTCAGTTGCATTCATTTGATGATTGGAGTCCGTTTGGATACAAGTTTATACCGAGGTTGCTAACAAACAGCCCTAGGCTAGTCTGTACCACGCTGGGAAACATTTCAAAGATAGGCCGTCATCTGTATGTCTGTGCTCTTATTGATGATTTAACTGAGGCCATAGAACGTATGAAAAACTTTTCTTTTGTGTTTATTTATATTCCATTCCTAGGTCCATTGCAAATAGTTTGGTTCTCAAGCACACTAAGTTTTATACATGAGAGCAAACGATTGCTATTTCTCGGGATGGCAGAGACAATCTCTTTTACGCATGCAGTGACGTTTGTAAATATGTTCTCCACTCTAGGTGCACTAAGAGTTTTGTCGTCGACTACACCAAGTTTTATCACCGAAGGCAAGAAACCAAATGATTTAGAATGCTATTTCTCAGGATTGCCACTCCCTCTGGAAGTCCATTGGTACAAGGATGGTAAAATAATGACGAACGGAACTGAAGGCATTTATCACTCGGAAGACAAGCAATGGAAAAATGGGCAGAAAACTCTCCGGAGCAAACTTAGTCTTCCTCCAGGACGTGAAGAGCTGGAAGGAATCTATAAGTGCAGGGCGAAAAACAGTATTTCTGGCTGGCAGAGTGAAGTGTTTGAAGAATTGCAGCTGATATATATGTGTAAGTAACGCTGTATCCCGTAGAGTGATCAGCGGCAAAGGTAGCTGCTATCCAGAGGGTTTCGTTCAAAATACATCGTACATAGCTTAAAAAACAAGTTCTACGTGCAAACCAATACAACCCTTATTTCGGATGTCATTGACATATTTAATAATCACTGACCATGTTTTCAACACAGGTCCCCTTCCAGAAAGCCCTACTATCGTTTCTGGGAAGGATCCTGTGAGAACTTCATCTAACGTGAGCCTCACATGTCTGATGGATTATGGCTGGTTTTGTCCAGAACGTTTCTTTTGGAATCTAAACAACAATCGAGTGCCGTTGCCGGAAAGCAGTGAAAAGTACAAAATAGAAGTAAAAGATACTCACAGCAAATGCAAGAAAGAATTCATCCTCTCTATTTTTAACGTGACGGACAATGACGAGGGAACGTACAGCTGCCATTGGCCCTGCAAGTACCCCGACCATTTGAAAGCCGCAATTGACTTGAAGATATCTGATAAACCACAAACAGGTAAGAGTTTTGTTAATAACTAATGCAAATAAGTCTTCTTAACTCTGTTTTCTCACTAAAATGGTAGTCAAATATTTTAGACTTTCCCAACATAAGAATCTAACATTTGAGCACTGAGGCATATGAAACGCAAGCTCAAGGTGGTAGGAAAGCGCACATATCCTATTAATGTTTGCCTATTTTTTCTTATATGTATGTATAATGATTTTATTTTTTATGATGTATTTATATTAATCTGGCACGTTCACGTTAAAACGAGTTATACTCATTAGTGAAATGTGGATAAATAATTTACTACTACTACTACTATCCATGCCGCGTACCACCCCTGATCATCGGGGTAGGGACACCGATTAATTTGGTCATCACTAGGACGCGTGCATACCGTACAATTACGTTGATGAGCCCCCTCCCCCCAATTGTAAGCTTCCTCGCTTGTAGGCTCATCTATAAATGTATGCAAAGGAACTATCAGTGAACTATCATTTAAGCTTATCGTTTCAGCACATGCTAGTTTCAAAGGAAACACGGAGCCTAATCGAAAATTCGTGCATAACGTTTTCTCCTGTTAAAAAAGTCGGAATGCACGAAAAAAATACCTACATATGCTGCTTTTGAATTGCCCCCAGTCACACAGGTTATCTTCGTCGATATATACATCACCTTCACATACCTAATTAACTTTTTGTTTTTATTTTGTTGGCAGGAGCTTTAGCCGCTGTGTAGACATGTTGTATTACACAGGACAGATCGGATCTCAACGCAACGTTAAGAGTATTTGAAACCTCAAATTCGTTTAAAAATTACCGGTGATCAGTTTTATCCCTTTTAGCAGTTTTGAAATAGCTTTTGAAAACGTCAATGTATGTCTAAAAAATTAATAAAAATCTTGATTAACTTTTGAACCTGGATTTGTGTTGATTATAGAACGAATTCGAATCTTTCCAATTTATGGTGAAGAAAAATATTGCAACATTTGGCAAGTTCCAAATTTTAGCAGTGGTCGGATCAGACCAACAAATTTTAACCAAAACTTTAGTGATTGAAATATACATCACAAGGTCTATATTCCTGAATTAAGTATTTCACTTCTCGACGGTCTTGTCGGATTCCATGCGAGAGTTAAACTCTTCGCAGATTTTTCCACGCTGTTCTTGACGCTCAGCTCTCCAGCAACTTTCATATCGTTTGTGCTGTGGCTTGGACCACTTTCTCCGGTTTCCATACTTGCAATCGAAGAAGATTGTCTCGCTGACGCCATCTCTTCAAAAATTGCTGTCAGAGACCAGATCCCGAGTATGTGTCATAAGAATTTGAATAAAAACGCCGCTCATATTCCTCGTTCCCATTGAAATAACTGTAAAAACGGTCAGATGGACCGGGTAAAAAATAGACTGCGTGACAGGCCGTAGAAGGGGAGGGAAAGGATCAAAAGGAGCGCGGGAGTAAGTTAGGAAAGGAGGAGGGAACATTCCAACTAGTCTTATATGGAGAGATCATATCCCTTATTATATAATAACCAAATCAATGCCCGCGCTCTGATTGGTCAATCAGCCTGGGGCTCGTGATTTACAAATTCTTCTCATGTTCTACCAACATCCCGCGTGGTTTATCAGCCTATAACCCATACAAACTTGTGGTCTATTGCTTAAAGGTTGCGTGACAAATTTGTCAGGGGCCAATAATCGTTTAATAAATCATATCCCTAAAAATTGAGTCACACGTAACGTCCCCGCGCTCATGTGACGTTGCTTCAAAAAAGCCAGTGGTTTTTGAAAATCATTCCTTAAAGATTGCGTGACAAAGTTCTGACATATCGTCTATCGTCCATCATCTTTCGTCCACCTTCTATCGTCGATCGTCTATCGCCTGGGTTTTAGCACATGCCAAAATTGCTTGCATTTGGAAGCCTCTGAGGCAGCATTTCGGTTTCTTTGAAGATTGGTGAAATTTTGGCAATCCGCAACAATTTGGCAAGTTTTTGGAACTGGGGGTCGCACTTATTTTACGCTACTTGTCTACAGATTTGTTACTTATGCAAACAAAAATAGTCTCGGTTCGACTCGGCTTTATGGAAAAAAAAAAACAAAAAAAGCAAAAAAACTGGCAAAAGCTTAAACAGACATCGGCAAAATTAATTTGCACAACAGGAATGCTTACTCCTCAACGCCCATTTAAAAAAATTTCAACTGTGTATCGCATGTAACAGGAGCCCATCACTGCATGTAATGAACTCACGGCCTTACATAGTTCTGGTCAGATGTTAAGAGGTCTAAGAGAACTAGTTGTACGTTGGGTGTGTCTATTTTAAGTACATCGTCCGGCCCCGAGCGAAACCCGCAGACTAGAATTTCAGAAAAGTCCTTCGTCTTGTTTATTTCAGTACCCGCCTCTCGCGACTTCGTCGCTCGGTCGGCCGCTTCGCGGTCTAACATATTCTACCCTACCGCTCTACCCTACCCCGCTTTTCGGTCTTTTCGGTCTAACATAAAAAAAATTAAAATTCAAGAGGTCGACTTGTGGCAAGTCTACCCGCAGACGAACCTGGAAAGCTCCAAACAAGAGAGTCTGCTCGCTGGGTAAGTACAACACAATCCACTGAGCCGTATCGTCAACCTTTTTAGACCAATTGACTCAATGTGTGTGTAACGGACATGGCTCGATTATGAGAAAATAAACTCATATCACCCAATCACACCCGGAGTCACATACCTCAAAGAATTCTCGCACCCTGATTGGTTACTTAGGCGAGGTAGTCTAAACAATTATTGGATGAGGTTTTTGTGATATCCGGAATAATCATAAAAATTGCAATTTCCTGGATTGTGATTGTTTTTTGTTTTTTTTTTACCCCTTGTTTTTCACAAAGAATTCCATGAAAGAATGAAAACGCCATTTTACCGTTTGCAAATATTTAAGTTTGAAAAATGGGTAAAATATGCAAATGAGATGGCTGATGACGTCATACACTCAACCCAATGTTTTATTGAGTATATAAATAGAGTTATCTTAGCCAATTTGCAGCGCAAAACCTTCAAACTTGGCAGGAAACACACCTATGACTACACTAATTCACTTGCCAGGCTGTTATCGGACAGTTTGTTATTAGAAAATTTGTTATCGGACGGTTTGTTATCGGACAGTTCAATGCCAATCACATTCAAAGTTGTAGTTTGAATCAACCAATCTCGATTTCAGAGTGACATGAAACAATTTACTTCTCCTTCGTCAATATTTTAATACAAATTTCAAGCGTGTCGGAAGTTAAAATGTGAAACAAGCAAGTTGAGGATATGAACTATAAAATGATGACAAAATTATAGCATCATCAGCGACCGCATTTAGTTGAACTCATGGGTTTCTGGCATTAGTGACCCTGGGCCCATTGTCTTTATTTCGTGCTTGTTCAGCTCCTGGAGCGGATCCAGGATTTGACGAACGGGGGTTCGGATAAACGCCCGTCGAAGGCGGTGGCCCCTAGGGGGGTCCGGGGGCATGTTCCCACGGAAAATATTTAATGTTAGGGCCTCTAAAATGGCACAAATTTGTCTTGTTTTTATTGCTGCTTTCGCGTACAAAGACACAAAGAAATATCCTTTTCAAAACATACATCTATTACCTGAGTTGGTTCACTTTTTTTAACCACGCGTTTGTTATACATTTTTACGTTCAGTTTAGAGGGTTCGACCGAAACACCCGAACCACCCCTAGATCCGCCCCAGAGCTCAGTAGCTACACCTCACTCCTGATTTGTCAAATCACTGGCATCGCACTAGCGCAGGGTTTCGATCACTTTGTTAGGTTGGGGGTGAGGATTGGGATAAAGGTATAGAGATGAGACTTTAAAATGAGACGAATGTTAGGATTGGAACTACTGAGATTGAGAATGATGTCCGGTATTCGATAGGAATATGTGATCTTCATATGATTACGCGTGAATCTGTCCAATAATTAAGTTAACGGAGGCGACCGAGTAAGGTTTTGGCTGGCCCTGCACGCCAGCAAAGCGCACATTTAGAGAAGCTATGCGCATGCAGACGTTTTAGGTCACTCGATTGAGCGATTTAAATATAGAGAATTTACCTTGTCATAACTTGAGATGATCGATCGAATTCTAAAATGAACTAGACGCATATTTGCGTTCACTCGGGCTTTATGTTTGGGAGAAACTCTGGTTTTTTTGGACGTAGTTTCGCAAGAATTTATCTTGTAATTGTTTCTGTATCGGTATGTTGAAAATGCAGGGTTATTACTTATGTATACAAGCAGAAGTTTGAAAACATAGTTGTTATGTAGGCTGAAGACATGTTCCTGGGCTTGGTCAAAATGTTAGGAGTTATCTCTTTTTTCATTTTTATGCGAAAGTTCAGCGTAGCGTGACATATTGCATATATTGTTACATCTACGCGAAAACGTGACTCTTGCTTGCAGCATATGGAGGTGTTGCATTCGGCCGCCTGTGATTAATATAGAATTAATCTAACATACAACTTAAAGGTAACCGGAAGGTAAAGTAAGTGAAGTTAACTTAAAGCAAAGTGGAGTGTTTATCAGAAGCAAACCTAAGCGCGGAGTTACTGCTTACATAATCATTCGTCTACGTGGGAGGCATTTTTCGGAGTTTCAAGTTTCACTCCTGTGATTAAATATTCATTTCGGAACAAACATCGACAAAACGAATGAGTTCTACCTTTTCAAAGAGAATTTATAAGAACAATTTTTGATAAAGACTGCAAGATTTTATACATCAATCCTTTCGATTACCAAATTTTGAGGGAATCGGAGGTATATTTATGTATCGTTAAGTTTTTCCATTTTCTTTCGTTAACATTACGTAACTCAGTTGATATAGCATGTTTCTCGATGAAAGGTTCACTTATAAATGTTCGCTCATAAAGAGAACTCTCGTAAGGTTTGCGGACCAACCCGTTCCGAAAGCGCTCCTCATCTTTTAGTGTGGGTCTACCGCGAACGCTGTGTGCACATTTTGTATCCGTTTTGTATCCGTACACAGTATTTGTGCTGATCTTCCTCCGCATAAACTCTTCTCCGTCCGCCATTACACCATGCCATGTGCTCATCAATAAAATCTTCGCGCATGCGTATTAATTACAGAATTGCAAACTGTGGCTGAACGAAAAAAAAAAAAAAACGGAGCCGAAATTTCAACTCGGGCGTTTCCTTTGGAAAGCCCGAGTAAAAACAAACGGTTCTCAAAGGCAATTCAGCAATTGGAGCGGTTCATTAGCAAAGCTTCTAAGAACAAAATTGACATATGTGGACTCAATTGGGCTCCCTCTTGTAACTTAACATCATTTGTATTCTCGAAACATTTTAACAAGAGGACTTTTACGTACCTTCAAATGACATCAACAGGCTTCGCTTTCTTTAGATCTTTTTCAATTTCAAGTGCAGTTATATTTAGCCATCAGAGCTTATATCGTATTACGATAATTAATCTGTCGAAACAAACTTTAAAATATATCGTAAGCAGACACGAGTCATCTGGAGTTCATTAGAAAACTCCATATCTAGATTCAATTTTTAGTATGGCACCTATAAAAACTGTACCAAAACTGTAAGGAGACTATCTTAAACTGGCCTAAGGCTGATAAGGGACCATTGCATTCAGCAAATAGTGTGGCCTTCTTCAATAATCTTCACTTAAAGAGATAGTCACAGTGTTGCTACTAATTCAGTCTGTTTATATTGGTCAGCTATAAGCTGTAAAATTCAAATTGACAGAGCAACAAAACGGCCCCAGTTCAGACGTCGTGTTCAGAACGTCGTGTAGGAATTAAGTTCGACCAAAACACGGCAGAAGCACAACGTCTGAAGAAAACTTTTAAATTAAGTCCGGCAAGCAATTAAGTTCGACAAGCTCTGCAGGTGCTACACGACTCTGGCACGACAGCAATGCAAACGTTGTGCTTCTGTCGCGCAGTGGACACACACATAATTTACAATACTAACGTTACCTACTATACCAACTTATACTTACAATGATGGCATTGCTTACAATAATAACAATACATGCAATACATTACTTGACAACAAAACTAACAAACAATCATGTCTTCATTACTTACGATACTAACACTACTGGCAAATACTAACCTTACTTACAATACTAAAAATACTGACAATACTACCCATACAAGCTCTAATTACAATGGGTTTTTTTCCTTTAACAGATTGTTTGTTGTTACTGCTTGCTTAAAGATAAGACAGAATTGCTAGCATGGTACGGAAAACAGAAAGAGAGAGAAAAAAACTAAAAGCTCTAAAAACAGAAAAACGAAAACGAAAAGCATGAGCACAGCTCGCACTGTCGAATAGTATTAACAGTTATATAATACTTTGTATTAATTTTTCACAATAAATGGGCAGGACCATAATTTGGTCGCAATAATAAATAAAATAAACTCCCGTCACGTGCAGTAGTGGAAGTAGTGGTTACAGGATTATGGACACGAAAATATTGCACACATCACAGGACTGTACAATACTTACAGCGGTGTCAGAAATGCGGCAGTAACGTTCACTTTCGTTCTTTTAGTTTTTCAGTGAACGTTTCCTAAGTAAATTAAGTCGCCTTTCCAGTTGCTTTGTAATTATTTCTCTCTTGTTTGGACAGAGTACAGCGAGGAAGGATACGACGTTTCTTCTATCAAGGAACACGGAATATCCAAGATTACGCCTTTTTGATAACGTTTGTATGGTTTATAGGAATTTATAATAAGTTAACTAAAAATTGAGCACATGTTGTGACTAACCTATTGGACGAATATATCTAAGGAATTAATTACATTAAACTAAAACAATAACACTAGCTCTGGACATTTTGGAAAGCTATGAAGAGAAAAACGAGCTACCAAATTGTCGAAAATTAAAAATGATAAGTTGCATCTTATCATGCTTATCACACTGATTTGATAATAAAACGATTGGGTGTTACCCGATTGGGTGTTACTTGTCAGTTATAAGCAGTTAAAGCTAAAATTAAAAGTGCTTCTAACAGGTTGCACTGTTACTACGGTAACTTAGTATGCCATGAAGAGTGCCATTCGTTCTCGTGGTACCAATGTTACCAACTGAATGTTGTAGTATTACTTGATAAAGAGTGGTAGTATTGATCCGTCGTCAAAGTAAAGGTGCTCAAACTGTTGCCAGCCACCTTAAACAATTGGTTATTAGAGAACAAAGTTAAGTTGGGGAGTTTCGATTCTCATGAGGGCAATGTTTTTCAGTTGTCGCCCGACGGTGGATTGCGGAAATTTGCTTTGAGTCCCATAAATGCAGCCATTTATCCACCTAATGGGAAATAAATACATATTATCCGTCTTAGAGAATTTTCCTCCGAAATGAGATGCAGTTCCAGAGTAATTGCCTTAAAACGATAACAATTATTACCACTCTTTACCCTTGGAATCTCATGCAAGTTGACATACTTATGCGTTATGCGAGATCTTAACGTAACTTTTAAACATTAGCAATCAATTTGCCTTCTGATATCTCACGTAATATTTTCTCCTCCCAATCTTGTTTCTTCTTGTGTTTGCCAAAGTCCAATAAACGCTTCTTTCTCAAAGCGGCAGGCAATTTCTTTTTCTTCAAGTCGTTAATCTTCACAAGAATCAAGGACGAATCCCCCACGTCTACCCCTCTCTGTACGGCCATGTGCAACTCCTCACGACAAAAGTTGCTGGCGAGGTAATTCTCAGACAAAACAATCAACACTTGACGGCTGCCGTACACACTGTCGGCCATGTTCTGGACGATGGGTCTTCCAAGTTCAAAGTCCCGGCTGTGGATGCTGTAGTCAATCGAATGCTTCTCAAGAATTGTGATGAGATTCTCTGTCACCCAGCCAAAATCCTTTGAACTGTAGCTGATAAACAGCCGGTTTATGAAATCCGTTTCCACGAGGCCATCTGCGAGCAATAAAGCGAAAAGTGAGAATATAATCACGCTCCAACGTATCTAGTTTGTCTTAATTAGCTCTTCTCCAACCCGGTCTCAGGACTCCAACTCATTTGCAATACGAAGAAAGAAGTTGTTCTCAGCGTGGCTATCTGTTTAATTTGTATTTTATTTTTCTATGAGAAAGCTTTGCCAAAAATCGATTGGAGATGTCTTCTACAGCTGGGACACTCGACTAAATTAAGCAAAAAGATTGCAACCGAAATTGCCGATCCTGTTAGGGCCTCTTCATTGAGCCCCGTTCTGCAAAAAGCTGCAATAATATCCCAGTAGTATGAACATTTCAACTCTTTTACTTGCCATAGTGAAAATACAGCTACATTTTCGCAAAAAAAGCAGGCCTGATGACATCATTTTGACTTGTATGTTGTTTTTCTCACATGAAGAGTGCGCCATTCAGCAGCAGTGGAGCCTTTTTATTTTTTTTTCCTTGAATGCTGTGTCAAACTTGTCCCGTGTTACTTTCAACCGCGTGACCAGGCTAAAGTTTTCCTGATGACAAAGCTTAGGAAAAACCATCTTTTTATGTTTTTGGTGTGCATAGTGCAAAAGATTCGTCTACTTCACCTATTGTATGGCTACGAGACCGGTTACATTTTGCGGTAAAAAAAAGTTGCAAACTACAATACAAAGAAATTGACTATTTTCTTCAAAAAGGTATTAGTGGAAGTGCCAAAAAGCCTGATGAGTAAAGAAGACAAGTGAGCATTGGCAGATTTAAGTTCAACTCCTCGCCACTCGCAAGCAAGCATCTAGTACAAACCAGTGACGTCAAACGAATAAAGTCGTTATTGCTTCTCAATTAAACGAATAAAATATTTCTTTTTTTGGCATATAATAAACATATTATTAACCGAGCTTAGTCGGTCTGTATGGGAGAATCTTGACTTCGGTCGTGTGTACAGACCTCACTGCGTCCGGTCTGAACTCACGGCCTCGTTCGAGATTCTCCCATGCAGACTGCTCGGTTAATAAGAGCTAAGTGGAAGCTCCGTCGACGGGCCAGATAATCCAAATCCTGCGCTCTGATTGGCTACACGAGTTGGCAAGATTGCGCAACCTTGCTCGGGATTACCTGTGTTCCGCAAAAAACATTTCCCAGTCGCCGAAGCAGATCTTTAAATCCTCTAAAGACAAAGCTTGTTCGGTCAAGATTACTGAATATTAGCCTCGTTCTCTTTTTGCGTGTTAATGGACCTCCACTCCGTCTTGGTCCATGAACACGCAAAAAAGAACTTGGGAAATATCCAGCCATCACGACCTCACGCTTGGTCAATACCCATAAATATTTAGTTCATTTGCCTGTTTCATTTTTTCCAAGCATTGCAACTCTTACTAATCTTCAAGTGGGTTGTCAAAACTTACGTTTTTTAATGTTATAGGATGATGTCCACTTTTTCTTCACAATAAACCGAATGAACAACATGATCATGACTGCCACACTTCCGGCTGATAATATGATGATTGGCAGGAGCCAATCTCTGCGACTTCCTGTGGAGAAAACGAGGCGAGAAAACATATATCATTAATTAGAAACCGAATTTTAACCGTATCGAGAGATTCAACATATTAGGGCGTAAACTGTGCAACAAAGCTGCATTAATTGTAGTTTCAACTGGTCGGGATCTGGATGTTGAGGAAAAATTTAGAATTAATCTAAACACAATACTTGTTTGTTTGATTTTTTTGTTTCTTTGTTAGATTGTTTGTTTGTCTCTTTTGTTGAAACGTTAATCGATCAGAGCTTTTATTATTCCCTTGCATTTTTATTCTCACTTATAAAGTTGATCAATTCATAAAATATCTCGTTGCCAATCATTGATGTAACTATGCATTACAAAATTTGAAAACCTTTTTCTTCCAAAAATAGCTATGTATCATTAACATCTAGTCTCACGGGTGATCAGATTTAGTGGCGATCGTCTGGTCATATGTACCGATTTCATCATTTTTCGTTTAGCAAAATGTCCAATCCTATTTTCATACACTACATGTAACTTATACTAACCTAAATAAGTGGGAGACCCCAAAACTGGGCTTGATTGATTTGAAGTTGGACTTTGTTTTCTTGCCGTTGTTGGTTTTGATATCTCTAAAAAGGAAAGTGTAAAGATATTTGACGTTTGACGACAAAGTTAATTACAGAGCTATTGTAAATACGAGTAGAAATGATATTAAATTCATGTGATGTATAGTACATGCCGAAAATGATATAAAGGGACGAACAAGCCCCTTAAAGCGTCAAAGAGTGAGGTTACCGCAGACTTTTCGGGCTTGGCCCCTCTTCGGTGTATTGAAACAAGTGTGCTATCAACTTTAAAACGTTTTGATGTAAATAGTAAATAAGTGCCTTTTTAGATGCTCGAAAAATTAAGGATTTTCACATCGAAAAATATTTCAAAATTCTCAGCAAAAATTGAACGCGTGGCTATCACTTGAACTGGTAGCCAGTTCGTCCGCGATAATGTCGCTTGGATGTTTTCGTCGAGAGGGCAAATGCATGCAAACCCACTTGGGCTAACCAGGTAAGCAAAGTTGGTGCCACAATAGTGTATACTTGGAGACACTTCTGGGATTTTTTAAGCGGTGAGTTATCTGGAAGTAATTTGAGAGGGATTGCCTTAAGAAGATGGCCTATATGGAAGATTTACTAATTTACCCTTTATCCTCTCTTGAAATAACTGATTTTACTACAATGTACACGTTTAGTTACAACAGAGAAAATAAGCGAGAAATGCTGTTGCTTTTGACAATAGACAACTTCCTACCTGTTGGCTGTGGATTAAATACTTTCAAATCAATGGCAGCTTTTGTAGTGTTTTCGTACTCGCAGAGCCAGTGGCAACTGTATGTCCCCTCGTCACTTTCCGTCACATTGAATATAGAGAGGATAAATTCTTTCTTGCATTTGGTGTGAGTATCTTTTTCTTCCACTTTAAACTTTGGACCGTTTTCTGGCAAGTGGTCTGAATTGTTATTTAAATGCCAAAACAAATATTCTGGACAATAATAATCAACATCAATCCAGCATGTAAGGCTGACGTTTGAGGATTTGCTTGCAACAATCTCCGATGAGGCAATAGTCGGGCTTTTCGTTGGGGGACCTGTATTGCAGAAATTTAATCGAGGTCATTCAGGAAAACTTTTAAATGTAATAATTATTTATTTTGCACGTAACCAACCAAATGGATCCTTAGAAAGCACATCCTTAGAAAACCTTCCTGCGACAACACAAGGCGCTCTCGATGTTGCTGTATTATCATTGTTGGAGTTACAAGAAGTTTACTGGGATAACATTGAATTTGCTCGTTCAATAGACGAACCTGAAACATTTCGATACAGGAGTAAATGTCATAACTTACATTCATATAACATCTCTATCTCCTCAGACGCGCTGCTCGACCAGCCAGGAATGCTATTCGTTGCTCTACAACTGTAAAATCCTTCCTGCTCCTCGCGTCCATGTGGAAGATAAAGTATGCTACGTAGAGTTTCTCCTTTCTCCTGCAGCGAATGATAAATACCTTCGGTTCCGTTGCTGATAAGTTCATTATCTTTGTGCCAAAGTACTGTGTGAGGGAGAGGCCATCCTGAGAAAACGCATTCCAGTTCCCCTAATTTGTCTTGGATGATATCATTAGGTGTACTCGTGACATGAACAATTTCCAGCTCGCCTAATAAAAGAAACAAGAACTAACTACGGCAAATGAGTTAACTATTGACTTAATATAAAAGAAATGGGAGATTATTGTGTTCCGGGTGGAAGTTGCTCTTTCCGTCGATATGTTAAAAAACCCTGCCGTTCCAGGTCCATTTGTTATGATTGAAATGATAGTCTGACCGTCATGTGTCAGGTCACGATATAAACTGGCATGTAGATGTTATCATGTTACGTTATATCCTTCCGTGGCATGCAAAAAGACGCTTCGTTTGCTCTTGATGCTTTGCAAAATCGCTAACGCTCGAAACGTCAGCTTCACTAGCTCGATACGGCGGTTAGTTTATCTTTATCAATAGCTAAGTGTTTCACTTGTCCTCTGATTCAGCCCAAGAGTCTTTAGAAAATAATGTCTTTGTTCGTGTCAAAGGACGTCCCGTTATGTCATGCCATCATGTCATGCCATCATAGTTTTGTGTTGTTATTTTTGATACCATAGCTGAACAATATGGAAACACCTACGTGTGAAATTTATAGTGTTGCACCGACATGGATGTTTTCCACTATTTGTCGTAGAATTCGATCGTTCCAAAATCACGTTTGGTAGCCCCGTACTATTCTTAACTCGTTCCGACATTTGGTTCCAGGTCATGCCTTGTGCAAGTCCTTCAGTGACAATCGAGCAGTTGAGAGTTACATTGGAGCCTGGAAACACCGTCATCGGATCAGTCTGTTCACACACCGTTGAGGAACAGGAAGACTTTATTTCACACTTCATGTCAGTCGCGGAGAAGGCATCTGTTGAATGGAGATATATACCTATTAGGTTGTCACCGGTTAGATGTTGCCTCATTTGAAAAACCAGATTCAGTCAATGAGGGCGACAGACAACATCGACCATCAACTGAGTGTGGTAAAATCAACACCAATGTAAACAATCTAGCTCAAGCAATCCAGTGAACCAATCAAAGCATGGAGTAAATACATGTAGCTGATGCGAGACTCGGGAAAACGGGTTAGGGCGAGACGCAATTGGTTTGGGTTTTACTTTTGATTTGATGACAAAGCGTTTTCTCAGCCAATTTGCAAACCAATGACCTTTCGGCACTCGAATGAACCGCTCAATAAACAATACAATTAAATTTCAAGCAATTTAGAGTGCTGGAAATCAACCCAAGTATTGAAGGACCACAAGAGGACAAAACCAAATTATTTGACCTCCGTAGGACTCCATCTCTCGATCTCCGTATTAGATAACGTTGGTCTATCCGACTGAGCTACGAGTTGTCAAAAAAAATGTATGTTAATAGTGGTCATGCACTTAGCTACACCAAGCTAGTTCACAGACATGCCACTCAAACAGAAGAAAACAAATATTTCAAATGAACATAACAGGCTTAAAAACCCCAACTGGCGGGAGGCAGACCAGTTGGCTATATACAGACATGACCGAGGAGTTGAACCAAGGGTCCACCGAGAAACAACTCCAGCTAAGTAGTCAGACCGGGACTTGAACTCCGGATTTCAAGTCCGGCGCCCTAACCACTCGGCCACGCTGCCTCCTCGAGTTCAGACGGGAGAAGGTCGTACATCGCATTCCCAATAGTAGCCTTGATATCTAACTTCCCATGAATTACCACCGTAGTTATCAATGATTTGCCCCAATGTGGCCTCTTAGCTTACCTGCCTGATCGTGGGTTCTCTTTGGCCGACAAGTAATAGAAAATGTCACAAAATAAATGGTTCGGAAATTATAACTTTTTTAAACGAATGTTCTAAAATAAGAACAGTCCGTTTATTTAGAAAGAAGTTAATTTAT
Organism: Micromussa lordhowensis; assembly: GCA_964020085.1. NCBI lineage: Eukaryota > Metazoa > Cnidaria > Anthozoa > Scleractinia > Lobophylliidae > Micromussa > Micromussa lordhowensis. The sequence continues at coordinate 19,400,037 of OZ026601.1, forward strand.
GACTGAATAGTCCATGATAGCTTTCAAACTACATTGGGAATTTATTTGCAGTTTTTGATGATCCATTGAAGAGAAGTGATGGCGAAGTGGTGAGAGAGTGATTTAAATCTGAAAACAAAGTTGGTGATCTAAATTAATGATAAAACAATCATAGAAGTGGGTTATCACAAGAAAAAGCTATTTGTCAGTGTCTCGGAGATCAATTATTTCAGTGCCTCGGCCATAATTGATCTGTTCGCCTCTGACAAGTCATGATATCTTGATCAGCCTCGTCCAGTAATTGTTAATTATTCCGCCATTGGTTGATGAATACATTCGAAACGTCGTAAAGGGCACTTGCTTACATCCGGCGCTTAGTCTCCACGCAAAGTTGTATTGAATGAACAGATCACGGAAACATTGCAATTCTACATAGAGTAGAATTCCGATAACTCAAACCTATGCTTGTTAAAAAGGGACAACACAACAAGATCATTAATTTACATGACAAGACAGTGATATATACATCAAGATTCGTGAGCTTAAATATCAATCAAACAATGTAAATATACAGCAACATGTGCATATGTGCATATTCATCAAGATCCGGGCATACAATGAATATCTGTATTTATATAACTAGGTATACCTATCGATAGAGTGCCAACGAGCGAATAATTTGTGCTATAATAAGGGGTTTATTAATAAAGCATAACGGATTTTTGGTTCTCTTCTGTTGCAAACATTACCGAGAGAAAATTATAACGCGTTTACCGGCAGGTAACGTTCGTCACGCAATCCCTTAATATCAAGAGTATTGGAATGTATCGCTGCTCGGTCTAACTTTCAGTTCAATATGATGGGCAAAGTCAAACTGAAAGTGAACACGCTAGTTTGATTGATGAACACGACTCGTTTAATTCTGTCGCAAAACAGATCCGATTTGTGTTTTGAACACTGGATTCGACTGTGTGATAAACACGCTCGTTCAGTTCTGTTCGGAAACACTGCCGACTCAACCTTCAGTTCGATATGCTAGATTTCAACACTGGATTTGCTCTAGTGGTTTGACTGGTGAACACAATCTTTCCAAAAAAGCTGCCCGATGGAACTTTCAGTTCGATATAGGTAAACAGAGAAGGAATACACTGTTTCGATTCATGAACACGCTCGTTCAATTCCGTGGTGAACACGCTGGTTCGTTTTCATGTCAATTTTGTGTCTTGGATTTGCTCTTGTCTAACAGTTTTCCTCAATATTCGAATTAGAAGAAGAGTTTTGTAAAGGGTACGCTCCCCAATTGAACTTTCATTTCGATAAAGTGAGAGAGGAAACACGCTGGTTCGATATATTCTGAGACTATGAAATTGTTCACAGTTGGATAAACACATCAGCAAAGAAAACAATGATATTCCACGAGACAAGTCTAGATGTAACGCGCCTCCTGATTGGCTAAAAACTACAATAGCTCGAATAGTTCCGTCCTTGCAATTGGCTCAAACTGAGCCATTGTTACATCTTACACCTTACAGTTACACTTTTCAGAGCTCGATCGAGAATTTTTTCGCATACGCCATTCTTCGCGCGGCACTATTCTCTGCCGCCTCGCCAGCCGAGCGTCTTCGCTCGGCTGGCTCGTTGGCAATAACCAAATCAATGCGCGCGCTCTGATTGGTCAATCAGCTATGGGTTATTGTGCCGGTAAACCCATGGAAAAATCACGCGTCTTCTGAATTATTATATAAAAGAAATAGACCACAAGTTTCTATGGGTTTTAGGCTGATAAACCACTTGGGATGTTGGTAGAATACTCGAAGAATTCGTAAACCACTCACCTGCGGCTCGTGATTTACAAATTCTTCTCGTGTTCTACCAACATCCCGCGTGGTTTATCAGCCTATAACCCATAGAAACTTGTGGTCTATTGCTTAAATATACATGCGTATACATATTAAGATTCGTGCACTTCAGACATAAAGTAAAGCGTCACCGCTGGATCGATTATCGTGTTTTCAAACGGCGACCGAAAATGGCAGCAAACGTTAACGGGACGAATTCGCTGCCAAACGGGAAAGCCATCTCCTCCTTAGAAGAAGGGCCTTGTGAAAGGTCACGAGTGAATGTAGGAAACTCCTATGATGTTGAAGAAGAGTTGTGGAGAAATTTTCAAATTCCCCGTCTTGGTGCACAGCAGCCTCGGGTGTTACGAAAACAAAGACCCACGAAAACGAAGACCTAAGACCCGGTCTTCGTTTTCGTACTACGAAAACGAAGACCCCCGCTCTTAGTTTTCGTACTACCGGTTGTTACCATTTACCCAAAAAATCCGGAAATTTCGGATGGAATGTAAATGGAAAGATTGATTTTTGTCTCCCCGAACGGAAATTTTCTCGGGAAAACGGGATTTCTTGAACGGTAGACCAAAATTCCCAAACGGAATTTCTGAATGGAAAATGTGCGTTCCATTTGCTTTTCACTAGTTCCAGGCCTTTTAGCTTGGATCGCCTTTGATCTTACCTCCGGGAAAAAGACGTGGTCATGGAACGAGCGCAATCCGGTGGAAATTTCTATTCGGGATTTGACGCGTTCCATTTATTGCAACTGTCGAGCAACCGGTTTCTCCGAGTAAATGGTAAACAACCTACGACAACGAAGACCCTGTAAAACAGAAAACCGGTTAAACACACATCAAGCAGCAAAAACGCTTAGTAATATAATACGACATTACACTTCACGCGTTTTCTTCCATTCTTATACTGCTAGTATACTACTGGCCCGTCTTATCAGCTCTTTTTCGCTAGGCGAGCTAATTTGGTGTTGAAATTCTTGAGGGTTTCATCGGGTAAACTTACCACGCATATCATTCTGGAACAGCAGGCAGAATTCGAACGCTAGCCGCGCACTAGCGCTTACTTTTTAACGAGAATTTTCCAGCTGAGAAGGCTTATCGACTGTTTAGAATCCATTTTAGCTACAAAATACAGTAGACATAAATAGACATACAAACCTTTAAGAGAAATCGAAGAAAGTTCGAATTATCAGAAGTTCAAAACAACTGACTAGAAAGAAGGAAAATGCGATATCTACTGTATTTCTATTCATGCAGTGTACATTTTTATCAAATTTAATTAAAGAGAATTCGAGTGAAAATGGAACAATGCATTTCTAAATTACTGTAAAAATCAGGACGTAACGTAACGTGAAACAAAACAACGCTAAGCAAAGTTAGCTGAAGAAGTCCAGGTACTGCGAACTTTGCAGATTTACGCGGCTGCTTCAAAATAAATTCAATGCTTTGGATTGCAGTCAGCTCTCGTTTGTTTTGACGGGTTGTCGAGGGTAAAATTATGTGGAAAATGATCTGAAGGAAAATGAAAATTGCTTCGAGTTAACGGGAGGTTCGAGTTTCTCGTAGTTTTACTGGCAGAAATCAGGGAGAAATCAATTTTGGTTCGAGTTTTCGAATTTTTAGGGTCGACTGTATAGGTAGGAGCAGAAATTTAACATCAAAGAGAATCATTGAGGATCTTTAGCTCTTTATCAAGATTGATACGCCTTCAAGCGGCATTGAAATTATATTAGAAAATAATCCAAAGCAAATACGCACACCGACTGGTTTAAAACCGTGTCTATAACTCGATAGAAACACAGAACTAGCACATGATGATCGAAGTTGTTTTTCGTTTTCTTCGTCGCGGTATTTTCTAAAAGAAATAGAAAACAGAAAACAGGTTCTCCGTGTTCCTATGGAGTTATAGAAACACTCGTGAAAGTTTGGAGAACTCGAAAAAGCTGTGGAAACACTCGCCTGCGGTTCGTGCTCCCACAGCATTGCTCGTTCTCCCAAACTTTCACTCGTGTTTCTATAACTCGATAGGAACACGGAGAACATGTTTTCCATTTCTTAAACACTGGTTGAGATTGTATGTTATATTCCCCCGTGGTCTCAGAAATGGTTCATGTTTCTTCCAAGTAAAACCGACAGGATAAGTTTGAAATTTAAATTTTATTACAATAGAAGAAAATAATCTTTCCCAAATTTAAATGTAAGGTTGATTTCAAGAAAAGAGAACTGACTCTATGATTTCAGCCGGATCTCTGATGAAAATGCTAGAGCTTACCAGCGATGGGCGAAACCACAACAACGAAGCAACGAAACAGCGAAGCGTACTGGTCAAACGAAAACGTTTTCATCCGAATTGCAGGCCATAGCCAGGAAAAAATTATGACTGAGGCAGATTCTCTTCCCAGGTATTTTGGATGCTTATGATAATTAAAAACAACAAAAAAGGGATAAAAAATGAGTGAGGCAAATGCCTCGGTGTCTTACTAGCTATGGCCCTAAATTGACTCCACTTGATATCTGAAGGAAAGCCCATTTAACGAAAACAAAGCGACTTCCGGCTTCACATACCTTGGATCGTAAGAAGTGTCAAAGAAGAGAACAAAAAGTGTTTCACCAAACAAAGCTCGAAGTTTTTTCGCTGGTGAGGAGTCTTCATGTTTCAGTTCTATCCGCAATCCCAATATTCGAGACTATCGCTCAGCTTTCTTGCTACTTGAATCTTTTTCTAGCATCCTCTTCATTCAGTTGAACAAATGGATTTTAGAGTTCCACCCACGCTTTGCTTGTATTTGAACAGTGATCAATATAACTTCACATTAGTTTGTAACTAATTTACAGCAAATGGTGCATGGTTTTAATGCAGCCCTCTACAGCTTAAACATGGCGAAAAGCCGGTAAGAGTTTGTTGTTTACTAAAAGGGACATATCTGACATATTGAAGAACGTGGCTGTTGAACATGAGACGCCAAGTGCTTCTACAAAAAGTAGTTACCTGACGGTGATTCAGGCTAATGGAGAGTGTTTTGTTCTCAGCTCACTCAATCAATATATTGCTTCATATTGCCTGTCCAACTTAACCTTTTATCTTGCTTATGTGATATAATTTGCGTGAACCTGTCAAGTTAGGATATAAATCCAGAATAATTCTCTGTCATTAGAAACATCCTGTTTTTCAGTGTCTCGCTTTATTTTTTTCATCTACAGTGACTAAAGAAATACCATTCATTGTTAATGGAGACACCGGGCTCTTCAATCCACAACGTTTAAACATGGAAAGCTCTATCCTGAAGTATGTTTGACCATTTTTTGCCGAGGAAAGCGAACAAAACGCACTGATTCTGTAGGAATAATTTATTTCACAGGATTTTTAACTCCACATGGTTTTGTTTACCCAGTATCTCTCGCCAATAGTTTCAAATTCAGACAGAAACACAAATAAACTTCATTTCTGTCTGAGACTTCGTATGTTAAACAAGATGATCGAAAGGAAACTAGTGGACTGGGTATGCTGACACATAAGTTTGCAAAGCCGGAGAGAGGTGACCCCTTTTTGGGTTCCGTTCGATCCTCAAGCGATTTACCATTAAACTTTCCTTGTCCTAGCCTTTCAAGCTGACAAGCAATAGGAATAACGAGAAACATCAAATCCTAAGGGAATCTCGATGCTTTACCAAACTCTCAAAACTAAATCTTAAAAACAACCTGTCGGAAAGTAAGTCGACAATATGAAGAAAAATGTCACTTTCATTAATTCCTTGGCAAAAAAAGAACCGAAAGTTCGCATTTTAACGCCTTTTCTTTCTATCTCGCATGTAATGCGTGATTTAATTAAGTATCGTGGGTTTTTTTTTTTTGCACTCCACCATTGTCTGATTACACAAACCGCCAGCTTGCCCTTGCCTGACATCAGCATCATTATTAGTTCAACCATGCAATCTAATTGTACCGGATGCTTAATCACTCTTCCTATCATCCAGGCTGAATTTAATATCGAGCGGGTTTATATCACGAAATGTTTGTCTGAATATCAGTGAATTAAGAAAACATCTGCCAAGAACTCTGTTTTGTTTAACTGAACCTGCTCACGTACGTGCAAAATGTTGTTATCAACACTTAAATATCAAAAAAAGCTACTCTAATGTTAATCAATACAACGTGTATAATTTCAGCCCGTGCGTTTGCCAAGCGATTTTGGGCAAAACATTTTTAACCGTCTTCCCCAAATTTGTAATGTTTGAAAGCTAAACCGATAAGAAAATTATCATTTTGAAATGTCCGCAAGTTTCATTCGCAAAAATATACTTAATTTTTTAAAAGGTTAATTTATTAAACTTTTATGGACATACTTACGTCAGTTTGAAATATAATGATTAAACGTTCGCTAAAGGTGTCGAAATATTTTGAAAAATTATTACTTAAATCATGCTCAAAACTCATTCCATTTCAGACTTACGTATGTCGATAAAAGCTCGCCTTTGTTTTCCTAAAATTACTCAAAAGCGTAATATTTTACAATCAAAAATTGTTTGTGTGAATACACCTACTGAAATTCACCGCCATAGATTTTCATAACACTTGTGCACACGAGTTTGCGTGTCACGTGTCACTAAGAGTGAGATTTTACCATTTTAGTGAATAATTCTTCCCTTAAAGATACAGAGTGACTGTACTTTTCGAAAATTACAAAGACTGTAAATGGCGATTTCAATTTTTTTCCCTTGGATACCGCAGAAGTAATTAGTGGGCGTCACAGGCGAACAGTCATCAAATGGAATGAAAAACTGCGCAGGATTGAGGTAGACAGCTAGACGAAAGCCAAACAAAACTGCTCTAATTTAAAATATACTTAATACATATTTTCGTTATTGATACTTTTTCTCTATTTAGCCGTTCATTTTTTTTCCCTTCTTCTGGCTATCCTGCACACGAAGCCTACTTCAGAGGGATTTATCGAAGCAACTCTCTCTGTTACGAAACTCAAACAACATGTTTGATCCGCAGGTGAATGTCTAAGGGTGTACATTTTTTTTTTCAAAAAGAACGCCTACAAAGCTCTGATTAGAACCTGGTGCTAAATTCATTGGAAATAATTTGTCTCATGAGTATCTATCATCATTTCCGAAATAGAAATTAAACGTTTTCATAAGATCAAAAAAAGTCATAGAAAATGTTTACAACTGAATGCAAAACAGGCACATTCCTATTAAAAATTTATAAAAGGTTCACTGGCTAAAAAGACTTAAAACTTTCGAGATTTCGGCTATCAGACTACAGTCTTCAATGTATAAAAATGAAAAAAATGACAACTACATTATATACAAAAATAGATGGGACTATAAAATGAATATATTAAAAAAGGGGAAAAATATGTACATAAGCGTCAATAAACTAATTGTTCTTTCTTAAAAGAATAGAGTATTGATTAGGGAGCGGCCTTGAATTGTTGTCTGCATGATTGTTTCCATTTTTATCCATTGAATGCTGTAGCCTGACAGCCGAAAGCTCGAAAGTTTTAAGTCTTTTTAGCCAGTGAACGTTTAATAAATTTTTAATATGCTTTACCCTGGCTACGGTTCTTCTATTTTTAAAGGCACATTCCTATTTTGCGTGTTGACAGAATGACATCTTGTGTGAATAAGTTCCAAAGGAAGTTCATATTTCATTCAAAACCACTGTGGGTGTATGGTTATCTTCTGTACAGTGGTCTGGGTTACGTTCTCATTACCAGTTCAGTGCCTTATAGAACAATTATTTTACTGTTTGTAACTTGATATATTATTTGAAAAAGCAAAGCTGTAGTCGACGTCTGTTTTCTGAAAGGTTTTAAGGAACATGTCGGGTTTAAATCACACGACCGGTTAAAACAGACCAAGTGAGTGAAACAAAATTAATTCTTCTCGAGTTTGGGGACACTCGAGTAATTCAATTACCACTCAGAGTTTCTTTAAAATAAAATAAAAGGAACAATTTCGATTAAAAAATGAGATAATAGTTGTTGACAAAGCTGCTTCCCGTTCCTAGAACTAAATTACTAGTCGAACAATATTAATAAAGAAAAATCTTTTTTCCTGCGTGAAATATAACATGCAACAAGAGAGAAATAATACAATATCTTACAAACTGAGATTCCAAAAAGCTTTCGTGACCGACTATTTTCGTGTTTTACAAGTGACTTCAAGTTATGATGAAAATGAAATTATTAAATGCCACTGTTTTGCATGTAGTTGTATTTGTTTTAAGTTCCTGTCAAATGGAATTTTGAAATTAACCGGATTGTGAATGCCATTTGCAATTATTTTTGTTCCTTGGTTACTGCAGAAGTAAAGAGTGGGCGTCATAGGCGAACAGTCATCAAATGAAATGAGAACCTGCGAAAGATTAAGGTAGAGAAACCGAAGCCAAACTAAAAATTCTCTAATTTAAAATTATGGCAAAACTAGATCTTTAATATTTTTTCCATATTTCCATGTTTATTTTCAAATCTTCAGTTCGTTCTTCTCTGGGGTAGGCTCAATTTCAGGTTGGAATTTTCGTACTGTTTTTTCCTCACAAAGCCCACCCCCGAGGGAGTTTTCGAAGCAAATCTCGCTTTTCCGAAATTTTGATCCGTAGGTGAATGCGTAAGCCTATTTGTGTGTTTTAAGTCCTTTAAAAGCAATCTTGTGTTCATTTGAATAATTCCAGACCACCGAATTCAAAGATAAAAAATTTGTAACAGATAAATGAACCAGCTGGCCAATTTCCAATAACATCTTCGATGGACAATCAGCTAATGCAAGTTTCTTACAATTATCCGTTTACTCAACATCCTGCTAGGCAATAATTGTTTCTGATTAAATTTCGCAGAGGTGGTACAAGATATTTGAATAAAAAAGCATGAAATAGATTTTATTACGCCTGATAACATCTTGATGCCTTCTACCTACCTTCATTGCGTTTTCAAAGTGTTTGTGAAGAGGATTTAGATAAACTTTCGAACGACTAGTAGATTTATATTAAAACAATTAGATTATTCGCTCCCGATTTCTATGCATGATAGATAACTCGTCAACTATCGCGCGATAGAAATCTCGAGCTCATATTCTAATTGTTAAACAGAAAGACGTCGTAATGACATATACCCTTCAACAGACCGCACTTAAGCAAAAAGTGCTAAGGCTCTACGCTTCTAACCAGTCTTATGTCTTCATTTCTAGCAGTTATTTTTCCTTTTTGTAGCGAGAGAAAAAAAACAATATTTCACCAGTGAGGGCAACGAAGAAGTGAGATATTGCTCTTGTCACAAGAACATAAAATTCATACTTTCGAACTTACGTCTTATGTGCTAACTATTATATGAACAGTAAAGATACATCATGGAGGTACATGTTTGCAAACAGTTCTGGGATACAGACCCACAGTCAGGCTTGGTACATCCTACATGAAATAATACGTAATTCAGATCACATTTGCTGAGCTTCTTGTGGCGAGATTTTATAGTTGTTTAGTAGAAGGTATTTTATTGCAGCTTGTCGCTAAGATTGATTTTCATGTGTATTAGCTTGGAAAGAATCAAATTCAGATTCTTTACTTTATAAAATGCTGCAATAATTACGGTCTACAGGAACTGAACTATATTACTTTTGCATGGTACTTTTAGTAGAAATCTATTTTTTGTTTTACGTTATTCGTGATAAATGGTAGGTATTTATGTTTTTTGCGTAAAAAAGAAGCAAGTGACTACATTGCTTGCAACAAAAAAAATGCGGACGTTTTATTTCGGGTGTTTAATTTTCGAATACTTCTTATCTCACTTCGGACAAATTTCGGACAAAAATGTCGGACACTTTGTTCTCAAACTTATTAATAATTCATCAAGTTAAAACAAAGGAAATCATGACCGTGACGGTGGTTTGGATATCCGGTCTTAATTATCATAGATTTTAACGATTCTACTTCTCCGTTTACTCCTTAGTTTTTGTTTCGATTGAGAAGATATATCATCACTCGAGACGGTGTTTCATCGGCTATCCAAACACCTCGAATTTCGTCAAAAATACTCCGCTACGCGTCGTATTTTCAACTCTCTTCTCGGTGTTTGGATATCCCGATGAAACACTGTCACTCGTGTTTGATATATTACTTGAAACATAAAATTTCGTGATTATATCTTATCTTCTGTTAATTCGTACTTGTCAACATCCCTCATCCCTCCGCCGTTCAATACAAAGTTGACATGGACATTTTCGTTCCTTAGCAGCAGACGAATGGCGGGAAAAGTGGAGCCCCGGGATTGATGGTTAGGTGGAGAAACGCGGAGCCTATTTTTCGAGTGCAACTGACACAGAACTCCACGCGCATCGTGCTTCAGCCAGGGATCCAGGTCCTGAATACGAGGGGAGACATTTTCTGAAATAGGTCTTCAAACCCAAACAGCCATCTGCAATGGGGTAGTCCTTGCTTTCTCGAACATTTTGATTCTTCTCTTAACGATATTTGAGTGAATATGAGGATAGAAAGATATGATCACTGCGCGCGCACGACTTTTTAAATCTCGTCATAGCGCGTAATATAATAACGAGTTTTTGTGACGAAACAAAGGAAAGTTGGATCTTCTCCGAAAAGAAGTGAGGTCGATCAAAACCACTTGGTGCAGCTTCCCAGGCGCTCTTTTGTGATTTTGTTCCCATTTAAGTCAGAAAAACCCATAACAAATTGAATACATTTTGTTGGTTTTTCTAACTCACTTATAAAGGTAAGTCGAACTTTGAAAATTTTATTTATAATAAACAAACAGTTGTGGGCCCGTGTGCTAGAGCACCAGAACAGACGGCAAACACTTCTTAACTGAAAGGTGAAAGGTTTTCCAGTCTTCGATCAAACGCCGTTGAATTAATCATGTTCGAGACACGCTAACTGACGATCAGATGACAATGAGCGTAAAAAAGTTAATTGTGCAACGAAAAGGAAAGCTAAGCACAATACATCAAAATAAACCTCGCCAGCTTAACCATAAAAATCTACCACGAACCAAACCCAATACCAGTTTAACTGACGTGTATTCTTTTTCACAGTGACCTGTCATCTGAAAACAACAAAGAAAGCTCTATAAATGAGGAGGTAAGTCACTCGTATCGCGTTAATTTTTTGAAATGGGTGTTTTTTTGTTTTTTTTCTATTAGGAATGCGATGTGCGCTAGCTGAAGCAGGCGCTCGCGCAAATTTCATAAGTCATAAAACCGCCCGACAAACGATGTAATCTATTTTTTTCATACTTATTTGGTAAAGAAACCTGCCCTGCAAAATGAAGCTGTGCAGAAATGAATTTCACAGCAAAGCGATTGAAAGGAAAACCGAAGCTGATTTCAATTTTTTGCGCGAATCCCATTCCGCCAAATAATCTTTTTGCGTAAAATATATGAATGAAGTTGCTTGTGGAAAAATACTTCTCATTTTATTGCGGTTAGCTTTATACTTTGTTTATCGATTCAATAACTGATTTTACTTCAAAGCTGGTTTTCACTAGCGACGGAGTCGAAGTCCTAAGAGCGCTTACGTTCTGAATCGGAATCGGAGTCGGAAGAATAAAAACGTTTCTATTTTGTTTTCGTTCTGATCTGGGCGCCGTCGCTTATGATTCAGTGGGAACTAGATTGTTGGAGTCCGAAAACCCAACTAATTACGATTCCTGAAATCGAGAGTTCTTCGGCTTTTTCTTGCGACTCCGGAAACGTACGTAGTTTTCACTAGATGATAAGCGAGTGTTTAGCGGGATCACTATCTGCTCCCTATTTCGTCGGCTTGATTTTCACTAGATCGTATCACTCTGCGCTTCTGATTACGACTACTGCTCCGTCGCTTATGAAAACAAGCCTTGAGCAGTAAATGGCTACTTGAGTGAATGATCTCCAACTACTTCTCAAACTCATTGATAATTAATCAAGTTTAAACAAAATAAATCATGTTTGGATACCTGATCCCCTAGTTAGCATCGATTTTTACGATTTTATTTGTCCGTTTTCTCCTTAGTTTTGGTTTCGATTGAGAAGATTTGTAAAACACGGAAAACCGTGTTTGATCACACTTCCAAACACCTCAAAGTTAGTAAAAAAAATATTACGCTGCGTGTCGTATTTTCAACTCTCTTCTCGGTGTTTGGAACGTGACAAACACGTGTTTGATATATTACAGCAAAATCTTCTGAAACGAACAGTAGATTTAAAATCAAATTAACACCGACAATTTTAATAATGGTAAGTTCGTTAATTCCACTTCATGTTTTCTCCAATCATTTGACAATGATGAAAACCAATAAGCTTAAATTATAACAATAGAGTTTATGTTCTTGGGCATAAATATGTTTTGGGCCCGACTCGAGGGCTAAAATGAGCCTCAGAAGGGCCCAAAACATATGTATGCCCAAGAACATAAACTCTATTACTATTATATATCACTTTGGAGGGCACTGAGAAAATAAAAACTGAAAAAAATGACAACAAAACAGTCTGAGCAATCACGCGAGCATTTACAAGTTGAATGGCTTTTATTTTTCCCTCAATGAAAATGCACAATAGCTGGCTAGAAATTACGAAATCTTGCCATTCGAGTTTTCAAAAATTATAGAAGACATGAAAGGAAAGTTCGAAAAAGCTTATTTGTAAGTGTTGAAATTAATAGTACAATTGCTGAACTGACAGTTCGGCATAATTGGTTGAACAGAGTGCGTTTGGCTTGAAGCCGCAAAACTTATATGCGCTTCGTCACTGGCCATGGCGCTACTACACGCGGTATTTACTATTACAGTGAAACCTGTATTAAGCGGACACCGTTGGCACCCTCACTAGTGTCCGCTTAATAAAAGTTTTCCGCTCTAAACAGGTTCAGAAATAATAGTTAATTATTAACCCTTTTGTAACACAGTGTAAGATCAAAGACTGCTCATAGCATAATGTCCAGGCATCAATCTGGAATAATCTACTTAGCTTTAAAACGACATCGCTGAACAATGTTAACGGTGTCTGAGCTGAGCTTTTGGAAGTGAAAAGCCCTTGAAGTGTCCGCTTATTGCAGGTTTTGTGCAACAAAATAGCGTAAGATTGGTGTCCGCGTACGCTTAACAGAGGTGTCCGCTGAACGCACGTTTATTTTACAGTAAATGTGGGAAGAAAATTTCGGGACCCAAGCTGGTGTCCACTTAATAGAGGGTGTCCGCTTAATATGGGGTCCGCTTAATGCAGGTTCCACTGTATTCAGAAGCTTCTTTTGAAAGAAACGGACGACTAAGAATGTCCGAGCAAGCACGTTTCTGAGACGCTGAGCTATCCTTTATGTAGGATGTCAAGCTTTGTTCGTTTTTATGCTTTGCAATTGCGGAAATTTGCTTTGCATCGACCCTGGCTTGGCGAAGTCTTATTATAGTGGACGCTCTTATTATAGTGGACGCTCTTATTATAGTGGACGCTCTGTGTAAACCTGGGAAAGTCCAGCCTTTTTGGAAATCTTGGGCATAAGTTAGGCGATGGAATTCTTCCCCAAAGGGCTCGTTCTTGTACCGCCTTGGAGAACTTTGTCAACGGAGTCTGAAACAGGGCTTCACAATCAGGGTGAAGTTTACTGCATGAGCATCAATTTCAGCGATGAGATGGGATCCATCGACGAACCGGGTAACCCATACATTCTCACGTCAGCGTAATCTTGATCTTTCTGCTTAGAACCACCTTGATTGTTCTTGGTTTCTTCTGTATGCTTTATAGTGACATACTCTTTGTCTTGATCGTCATGCTTGAACTTGTGAAACTTGAGCGAGTTCTTTGTAAGTTCGCGCCAACCTTCCCTTCCTCTCCGGCCCAAATAATAACAAAGTTTGAACCACACAAATTCTTGGAGCTTGTCTGGACAGTTATTTGAAAAATACGAGTTTAATTTCTCCATATCTCCAGCTTCAATTGGATTCTTGTGTTGTGGCTTAGGGTTCCCACGATTGTATTATGATTTAAGCTTACAAACAACGTCAAACATCTTATTCGCTTGTGTAAACTCGACACCTTTCAGGATGTTTATCGACCTTGAAATAGGTTGTCCCGTAATTGCACGGTGAACAGCAGCTCGTATACCAGTCAAGGCACTTCATTTTGGCGTGAGGTCTGTTTTCTTGTTTGTTTTCACCTCGGCAAAAAATTTTCGCAGAATTCCGTTTAGTTCAGCCGGGCTCACGGTGTGAAGATCACAGCTTATTTTTCGCTTCTCTAGCCACTGAGTAATAAGCTTCTTCAAACCCCAAGAGGTCTGTTTCGGTGTTATACAGGCACGAAATCGGCCTCAAACTTTTGTAGATCTTCTTCCTCTAGTTTAGAAGAGTGAGAATTTAGATTTTCTTCGCCGTTTACTGCGTTTTCAACCATAATGTGGGCATGTAAATGGCGCCATCATTTCTGTCACCAACGCTGCAAGAAAACGGCGCGAACATTCTAATGGCTTCTCGATTTTGATTGGCTGCTTATATTGTACGACTGTTTGATTCTCACTTTTCATTGGTTTATTTCAGCGGGCTAAAATGCATTTTAGCCCGCCAAATTCTCCATTTTGGCCCGCAAAATGAGAGATACAGAAATAAAGTAAAAATTGTAAGAGTCTTTGAGGTTGTAGCTTTTGAAAAAGCATAAAGGCTTCTTGGGGCTGATTGTACATGTGTAGGTTTGTAAATAGGTAAAATGATTTATTGGGGTAAGTAGCAGGGTTGGAGAAAGAGTAAAATGGTTTCGTTTTTTCGGTTTTGAAAATTGCCGAAGGTTACTTATAGGTCTGTGAAAAGGGTAAAAAGGCTTTGTAGAGTCAGTTGTAGGTTTAGGAAAAAGGGTAAACAGATTCCGTGGGGTAAGTTGCACTGTTTGGGAAAGGGTATTAAGTATATTGAAACCTTATAATCACCAGTGCTGTTGATTGATCAAACCTTTGGTGGAGAATCATTGCCAGAATAAAATAACATGAGTTGGAAAGAGTCATTGTCTTCAGTTGGTTTCTTCCAGAAATATTTTTTTTGAATGTGGTTGGGCCAGGTTTGGATGGAAAAGAAGGCATCTCCGTTAAGTAAGTGTAAAAGTTATATGAATTCATTAGTAATGTTTAGTCTTGATAGATGCTATACGTGTACATGGGTGCTAAAAATTGTGAAGTTGGGATGTGATCTAGTTCCATGTTTATTAAAAGGTTGGGTGAAAATGTTTTTGATTATTTGGGACAGAAATGTTTGTTGGAAGAAGGATTTGGAGATAGGTAAAATAGATTTCAGATAAAGGCTGAGAAAAAATTAAAAATTCAGTGGGTGTAAGTTTAGGGCCTAGCTTCCTGGTCCCTAGAGTAAAGTGCTTCCCTTTCACCAGAAGTTTGTTATTATCGTTTGTGTATTTTCTGTGTGACCCCTTGCTTAGAGTCTTGATGCAAAATCACTACTAATTGGAAGAGTTTGTTAAGGGAAACTTTGGAATAAGGGGAAAGGATATTGACAGAAAGGAAATAATTTACATTTTACATTTCTATTTTCGTTCTTGACTGTTGATTGTAGGAAATTTGATGATATTTGTTTGGGGAATATGGAAGTGTAAAAACCTGTTTTCTGTGAGTTTATAAATAAGGGGTGGAGGGTGGGTTGGAGTAGGAGTTGAGTTTGTCTCTCTTGGGGGTTTGGGACTGGTTTCGAAAATTATTTTTTAGGGGGGAATGCAAAAAAATATATTTAAATCATTTTTTAATGTTGTGGTTTAAATAGGGAGGAAGAACGGAAATAATTTACATTTCTATTTTCGTTCTTGGTTGTTGATTATAGAAAACTTGATGATATTTGTTTGGGGAATATGGAAGTGTAAAAACCCGTTTTCTGTGAGTTTATATAAAATAAGGGGTGGAGGGTGGGTTGGAGTAGGAGTTGGGTTTGTCTCTCTTGGGGGTTTGGGACTGGTTTCCAAAAATTATTTTTGGGGGGAATTGAAAAAATATATTTAAATCATTTTTTAACCTTGTGGTTTTTAAAATGGGGAGGAAGAATAGAGGTATTCGAATCTTTATTAATATGAACACATTTACATATTGTAATTAAAGGAGTTTGATTGAGGAGTAGTGGGAGAGGAAACGAAGTGTCAACAAAAGTTAAGAGGTGTTGAAAGAAGGAAAGAAATGGAAATCATCCGGCCGGGCAAAAGAGAGAAGGATGCATCGGCACCAAGGCTCCTAATGGTTGTGAGTCGTCAGGGGCAAAGCACAACCGAGCGAGGATGTTTCTAACCCGGTAATGACCTGTGAAATAACTTCTACAGCCCTCGCAAGTATACATACATAGATAAATACTTTATTGGATGAGTAGCTCGAATTATGGCAACTAATAAAGCTGATGTGGACTTACTATAGCTAATAAGTAGCAAATTAAGTATATTATAATAGCAATTATTATACATTGTAGTCACCGTCTCTCACAGGTGATGTGGCATGGATGGTCGAATTGTCTCTTCAACATAATGCGTTTGTCCTTATTTTCTTTAAAACAATGTACAATAAAACAATTATTAGATTCGGGTTTTGTGATATCCGGAATAGTCA
>OZ026601.1:19418929-19461429 GCA_964020085.1 Micromussa lordhowensis
AATCGTTTCGGATAGTGCAGCTTTGAAAACATCGTGCGTAACTTGTTGCATTCTTTTGCAAATCCTTCTTTGGTGGTCTATCTTCCACCAAAGTAGGATTTGCAAAAGAATGCTCATTAAGTTTGATCAAATCCAGGGACATGTTAAATAACATTGATAAAGGAATAAAGAGTGGCTCACTCAAACACGCGAAATTAAAGTGATTAAAAATGCAAAATTTTCGCAAAATCGCGAAGGTGTCGCGAAATATGCGAACCTCAAATTCGCGAAAATTTCATGTAATAAGGTAATTTTTTTTATTATTCGTTCAAAATATTTTCCAGTTTCTGATTGGTTAAAACCACACACATAATTCACCATAACCAGCTGACCAAATTTGCAAAGAATTTTCTCATATTCAACCGATGACGTCAAAAGTGCAGCCCGCTGCAGCTATTGAAACATTGACCGAGAAAACCTAGGGACGAGGTTGTGTTATTTTAACAAAGAGCGTAATGGCTGTGAGTAGGTTTACAAGTTTACAAACAAAGCTCATTTTCACCTTTAAGAGTTTGAAAATATTTTGAATGAATAATAAAGCAATTACTGAATTCGGCTTTCATAGGATATGAAGAATTCTGCAGATCTCGGATGGTGTTATCCACCTTGGCCTTCGGCCTCGGTGGATAACACCCTCCTCGACCTGCAGAATTCTTCATATCCTACTCAGCCTCATTCAATAATTGCTAAATAATAACTGCAACAACAAAAAGTTAAAGAATCATTAATAGTATATAAAACTGTTTAAATCTTTCTTAAAATTAGTGATGCTACCTTTCTGCGGGAAAGTCACTTTACTAAGTTGACTTAGTTGGACTGTTGGCCGCTTAACCGCTGCCTTATGTCTCATAAGACTAAACGTCTGAGCTGGATATTGCTTGTGTGGTACCAATATCCATCTGGTGTATCTGGTAATCTGGTGTATCTGGCTCTTCCCTTGACGAGAAATGTTTGTCCTCAGTGGATACAACTCGTGACAGCAGTCTCAGCGTTGAAACTAGCCGTGTATCCAGTCCTACGGCGGATGCCATGGATGCCATGCCATCCTCCGATCCAAGCCCATCTTGTATCATCCTTTCAGGGTCTTGTGAGTGTCACACCAGACCATTAATGGTAACTATTAATGACAGCTGTGGTGAAACATCCTGCTTGCCTGGTAGTGGGTAATGCTGCTATTAAAATAAATAAATAAATGACTTAATTTAAGAGTCAAGTGAAAGAACATCATGTGGATAAAAGCATTCCTAACCAACAGGAAACAGCGTGTTCTGCTAAATAGAGTGTCTTCAAAGGATGTAAAAGTGCTCTCTTGCGTCCCACGGGGTTAAGTCTTAGGCCCGTACCTGTTTCTTTTCTATATAAATGACCTTCCTGAGTCAGTAACTTCTAATGTTAGATTATTTGCAGATGACACCATTAATTGCACATCTCACAATTAATTTTTGTTGGGAGAAGGAGTGTATCTTGGGATATCAGTACGTCGCAAACCTACGCAAACACTTCCTGTGTACGTGAAAGTGCTCCTATTAAGGTGGAATGGTACCCTAAAATACAGCGATGCTCATGTTTCTTGAACATAGAAGATTTAATACCCTTGAACACTTGTCAAAAACACTTTGAAACGATCTTGCCGAGTTTTCCTCTAGATGAGTGTGAAATTTACGGAAAGTACACTGAGGTATAATTTTTTTTCGTAGCAACGGCTGTTTACTATGAGAGCTTCAAAGACATGTACAACTCGATTGGTATAACTACTTGTGAAAATATTTGCCTCGAGCCATCACAGGCTCATTCATTTCCCTCATGCAAAAGATTATGTCCTACAACTGCGGGAACTTTTTACAAAATAGAACCACCATTGCATCCCTTCCCCCGAGATCAAATCTTTATCCCCGTCTACTATTTGTGGCTTGTTAAATTATTAATCCTTCTTGTAAGAAACTTAAAGTGCATTTTTCTCAAATGTCTGCTTTTGCACCGACTGACTTGTCGAAAACATTTCTACTTTGCAAAGTATTTAAGTATTTAAGCAAACTTTTGGTTCCTATTAGGGTACCATTCCACCTTAATTACATCACTCACGAGTATTCACACCACACCACCAGTGCCCTGTTCAAATGTTAACAATATTCGCACCAGCTTTCCAGTGCCATATGGATCATCCCATGCCTGGCAGTGTGCCGAGAGCTTAAGGATGGCATACCTGGAGTTACACCTATTAGATCAATGACGGGTGTTTATGATACTCGTGAGTGGTCTAATAGGAGCACTGAGTACTAGTCACGACTCGCTGGAACAACACAGAGTCTCTGGTGAAACCTTCCATTCCCACTCTAGGGCCCGAGAGGGTTTAGGGACTAGATTGGCTTAGTATTACAGTAGAATCCCGGTAACCCGAACTCTGAAGGGAAACGAAAGACAGTTCGAGTTGGTGGGGGTTCGAGTTATCGGGGTCAATTGAATATCCAACTTGCCATGTTAATAATTGATAGTTAACTCATTTTTCAGCACTTCAGTATACAGTACAGTGCACGTAAAACTTCTCTCGTCAGAAACTGCAATATAGCACTGTTTTCCTCTTTGTGACAGCTAAAGGAACCGCATCAATTTGTGAACCGTCGGTTGCACTTATTTAAATCAAACTGCTGTAGTGTTAGTTTTGAGTGTTTTTACCGATTACACGACAAGAAAAGCTAATGGGATGACATCCGTGGTGAGCTACATGAACCAGAATTCGAGTTATCGGGGTAAATTTTGATCAAGGGAAACGAAATTTAGTTCGAGTTAGCGAGGAATTTGAGTTTTCCGAGTTCAAGTTAACCGAGTTATAATAACCCAAATTATTCTCGCATTTTGATTGGTTCTCGCCTATGATCTATTAGCGGACAGACGCACAATTGCGGTCATCATTGCAAAGTTTTTCCCTCTGTTTTTTAAAATGGCGGAAAGTTTTGAGAATTTAGATAATATTTTACTTGACTGGGCGAAAGATAAGAAAAAAGTCTCAGTCGCAGTCTCAGTCGCCAGTCGAGCGAGACTAAACCAAACTCAAAATTGGTCTTGAAATTACTTGAGGTAAGACGCCATTGCTTTGTCTCGAATTCAACAAACCCTAATAAACAAAATGGGAGGCGCGGTGGCCTCATGGTTAGTGTGCTCGACGCCGGATCGAGCGGTCTGGGTTCGAGCAATGGCCGGGATCATTGTGTTGTGTTCTTGGGCAAGACACTTTACTCTCACGGTGCCTCTCTCCACCCAGGAGTATAAATGGGTACCAACGAATTTCATGCTGGGGGTAACCCTGCGACGGGCTAGCATCCCATCCAGGGAGGAGTAGAAATACTCCTAGTCGATTCATGCTAGAGAAACCGGCCGAGATAAGCTCCGGCCTGATGAGCCACTTGGCTCGTATGCAGACTAATAAACAAAATGTTTATGAGATTGATGTTCCACTTATCTTATTCTCAGAGATTGATATCTCACAGATTGATGTCAGGAATGAAACATCAAAACATCACTTCTTAAAATCGAATAACCCTGCTTTCGGACGCGAATGTTCCCCCCTGAAACGGACTAGTCCGTTTCAGGGCACAGCTGCGAGCAGAGTATGGCTCACTACAGCTCACGGTCAACTGTATCGCAGCTACAAGCTTCTCATACACTATATCAAACTGATTTGAGAATCACCAATCACATAGGACACAAATTTCCACCGTCACTAACGCTCCTTTCATTCAAAACTCGAATCGAATGGCTTCCAGAATTAACCACAACCGCAAGTTTTCCGAACGTATTTTTCAACTCTTGTAACATTCAAGGCAACGTTGAAGCTTTTCGGCTCATAGGGCTTTTCTGATTACAAAAAACTGACTTGACATTTCCAACATTTTCTTTAAGATTCGTAGATTTCGCAGCTCGATTCTCCTTTCACTGTAGTTCTCATTCCACAAGAACGATCAAGTTTGACAGTGGCGCGATTTTCCTTGACCATTCACAATTCTTTGCTACGCATAGCAACCAATGGGATTGCTTCATTTTATATAGACGACATATTACGCCAATTTGCTATTTTCGTGTCTGCAGAAGTGGGCAAAGATCGGCTTTTGAGTTATGTTAAAAGATTTTGAAATAAAAAAAATCACTTTCTGTAGTAGTTTGTTTCTTTATTATATAAAACAAAAAGAATCTATGTTGCCGTGCGTCTGTTCAGTAATAGATCACAGAAGACATGAAATTGTGGTAAGAGCATCAATGACACACTCGGTTATCGCCTCGTGTGCCACTTTTTTTCATTTTGTCCCAATTTGACGTCATCTGTGATGTATTACTGAACAGACGTAGGCCACCATAGAATCTATTTGTTAAATAGAAACACGATTTTTAACCAATCACCGCGCGTATTTTCTTTGGGCTATTTTCTGATAGGTGATCTTATTGGCGCATTATGATATTTTTTTAGCGGTAAGGAAATTATTTTCTTAAAACGTTCAGCTATGAAGGAGAACGGATAGTTCCAGCTTTTCTTTCATATTTTTTGTCATGGAAGTTCGTCTCTGTCCTTGTTTTA
This sequence comes from Micromussa lordhowensis, assembly GCA_964020085.1. NCBI lineage: Eukaryota > Metazoa > Cnidaria > Anthozoa > Scleractinia > Lobophylliidae > Micromussa > Micromussa lordhowensis. The sequence continues at coordinate 19,423,536 of OZ026601.1, forward strand.
AAAGAAAATGATCGCTAGACTACTTAACTGGACGGTAATTGCTGTGTATGGTGGCGTTTGTTTTATGGAGTCATTAACTGGACTCCAGTAAAGACTCATAAATAGTTTTTCTTTTAGATTGATTTGCTTTTTCTAATCTATCATGAAAGACGCAACAATGAAAATTTGTTAAAATGCAAATAGCTGGCTTGATCGTAAAACATGTCGCTCGTGTTTGCACAGATTTGATTGATTTCTTGTATTTTCTTTTTTTAGTATTATTTTTCGGTTTTCTCCTTGCGTTACGATATATCCAACATCTGTGAATCAAAGAAGCGGTTTCTACTCCCTCTCAAATACTGTTCAAATACTTAAAACCGGTGTGCATAAAGCGACAGGAGACGTGTTGTAACGCCGGTACAAGCATGAAATAGTGTTATAGCACGTTACTGATATCGAACGAGCCTTCTCAGGAGACTGATGTGTTAACATATATTATTAAAAACTGGATCAATGGATAATGCAAACCAAGGAGAATTATCATTGGCTTAGCGTTCATGGCCGGTATATGAGCAATTATCTTAGGACTTTGGACCCAAATGCTTCATTATATTGAACGTGGGCTGTAGAGAAGTCACGTATTGAGTTCTTACTTGACGCATCCAAACAAACCAAAAAAGAAATTATTCATCAAAATATAAAAGTGCCTTGTCTTCAAAGCAAGTGTCTTAAATACAACATAATAACATAGCTTGCAAAGCCGCGCTGTCAAACTCAGCATTACAATGATGCTCGCTCATGACGAAATGACATCAATACGTCTATAATTATCTTTATTATATATATGGCAAATTAGACCACGATGCAAAGGATAATTCTCACATCTTTCCTCAGCCGTCTGTATTGGACCGCTCAGAAATAATTTGGGCAAGAGACAGATCATAGTCTCTTGTTTCAGTAAATTGCTTTTTATATCAAGGCATGTGTTTTACCAAAAACAGGGCCGTGCATGAATGCGTCAGTAGGCGGCTATCAAAAGATCCGTCATAATGAATACTTTATTGAAGCACGTTTATCAGTCTGTATTGGGGAATATTAGTCTCATCCTTTTTTTCGGACCTCGCGCAAGTTCAGTATAATACTATCTCTGACCACGGTCACGGTAACGCACACGCGACGTGTGTGTGGAAAAGGTCAACAATACACAAAACGTATCTGAGTTGAGAGAGAGAGAAAAATATAAATTAGTTATTTGCCTGTTAAGGCCTGTGATCCCAGGCTTGAGTACCTAGCTCACAGCTTTTCGCTATAAGGACCTCCCAGCCCGCAAATAATATTTAACAATTATTCGCCGAAGGCGAAGTGACTGTTGGTGAATTGGAATATTCCAGTTTGCGTCTTATGTAAGGCGCGGCTTATTTTTCTCGTACGGATGGCCCTATTGTTTGCTAAGAATTGTTATTCTAATCATGAGGACAGGTTATGTTTGGCAACACAAGCTTGGGATCAATAAAACCGTCGGACGCTGATGGCATGAACCTTTTTGTATTTTGCCCAGTATTTAAATAGAAAAATTCAATACAACCTGCACATATTACACTTCACTACCGCAGCAAACGCACGGCACTGATAAAAGATATCGAGACCAAAATTCCCAAGATGACTAATAAAAAGCGTCTATCAATCATTGGACAAGCTTCTGGAGGACAGTAAAATATGACCAAATGCAGCAGCCTGCTTGAAACAGTTGATCTGTTTTTTACCTTGTGAAACATGAAAGTACTTGGTCGGAGCAACTTTTCACTCTCTCAGTTTGTAAGCTGTTGTCTTCTTGCCAAGCTGCTTGTTATATTTCACACTGGTAAGTTCTCTGCATTTTTTTAATATGACTGGTTTACCTTTTGATAGACAAGTCAGTGGGCAGCAACTGCGGCATCTTTTCCATTTAAAAATCTATAAAAACGGCTTTACATGATTAAGCAAAATGATAGAAGGAATTTGGAGTCAGATATTCATTTCAGTAAGACCGTTTAAACTGTTTCACACTCAAATGTTTGTCCAAGTGTTTAGGAAAATATAGTGTTGATTGTCCCGGCGCCACGATCATTTTTGCATTTAATCTGTCATTTAGAAATCATGAAGAACAGACTAGACTGACTGATGGTCACTCTTTGATCAAAGGAGGTTGAATAAACTAATTCTGTGCTCCCACACCAAAAGAAGTGGGAAGTGAGTGTAAATTATAATAATGGATTGTTTATTATTCCATGACACTTTCCGAAAACTGTCATGATATTTCATCCATTATTCCGCCCGCGAAAACCTCCCTGTGATTATTCCGAATTCACCAGTGCTGTTTTCAGATTTTCAAAGGGAGGTAAATTACTTTCAAGTCAAATTATATAAATTAAGGTATGAAACTTTAAGATGAACTTTTCGCCTCATAATCTATGTAAAGGATGAAGGAGACATATTTTTTAGCCATGTCAATATTTTGCTTTTAAACTAATTCCCAGATAGTCAAGTTTTCCTACAGGTTAACAACGCGAAAACGTTTTGTCTTCCTAAAACATGCACTCTTGTTTGTAGTAGTCTCGATTCTGGAGTAGGATGAATATAAATCACAGCAATGATACGCGGCTTAACAACCGTCACTATAGAACTTGTTTTCTCGAGTCCAGTTGTATAAGCTGATCACATGGCTAGTGTCACGCAATCTGTCCAACATCGGTGACCTGTGACAAAATTGGTAGGAAATACAGAAAATCCAAAAGAAAAGAAACCGGGTAGTCTGCATGCTCAAGTTCAAGGATTCCGGTCCCGACTCTTAGCGAAGCAACAAGGCGAGGGTTCTCTCTTCAACTAACCTTAGTCCTTTTTAGTGCAAAGAGCTCTGTTTGGATGGTTTAGTCAGTCCTAGATTCTTTGGGGCGACTCCGTCACCGATGTAGTATATCTACTCCCGTTCAAGCCGTACCGTGTAGTACCCTCATTACTTCCCATTGAATTTATCCGTTCGCAATTGTTGTTCAAACATGCAATGACGACAATCAAGATAGTGAGTTTTGCACAATAAATGACACTAACTGAAAGAGCATGATATATTCTGAGATGAAGGAGAGATTTTGATTACATAACATTAATTTTGAACCCAGTGATACTCCATAACTGAATGGTATGTTCAATATACGTTGTTTGCCGCTTCGATAACTGAATCTAACTCAATCCCGTACATGTCTTTTATATTAGTCCTGAGAAGTTGTGACACATCATGACTATTCCTTTGTTGACGAGCCGCTTAAAAGTACATGTGACGCGATCTATGATAAAGAGAAAGATTTAGTTTTATTACAAATCATGGCGGGAAAGTAATTACATGTAAACACAATGTAATAAATTTCTTAAAAACAGACCAAGGGATAATCTGTAAAAAAGTCCAAAATCCAATATAACAACAGATCACCGAATTGGTTAGTCAGCTCTTATTAACCGAGCAGGAGGTCTGTTTGGGAGAATCTTGACCGAGGTCGTGAGTACAGACCGAACGTGAGGTCTGTACACACGACCGAGGTTAACATTCTCCCATACAGACTGACTAAGCTCGGTTAATAAGATGTTTATTAGATGGCAAACAAGAACAATTTGATTCGTTTGATACAACTGGTTTGTACTAACTAACTTTGGCAGAAGTTTGTCCACCGATGAGCTGAACAAACTTCTGCCAAAGTTTGCTCGCCCTCTTTACTCTTTTTTCTCCTCAGGCTTTTTGGCACTTGCGTAAATAAATATTGTTAGCAGAAAATAGTCAAAATTTTTGCATTTCAGTTTGCAACTTTTTCACCGGAACTTTTTTACCGGTCTAGATACAGGTCTAGATGGGAAAATCTAGACCGCTTCCAATATTGATTTCAGCCAATCGAATTCGTCAATTCGGTAGTTCCCACTCCTTGTGAGACACAGTCATATAATAAAAGTACATATTAAGTACTCTAAGTAATACTAAAACTATAAAAAAATGTGGCGTTAGATTGCTCATAACTCCATGAAAACCCTCTTAGCACTAGCCTTAACATATTTGGAGAGAGGAGAGCTTTTTTTCATAAAACGAAGTCAATGAACCGTCTGTTACTTGGCACGCTTCGGCTGCAGATCGGGCTGGCTAAAATACTCACGGCGAGACTGAACGAGCCCTGTTTGCCGCCAAAGCATACCAAAAAGGTACGATCGAAACTATTAGATGTAACCTTCTCCCCAAGTACGATTACTATTTACCGATCCCAAATCCGACCGTAAATTTGGCCGTATCATTTAATAGATCTCCTAATAAATCTTCGTTTACATCGGATCTCGACAGGTTTAGTCAAATCTCTTTACATGTTAATTGTTAGCAAACGTCATGACAAGTTAAGGAACATATTTTCAAAAGCTTTTAGACAGTTGTCTTCTGTATATTGCAGTCGTCAGTGTCATCTTTACCGGCGAAATAGGCGGATATCTTTTTTGTGTAGCCCATTTCCATGTTTGATTGTCGTGCCAATTCCGCCTTATAATTCATGTGATATCCTCTTGTGCATAAATAATAAACATTTGGCCCTCTCCCCACCCGCCAAGAGCCATTAAGAACTCTGCTCTCAAAATTTAAACATGTAGGCACATATTGACCAGCAATCAAAAATAAGCGTGGGTCCCTGAACCGTGTTCATGAAAACGACAGTGCAACAGCAAGATATCTCGACAAAACACGAATTCACAGATCGAGGCTGGAACTGAGACCATGAAGAATCCACACCCGGAGAAAAACTTCAAGCTTCGTTTGGTGAAATACTTCTTGTTTTGGTATTTGTCGCTTCTTATGATGCAAGGTATGTTATGTGAAGTGAATTACGCTGTTAACATTTCATTTTCCATTGTGCATTCCTTAAAATTTAGTTCATCAACTATATCGTCTTTTGTTGTTTATTTGGTAGCAGAAAATGAAAAATAACGAGAAATTAATTGAGAAACCCTGCGTTCTTGGCTTGACTGGACAAAGTCTTCGAATATTTCTTGAAAATACGACTACACTTCATTGCATACGAGGAAAATTATTCCACATATGTCAGAAAATTTAAAAAAATTAAAAGAAATGCACATCCATCACAATGTATTTATTTTAGTGTCACAAATAAAACAGGTTTTTATTGTTCTTTTCAACAAAGCTTCTTCCAAAACTTCTGATCTGTTCATTTTTGCTTAAAAAAGAATTTACAACATGCCTAATTTCTCTCTAAAACACTAAACAGTCTTTCCAATTGATAGATTTGACAAGCATATGAACCGTGATGCTGTTCAAAGGAATATGGACTCATATCAATTATAGACATTACTTCTTTATCTTCGACGCCCTCCAACTTTGGCGCCATAACATAAAATGTGTTCACTGGAATACAGTTGAGTTTCGGTTATCGCGTCACGTTCGGTTATTCAGTCTTTTCAATTGTTGGGAATTTTGGATTACTCTCTATTTTTCGGGCTTTTTGAATATCTGAACGTTTTGGTTATTCAGACTTGTCTATGTTGTTCAGGAGACATTTGAATAATAATGAGTCACTTTCCAGATGGTATGCGGCGCTGAAACGAGAAATAAACCCATTATTCACCGAATGAAGCTTAGACGAAAGACATACTTAGTTACTCTGAGCGTAAAATATCTTGCGATATATTTCAAGATATTTAACAACATAACTTTTTATGGAAGGCGAATATATTCCTCTTTCAATTCTAATTCCGATCCCGTAATAACTGGGACTCTAATCTGATTATAGATCACACACTTTTTAAATTCAAAATACATTACCAGTAGTTAGCAAATACACCATTGATTTCGCTGTCTCCTTGTGGACTTAAAAAGATATTAGCAGTCGCTATGAAAATTCTCGGTTTAACAAATAAATGAAAGACGCTTCACAATTTCAGCTGGCATCATTTTTATAGAATAATATATAGAAATGATCAAAACAGTTGGCCGTTGGCGAAGGGTGCACTACAGGGGATCCCACATCAAATTTCAGGAGTAATAATAAAAAGAAAATTATGAGTTCTTGCTTTGTGGGCGGCCGATTTTTAATTTTGAATACGCGCCCATCTGGTGCGGTGTCTGCAAATTCGGGATCTACTCGTAGCCTATAAATTGACTTCATTATTCTCGGCACGCGATCGGATGTCCCGAGAATTTTCGAATGGTCTCGGCTGTCCGAGTCTCCTTATCTGTTTGTTCTATTTTATCTGTGTTTGGCTCCAGACCTCGCCGGCACTTGATGACCGCGTATTGAAAATTCAAAATGGCCGTTACGAAAACAGGAAGGCGTTGATATAATTATCATTTATTGGCCCAGAACTTTCAGTGTAAATTTCCAGGGGCGACAGCTTTTTCCTGAAATTCCGAAATAACGGACAACTTCGCGAGGTAGACCCAATTTTTTTGTTTTTGTTTGGAATCGAGGAAAGAAAAGCAAAAGCCTACAATCGTTTTGATAACGCCACAAGCAGTCATGTTCCCTTCCAAAACGCGTTCCACCAAAAATTGAGGATTATGAACAAACTGTAATCAACAGTTAAGGTTTAGGCTATTAACCTTTATCTTTCAGTTTCAAGTTTAGCAAATAGTATATTATAGATTCCATGTTGCTCTGTGTGGATTCAGTGATTAATCAAAGATGACGTCAAAATGTGGTAACAACAAAAAAAACTGCCGCACTGTGGACGTGCTTTTTAATTCTTGATACATTTCTTTTCCGTCGTCCGCAAAACAACAACGTCAAATGAACAAATTCGGCGTCCTAGTCGTAGGTTCTTAAACTCCCTTATAGTTTATATGATACCGCGGTATCCTTATATTATGTGATGCGCTTAATAGTTTATATGATATCCTGTTTCTGCATTAATAAACAACTCTTGGCCCTCACCCCGTCTCGCTGCAAGCATTAAGGACTGTTCTCAAAATGTGATCAAAATCGCTTTAAAGGGAAGGCAGATATTGACCAGCGATAAAAGATAAATGTGTGTAAACGTATTGAAGAACACACCTGTGCAATAGCAACAGATCTCGACAAAGCTAAGTGATGACCACGAATTCCCAGATCGCAGCTGGAACTGAGACCATGAAGAATCCACACCTGGATAAAAACTTCCAGCTTCGTTTGGTGAAATACTTCTTGTTTTGTTCATTGTCTCTTCTTATGATGCAAGGTATGTGAAGTGAATCACGCTGTTAAAATTTCATGCGCCAATGTGCATTTCTCAAATTGTAGTTCATCAACTATATCGTCCTTTGTCGTTTATCGGTAAAAGAAAATGAAAAAAAAAACGAGAAATTAAGTTTCTTTGTCGCTTGCAGCTAAGAAACATTGCTTGCATTCTTTCTCGTCTTGACGTGACAAAATTCCTAGTTATTTCTTCCACACTTCATTGCATATGGGGAAATTACTCGAGATAGATAAAATAAATGTGTTACCATAACAATGTTTGTTCTTCAAATTAGTTGCAAAAATATCCCGTTGTGTTCCATAGGTTTTCTGTAAAACACTAAACAGTGGGCGCTTTCCATTCGATCAAAAATTTTCTAAACGCGGACAAATGGTGGGGAAATTGCCTGGGAAAGCTTCACGAAAATTCCGGAAATTCCACGATGAAAATCAAATGGAACAGAAATTTCCAGGACAATTGTGTGGAAAATTTTGGTATACCACAAGAGGTTGTCCTCTCTTTCAATTCAGCGCTAGTATCTTTTGGCCGCGACACAACGAGTTGGACATCTCACGCTATTAGATGACGCGTCTTCCAAAATGAAGTAACATTTTACTTTACAATCTTGCCACCTGTCTGTCGATGAATACTAGCTACAGCTAAATACGCCTAGAAAGGGTTCAATTCCATTTAAAAACATATGCCCCGTGCTGTTCTTGTCTGTTTTTCGTTGTAGGGAAGATATTTGTTTACAAACATTGTTTTTGTTATTTAAATGTGCGAAACGTTAAACAAAAGAATTCTTTGCTTAACCAGCCAATTCTCGGTTTTCACCAGTCATGTGACCAAACCTAAAAATCATAACCATTTACCAAATAAAGTCAAGAGTCTGGGATATGATAGATGACTGCTACATAAAAAACCTCGCGAAGAATCAAGTCTGTGCTGTTTTGCATTCGCGCGTTATTCGAAGAAGTGTGTCACCCAAATTTATAGAGCTTTGTATGGAGACGCCATGTTTGTGCCCTTCGGAGGGGCACAAACATGGCGGCTGTAACGTAACAGAAACATCTGTCATTGAGTTTTGCTAGTGAAACGAAAAATTAGTACTCTAGAGCTCCGATACATTGAAATGAATACTTCTTCTAGTGCAAGTACCGCTCAGTTAGCAAAAACTAAAGCGATAACTCATCTTTTCAGCCTTCCTTGGGCGGCCATTTTCATGTCACGCAACGCAAAAGCGTGAAAATTAAAACATGTTCTACCACAAAAAGAAGAACCCTGTCAAGCTAAAACGCTCTAAAACGTTAAGTTCTTGTAGGGTCTTTATTCTGATGAAACTAAAACTTCAGAGGGGAAGGTAATTTTAAATTTGGGAAAATGACTACGTCACATGAAAACCGAGAATAGTTGTCTGGTTGACATATTAATAAACAAAAGGTGACGTCACTGATATCTTTGCTATTGTGTTGCAAAGGTTGGCTAAGAAATGTACGAACATTTATAAAACGTGTAGAGCCATTGTTCCACTCATTAAACCCTTTGTCTGGCGACGTTTTCGCTGCCGTTGTGGTTTGTAAAAGGCCCCTGCTATTGTAAGTCAAAGTATTCTGTTTGCCTTTGTATTTGCGATTTAAACCACAGCGGAGCCAAGCACTGTGCAAAGCGACAGATAAGATGATATTTGATAAGTAAACCGCCTTTGCTTCTATTCAAATCCCTTCTAAACGGCTCAAAAAGACACAGGAACACAGGTAAATAACGGTACATTTAGTTTAAATGATGATCTTATCGCTGATACAGTGGTTAGGTACCCTGTGTTTAAACCTTGAAGTCACTGAATAATTCCAAGCGAACAAAAGTGCGGGAGAGTCAGGGTCAGTCAGCCATTTTCAATTTTAGAGGCCAAATTTGCCAATGGAACGGGCTTATCGTTTTCCACTCCAGTGCGGTAAACATAAAAATTGTGTTCCATTCCCCCTCAGGAAATTTCACACCAGAATTTTTGGTCGAATTGAAAGCGCCCAGTCTTTCCAAGTGATCTTTCTGACAAGTACATGAATTATTAATGCATATTGAAAATAGGTTGTATTTCTTCGTTTTTCAAAAAACTTTTAAATACAGTTAAATTTCAGTTATCGCGTCCCCTTTTATTGAAACTTTTATATTTTTGGAAGTTTTGTTTTACGCGAACTTTACGGTCTTTTCGATGATCTGAACTGTTTGGTTTTTAGATGTGTTTCTGTTGTTCATTGCCATTTGAATATTAATGTTCATATGATCTAATATTCTCCCGCTAATTTTCTTTGCATTTTACATGTAACCTTCTAAGTGCGCTCTTTTAACGTACCGTCTTTTTAAATCACCTGTATTTCATGTTTCAATTTCATCTAATGGGATCTTTAGTACTAGCCGAAACGTTTTGGAGTAGGATCTTAAAAAACATTCAGCGACATACTTATCAGTCATGATCTAGATGGTATTTGGCACACAAAAAGCAATGAGCCTATTTACAGAATGCAGCTTGGACGAAAGACTTACTCTAAACAATTTATGAAGTTAGTAATATTTAGCACTACTGGAAGCTGAATGCTATCCACCTTCTGATTTTGATTCTGATTTCGGTATAACTGGGACAATCATTCCGACATAACCAGCTTGTAGGGAATTATACTCTCAGGACCCGTCAACACTGCGCTGGAAAAACTTGAAAACGCAGCTTTATTTCTACGGTTAGGCCTACCGTCCACACTAATCCGTCACGAAAACGAAGCGTACTAAAAACGCTCTTCAAAACGGAGGAATTTGAAAACGCTGTCTTTGCGTTTTAGTGTGGACGGAAAACAATTCAAAAACGGAGCTTTTCGAAAACGATGAGGTCACGATAATGATGTGATTTTCCTTAAACACAAATCCAAAATAATCTTTAATTGTTTCAACGACTTGTGGATAGAAAACATTTGATGCGTTTCGGAGTGAAAACTACGTTTGTAAATTTCTCCAGCGAAACATGGATGGGTTCTTAGTGGCCGTATCGAATATCAGCAGTTGGTGAAAAGGTTTTGGTTGTTAATTGCACCCTTAAGCAAGGTGTCGCTTTAGCAAATAAATGAAAGAAGCTTCACAAATTGCTATTTTCTACAAAGAAAATACTACAAGAGAAATGATCAAATGATAACAGAGCGGTCCCTTTCGTCAAATTTGAGGACTAACTACAGATCGATGGGTTCTTACCTTCTGGCAGCTGATTTAAATTTTAAGTTGGTGGTCATCTGGTGCGAGCACCGGAATAGAAAAAACTGTTCAAGATCTGAAGTACTTCTAACAAAACAGTAACGTCACTTTATTATTCTTGGCACGCGATCGGATATTCCTAGAATTCTCAGCTGTATGGTAAAAATCCAGACCTTCGACCGGATAGTAAAAATTCAAAATGACTGACACGAAAAACAAAAACGCGTTGGTATAATTATCTTTTATTCGTTCCAAATTTAGTGTGGTCACCCTCTCCCTTGGGAGCATTCTAGTAAATTCCATGTTCTTTCCACTCTAACTGACAATAAAAAAATTAGCCACTGAGCGCGCGACAAGTTGCACAGTTGTGTGAGCAAATTTTGCAATCGAAAGAAGACCAGAGAATTATTTTGTTTGTTTATTTGTTTGAGTTGTTTATCGGTTTGCCTGACCTAAGGTCTTGTAACTCGCCGCCAAAAATGATCAGTGACCCGGAAAAATAATTTAAAAAAATTATTAATTTTTAGTTTCAGGGCAAATGGGTTCTTGACAATAAACGAAAAATTATTCCTTTTAAAATTGTTTACGCGAAATTGGATCGCTTATTTGTAATTTTAGGAATTACAAATTAGTCATTTGTGTCACTGAGAGATTATCCTGTTTACTGAATGCGTTTTAAAAAAATTCCTATTAACTGAGGAAAGAGATTATTACACAGCAAAATTTAAAAAGTCGTCACATAACGCCGGTTTAACTGTCACACAGGTAGACTAAGGAAGGAGCTAATGAATGCCAATATAAACGCTGCTGAATAATACTTTTTTTGTGTAATTTCTTTTTCTTCATTCGAAAGTAATCTGTACATGAAAAGAACTAGAAGCCGTCCACATATCAAACGCTGCTGTTTCTAAGAAATCTAAGAAAAGTTCAGTGATTTCGTTATTTCCTTAGCTTTCTTAAATTAAGCTATTTACAAAACTTTGATGTTATGATAATTCTCAAATTTTGAAACAACAGTTGCCAAATCTAATGTCACGCGGAATTTTAAAATAAATAGGAGCAGTTACTTGTTAGAACAAAGTGCTAACCATAGGGTTATACGCAAATCTTGTAGTAGGGTGGATTGATATTATGTTTCTGGAGTTTTATTTACCAAATAGAAGAAAGTGTTCCATGTTGTAGTCAAGAGATACATCAGGAAAATATTTTTATGTCCCGCTTGTTCCGAGATGAGATAATAAAGAAATTATTCCCTTTCGCTAAATCAACTGCTAGCACTAGTTATATTATCAGTATACTGTAGAACATAGTCACTAGATCGAGGAGCTTGTCTCTGGTGAATAAATATAAAATAAACGCTAGCCCCCTTTCAAACAATCATTCGCTACCAGTAATACTTTGTTCTAGCATATCAATGGTAAGTTAATAAGCTGATTTGATGTTGTTGGATTAATATTTTATTGAACAGATGCCTCATCTACCATTGACGTGAAGTGTGAAATAAATTCATCCTGTCTCCCGTCAGAGTGTCAGCACAGAGAGCCCATCATAGTAGATCCAGACTCCAACATCACTCAGAACTGCTCGATCATCACAGGAGGACTGGAAGTAGGCATGACCTGGAGACAAGCGAAGAAAAAAATCCAGAACAGTACTGCTTCATCAGATTTGGTATTGCTGCAATCAACTTCAACAAACGACAGCGACACTATGTCATGTGGCTGTACCAATATAATCTTCACACGTAGGTGTTTCTTTGGTTGTTTTTATCTTAGCTTTCATTAAACATGAAGTTGTGCATTAAAAGAGATTGCACTCTTTACATTTCGTAGTGATATCGTGGTAGTCATGGCAACCAGTAGCCGTAAGGATCGCTCAACCATTTTTGGAGCGCAGCAATCGTAGCCACGGTAACGATCATATGGAAACTGGCCATTAAGGTGTATATGCTCTTGATATAAATTGACTCTTTTCATATTGAGACAATTCTTCAATCAATCAATCATCTTTATTGGTCCGCAAATGGGTTTCATTTAGGATATTACTTTAAATACATTGCAGGTTGATTAATAAAATAAGAAGGAAAGTTACTGTTAAAAGAAAGAGCCTAGAGGCTAAATGAACCATTTCGAGTTATTTTAATAAAAAAAATGAGCAACAAGGAAAGAGACAAATAATGCTTAATGAAGTTGTAACAAATGATAGATTACTATTCAAATTTCTTAGAGTATTTTACGTATGCAGTGATGTTTGTAAATATGTTCTCCACTCTAGGTGCACTAAGAGTTTTGTCGTCGACTACACCAAGTTTTATCACCGAAGGCAAGAAACCAAATGATTTGAAATGCTATTTCTCAGGATTGCCACTCCCTCTCGAAGTCCATTGGTACAAGGATGGTAAAATAATAACGAACGGAACTGAAGGCATTTACCACTCAGAGGACAAGAGACGGAAAAATGGAGAGAAAACTCTTCATAGCAAACTTAGTCTTCCTCCAGGACGAGAAGAGCAGGAAGGAATCTATAATTGCAGTGCGAAAAACAATATTTCTGGCTGGCAGAGTGAAGTGTCTGAAGAATTGCAGTTGATATATTTTTGTAAGCAGAAACCCTTTACCCACTTATGAGTTACTGTTGTAAGACAACTGATGACTGAATATGAGCTTAGTTAAGTAGTATGGAGTAGGGCAGAGCAGCGCCTTTGCTGAGAATAGTACAGTACTGTAGAGTGGAGTAGAGTTGAGTAGCGTATAGCAGAGTACAATACAGTGGAGTAGAGTAAAGTACAGCACAGAAGAGTACAGTAGTAGAGTACAGTATAAAAGAGTAGACTATAATAGAGAAACTAGAGCGAAGCAGAGTAGCATAGAATAGAACAGAATAGGCACGAGTGGAGTATAATAGTTTAGAATAGAGAAGAGTAGAGTATAGTAGAATAGACTAGAGTCGAGTAGAATATACCAGAGTAGAGTACTATAGAAGAGAGTAGAAAAGAACAGAGTACAGTTGTAACGTATTGGCACGAAATTAGCACCTATTGTATATTACTTTGTAGATGCATATATAGGTAGGCTAACATTATGGAAATGTAGACATCACACATATCCACGCGGTGTGAGTGAACAAGCGGAATAAAAATCGACAACCGACTACATGGTGGCAGCGTTTTACAAGAATAATTTCTAGAGTTAAATCGACAGAGGCCAGCAGAAGCGAATCATGGCAACAGCAACGTCTTTTGCGTCGCCACAGATGAATTGGGACGCTCCTGATCCGATAACTGCATTCGCAAGATTCAAACAAAAATGTCAGCTTATGTTCTCAAGCGTTCTCAAAGACGCCGATGACGAAGAAAAAGTGAGCTATATTTTACTCTGGTCGGGTGAAAAAGGCCTGGATATATACAACAGTTGGACATTCACGAAAGAGGAAGACAGAAAAAAGCCTGCCATTATTTTCGAACGGTTCGAGAATCAATTAGAGCCGAAGACCAGTCATCGAATTCACAGATACACACTACAAGGAATGCGACAAGAACAAGGCGAACCAGTGGATGATTTTATCTCAAGATTAAAAAACCTAGCAGCAAAATGTCAATTTCGTGACAACACCGAAGGCGAAGACAGAGTTTTAGACCAGCTTATCTGGGGGTCAAAAAAACCCCGAAGTCCAGAAGTCCCTCATAGGCCGAGATAAATCATTGACACTTGCAGGCGCTACCGAGATTGCAAGAAGCCACGAGGCGACAAGTAAACATATGAAGACACTGGTAGGAAGTAGCGAAAGCCATCAAGGGGATAGAAGTGTAGATGCGATTCATAAGGAACAAGAAAGGGAATCCTGTAACAACTGCGGAAAACAACACCCGAGGAACAAATGTCCAGCTTACGGTACAGTATGTCGAAAATGCGGCAAAACTAATCATTGGCAATCTGTCTGCCGATCCATCAAACGGAAACAATTCAACCAAGGAAGAAAGCCAGCCTTCAAAAAATCTATTCATACGATTGAGGACAGGGGTGATACGGAAGACAATGATGAAATTCTCACAATCAGTACAATCGAGGTTAACATCATAGAAGACACGCAACACTCGAGGACACACGACACTCGCGATGAAGTCTTTGCAACACTTGAGATAACCCAGCCAGAAAAGAAGCGGAAAATTAATCTCCAGTGCAAGGTGGACACAGGTGCACAGAGCAATGTCTTACCTATCAGGCTACTTCGCATAATCGCCCCAGAGAAGTTTGACGACGAAGGAAACCTCAAAACAGAAGCACTGGAAAAGAATGAAGCCATCCTTTCAGCATACGGTGGCTCTGTAATCAAGCAGCTTGGCACTACAAACATTCCGTGCAAGTACAAAGAAAAGAAGATTAACTGCATTTTCTACGTCACAGACACTTCAGGGCCCGCTATTCTCGGTCTAAAAGCGTGCATTGCCCTAAAACTAGTCTCTCTCCACTGCACACTAAGAACAAATCAACCAAAGGAGGCTGATCCAACTAGCAGCTTCAATGCCTCAGCCCAAAAATCGGGTACTTGCAAGAAAGGGTCAAGTTATATTGGAAGTCACGTACCACTGGAAGACCGGCCATCAATCACAAGTAAACAAGAGCTGATGGATATGTATCCAGAATGTTTCAATGGCACAGTTGGATGTTTTGATGACTACACATACCACATCACCCTGGATCCTGAAGTATCACCGGTGGTACATGCACCCCGCAATGTACCCATAGAGCTGAAAGACAAACTACAAGCCGAGTTACGTGAAATGGAAAGCCAAGATATCATTGCAAAAAGAACCCAATCTAGCTGACCACACTGCCCCCTTAAGAAACCTCTTAAAGGAGAACGTTGACTTTACATGGAATCCATCACATTTGAAAGCCTTTGAGAAGGTGAAGGCATTGATATGTACCACAACGACTCTGACCTACTATGACAGAAATGAGCCAGTTGTCCTTCACGTTGACGCATCAATCAAGGGCTTGGGCGCAGCTCTTTTCCAAAACGACAAGCCAATAGCCTTTGCATCGAAAGCACTTACCCCTGCGGAGACCAGATATGCTAATATCGAACGGGAACTGTTAGCAGTGGTCTACGGCTGCGAAAAATTCCATTCCTATCTCTATGGAAGATCGTTCGTGGTTAAAACAGACCATCGTCCCCTAGAACAGATCCACAAAAAGAACTTGATGCAAGCACCTCCACGCCTTCAAAGAATGCTACTGCGTCTACAACCATATGACTGCATTATTAAATATCTTCCAGGAAGAAAGATGGTCACAGCTGACGCCCTGTCACGCCTTTCGCCGTTGGACGAATTTGAAGTATCAGACATGAACGTGAAAGTTCACCACCTGATCAGAATCACTCCAGCTAAAATGGAAGAGTTCAAAGAGGAAACTGCAAAAGATGAAACCCTGCAGCTTCTAGCCCGTCAAGTTGTACATGGTTGGCCTGATAATGGGAAGAAAATTGTTCCGGCGCTAAAACCATACTGGGCCCTACGAGACGACATATCAGTAGAAGATGGGCTGATACTTCTTGGAAGCCGTGTTATAGTACCTGAATCCTTGAGAGGCAACGTCTTGCAGCAAATCCACGGGGGGCACTTTGGTATAGAAAAATGTAAACTACGAGCCAAATCCTGCGTTTACTGGCCAAGCATATACAAAGAAATTGAAAACCTTGTAAACTCATGTTGCGTTTGCCAGAAATACCACAATTCCCAGCAAAAGGAGCCCATGATACCAACAGAGATCCCTTCAAGACCGTGGCAAACACTGAGCGCAGACCTGTTCTACGTTCAACAGTCGTGGTTCCTCATAGTTGTCGACTATTACTCCAAGTTCCCATTTGTCAAGGAACTTCATAACCTCACAGCCAGAGCCGTTGTTAACGAGATGAGAATGCTATTCGCAGAAAATGGAATTCCAGAATCTCTTCAATGCGACAACGGTACTCAATTTACATCCGACGAGTTCCGACAACTGGCAAGCCAGTATGGGTTTGAAATTGTTACGTCGTCTCCACATTACCCACGTGGCCATGGGTTCGTCGAACGCCAGGTCCAAACGGCTAAGAAGACGATCCTGAAGTGCAGAGAAACTAAAGAAGACATAGATCTAGCCCTGTTGGCTCTACGAACAACTCCCCTGAGTTCCAATATACCGTCACCGGCTGAATTACTGAATGGTCGAGTATTTAAATCCACGCTTCCCGGTAAGATACAGTCATCAAAGAACCAAGAGGAAGTTAGAAATTGGCTCAAAGCGAGACAAGACAACCAATGCTACTATTACGACAGGCACACCAAGGAACTCCCTGAACTACACAAGGACCAAGCTATCTATGTACAAGACCCCGTGAGAAAGACATGGAACCCTGCTAGGGTCATAGATCAGGGAGAGACACCCCGCTCATATCTCATAGAAACTGGAACTGGTGCCCAACTGCGAAGAAATAGAATCCATCTTAGACCGAATAATGCTTCTAACAGCTTGGCAAACAACCTGTCGAATTACGTTCCCCAAGGAAGCATGACTACACAATCTTCAAGCGACAATCCACGAGAATTCCCCGTGGTAGGCAATCCAGCAAATGATCCATCAAGTGGCAATTTGGCTATACAGCCCTCAAGCCCCAATCCACAATGTTCCAGTGTAACGGGAGAAGCCGAGAAAGGACCAAGAAAATCTCGTGCGGGACGTGAAATCCGGGCACCGGAAAGACTTAATCTCTGACACTTTATTAGTTAATATTAGTATCATACATAAACACTAGACAGCAATCCCCTATATAGGTATATTCTAGTGTTATTCATTGCCAACATATATATAAGATATTTGTATCTGAAACGTTGCCCCGAAGGAAGATTTTTTGTTTGTTAGTTTTCATTTTGAATTAACATAGTTTTAAGAGAAGGGGATGTAACATATTGGCACGAAATTAGCACCTATTGTATATTACTTTGTAGATGCATATATAAGTAGGCTAACATTATGGAAATGTAGACATCACACATATCCACGCGGTGTGAGTGAACAAGCGGAATAAAACTTTATCGACAACCGACTACAACAGTACAGTATAATAGAATATAAAAAATACCAAGAGAATAGAGTAGCATACAGTAGGATAAAATAGAATAGAGTAGGGTAGAATAGAATAGAGTAGAGTAGAACAGAGAAGTGCAAAGTAGAGTAAAATAGAGTGGAGTGACTAGAGTAGAGCAGAGTAAAGTAGAGTAGAGTATACTAGAATATAATAGAGTAGAATAGTGTAGAGTGAATAGAGTAGAGCAGAGTAGAGTAGAATAGAGATAGAGAAAAGTAGAATACAGTGGAGCAGAGTCGAATAGAATAGAGTAAAGTAGATTAGACTAGACCAGAATAGAGTAGAGTAGAATAGAGTAGAGTGACTGGGTTAGAGTAGATCACAATAGAATAAAGAAGAGTAGAGTAGAATATAGTGGGGTAGAGTTGAGTAGAATAACCCTGAGTACACTAAAGTAGAGTTTAGTAGAGTAGAGTAGAATACAGTAGAGTAGAATCGAATAGCTTAGAGTAAAGTGAAATAGAGTAGAGTAGAAAATGATAGAGTAGAGAGGATTAAAGTAGAGTAGAGTTGAGTAGAATAGAGTGGAGTACAGTAGGGTACAGCAGAGTAGAATAGAATAGAGTGCAGTAGAATACAGGTAGATTAGAGTTGAGTACAGTAGAATAGAATAGAGGAGTGTATAATAGCATAGGGTAGAGTAGAATAAAAATAGAGTAGAATAGAGTAGAGTAATGTTGAGTTGGGTAGAGTAGGGTCGGGTAGTGAAGACTAGAAATAGAGTAGAATAGGAAAGAGTATACTAGAGAAGAGTAGAGTAGAACAGAATAGAGTAGAGTAGAGAATAATAGAGTCGAGTAGAGTAGAATAGAATAAAGTAGAGTAAGGAGGTATATACTAAAGCAGATGAGAATGAAATAGAGTAACGAAACGAAGAAAAGACTAGAATAGAGTAGAGTCGAGTGGAGTAGGGAAGTGTATGGTAGAGCACTGAAGAGTAGAGTACAGTAGGGTTCAGTAGAGTAGAGTAAAAGAGAATAAAGTAGTAGAATAGAATAGAGAAAAGTACAGTAGAATAGAACACAGTAGAGTAGGGATGAATAAAATAGAGTAGAATAGAATACAGTGGGTTATAATAGAGTAGAGTAGAGTAGAATAGAGTAGAGTAGCGTAGAATTGAGTAGAGTAGAGTAGAATAGAATAGAGAAGAGTAGACTAGAGATGAGTTGAGTAGAGTTGAGTATAGCAGAGTAGAAGAGAATAGAACATATAAGAACTTAGTAGAAGAGAGTAGAGTAGATTAGCGTAGAAAAGACATGTGAAGAGTATATTAGAGTTGAATAGAGAAGAGTAGAGTAGAATAGAGTCGAGTAGACTATAGTAGACTATAATAGAGAGAGTAGAGTACGTTTGATGGTGTAAGCATCGCGTTGATAGTTGCTTTTATCATAATAATGGTGTAATAATCATCAAGAACTTTTTATTTTACTCAGGTCCAAATCCAAGAGGGCCGACCATTAACTCTACTCCGGAGGTTGTTGCAAGGACTCGTTCTACTGTCACTCTGACATGCTTGTCTGATCAAGGGGACAGTTGTCCAACAGAACTGATTTGGCACAATGATACGGCGCCCTTGGAAAGAAGTACAAAGTACCAAATAGAACAGAAGGAAATGCGTAGCAAATGTAAACTGCAATCTATCCTCTCTATTTTTAACGTGACGGAAGATGACGAGGGCAATTACAGCTGCAGCTGCGACAGCCGAGTAGCCGCCATCTTCTTGAAAGTGTTTGTTCAATCACAAACAGGTAACAGACTGTTTACAAAAGGAATGATGCAACAGATTCAGTTTAGTTTTTCTTTCAAAACCTTGCCTAACCCTAACCCTGAAGCCTAAACCGTAGCCCTGAACCCTAAAGCAACCATTTATCATACTAGACCTGGGCGTGACTGGGAGTTGTGTCTGGTTACTTCGCTTAATGAAAGCACACAAGCTTAATGCTGACAGCATTGCTGTTTACCATTTGGGTGAAAAAAAAAAAACAGATTTTACTCTAAGATCGCATAGATGAGACATTTACTTCAAACTCCATGGTGAAAGTTGTATGGGGAAAGTATCGGGCTACTTAAAAGACTCTTCCATTTCGAAACTTTCCTTGAGTACCATTTCAGTTAGTTATACCTCTCAAATTATATGGCATCTGGCATACAACCAGGTTTAAACAACCAGGTTTAAACAACCAGGTTTAAACAACCAGGTTTAAACCAGGTTTAATTAACGATGCCAAGCTCTTGAATACCTGTAAGAATCCTTGTTTTGTTTCAAGGAATGTCCACGGTAAAAGATCAAAAATAACTTTGAAAATCACTTAGGGCGTACGTTGAAACTCCATGTGCCTTCAATAAATAGTAATTTCAATTCTGTTTAAAAGTATTATATAAATAAAACTTTCGATCTCGACCTTAATTTTAAAAATTTTCAGTACCTTCTCTGGCTGCAGACGTAACGAAAAAGTACATCTGATTGTTAGTTGAGTTTGCTCCTCAAGTTTCTTGGTCGGCACCTCGGAGTTTACGGAAAACCCGAACGTCGTACACGGATAAGTAGAACTATTTAACTGAGCGCCTGATGGTGGAACTCAATATATTGCTGCAGACCTTTATTACTGTGTGTAGAAAGTCGTCTACGTTTCTGGTCTGTTGCAACTGACATGTAAAAAATCCGCAGTAGTCGTCAGTTTTTTTTTTCTAATTTTGGTTTTCTTTCTAACAGCGCAAGTGACTGAAAGTGTGACCACTTCAACACGTCCTTCTTCTAATCTGGGTTCAGGTCAGTGTTAGACAGTGTTACCCTGCGTCTGTTTACATGAAGTAGCCTTTGCAGTAATCTAACATTTTTGTTAGATTCTTTCTCATTTTCCGCTCTCATTTTTTCATTGCTTAGAACATTTCATTCTAAAGCTTAATCTTTACTGAGACTAAATGTCCTTATGACTTTCTCATGAATCGAGCCTTAAAGAAGTCTCCTCGACACTTTTCGCTCTACATATACATGGTCTATTTCAAAGTCTTTTTACATGTTTGCAAATCTAAGCAAATACATTTTTGCAACACAAAATAAATTCATGACGCTAGTACAGCTACGCCGCAGATTCAACGCAGACTGCTTACTTAAAGAGTTAGTCAAGCGATTCATTTTTGGGTTAACTCTTAGAAAGAAGTGATGGCCCCATTCTAAACGTTCTTTTAGAAAATTAGATGACAAAAAAGTACTCTCTTCGGGGAGGGGCGTGATTTAATTGAAAAAGACCTGCAACACGATGCAAAAAAAAAAAGTATAATCATGCCATAAGAAAGGTTCTTTTGTGTGTTTTTATGACTGGTTTTTAATCCACAGGAAGTCGCAGAGAGTGGCTTCTACCAATCATCATCATATCAGCAGCAAGTGTCGCCATCTTGTTCATGTTTTTTGTGCAATTTTGTGTCAAGAAGAGATGGAAATCATCTTATAAGATACCAAACTGTAAGTTCAGAGCTGCAGCTCACCCGGATTTGGGAGAGCATTTCATACAATAGTCAAAGGGATGCCGGCCGTACCTTACAGAGGGATACAGCCTGTGGTTTAGTGGTACCAATAACCCCGGTTCCTTTCAGGGCCATAAAAAGAGGTCTTTGGACTTGTCACGCAACAGAGGATTGCATGACAAGTCCTTAAAAGACCACAATAGCATAAATGTTTCTTAAAAACGTTTATTGACTTAGATTCCAACTGTAAAAAGATGTCCGAGATACAAGGAGATCAAATCCTTTCAGAGGTTGTCTTCTCATGAAGTGTGGAAGTCAGACGGGGTGCGTTTTAGCGCATTCGACTATTTGTTTAAGTTGCTCGCGCGATGTTTTTACCAGTTTAGCGTCATAATTTAGCGTTCATTCAGTCTCCGCCGCTGCCAAGCTGATCCTTTTTTCGCACAACTCTCATTGACAGATCACATCAGTCAAGAGGATTTGATAAACCAACTGTTTATCAGCTACAGTTCGAAGGACTTTGGTTGGGTCTCTGAGAATCTCATCTCAGTTTTTGAGAGGAACTTGATTGACTACAGCATCCACAGCCGGGACTTTGAAATTGGAAGACCCATCGTCCAGAACATGGCCGACAGTGTGTACGGCAGCCGTCAAGTGTTGATTGTTTTGTCTGAAAATTACCTCGCCAGCAACTTTTGTCGTGAGGAGCTGCATATGGCTGTGCAGAGAGAAATGGATGGGGGAGATTCGTCACTGATTCTCGTAAAGATCAACAACATGAAGAAAAAGCAATTACCTGCCGCTTTGAGAAAGAAGACCCTGCTGGATTTTGACAAATACAAGACGAAACAAGATTGGGAAGAGAAAATAATTAGTGAGATACTAAAAATCAAAAATACTACTGTATAGAAGATACACGTGGATAAATTAGGATTCCCAGGGTACAGTTGAAAGGTTTCCTTTTCATAAACGATAAATTGCAATAGTAAGGAAATTAGTAATATTAACAAATAAAAACAATATAAGAAAATGCCTGGCAAGTCCTAAAAGCGTTTGTTTAAAGACCACAATAGCATAATACGCTTAAAAATTTCGAACGGTTTTATTTTCGACACTTTTTCTGTCCGAAAATAAAATGGTCTGAAATTCTCTGCAAGTAATGTATATCAGGTGATAACTTTCTTTTTTCTGCCCTGGTGCGGACTCCTTGGCAGCATTCTCTGTGGATCTTGAGCTAACAGCTGTCTGGTATTGTTTGTATTTGCCCTAACGTTTGGTCCGTTATCGTATGTTTCTAAGTCGTTCTCTTCGTCAATCTCTGTCTTCCTCACAGTCCACAAGCAGGGTCTCATTGGCGATCCCAGGATTTCTAAATAATTCCGAAAGGTTTTTTGTAACAGGCTCTTTGCACTTACTTAGAAGCTGTTTATCTATAGAGTTAATTTCGAGATTTATAGTACACTGAACAGTTGCCATCCGTGTACCTTGCCATTCATTGTTTTTATCATCTGTGTGTGACCTCTGACGCGGAAATGCTCAGCCATTCGCCTTCATATGTTCAAAACCTTTCTGCAGCCGTTATTATCCGTTCACTTGCCGTGCATTCAGTCGGGTCCGAGCGCTATTTCTTTGGAAACTATAACAAAAATGTCCCGTATGAGGGACGGACGCGTCGACGTGATAGGGCCGTGAAAACGAGAACGGCCCTGCCAAAAACGCGTATGGACCCGCAAAATCGATGCGAGTTAACGACAGAAACAATTTTGTCGCTGCAAAAGTTTGTTTTCTTTTAAATGAGTTATGAAAGTAAACATAGAGTCACTGGTGTCATTGCTATTTTAGAGTAGTCATTGGCGTTATTGCTGTTCTAGTGTAGTCTTTGGTGACATTGTTATTCTTAGTAGTATAGTTATAATCATCATTACTGTTGTAGTATAGTCAAAAATGTCATTGCTATTATAAGAAGTCGTTGGTATTTTTGCTGTTCTAGTATAGTCACTAGCGTCATTGTTATTCTTACTAGTATTGCCATAATCAACATTACTGTTGTAGTATACTCACTAGTGTTATTGCTATTCTAGTACTTTGGTCATTGTCATTAGTGTTATTCAAGTATAGTCACTAGCATTATTGCTATTCTACCATACTCATTAGCATCATTGCCATTCTAGTTTAGTCACTGGCATCATTGCAACTCTTGAATTGTCATTAGCATAGTTCCTATTCTAGTATAGTCTTTTGAATCTTTAAATTAGATTATGAGCTCGAGTTTTTTTTCGCGTGATATTGACGAGGAAGCAGCCCAAGTCAACTATCACACATATATAATAACAATAATAATAATAATTTTAATAGTAATAATGACAATAATAATAACTATAAGAAAATTTATAGCGCGACTTTCCATGAAAATGATCAAGCGCGCTTTGTCTCATAGAATTAAAACTAATCCTAAAACACGTAAATTTACAGTGGTTTGCTAAAAATACAAAAGGTGATAAAATAGATAAAAATTCAATAATAAATTCAATATAAAAGCTACCCTGATATCAATACAAAGTTAAGTTAGCATATAAATGTACTAAAACGGAAGGAAACGGCCGCCAGTTAGTTAACAACCGCACACTGCTAGAGAGGGGGATTTCTGTACCAATGACAATTTTCTTTCGGTGATGTCAAATGTGTTCGTTTTCTCCTAAATCAAAGAAGCCACTTCATCTTAACACCTGGATTCCTGTATGCTTCCAGGATACCCGATGCTTCCATGAATGAATTGTAAACTGTAGTTAACTATGGCCTGTAAATTGACACTGTAATGCTGCTTTCTAGTGAAGTAGTCCTTGGGGTTATCTGGAGGGAGTGTTTATTTCGATGTGACAACCGTCTATATAGCGCCAACTATATTCCTCTTTAAACTGAGCCATCCGTTCCTGTACCTCTTGTCTCGTTGGGGCAAATTTAATAAACTGTTTTTTAGTCGGAAAAGAGACATTTCGAATTCGGCACAGAGAGGTATAGCGGTAGCAACAACAACAATCATTATTCAGACTATTCAGGTACAAGAGAGAGGTAAGACAAAAAGAAACTATAGAAAAACGAAATAATAGAGATTATACAACTATTTGTCACAATTTGAATCAGTGTGCAACAGTCAAAGTAGCAAAACTTTCGAGTTGGCTGTTGCTTATTTACAAGAATAATTAAGACTAAACCGATTCACAAAACGGGATGCAGATATTACATTAAAAATTACTTTCAAAAAAGTTAAAAAATGATATTAGTTATGATTACAAAGTGAATTTTAGTTGAAAATTCAGAAATTTGACTGACATTTGAGGAGGTGATTTCTATACCGCTTTTTAAAGCTTCTAGTAGAGTAGCCTGCGAGTAGCCTTCGCGTTGTTGTCTCTCTGCATAAAACAAAAAAGAGCGGTTCGGATTGGAGACAACAATTCCAAAGTTGCGCAACACGCGAACCAATTTGGCCATAGCATAGACTTCAACCATGCGACAATTGTAGACAAGGCTCGTAATTTTCACGAGAGACTTTTTCTCGAGGCCTGGTACTCGCAGAGAGACAACAACGCGGGAAACGAACACATTGACATCCCGGATGTTTACAAATCCCTCGCGTAATCACGCGCAGCGGTCGTTCGTTATGTTCTTTTCTGGCGTAGCAAGCGCAGAATTGTGAACTGTTAGAAAGCCGTCACTCAGTTGGCTTTTTAAAAAGCCACTATGATCAAATTTTTACCCCTTGATGTTTTAGGTTAATCACATAGAATTCTACGAAAGGTCAAAAACGCCGTTTACCATTTACAAATATCTGCATTGGTTCAAGAGATATTTGAGTTTGAAAAATTAGTAAAATATGCAAATGAGATTACTGGTGACATCATACACTCAACCAAATGTAACAGACGATTGAATGCAGGAAAACCACACAACGTCGAACAAAACAACTTGGCCACTCTGTTGCCAGATCTCTTGTAGAAATTCACGTACCAGACGTCACTTGAAGTGTAAACAAAACCAATTTGATAGCAAGGCTGGTACTACTGCAAGGGCAATTGAAACTTTAATGGGCCAATATTTCGACTAGGACAGCTAGTCTTCTTCAGGGCCAGTACTAATACAGAGAAAATTACGGCTCTAAATTTGAATTTAAGTATACAATGGCAGTCAATGTTTAACTAGTAGCTACTATAAAATATATAGTACAAAAAGAAAAACAAATGTATGGCACAAAGCTATAGGCTGAAAATATCGGTAAATAAAGAGCCTATAGCTATAGCTTATACCTTCAGCCTATAGCTTTGTGCCATACAACTTAACCAAATATTACATGAAGTAAATAGATAGCGCTAACTCGGTCAATTTGCAGCAGAAACCATTGAAACTTGGTAGGCTAATAGTTTTAAACGCAGCACATCTACAGCTATGACAATTTCTGTTCCCATGGCAACACACTCTTTTCCAGTCCCCCCTAGCCTGATATCAATATTCTAGTGATTTTACGCTTGGAAAACATTAAACAAGGCTGAGAACTCAACCTAATCTATTTATATTCTTGCTGAATTATGCAGATGAGGTACCATTGGCAAATATCAATTTAGAACCCTAAATGGTCAGAAAAGCCTTTAATATTGTGGAGGTCTGGAACCTAGTATGTTGCCATGCTAACAAAAATTGTTAAGCTCATGTTGCGAAGCACCTCTAGTAGAATCTTACTGTAAAAATTCAAAAATTTATTATACAAATTGACTGAGATATCCTTGTTTATCATATTTGATCAAAATGCGGTTGAGTGTATGACGTCATCACTTGGCTAATTTGCATTTTTTAAAAACTTGAATATCTCTGGAACAAAAAGAGATATTCGAAAGCAGTAAACAGCATTTTTACTCTTGTGCAAACTACTTTTTTATGTCTTAAAACGGCTCAGATTTGAAGGATGCGATTTTCGTCATAGTGGCACTTGTTGTGGCACGAAGTTGTTTGGTCGAAACGTCTTTGAAGTTTAATTAACGTTGTTTCTAACGTCAACAACAGTCCGTGTCAAGCACAAATTTTAATTCTGATGTCCATCCCTGACTGCAATTTTAGTATTTTCAAGTGCAAGTAACTGCATTAGTATTGTGAGCAGAGTGAATCGCAATTAAAAAATATTACAAAACATGAGTTTAAGAAATAGTCCCCTGGTAATAAATAACTTACGGTCTTAACACGACTCTTGTGATTTCACTTAGTTGCCAGTGATGTGGAATTAAATGCTGGGCCTCTCTGTTTCTATATGGTCTTTTTATCGTTCATCAGATATTAAACAATTATTTGATGAGGTTTTTATGACATCCAGAATAATCAAGGTCGAGGTAAGGGTTATTAGCCGAAGCCGAAGGCTGAGGCTGATAACCCTTACCGAGGCCTTAATTATTCTGGATATCACAAAAACCGAATCTAATAATTGGTTTATCATACATTGAACGAAAAAAATATGTTTTTGCTTCTTCACTGACGGCAAGCAACATAAAGCGCGCGAACTTGATTATCCTTAGAAATCATGCACTGCGGTCATACATGACATGATAACCCGTGACCTTGAGTGACCTTGACATGCCAACTAATTCATTCTGTTGTTTTTCACGTTGCCAGGCACCAACCAATAGCGTACCTCTATATTTCTGTATATAAACCACACACAACCCACAATTCCTTGATTCGCTCCGACGAAGGGCTAACGCTCGAAACGTCAGCTTCGGAATCTCTTTACGGTGGCCAATTCACATTATTATACATCAGACTCATTATGAAAAATCTGATTGGTCGAGAGCATTCAATCAATTCACAATAGCTTGTGAACTTGACATCATAAATGTATTATCTGCTGCAGATAATGCATTTATCATGTCAAGTTCAACGTCTGCCTGGCTACTAAGCCCTTTGGAGTGCTCTCCTCGAGATGGCCTGCACCTCTTTACAACCTCTATTTTGATTCGTTCTTGTTAATCTGCACCTCTTTTGTTGTTAAGACTAGGGGCATTGTTTGTGTTGTGTTTTTTTCTGAGTATGAATTTATGAAAAATGTATAATAAAACAATTATTGAATTCGGTTTTCGCATGATATCATGAATTATCAAATCCTCGTGTCTGTGTTATCTGCCTCAGCCTTCGGCTTCGGCAGATAACACAGACCTCGGTTTTGATAATTCATGATATCATGCTCAACCTCATCCAATAATTGTTTATTATCAACCCAGTTGATAAAACCAAATTATCTTACCATAATTAAAATGGTTGGTGTTAATTTCAATTTAAATCTACTGTTCGTTTCAGACATTTTTGATGTAATATATCAAACACGAAAGACTGCGTTTGCCACATTTCCAAACACCGAGAAGAGACTTTAAAATACGACACGCAGCGTAATATGTTTTACCAACTTTGAGGGGTTTTTCGTGTTTGACATATCTTCTCAATCGAAACCAAAACTAAGGAGTAAAGGGAGAAATAAAATCGTAAACAACTATGCTAATTAAAATCAGATATCCAAACATTTCTTTTGTTTAAACTTGATTAATTATTAATGAGTTTCAGAAGTACTTGGAAACCATTCATTTAAGTAGCCAGTTACTGCTCAAGGCTTGTTTTTACAAGCGACGGAGCAGTAGTCGTAATCAGAAGCGCAGAGTTATACGATCTAGTGAAAATCAAACCGACGGAATAGGGAGCAGATAGTGATCCCGTTAAAGACTCCGTCGCTTATCATCTGGTGAAAACTACGTTTCCGGAGTCGCAAGCAAAAGCCGAAGAACTAACGAATCACAATTCTCGATTTCAGGCATCGAATTATAATCTCACTGAATCATAAGCGACGGCGCCGAAAGCAGAATGGAAACAAAACAGAAGCGTTCTTAATCTTCCGAATCCGATTCTGATTCAGAGCGCAAGCGCTCTTACCACTTCGACTCCGTCGCTTGTGAAAACCACCTTTGAAGTAAAATCAGTTATTTAATTGATAAACAAAGTATGAAGCTAACCGAAATAAAATGCGAAACAGTTTTTTCCACAAGCAACTTCATTATATATTTTACGCAAAAAGATTATTTGGCGGAATGGGTTTCGCGCAAAAATTTGAAATCAGCTTCGGTTTTCCTTTCAGTCGCTTTGCTGTGAAATTCATTTCCTCACGTCTCTTCTGCACAGCTTCATTTTGCAGGACAAGTTTCTTTACCAAATAAGTTTGAAATAAATTAGATTACATTGCTTGTCGGGCGGTTTCATGCGCAGCGAGCGCCCATCACATTCCTAATAGAAAAAACAAAACTCCCATTTCATAAAATTAAGGCGATACGAGTGAGTTACCTCCTCATTTGTAGAGCTTTCTTAGTTGTTTTCTGATGACATGTTACTGTGAAAAAGAATACACGTCACTTAAACTGGCATTGGTTTTTGTTCGCGGTAGATTTTTATGGTTAAGCTGGCGACGCTTTATTTTGATGTGTTTTGCTTAGTTTTCCTTTTCGTTGCACGATTGACTTTTTTACGTTGATTATCATCTGATGGTCAGTTAGATTGTCTCAAACATGATTAATTCAACTACGTTTAATCGAAGACTGGAAAATATTTCACCTTTAAGTTAAGAAGTGTTTGCCGTCTGTTCTGGTGCTCTAGCACACGGGCCCACAACTGTTTGTTTATTATAAATAACATTTTCAAAGCTCGACTTACCTTTGTAAGTGAGTTAGAAAAACCAATAAAAGATATTCAATTTGTTATATGGTTTTTCTAACTTAAGTGGAAAAAGATCGCAAAAGAGCGCCTGGGAAGCTGCATCAAGTGGTTTGGATCGACATCACTTCTTTTCGGAGAAGATTCAACTTTCCTTTGTTTCGTCACAAAACCTCGTTATCATATTACGCGCTATGACGAAACGTCTTGCGCGCGCAGTGATCATTTCGCCCCATATCAAACCTGAAGCTCATTGAGAAAGCTGTCGCCTCACAGTTAACTGATTATCTTTTCTTCAACAGCCTACATGAGTCTTTCCAGTCTGCTTATAAAAGGTACCATAGTTCTGAGACTGCTCTTCTTCGAGTGCATAATGACATTCTCCGATCTATCGACAATGGGGAAGGTGTTATATTAGTTTTGCTTGATCTGTTCGCAGCTTTTGATACTGTGAATCATGAATTACTTTTATCTCGTTTGTCTACATACTATGGACTTTGTGGATCGGTCGTTAACTGGTTTACCTCTTATTTGACCAATCGCACGCAGTTCTTGGATATTAATGGCACTTTCTCAACGATACGTCATCTCGGAGTTGGGATGCCTCAAGGCTCGGTCTTAGGCCCGTTACTTTATCTTTTATACACTTCTCCTGTTGCGGATATTATTCGCAGTCATAATCTTAACTTTCACTTCAACGCTAATGATTCACAACTACTTTTATCTTTTAAGGGTGCTGATTGATTGTTTGCTTCTAATCTGCAGCTCGAGGCTTGTATTAATGACATTTGTCGGTGGATGGTTTTCAATTAATTGAAACTTAACAAGACAAGACTGAATTATTGGTTATTTATTCCAGTTATTGTTCCTGTCCGTCGTTGCCCTGTCCTCGTGTTGGGGATGTTAATGTTGCTCCAGTGAAAGCCGCTTCCAATCTTGGCGTTGTCTTCGATGATACTATGTCTTTTAAAGCACATATTTCTGATGTTTGCAAGTCTTCTTTTTATCATCTTAGGAATATTTCTAGAATTAGAAAGTATTTGACCCGCGAAGCCACTGAAATGGTTGTTCATGCCTTTGTCACCTCTAAACTTGACCACTGTAACTCTCTACTTTATGGACTTCCTATAAGTTCGTTATTGCTAAATTACAATCTGTTCAGAACTCTGCTGCGCGTCCAGTTTGTATGACTAGAAAGTTTGATCATATTACTCCGACTTCAATTGATCTGTATTGGCTTCTCATTAGGCATCGTATTGTTTTTAAGATTCTTCTTTTAGTTTATAAATCTCTTAATGGCAAGGCGCCGTCGTATTGGTCTGATCTTTTAACTTATCGTAGGAGCTCGTATTCTTTGCGATCTGTTAGTAATGGCGACCTTGTAGAGTCATCTTCAAAACTGCGAACTTATGGAGATCGATCGTTTGCAGTATGTGCCCCTAGATTGTGGAACTCTTTGCCTCTTTCAATACGAAGGAGTTCTTCTTTTGACATTTTTAAAAGCGTTTTGAAAACTTATCTTTTTAAAATGTTTGTTAGTGAATGTAATTGTAATTTCAATGGTAGTGCTGTCCCATGAGCTTTTCCGTTGGAGTTTGTATGCAAGTCTAGGGGTTGAGAGTGGAGTTCAGTGCATGATTAACGGAGCGGAAAACTCGAGCAGTTAGCTCAGCCGAATATATTCTCTCTCGTCGCCAAAGCTGAGAGGTCAGATAAAAAACATAATAGATTTTTCGTGAACCAATCGGTCGCTTCTTCATACACCAGGTGATTCATTTCTCGGGCAAATTCATCTTCTATAATGTCTGCAATTTTATTCCTTACTAAGAATAATTCTACTACATCATTCTACCTATTTTAGGATTATGACGTAATACCTCCAATGACACCTCCATTCCGATGATGTCACTAGTTTATTTTTAGGTTATGATGTCATCATTTTGATGACATCAACCCCTAGGGTATTGTGACATCACTGTGTCCCTGTGTCACTGTTCCAGTACTACTAACGCTTTTAGGACTTGTCATCCATTTACTTACATTGTTTTTATTTGTTAATATTACTAATTGCCTTACTATTGCAATTTATCGTTTATGAAAAGGAAAGCTTTCAACTGTACCCTTGGAATCGTAATTTATCAACGAGTATCTTCTACACAGCAGTATTTTTGATTTTTAATATCTCACTAATTATTTTCTCTTCCCAATCTTGCTACGTCTTGTGATCTGTCAATGAGAGTTGTGCGAAAAAAGGATCAGCTTGGCAGCGGCGGAGACTGAATGAACGCTAAATTATGACGCTAAACTGGTAAAGACATCGTGCGAGTTAATTAATTAAATAGAAGATGCGCTGAAACGAACCATCCCCTCCCTGACTTCCACACTTTATGAAAAGACAACCTCTAAAAGGATTTGATTTCCCTGTACCCCGGATATCTTTTTGCACTTGGAATCTAAGTCACTAAACGTCTTTAAGAAACGCTCATGCTATTGTGGTCTCTCAAGCAAACGCTTTTAGGACTTGTCATGCAATCCTCTGTTGCACGACAAGTCCAAAGGACCTATGTTTATGACCCTGAAAGGAACCGGGAGGACTGGTACCACTAAACCACAGACTGTATCCTTCTGTAAGGTACGACTGGCATCCCTGTGACTATTGTATAAAATGCTCTCCCAATTGGTATCTTATAAGTTGATTTTCATCTCTTCTTGACACAAAATCGCACAAAAAAACATAAACAAGATGGCGACACTTGCTGCTGATATGATGATGATTGGTAGAAGCCACTCTCTGCGACTTCCTGTGGATTAAAAACCTGTCATAAAAACACAAAAAAACATTTCTTATGGCATGATTATACTTTCTTTGCATTGTGTTGCAGGTCTTTTTCAATTGAATCACACCCCTCCCCGAAGAGACTACTTTTTCGTCATTAGAACTTTTTTGAAAGAACGTTGAAAGAAAGTTTAGAATGGGGCCATCACTTCTTTCTAAGAGTTAACACATAAATGAATCGCTTGACTAACTCTTTAAGGAAGCAGTCTGCGTTGAATCTTAAATGCGTAGCTGTACTAGCGCCATGAATTTATTTGGTGTTGCAAAAATGTATTTGCTTAGATTTGCAAACATATAAAAAGTCCTTGAAATAGACCATGTATATATAGAGCGAAAAGTGTCGAGGAGACCTCGATTTATGAGAAAGTCATAAGGATATTTAGTCTCAGTAAAGATTAAGCTTTAGAATGAAATGTTCTAAACAATGAAAAAATGAGAGCGGAAAATGAGAACGAATCTTTCAAAATGTTAGATTACTGCAAAGGCTACTCCAAGTAAACAGACGCAGGGTAACGCTGTCTAACACTGACCTGAACCCAGATTGGTAGAAGGACGTGTTGAAGTGGTCACACTTTCAGTCACTTGCGCTGTTAGAAAGAAAACCAAAATTAGAAAAAAACTGACGACTACCGTAGATTTTTTACATGTCAGTTGCAACGGACCAGAAACGTAGACGGCTTTCTACACACAGTAATAAAGGTCTGCAACAATATATTGAGTTCCACTATCCGGCGCTCAGTTAAATAGTTCTACTTATCCGTGTACGACGTTCGGGTTTTCCGTAAACTCTGAGGTGCCGACGAAGAAACTTGAGGAGCAAACTCAACCAACAATCGGATGTTCTTTTTCGATCAATATTTACGTCTGCAGCTAAAGAAGCTGCTGAAATGTTTTTAAAATTAAGGTCGATATCGAACGTTTTATGAAGAGAAAACTAATGTGAATACAGAATAGAAATTACTATTTATTGAAGGCACGTGGAGTTTCAACGTACGCCCTAAGTGGGTTTCAAAGTTTTTTTTGATCTTTAACCGTGCATATTCCTGAAAACAAAACAAGGATTCTTAAAGGTATTCAAGAGCTAGGCATCCTCAATTTCACGCGCTGGCGTCGAATTAACAAAAAAACCTGGTTGTAAGCCAGATGCCATATAATGTGAGTGATATAACTAACTGAAATGGTGCTCAAGGAAAGTTTCGAAATGGAAGATAGCCCGATACAACTTTCCCCATAGTTTGAAGGAAATGTCTCATCTATGCGATCTTAGAGTAAAATCTGTTTTTTTTTTCATTCAAATTGTAAACAGCAATGCTGCCAGCATTAAGCGTGTGTACTTTCATTAGGCGAAGTAACCAGACACAACTCCCAGACACGCCTAGGGCTAGTATGATAAATGGTTGGGTTACGGTTCAGGGTTAGGGCTAGGCAAGGTTTTGAAACAAACTCTAAACTGAATCTGTTGTATCATTCCTTTTGTACCTGTTTGTGATTGAACAAATACTTTCAAGAAGATGGCGGCTACTCGGCTGTCGCAGTTGCAGCTGTAATTGCCCTCGTCATCTTCCGTCACGTTAAAAATAGAAAGGATAGATTGCAGTTTACATTTGCTGCGCATTTCCTTCTGTTCTATTTGGTACTTTGTACTTCTTTCCAAGAGCGCCGTGTCATTGTGCCAAATCAGTTCTGTTGGACAACTGTCCCCTTGATCAGACAAACATGTCAGAGTTACAGTAGAACGAGTCCTTGCAACAACCTCCGGAGTAGAGTTAATGGTCGGGCCTTTTGGATTTGGACCTGAGTAAAATAAAAAGTTCTTGATGATTATTATGATAAAAGCAACTATCAACGCGATGCTTACACCATCAAACGTACTTAAATCTCTCTATTATATTCTACTCTACTCTACTCTATTCTACTTTACTCTACTTTACTCTATTCTACTCTACTCCTCTCTATTCGACTCTTCACATGTCTATTCTACGCTTATCTACTCTACTCTATTCTACTAAGTTCTTCTCTATTCTATTCTACTCTACTCTGCTATACTCAACTCTACTCAACTCAACTCGAGTCTACTCTTCTCTATTCTATCCTACTCTAGTCTATTCTACTCTACTCTACTCTATTATAATCTACTGTATTATTTTTTACTCTCCTTTATTCATCTCTACTCTACTGTGTTCTATTCTACTCTACTTTTCTCTATTATATTCTACTACATTTTACTACACGTAACACGAGAATTTTATTCTATTAAGCTCATTTATAGAAATCTATACGCTTTATTTTCACATGTGGAAAAGCCTATACAGCCAATCAGAATGGTGTACAGCTGTTTCACGTGTGAAGGAATAACCAATCAACGATAGCGTAAAGGCCTTTCCGAGTCAATCAGAATCGTGCATCTATTCCTCTACTATTGTGGAAGGAAAGGAGTTCCGAAACACTAAAGAAGGTAGTCGCAAAGCAAAATGAGCTAAAGAAAGAAGTGGTTAAAGATTCAATTGAGGCCTTACACTACTGTAAAATTGATGTTAAAATCGTTAAAACGTTTAAAATCCAAGCTTTCGCCGATCTACGGCATCCTTTCAAGGCATCAATACCAGCAAGCCAATTCTTACGACAGCGGAAACTTTGCAGCGAGGATGACGACTTCGAGGAAGCAGCTACCACCATGGAGTCTAAGATATTAAGTCGCAACTACAACATCTTGACAAATGACGATTCCACCAGAGTCATTTTTCCACAACCACCATTGAAGGCTTACAGACGGGCCCAAAACTTGCGGGATCTGTTAGTCCATAGCGACTTTCCTCTAGACCAACCAGCACAACCAGGCACCTTCCCCTGCAAACGAACCATCTGTCGTACCTGTCCTCACATTAACCAGTCAACCTCAATTCCATCACCAGGAGGACACATTAAGATCACAGGGCATTTCACGTGCACTTCAGATAACGTCATCTATTGTATTTCTTGCCGTAAATGTCCCGAGACAGTCTACATCGGAGAGACAGGACGCAGATTGGCTGACCGTTTCAGGGAACACCGCCTCGACGCTCTTCACAAGAAAATTGACTTGCCTGTAGCGCAACACTTTAATAGCCCAGGCCATTCACTAGAAGACGTCCGTGTTGCAGTGCTGAAATCCGGGCTAGCAAAGAAGGATGTCCGCCAACGCGAGGAAATGAGACAAATTTTCATATTCCAAACACTCGCACCTCGCGGGATAAATCGCGATTTTTCATTTATATGAAGTGTCGACACGCGCGCGTACTATTGGCACGCGCAAACAGTTCAAAACAGCACACGACTGCAAATAACGATCTCGTTATTTCACTTGGCAGCTAAACACCCTGAAGAAGGCAGTAATGCCAAAACGTCGGTTTATTTATACCGCCATTTAGCGTCCTTTGAACAATAATCATTTACTTTTACATAAGAAAAAATATTCCGCGTAGGGTTTATATACAGATGTAAATGAAAATGTGTGAAAAGCGAAGGAATGTGGGGGTAAAATGCCTGAGATGAATAATGATGTATAAATATGAATAAAACGAGTGATATGATCTAATGAACGAGTGTCAAAACAAGAAAAAAAGAAGGTTCTAGATATGCTAGATAATTTTAGAATAAAAGGTCCGCCCAATTCGCTGCATTCCTCTCGGGAGTTGATGGTAGGTTTGTACTTTCGTATGTAAACTAGCATTTATATGTCAAGGAATCATCTCTTCTTCTTGAAGGCGAACTTACTATTTTTAAGCTCAATCTGCAAACATGGTTTCAGTAGTTCAAGTGACCAAAAAATACTTGTATCTCAATTTTTTCCCCCTAATTTTCGGTCTAAATTGAACAAGCAAGAGCACAGCACATTTAACAGATGAGTTCTTGAGTTGGAAAAGGGTAATAAAGTGACCCAAATTAGATGTACGGTAACCGAGTGACGTCTTGTACATACCTTGGACCACGAGAAGTGCAAAAGAACAAAGTAAAACGTATTCCATGAAACCAAACTGGCGGGGATTCTTCATGCTGTTCATGGCAACTGCGAACTACAACTTGCTAGTTATCGCTTAACTTCGTCGATCTCGCTCTTATAGCACTTTTCACCCACGCTGGTCTTCAAATTCGCTTATTCCGCCTCCCTCCGGAATTGGCTTTTGACATTGCATGTTATGGAGATAGCTATTGATTCTGCTCTGAATTATATTGACCTTATACCGTATGTGTCTATTAGCGACTGGGCATTACTGTGGTAGTTAGGGGGTTCTTTCTCGACATGTGATGGTTTATTGGCTTAGCTTATTGTTATGAATAGTCTTTATTCGTAGTTAGCGGGGATTAATTTTGAACGATGGCGAGTTTTGGGACTTTCCACGATCTCAGTTTTGCTGTACATGTTAGAGGTTAAACTGAGGAAGTCGTGAAAAGTTGAAATTAGATGTTACACAAATAAAAGAAGCCTTCTTTCTTCCATTTTTTGTTTTGTGCGTTAATTGTCCATGAAAAAAGGAACATAAATATTTGGTTTCTCTTGAAATGTGTGGGAATACAGAGCACGCTGCAACAATAAATCATTTTCACCGAAATGTTATCCAGAGAAGAAAAAGGAAAAACAAACGAATTCCTTAACGCCCACATACGGTAAGAGTAGAGCAGAGAATTTTTATTCCAAAACCAAATTAAATTTCTCTTTCCTGTCTCGCAGTGTTTTTTAAACGAAATAATAATTAAAAACACGTAAAAGGGATTGTTTCTCAAATGCAGTCGAGTGTCATGTCTTTAAGACAAGGATGTGAAATTTAAGTAATTCCCGGTCGGGTGTACCTTTGAACAGCCCTTTAATACTTCCGCTTTTGTCGATCTATGCAAAGCCTCCTTTAAATACTGGAAACTCTAGAAATCCTAGACTCTCCTCAATAAACAATCTAAACTTCTTTAATAAAATCCCTATCCCTATCCCTTTGTTAACACGTATCCACTGGATAGCGATTTATCGAGTGGAAAGCGTTATCCAGCCTCCGAACAACTGGGGCCAGGAGATAACATTCGATAACATTCGATAACAAATAAGGGGTCGTGATCAATCGTGATCAACGATTGTTTATCGTTTTGTAGTTACCACGTTGGTTTTGTAATGCTAAGGCCTGACTGTCCTCTCAGAGAGTCTTTTGTTTTCAAATGGTTTATTTTAGTTTATTAAGAGTGCTTGAGCTCCAGAATTGATACCCTATCGATGGTCATGTTTGGGTTGGTCAACTAGCCTTGGTACTGAATCTCCCAAATTCTAAAAAGCAGACGACGTTTCGGCGTTACTCTACGCCATTATCAAAGACAATAAAAGTTGAAACGAGAATATATAACAACGTGAAACAATAAAAATATTTGTGTGTCCTATGGGTATAATACCCAAAATAAGACAAAAACGAACAAAAGAAACGAAAGTGTCAAGTGAAAAGTCTGGCGCGGATTGAGTCACTTTGGGTGTTGAGGGAAGGCTTGATGTCCTTTATAAACGTAAAACAGCATCTCGTATATTAGGCAATCGAACTTGCTTCTGCATTTCTTTAGGACTTTAAAGAGGTGATCGATCTTTGCTCTTTTATTGTCATGTTGTGTATCAAGGTGTTTACCGATAGCAGAATAGCGGTGTTCAGGAATGCGTTGGTGTAAGTGTCGGGCAGTAAAACCGACATAATTTGCATCACACAAATCACATTGGAATGAATAAACAACGCATTGCGTGTTGACGATCGGAGGCTTCTTTTCCTTTACACTCAAAGTTTGCGATAATTTTCTGCTGGTGAAGACGGGTTTAACGTTGACGTTGATCATAGATCCCACAGAATTAATTTCATTGCGGACGCGATCCGCTGATCGTTGATCTTTGAAAGGTAATTTAATGTAAACTGATGGTTCTGAAGAAGTCACGGCGTGCGGCGCTCTGTCCGTTTCTTGCATGAATCTACGTATTGTGGAATTGACCATTGGGTTGGTTCCTGGAACTGTTGGTTCCAGTCGCATAAAAGTGTTAGGGTTTATATTCTAAAAAGGGTGTTTTATTCTCCAAGGCCAGTTCATCACGTGTGGCCCACACATAGCTACCGATAGGCTATTTAAGTTCATGTGCATTCGCTAGTGTATGTAGTCTAGTTGAATTCTAGTAACCAGAC
Organism: Micromussa lordhowensis; assembly: GCA_964020085.1. Taxonomy (NCBI): domain Eukaryota; kingdom Metazoa; phylum Cnidaria; class Anthozoa; order Scleractinia; family Lobophylliidae; genus Micromussa; species Micromussa lordhowensis. The sequence goes on from OZ026601.1 coordinate 19,461,303, forward strand.
ACAACTCCCAGACACGCCTAGGGTTAGTATGATAAATGGTTGGGTTACGGTTCAGGGTTAGGGTTAGGCAAGGTTTTGAAACAAACTCTAAACTGAATCTGTTGTATCATTCCTTTTGTACCTGTTT
>OZ026601.1:19466429-19471429 GCA_964020085.1 Micromussa lordhowensis
ATTACAAATAACTGCATTCATCCAATATTCCTTCAAATTGTGCTTTTTTAGTCAAGGAATAGTTTTGCAAAACTTTTCTGCGCTCAACAGTTACGAAATGCGAATCGAATGAAAATGATATGGACTCACAAAAATGTCGTTTTTCTCGGAAAGACAAAACTATTTCAGGGAAAGCGCGTTTGCATTCTTGCTATGGGCTAGCTATATGCAAAAGACGAGCGAATTTGAGTTTTCTAGCCTTGCCGGTAAAAAATTTGATTTTTGAGGACAATTACTATGAAGAACTTTGTTTGATCTCCATGACCATTCCCCTCCATGACAACGAAACAACCAAAAAAAAAACCTACGTCTGAAGTTTATGTTGGTACATGAAATATTGCGGTCGTCCTTTGTTGTTGATTTTGATTGCAGCAATACCAAGTCTGATGAACTAGTAGTTTTATGGACTTCTTCCCTCGCTTGTTTCCAGGTCATTCCCTGTGCCAGCTTTTCTAACATAAATTATGATGACAAGATAAATCAGATTAAGTGGGCACAATAGATCGTTTTCACGTGACGTCACCACTTTCTAAAATCCAAAACTAAAGAGCCATCATAGTTTTTATCCTCATGAGGCATAAGAGACGATATATTTATATCTGTTGACAATTTTACAGCTCCATAGCGTGCTTCGTTTGGAAACCAGAGCATTTTGAATTTCAGAGTTATGGCGGTGTGTGACATAAAGCTACGATCGTATTTGTCGAAAAAGATTTACCTATCTCATGATTTGTAGCCTTTTTAGAAGTTAGAGCATTGGGAAAAGTGCTCATGTAAATGCTTGTTTGTTAAGTACAGATAGTCAGTCGCCTAGATAGCCAATGTAAGTTCCAGCTGTTTACACTATCTTCCGGCCGCCATGTTGGTGCACATCTGATGTGCACCAACATGGCGTTTCCACACTGAGCTCTGTAAATTTCTGCGAAACATTTCGACGAATATCTGCGGTTTGGGACAACGCACAGACCTAAAACTTGGAGAAGTGTCTTCTTTATTTAGTTCCAATAAGATCACAATTTTTTTACTTGATCAACTGAATGGTTTTCGATTTATTTTTTATTGCGTGACAGTGAAAACGATCTATACACAAAACAAACTATGGAAGAAAACAACCTCGTTCCCAGGGCTTTTCCATTCATCAACTGTGTATAACATCAACAACATTTAACAAAGCTTCCGGATAAATTTTCTTTCCGTAGTTTGTTTTGTGTAGTAGTATTTTCTTAGTGTAGTAGTTTCTTTTAACTATTGTTTCTATTAAGAGATTGCTACAGAAGTCTGATCCGTTTAAACCGCAACAATGTGAAAGATAAGACAGACTGGTGCGCCTAACAATTGGGAAAGGGCCGTGCGATAAGTGTGACTTATGAGATCAAGTGTACCAAGTGCGACGTCTAAGTGGGAGAAACATCGAGGAACGTATATACTATAGGGAAGAAACACACAAAGTCACTCAACAGAAAGGAGGAACGTTCGGTCTTTTGGAAACATGGTAAGGATAAACATAACAACGAAATACAGAAATTTAAAATGAAAGTTACCGCTTTTTATTTTAACGACGCAGTGCTAAGACAAATACCTGAAGGCGTTAGGATAAACGGTAATTTGGTTTTATCAAGTGGGTAGATAATGTGAATAAAGAGATTCGGAAGCTGACGTTTCGAGCGACTGTGGTTGTCATTTTTAACGAGATGGGCGGTCCTTCCATTGTGCAAGACAACTCTGTGTTTGTTTGATGCCAACAGTAGCTTATGGCATTGTAGTTAATATTGTATGGCCCTCAGGGGTATTCTGAAAACGATCAAAGATAACCGTGGTTGAACTTATTTCGAGGAAGCTGAACGAATTTTCAGATCGCGGCTGGGATTGTAACCATGGAGAAACAATATCTGAAGAAAAACTTCAAGCTTCGTTTGGTGAAATACTTCCTGTTTTGTTCTTTGTCCCTTCTTATGATGCAAGGTGTGTGAAGTGAATCCGCTGATGAAATTTCATGCGCCATAGTTCATTCCTTAAGTATTAATTTATAAACTGTGTTATCGCTTGTTGCTTATTTGATAGCGACAAAACGGAAAAAAAAATAACCTCACCTATATCAGTAACTTTTCTTTCGCCTGCAGTTCCGAAATCTCGCTTGCAGGCGTCCTTGCTTTAAAGGGACAAACGTTTTTGTTTTTTCTAACACGATACTAACACGATATCACTCCTCACGGGAAGATATGAACTCAATTAATTGACCTCGCTCCCAATGTGTAGCTTCATAGCTCAGTTGGTAGAGCATCGCACCAGTATACAGGTTTGAGCCCCGTTGAAGCCCTGATGTTTTTTCAGGCTTCTTCTTTCCAATTGCTTAAGTTGGAAAATTTACTGCGATTATCATTCTTCACTGTCACGATACCTTATAGATATTGAAACTAGTAAGTAAGTAAAACTTTAGTTAGCTAGGGTGACCCATTCAGGTTGTTACTCGATTCGTGCAGAACGCAGTCCAGAATCTCCTCCTTTTTCATGTCTATATATATTAAAAACTAACTGTAAAGCCGCGTAAAGGCTCTGGGCGAAATGCTAATCAGTCTTATCAAGTATATGTATAATTAATGGCATGTTAAAGAGGCATATGGACTTGAGTAAAGACTTCCTGCTTTATCCTGTTTTATAGACTTCCGAGCAAATTTGGCGCCCAAAAATTAATGAATATCCGTTTTCTTGGCAATATAAATGCAATCCAAGCAAAGTGACCATTGCCTGGATTATCAAACTTACCAAATAGCCGTACTTTCTGTATATTCAAACTTTTTAGCTATTCATACTTTCGATGATACGGATTTTCCTTGTTTCTGCTGTCATAATTTACAAATTAATGACTTACAGTCAATATATTAAGAGGCGAAATTAATAATAATAAATAATAATATACAGTATTTATAGAGCGCTAATTCCCAATGGTCCAAAAGCGCTTTACATAATTAAAAAATAATAACAACAAAATCCTAAACCTACAAAACTACATTGTCATTCTATAAAGATTCCCAATTGACCAAAAACACATTTACATAATAAAAAATAACAACAAAATCCTAAACCTACAAAAACTACAAAACTACATTGTCATTCTATAAAAACATCATCATTCTATACAACATCATAACCAATTTTAAAAAGCCAAGTCTTGAGCTTAGATTTAAAAGAAGAAAGGGAATTACAAGATCTAAGTTCGAATGGAAGTGCATTCCAAACAGAAGGTGCGGCAATAGTAAAAGACCGGCCACCATAAGTTTTAAGATTAAATTTAGATGTAGAAAGTAAAAATTGATTGGAGGATCTAAGAAGTCTACCAGGTGTATAAGGCTTGATGAGATCAGTGATATAGCTAGGTGCAGCACCATGAAGCGCCTTAAATGTAATTACTGCAATTATGAAAGTTATTCTTTGCTCAATTGGTAGCCAACGAAGTTGAATAAGCAGCGGCGTAACATGCTCATATCTACTAGTAAGGTGAATAAGCCTAGCAGCACTATTTAGGACACTCTGTAAACGTTTCAAGATACATTTAGGCTGACCGTAGAGCAATGAGTTACAATAGTCAATCCTTGCAGTAACAAAGGCATGAATTAAACTTTTACATGTATCGTAAGAAAGAAACTTGCGAATCTTAAAAATGTTGCGTAAATGAAAAAACGAAGACTTGCAAACAGCAGTAACGTACGGCAACATCGATAGAGAGTTATTAAACATAACCCCAATATTTTTAGCAGTAGTTGAACAGTCAACAGTCTGAGAGGCGATCACCAGGTTTTCTAACGCAGGACGTGGGCGATAGGAGGATGAAAAAACTATAATTTCAGTCTTCCCACTGTTCAGCTTCAGCTTGTTATTTAACATCCAAAGGTCAATATCTTTAACACAATCTTCAAGAGCAGATGTACATGTTGACATATCCTCAGGCGATGATGTTTCAAAAGATAAATATAGCTGTGTATCATCAGCATAAAAGTGATAAGATAGACCATGAGATCTTGCAATATCACCTAAAGGGGAAGTGTACAGAGAGTACAGCAAGGGGCCCAACACGGAACCCTGCGGTACACCATAAGGTAAAGCATGCACATCAGAAGAGACATCTTGGATTCTGACATACTGAGTGCGATCAGATAGATATGAACGAAACCAGTCCAGTGCCTGGTCACAAATGCCAAAACGGGTTAACTATAGAAGCCAAAGCGATATATTATAATGTCGTAAAACAACACGGCACTTTGAGAAGTTTATAAAAAATTTAGAAAACACGAGCCGGCCGGGGGCGAATGTTTTCTGTGTTCCTACATATTTGCTTCATGGTATTGAGTAAAATCGCTGTAAAGAATAAAACAAGGCTTTGCAATTAGCAGTTGGTTCATGCTTTAGCGTGCATCATACGGTCATGATGCACTTGGAAAGTTTGGTGAGAAGTTTGCTCGTCGGTAAATTTGCTAAAGGAGATCAATCTGGGCATGGCTCGAGCGTTGTTTGACTTCTAAAAGATACCACTTTCAAACGGGCGTGACAGTTTTTATTATCTTTGGAAAACATCCTTAAAAGATATCTTGAAGGCTAAAAAATGAGCGAGACCAAAGTTCATGATTTAGCGATTTAGTGAGCATCCTCGACCTCCCCTCCCTCCATCCTCCATCCTCCTCCTCCTCCCCCCCCCCCCCGGCTGTTATAATCCATATATATTTCGTAGAGGTAAATATTCACCAATTTTCACTGAGCCAGTGGCGAATAATTGTTTCAGTTTATATAAAACTTAGTTGTAGCAAATTGATATAAACGGTATCCCACATGTGAGGATATCATTTTTTATCCACATATGTGTGATACCACTTTTGATATCAGGTTTGTCCCTCTAACTTGAGGGTGGCACAGGGTATTTTCGTGATTCATGAAACGCCTTTTTTTTACCCTGAAATGTTAAACAGCTT
>OZ026601.1:19476429-19508929 GCA_964020085.1 Micromussa lordhowensis
ATGACCAAGCAAACAACACAATAGGTGTTTACTTCTGTCTAAGCAACTAACCAACAGAAATGATATGGCATGTCATGTCATTTCATTACCATGGCACGACGTATTACGTGGAAGCTAGTGTGACCTGCATGATATGTCATGACACAAACGTAAAATTGCATGACATGGGTCGTATGATGTGAAGTTGATACGATAAGCATGGCATGACATGATATGACAAAATGTGTATGATAACAAAGGAATAAAATTGTGAGGAATCAGTTAATTCTATTAAACCGTATTCTACTTAATTTTTTTTTTCATATTCAGTCAATATTTATTACTCGATGACGCATCCATATCCTATCACTTAGGTGCACTGGAAATAGCCTGGGTCACGAGTTCACCGAATTATATAATTAAAGGCGAACCAGTGGACCTGACATGTTATTTCTCGGGATGGCCTTTTCCTGACGAGGTCAGTTGGTACAAGGATGGACAGCCAATCACAAGCGGAACTGAAGATATTGTGCACTTTGAGGATGAGCAATGGAATTATGACGAAAAAATTCTCCAGAGCACACTTCATCTTCCCCCGGGACGTGAGGAGCAGGAAGGCATCTACAAGTGCAGTGCAAGAAACAGTATTCCAAGCATCGCGTCTTATGAGATACAGGTGATATATATATGTAAGTAAAACTAGTTCTTCCTTGCAAAGTTAACTATGTTTTTCGCCTTTGAAATCACGCAGATGACATATGAATGCAAGCGATCCTATTTTAATTGCCTTCCAATAACACTGAAGTATAATATGAAGTAAAATGGGGTAGAGCAGAACACTACCATATTCGTATCCTCGGTATCGGACTGCAACTAGGTTAAAACTGACGCTAACGCAGGGAGTCTTTTCAAAGACAAATGCATTTTATCTCTTTTTAATGATATTCCCTCACAGAGTAGAGTAACGTAGGGTAAATAGAGTAGACTACAGTATAGTAAAGTAGAGTAGAGTAGAGTAGAGTAAAGTATGGGCGTTACGAGATCTATTAATATGGTCAAGAGTAGAGTAGGGTATAGTTAACAAACAGATTCCATGTTGCCGTGCATCTGTCCAGTAATAGATCACAGATGACGTCAAAATGTGGTAAGAACAAAAAAGTGGCACACGGGGCGATAGCCGAGTGTGTCACTGATGTTCTTACCACATTTTGACGTCATCTGTGATCTATTACTGGACAGATGCACGGCAACATGGAATCTATTTGTTTTATATAATAACGAAACAAATTACTACAGATAAACCTTTCAGTTTTATTTCAAACTCTTTCAGCGAAAGCCGGCCTTTGCCCACTAAAGCCATTTGACGCAATCTGTTGTCTATACAAAATGAAGCAATCTCATTGGCTGCTATGCGTAGCAAAGATTTGTGATCCGTCCGGAAAATCACGCCACTGTCAAACTTGACTCGAGCGTCGCTTCTCGTGAAATGAAAACTTACAGCGAAAGCAGACACAGGACGAAATGCTAAGTTTCCGCAGACTGAAATTTTACGGAAACACGTGGCAACGTTGCGGAAACATAACGGGTAACATGTGTTTCCGGTAGCGGATTCATGTCGTTTATTCATGTTTCCGTGGCTGCGGATACGACGGAACCGGACCACTTTTTCTATGTTTCCGTAGGGTTTCCTTGAAGGAAACGTATGTTTCCGCTAGCGTATTTTCGTGAAAACGCTTGCGGATAAACGAAGTAATGCTACGGAAACGAGTTTGTTCATAGGTTCCGCCAATGAAATCGAACCTTAAATATTGGCGCTAAAACGCGTTTTCCACGGCAAAAAAGATGGCGTTCACCGTTAACGTAAGGAAAGCATAGTGTATTCTCGCGTTCACAGAAGTTTTCTCCTGTTTTCTTTTATTTTCCGAGACGGCGAATTCTAGGGAATTCAAGAAAACGCATGTTTTCCAACGTTCACCGTTCGGTAAACGTACGGAAATTATCGTGTGTTCTTGCGTTTTCAGAAGTCCTCTTGTGCTTTTCTTGCATTTTCCCTACCAGCAAACGCGCGTGAATTCAAGTAAACGCTTGTTTTCCAATAAATAATAAATAATATGTTCGATGAACTTTTGGAAAATATCGTGTCTTCCCGTGTTCGCAGGAAATTTCTTGTATTTTCTGGGACAGTGAGTTCGGGTGAATTCAAGAAAACGCTTGTTTCCTGGCGTTCACCGTTAAGTTAATGGGTGGAAAATTGCGCGAATTCGAACGTATTTCCTCGCGTTTTCTTGCATTTCCTGGGACGGAGTATTCGGGTGTTTTTCAGTGCCATCGGCCAGCATTGTTCGCTCACTCCCTTTCCCAGTCAGAACAGCAAAAACAAAAGAGATTGTTAATTCTAAAAATATGATTTATTTAATGTATAGCACTGTTTACTATCTACAGATGTACAACTATTCACATAAAATACGAGGGTAATTTCCCATTCTAACAAACAAATTATAACAATACTTTAGTTTAGCAAGAGAGTTGTTTCACTTGACCCTTTAAAGGAATATTATTTAAAAATATCTAAACCGTGTATAGCCAGGATCTATTTGACAGGCGAACAATCACCAACCCAACAAGAACATTCAGCCTATCTTACTTAGAAAAAAGTGTATGATTTGTCCAGTTAATACCACTCACAATGTACTGCTCTTAAAAATAAGATTCTGATAAATGATCTGGATGGTGGTCACATCATCACATCAATCATTAGCTTACATGTAACTAGGCCTGTTACAAACAAATAATGCAATAATGCAATTTGAAGCAATACTTTGAAATCCCAACACTTGGTTGCCTTAATCATACTCAATAAAACTGCATAAATTAAGCACGTCTACAGGAAATGTGTTTTGTTTAAACATGTTTATTGTAAACATGTTTCAGTACTACTGTATTGTGAACACAGCACAAGTTGCATCTCTTAATAAGGCAGTAGCCAGCTTCATCAAGTAATAGGCTTTTTTACAGTGTTAACTTTTCAACTAGCAAAAAATCAAACAATTTGACAGAAAAATTTCATTAAAGTAATAAATGAAGGGTTTTATGCAAAAACCATGTACTGGTATCCAGTTTTGAGACTTCCATTAAAATTCTCTTTCTATTTACTCCAATACTGATTTGAATATGCAGTACATCTGGTCTGCATGCCAGAAAAGACACAAGTACACATACATGTAATAAATCATCATCACATTTGCATAAGACCCTTACATGTAAATAAAATTATACTGCCCCTTAATCAGCACGCATGGCCCAAAGCAATTGTTGTGGGACTCCAGTTGTAGTCCTTTCATTTGAAAGACCAAGTCTCTGGAATGTCATGCCTGCCTTCCAACGCTCATCAAGCAGTCGAAAATACCTGCTTACTTCATCTGTCCTCCAGGTTGAGAGAGGTCTGGTATCCAAAGCATTGCCCTCTGTGTCAGACTTGTCTGAAGGGATTAGGCTTACATGCAGGGCCTCATACATTTGACCACTCTTTTCCTCTTCTTTGACCACTTTCAGTCTTCTATCAAGCTTCTAAAAGGGTTGATAAATTTATTTAGTGACTTTAGTAAATGTTTTATATTCAAGCAAATCAGAACTTGATGTTTACTGTATTAGATAGTGTTTACACTCATTCTACAAAATGATTTGCCATGCTGTCTGGCCAATCAAAACAGGACAAGAAGACTTTTTCCAGGACTTTCCAGTCCTGGAAAATGCCACAATAAAATTTAAGGTCTTGCCAGGTTTTCCAGGACCCGTACAAACCCAGCAAATAGTGTTCAAAATATTACCGTGCTACAAGTAGTTTTCTAATAATTGATTTTTTCACTTATTGCTTGAATGTTAAGGGGAATTCATCTTAACCATGATCTTTGTTAGACAGTATGATGTTGGTCTTCTAATCAAGGGAGGGTTACATGTATTTTGGTTTTAATTCTATAATTATATAATATGTAAATAGTTGTAGCAGTGCTTGCCAGATACTTTCCAAAGAAGTAGTAGGTGTGCAACAGAACCGACCAAATCACAAGTATAAACAACTGAGGATGTCAGGTTATGTTCTCATGCGAAGGAAAACGACGAGTTCGTTTGAACTTTTTTCGTGCGGAAAAATTGCAAGTGTATATACGTTGTGTTTTCCCCATGATAACCATAAACCTTAAGATCTGTAAAACCTCCGATTTATATACTGCATTTCCGTCACCAATATACTCGGGAAAATTGCTGATGAACAAGTTAACCCCCCCAGCCGGCCAATAACATGTGGTTCACAAATTGCGTAGCAGCTTTCGTTTCCGTGCGAGGAAACATAACGGAAACATACAACAGCAGAAATCCGCGAACTGAAACGCGACAGAAACGTGGCGTGACATTTCCGTTCAGGAAACATAACGGAAACACGACAGATCCAACTAAAACCTGGACTTCGCGTTTCCGCCCAACGGAAACATAACGGAAACATGGAGTTTTATGTTTCCGTCTCGTTTCCGAAATACGGAATCAAGCAAATTCGTCCTGTGAGAATTGAACTGCGAAAATCTACAAATCTTAAAGAAAATACTGGATAAGTCGAGTCAGTTTTTGTCATCAGAGCAGCCCATTGAGCTGAAGAGCTTGGATGTTGCCTTGAATATTGCAGAAGTTGAAAAATACGCTCGGATTGCGATAACTTGCGATTGCGGTCAACCCGGAGGCCATTTGTTCAAGTTTTTAACCGAATGGAGCGTCAGTGACGATGGAAATTTGTGCCCTCTATGTATTTTGAGACTGAGAAAAGTTGAATTTATTAAATGAATCGATCTCATAAACGTTTTGTTTCTTGGGTTTGTTAAATTCGAGATAAAGCAAAGGTTTTCGGCTTACCAAGAAAAAATTTGTTTTTGGCTTTAGTCTCGCTCGACCGCCGACTGCTCGAGTATTTTTTCTGAGCCATTTTCTAAACAAGAAACGGCTTTATCTTTCTTCTTCCTGCTAGACTATGCTTCTCGTACCTGTTCAATGCCTCTATCATACTATTTTGTACATATCTTTTGCTCAATCATGTAAAAGATTATCTAAGTTCTCAAAACTTTTCGCCATTTTAAAACACAGAGGGAAGAGCTTTGTAATGATGACGTCAATCGTGCATCTAGTGTGGCGTGGCGTGGCGTGGTGTGGTGTGGTGTGGTGTGGTGGGGTGGGGTGTGGTGTGGTGTGGTGTGGTGTGGTGCAGCCAAAAATTCAACGAGGTGGCGGAAGTGTTCTCCGTAGGGCAACTACAAGCAGATGCTATCGGACGTCCGCGGTTGTTAGGCTTGTGTATCTTCGGTATAACATAAACACGGGATGTGCGCAGTGTGGTGACGACGGGAATCTTGGCTGAGGGTGGTAGTGCGCAGGTAACAATCGTTTCTCGTAGAATCTTTGGTCAGAAAGCTGTTTTCGAGCCTCCTGGATGTAAAGAGGGCGTGCCCAAACGACAACAGCTCCCCCTTCATCAGCCGGCTTAATTACCACATCAGTGCGTCGTCGTGTTTTTAGTCTATATATTAGAATAAATTAGGGTAGAGTCGAAAAGAGCAGAGTAGAGTAGAAAGGAGTAGAGTTGAGTGGAGAAGAGTAGAGTAGTAGAGTATTTTTTGGAGGATTTATGTTCCATTGAAAAGTCGCATTTAGCCGGATAACTATCATGAGCTATGTTTTTCAATGTAGGTCCATTACCAAAAGGCCCGACCGTTGACTCGCTGGAGGTTCTCGCAGCCAAGTCTTCTAAAGCCAATCTGACATGCTGGACTGACAATGGTCTCTTCTTTTGTTCAGGAGAGTGGTACTTGAATGATAACCTGGTGCCCTTGGAAAGGGGTGAAAAATACAAAATAGTAAAGAAGAAAACACGAAGCAAATGCAAGACAGAGTTCTTTCTCTCTATACTTAATGTTACGGAAAATGACGAAGGAACCTATAGTTGTCATTGGATTTGTGGGTATGAAAACGCTACAATAGCTGCCATCGACTTGAAAGTATTTGATGACCTGTCGATAGGTAAGAGCCTTGAAAGATTAAACGTAAAGGAATTCATTTTGTTTTATCGCTAGACTGTTCTATTTTGTTGGTGAAACAGAGAATTAACTCTGAAGTTTAAATTTAAGTGCTAATAAAACCCATGAATAACCCACTGGGCGTAAGCCCTTGTAAAGGGAATCAGGGAACCACACACATACATACATACAAATGATCGTTGCCCTATTTTTAATCTACAAATTGGAAGGTCTAACTCTCCACTGCATCTAGTGTTTCTGCCATGAATCTTCGAAATCCCTTTTCAACAAAGTTTTAAATTCATGCACCTTTCCTCACTTCAGGTGTTAGGTCGTGTATACTTTACAAGTATTTATGAAGTCATTTAAGTTGTTATCTCTTCTAGTTCAAGCAACAACTGAAAGTGAGATCACTACTCTGAAAAATGCTCGACCTTCTTCTCCGCCTTCAGGTCAGTGCTAGACTTTGTTGACAGGAAACTGCTTCAGTCATCTTATATGTCTGTCACACTATTTGCAGTGTCCTTTCTTTAAAAAATTTCAGTAGCTTCATTGGCTGCAGACGTAAATATTGAGCGAAAAAGAACATCTGGTTGTTTGTTTGAGTTTGCTCCTCAAGTTTCTTCGTCGGCACCTCGAAGTTTACGGAAAACCCGAACGTCGTACACGGATAGGTAGAACTATTTAACTGAGCGCCGGATAGTGGAACTCAATATATTGCTGCAGACCTTTATTACTGTGTGTAGAAAGTCGTCTCCGTGTCTGGTCCGTTGCAGCTGACATGTAAAAAGTCTACAATAATCGTCAGTTTTTTTCTCATTTTGGTTCTCTTTCTAACAGCGCAAGTGACTGAAAGTGTGACCACTTCAACACGTCCTTCTTGTAATCTGCGTTCAGGTCAGTGTTAGACAGTGGTACCCTGGGTCTGTTTACATGAAGTAGCCTTTGCAGTAATCTAACATTTTTGTTAGATTCTTTCTCATTTTCCGTTCTCATTTTTTCATTGTTTAGAACATTTCATTCTAAAGCTTAATCTTTACTGGGACTAAATGTCCTTATGACTTTCTCATGAATCGAGCCTTAAAGAAGTCTCCTCGACACTTTTCGCTCTACATATACATGGTCTATTTCAAAGTCTTTTTGCATGTTTGCAAATCTAAGCAAATACATTTTTGCAACACAAAATAAATTCATGACGCTAGTACAGCTACGCATTTAAGATTCAACGCAGACTGCTTACTTAAAGAGTTAGTCAAGCGATTCATTTTTGGGTTAACTCTTAGAAAGAAGTGATGGCCCCATTCTAAACGTTCCTTTAAAAAATTCTAATGACAAAAAAGTACTCTCTTCGGGGAGGGGCGTGATTTAATTGAAAAAGACCTGCAACACGATGAAAAAAAAGTATAATCATGCCATAAGAAAGGTTCTTTTGTGTGTTTTTATGACTGGTTTTTAATCCACAGGAAGTCGCAGAGAGTGGCTTCTACCAATCATCATCATATCAGCAGCAAGTGTCGCCATCTTGTTCATGTTTTTTGTGCAATTTTGTGTCAAGAAGAGATGGAAATCATCTTATAAGATACCAAACTGTAAGTTCAGAGCTGTAGCTCATCCGGAATTGGGAGAGCATTTCATACAATAGTCAAAGGGATGCCGGCCTCACCTTACAGAGGGATACAGCCTGTGGTTTAGTGGTACCAATAACCCCGGTTCCTTTCAGAGCCATAAAAAGAGGTCTTTGGACTTGTCACGCAACAGAGGATTGCATGACAAGTCCTTAAAAGACCACAATAGCATAAATGTTTCTTAAAAACGTTTATTGACTTAGATTCCAACTGTAAAAAGATGTCCGAGATACAAGGAGATCAAATCCTTTCAGAGGTTGTCTTCTCATGAAGTGTGGAAGTCAGACGGGGTGCGTTTTAGCGCATTCGACTATTTGTTTAATTTGCTCGCGCGATGTCTTTACCAGTTTAGCGTCATAATTTAGCGTTCTTCCAATCTCCGCCGCTGCCAAGCTGATCCTTTTTTCGCACAACTCTCATTGACAGATCACATCAGTCAAGAGGATTTGATAAACCAACTGTTTATCAGCTACAGTTCGAAGGACTTTGGTTGGGTCTCTGAGAATCTCATCTCAGTTTTTGAGAGGAACTTGATTGACTACAGCATCCACAGCCGGGACTTTGAAATTGGAAGACCCATCGTCCAGAACATGGCCGACAGTGTGTACGGCAGCCGTCAAGTGTTGATTGTTTTGTCTGAGAATTACCTCGCCAGCAACTTTTGTCGTGAGGAGCTGCATATGGCTGTGCAGAGAGAAATGGATGGGGGAGATTCGTCACTGATTCTCGTAAAGATCAACAACATGAAGAAAAAGCAATTACCTGCCGCTTTGAGAAAGAAGACCCTGCTGGATTTTGACAAATACAAGACGAAACAAGATTGGGAAGAGAAAATAATTAGTGAGATACTAAAAATCAAAAATACTACTGTATAGAAGATACACGTGGATAAATTACGATTCCCAGGGTACAGTTGAAAGGTTTCCTTTTCATAAACGATAAATTGCAATAGTAAGGAAATTAGTAATATTAACAAATAAAAACAATATAAGAAAATGCCTGGCAAGTCCTAAAAGCGTTTGTTTAAAGACCACAATAGCATAATACGCTTAAAAATTTCGAACGGTTTTATTTTCGACACTTTTTCTGTCCGAAAATACAATGGTCTGAAATTCTCTGCAAGTAATGTATATCAGGTGATAACTTTCTTTTTTCTGCCCTGGTGCGGACTCCTTGGCAGCATTCTCTGTGGATCTTGAGCTAACAGCTGCCTGGTATTGTTTGTATTTGCCCTAACGTTTGGTCCGTTATCGTATGTTTCTAAGTCGTTCTCTTCGTCAATCTCTGTCTTCTTCACAGTCCACAAGCAGGGTCTCATTGGCGATCCCAGGATTTCTAAATAATTCCGAAAGGTTTTTTGTAACAGGCTCTTTGCACTTACTTAGAAGCTGTTTATCTATAGAGTTAATTTCGAGATTTATAGTACACTGAACAGTTGCCATCCGTGTACCTTGCCATTCATTGTTTTTATCATCTGTGTGTGACCTCTGACGCGGAAATGCTCAGCCATTCGCCTTCATATGTTCAAAACCTTTCTGCAGCCGTTATTATCCGTTCACTTGCCGTGCATTCAGTCGGGTCCGAGCGCTATTTCTTTGGAAACTATAACAAAAATGTCCCGTATGAGGGACGGACGCGTCGACGTGATAGGGCCGTGAAAACGAGAACGGCCCTGCCAAAAACGCGTATGGACCCGCAAAATCGATGCGAGTTAACGACAGAAACAATTTTGTCGCTGCAAAAGTTTGTTTTCTTTTAAATGAGTTATGAAAGTAAACATAGAGTCACTGGTGTCATTGCTATTTTAGAGTAGTCATTGGCGTTATTGCTGTTCTAGTGTAGTCTTTGGTGACATTGTTATTCTTAGTAGTATAGTTATAATCATCATTACTGTTGTAGTATAGTCAAAAATGTCATTGCTATTATAAGAAGTCGTTGGTATTTTTGCTGTTCTAGTATAGTCACTAGCGTCATTGTTATTCTTACTAGTATTGCCATAATCAACATTACTGTTGTAGTATACTCACTAGTGTTATTGCTATTCTAGTACTTTGGTCATTGTCATTAGTGTTATTCAAGTATAGTCACTAGCATTATTGCTATTCTACATACTCATTAGCATCATTGCCATTCTAGTTTAGTCACTGGCATCATTGCAACTCTTGAATTGTCATTAGCATAGTTCCTATTCTAGTATAGTCTTTGGAATCTTTAAATTAGATTATGAGCTCGAGTTTTTTTTCGCGTGATATTGACGAGGAAGCAGCTCAAGTCAACTATCGCACATATATAATAACAATAATAATAATAATTTTAATAGTAATAATGACAATAATAATAACTATAAGAAAATTTATAGCGCGACTTTCCATGAAAATGATCAAGCGCGCTTTGTCTCATAGAATTAAAACTAATCCTAAAACACGTAAATTTACAGTGGTTTGCTAAAAATACAAAAGGTGATAAAATAGATAAAAATTCAATAATAAATCCAATATAAAAGCTACCCTGATATCAATACAAAGTTAAGTTAGCATATAAATGTACTAAAACGGAAAGAAACGGCCGCCAGTTAGTTAACAACCGCACACTGCTAGAGAGGGGGATTTCTGTACCAATGACAATTTTCTTTCGGTGATGTCAAATGTGTTCGTTTTCTCCTAAATCAAAGAAGCCACTTCATCTTAACACCTGGATTCCTGTATGCTTCCAGGATACCCGAGGCTTCCATGAATGAATTTTAAACTGTAGTTAACTATGGCCTGTAAATTGACACTGTAATGCTGCTTTCTAGTGAAGTAGTCCTTGGGGTTACGTTATCTGGAGTGAGCGTTTATTTCGATGTGACAACCGTCTATAGCGCCAACTATATTCCTCTTCAAACTGAGCAACCCGTTCCTGTACCTCTTGTCTCGTTAGGGCAAATTTAATAAACTGTCTTTTAGTCGGAAAAGAGACAGGCTGGAATTCGGCACAGAGAGGTATAGCGGTAACAACAACAACAATCATTATTCAGACTATTCAGGTACAAAAGAGAGAGAAGACAAAAAGAAACTATAGAAAAACGAAATAATAGAGATTATACAACTATTTGTACAATTTGAATCAGTGTGCAACAGTCAAAGTAACAAAGCTTTCGAGTTGGCTGTTGCTTATTTAAAAGAATAGTTAAGACTAAACCGATTCACAAAGCAAGAAATGTAAACGAGATTGAGATATTACATTAAAAATAGCTTTCAAAAAAGTTAAAAAGCTATATTAGTTACGATTACAAAGTGAATTTTAGTTGAAAATTCAGAACTATGACTGACATTTGAAGAGGTGATTTTTATACCGCTTTTTAAAGCTTCTAGTAGAGTAGCCTGCGAACGCAGACTTACTTCCGGCTGCCGCTTGGCGGAGACAGGCGACAGCCGGAAGTACGTCTGCATTAGCAGGCTACTAGTAGAGAGCCGTTTCAAGTTTTTCGGTACCGTGTCTCATAATTTAGAGGCTACATATACAGAGGTAAATTTGACAGTGTTTTCCTTACTTTTGGTTGATGAAAATTATCCTTAGAGGCGTATCTGGTGTTATACTGTTGGACTGTTCGGAGAGGATCGCAAAACGGTGAAGGAATATTGGAAGACTTGTTAAGTATCTTATGTGCGAGTAAACATGTACTTAGTTTAACAATGTTATCAAATTTAAAATATCAAGAAGTTTATAGGAAACTTGGGGTGACTCTTTACAATCAGCAAAAACATACAACGAATGCATTTATTTTGAAGCGATTATAACTTCACAAGTCCAAATTGCAGTCCACTTCTTTTGAGGCTATCCCTGTTGCTAGCCTGCAAAACGCAACGCCACTTCTTGCTTCGACCCTTTTAGGTAAACGCAATTCTTGTGTACTGCTTCTGTAGGCCTCAGCGTACCAGATCACTCACACTGAAAGGTATTTTCCATAACGGATCGATCTCTCTTTTAGTTAAAAGCACTCCACACGAATTGTGTGGACGAGGCCAAGCGCAGGCCCTATGGCGGAAGCCGAAAACCGCGTTGATGAACCAGTCCAGAGAAATACAGAAAGAGATGTCGCTTGTGGCTTTGTGTTGATGCCACGTACTCGCTAACAACGAAGTGCCTATGTATTTGTTGTAACATTAAAACTATTTGAGTTAAAAGTAAATATATAGCAAACCATAGGAAACTCTTTTCCATTGCAGAGACCTCATGATTTCACTTGCGAGCAATCGCAATTGCGATATGCATGAGTGTATACTAGTTCAGGATAATACTATTCGCTGGAGAAATCATTATTCAATGGATATATCCTAGTGTGTTTTGTCAACACTGGTGTTATCCACCCTATTAAAAAAGTAATGGCCAAAACAATTACGATCGAAAACTAAATGTTCGCGATATTAAGTTTATTAACGAGATGAATATGAATGAAATGATTATTATTATTTTATGATTATTTGCTTGCTGTTCTGAAATTATCTGACTAAGAAATTTATCGCTTACTTGTATTTTTTGTCTGTATGTAATTATATAGAATTTAACAAGAAACAGTGTCCCGTACATATTTTAAAATTTTTCCTTGCAGACTGATAAATCCCGCCGGAAATGCTGTGAGATCTGTACAACCCTCGAAATGTATAATAGGTTACTTTAATACTTTAAATGTATAATAGGTTACTTTGCTCAATTTGAGAATTTCATTAAAATTAGCATGTGCGCGTAGCCACAAAAACCTCGCATAAAAAAAAAACAGTATAACAGAAAAACTAATATAAACTTATTGGTTTTCACCATTGTCAAATGATTGGAAAAAAAAATGCAGCGGAATTAACGAACTTAGCATAATTAAAATGGTTGGTGTTAATTTGAATTTAAATCTACTTTTCGTTTCAGACGTTTTTGATGTAATATATCAAACACGAAAGACCGCGTTTGCCACATTTCCAAACACCGAGAAGAGACTTGAAAATACGACGCGCAGCGTAATATGTTTGACTAACTTTGAGGTCTTTTTCGTGTTTGACACATCTTCTCAATCGAAACCAAAACTAAGGAGAAAACGGAGAAATAAAATCGTAAACATCTACGCTAATTAAGATCAGATATCCAAAACATTTCTTTTGTTTAAACTTGATTAATTATTAATGAGTTTCAGAAGTACTTGGAAATCATTCATTTAAGTAGCCAGTTACTGCTCAAGGCTTGTTTTCACAAGCGACGGAGCAGTAGTCGTAATCAGAAGCGCAGAGTGATACGATCTAGTGAAAATCAAACCGACGGAATAGGGAGCAGATAGTGATCCCGCTAAACACTCCGCCACTTATCATGTGGCGAAAACTGCGTTTCCGGAGTCGCAAGCAAAAGTCGAAGAACTAACGAATCACAATTCTCGATTTCAGGCATCGAATCATAATCTCACTGAATCATAAACGACGGCGCCGAAAGCAGAACGGAAACAAAACAGAAGCGTTCTTCCGAATCCGATTCTGATTCAGAGCACAAGCGCTCTTACGACTTCGACTCCGTCGCTAGTGAAAACCAGCTTTGAAGTAAAATCAGTTATTTAATTGATAAACAAAGTATGAAGCTAACCGAAATAAAATGCGAAACATTTTTTTCCACAAGCAACTTCATTATATATTTTACGCAAAAAGATTATTTGGCGGAATGGGTTTCGTGCAAAAATTTGAAATCAGCTTCGGTTTTCCTTTCAGTCGCTTTGCTGTGAAATTCATTTCCTCACGTCTCTTCTGCACAGCTTCATTTTGCAGGACAAGTTTCTTTACCAAATAAGTTTGAAATAAATTAGATTACATTGCTTGTCGGGCGGTTTCATGCGCAGCTAGCGCCCATCACATTCCTAATAGAAAAAACTCCCATTTCATAAAATTAAGGCGATACGAGTGAGTTATCTCCTCATTTGTAGAGCTTTCTTTGTTGTTTTCTGATGACATGTCACTGTGAAAAAGAATACACGTCAGCTAAACTAGTATTGGTTTTGGTTCGCGGTAGATTTTTATGGTTAAGCTGGCGACGCTTTATTTTGATGTATTTTGCTTAGTTTTCCTTTTCGTTGCACGATTCACTCTTTTACGTTGATTATCATCTGATGGTCACATAGATTGTCTCGAACATGATTAATTCAACGGCGTTTAATCGAAGACTGGAAAATATTTCACCTTTAAGTTAAGAAGTGTTTGCCGTCTGTTCTAGCACACGGGCCCACAACTGTTTGTTTATTATAAATAACACTTTCAAAGCTCGACTTACCTTTGTAAGTGAGTTAGAAAAACCAATAAAAGATATTCAATTTGTTATATGGTTTTTCTAACTTAAGTGGAAAAAGATCGCAAAAGAGCGCCTGGGAAGCTGCATCAAGTGGTTTGGATCGACATCACTTCTTTTCGGAGAAGATTCAACTTTCCTTTGTTTCGTCACAAAACCTCGTTATCATATTACGCGCTATGACGAAACGTCTTGCGTGCGCAGTGATCATTTCGCCCCATATCAAACCTGAAGCTCATTGAGAAAGCTGTCGCCTCACAGTTAACTGATTATCTTTTCTTCAACAGCCTACATGAGTCTTTCCAGTCTGCTTATAAAAGGTACCATAGTTCTGAGACTGCTCTTCTTCGAGTGCATAATGACATTCTCCGATCTATCGACAATGGGGAAGGTGTTATATTAGTTTTGCTTGATCTGTTCGCAGCTTTTGATACTGTGAATCATGAATTACTTTTATCTCGTCTGTCTACATACTATGGACTTTGTGAATCGGTCGTTAACTGGTTTACCTCTTATTTGACCAATCGCACGCAGTTCTTGGATATTAATGGCACTTTCTCAACGATACGTCATCTCGGAGTTGGGATGCCTCAAGGCTCGGTCTTAGGCCCGTTACTTTATCTTTTATACACTTATCCTGTTGCGGATATTATTCGCAGTCATAATCTTAACTTTCACTTCAACGCTAATGATTCACAACTACTTTTATCTTTTAAGGGTGCTGATTGATTGTTTGCTTCTAATCTGCAGCTCGAGGCTTGTATTAATGACATTTGTCGGTGGATGGGTTTCAATTAATTGAAACTTAACAAGACAAGACTGAATTATTGGTTATTTATTCCAGTTATTGTTCCTGTCCGTCGTTGCCCTGTCCTCGTGTTGGGGATGTTAATGTTGTTCCAGTGAAAGCCGCTTCCAATCTTGGCGTTGTCTTCGATGATACTATGTCTTTTAAGCACATATTTCTGATGTTTGCAAGTCTTCTTTTTATCATCTTAGGAATATTTCTAGAATTAGAAAGTATTTGACCCGCGAAGCCACTGAAATGGTTGTTCATACCTTTGTCACCTCTAAACTTGACCACTGTAACTCTCTACTTTATGGACTTCCTATAAGTTCGTTATTGCTAAATTACAATCTGTTCAGAACTCTGCAGCGCGTCCAGTTTGTATGACTAGAAAGTTTGATCATATTACTCCGACTTCAATTGATCTGTATTGGCTTCTCATTAGGCATCGTATTGTTTTTAAGATTCTTTTTTTTAGTTTATAAATCTCATAATGGTAAGGCCCCGTCGTATTTGTCTGATTTTTAAACTTATCGTAGGAGCTCGTATTCTTTGCGATCTGTTAGTAATGGCGACCTTGTAGAGTCATCTTCAAAACTGCGAACTTATGGAGATCGATCGTCTGCAGTATGTGCCCCTAGATTGTGGAACTCTTTGCCTCTTTCAATACGAAGGAGTTCTTCTTTTGACATTTTTAAAAGCGTTTTGAAAACTTATCTTTTTAAAATGTTTGTTAGTGAATGTAATTGTAATTTCAATGGTAGTGCTGTCCCATGAGCTTTTCCGTTGGAGTTTGTATGCAAGTCTAGGGGTTGAGAGTGGAGTTCAGTGCATGATTAACGGAGCGGAAACCTCGAGCAGTTAGCTCAGCCGAATATATTCTCTCTCGTCGCCAAAGCTGAGAGGTCAGATAGAAAACATAATAGATTTTTCGTGAACCAATCGGTCGCTTCTTCATACACCAGGTGATTCATTTCTCGGGCAAATTCATCTTCTATAATGTCTGCAATTTTATTCCTTAGAAGCAGTGCTTATATTTCAATTTCATCCACTAGTAGATTTCTTCTTTGATATTTACCAATCATGATTTCCAGCTGTGTATTCACCTTCCAACTTTACTAGTTGCTCAAGATAACATACCTTTCAAATTCTGATTTATTTATAATGAAAAAAACCACATGACTTTTGTTACTAAGAATAATTCTACTACATCATTCTACCTATTTTAGGATTATGACGTAATACCTCCAATGACACCTCCATTCCGATGATGTCACTAGTTTATTTTTAGGTTATGATGTCATCATTTTGATGACATCAACCCCTAGGGTATTGTGACATCACTGTGTCCCTGTGTCACTGTTCCAGTACTACTAACGCTTTTAGGACTTGTCATCCATTTACTTACATTGTTTTTATTTGTTAATATTACTAATTGCCTTACTATTGCAATTTATCGTTTATGAAAAGGAAACCTTTCAACTGTACCCTTGGAATCGTAATTTATCAGCGAGTATCTTCTACACAGCAGTATTTTTGATTTTTAATATCTCACTAATTATTTTCTCTTCCCAATCTTGCTTCGTCTTGTGATCTGTCAATGAGAGTTGTGCGAAAAAAAGGATCAGCTTGGCAGCGGCGGAGACTGAATGAACGCTAAATTATGACGCTAAACTGGTAAAGACATCGTGCGAGTTAATTAATTAAATAGAAGATGCGCTGAAACGAACCATCCTCTCGCTGACTTCCACACTTTATGAAAAGACAACCTCTAAAAGGATTTGATTTCCCTGTACCTCGGATATCTTTTTGCACTTGGAATCTAAGTCACTAAACGTCTTTAAGAAACGCTCATGCTATTGTGGTCTCTCAAGCAGACGCTTTTAGGACTTGTCATGCAATCCTCTGTTGCACGACAAGTTCAAAGAACCTATGTTTATGACCCTGAAAGGAACCGGGAGGACTGGTACCACTAAACCACAGACTGTATCCTTCTGTAAGGTACGACTGGCACCCCTGTGACTATTGTATGAAATGCTCTCCCAATTGGTATCTTATAAGTTGATTTTCATCTCTTCTTGGCACAAAATCGCACAAAAAACATAAACAAGATGGCGACACTTGCTGCTGATATGATGATGATTGGTAGAAGCCACTCTCTGCGACTTCCTGTGGATTAAAAACCTGTCATAAAAACACAAAAAAACATTTCTTATGGCATGATTATACTTTTTTTGCATTGTGTTGCAGGTCTTTTTCAATTGAATCACGCCCCTCCCCGAAGAGACTACTTTTTCGTCATTAGAACGTTTTTGAAAGAACGTTGAAAGAAAGTTTAGAATGGGGCCATCACTTCTTTCTAAGAGTTAACACATAAATGAATCGCTTGACTAACTCTTTAAGGAAGCAGTCTGCGTTGAATCTTAAATGCGTAGCTGTACTAGCGCCATGAATTTATTTGGTGTTGCAAAAATGTATTTGCTTAGATTTGCAAACATATAAAAAGTCCTTGAAATAGACCATGTATATATAGAGCGAAAAGTGTCGAGGAGACCTCGATTTATGAGAAAGTCATAAGGATATTTAGTCTCAGTAAAGATTAAGCTTTAGAATGAAATGTTCTAAACAATGAAAAAATGAGAGCGGAAAATGAGAACGAATCTTTCAAAATGTTAGATTACTGCAAAGGCTACTCCAAGTAAACAGACGCAGGGTAACGCTGTCTAACACTGACCTGAACCCAGATTGGTAGAAGGACGTGTTGAAGTGGTCACACTTTCAGTCACTTGCGCTGTTAGAAAGAAAACCAAAATTAGAAAAAAAACTGACGACTACCGTAGATTTTTTACATGTCAGTTGCAACGGACCAGAAACGTAGACGGCTTTCTACACACAGTAATAAAGGTCTGCAACAATATATTGAGTTCCACTATCCGGCGCTCAGTTAAATAGTTCTACTTATCCGTGTACGACGTTCGGGTTTTCCGTAAACTCTGAGGTGCCGACGAAGAAACTTGAGGAGCAAACTCAACCAACAATCAGATGTTCTTTTTCGATCAATATTTACCTCTCCAGCTAATTAAGGTCGATATCGAACGTTTTATGAAGAGAAAACTAATGTGAATACAGAATAGAAATTACTATTTATTGAAGGCACGTGGAGTTTCAACGTACGCCCTAAGTGACATTCTAAGTTATTTTTGATCTTTAACCGTGCATATTCCTGAAAACAAAACAAGGATTCTTAAAGGTATTCAAGAGCTAGGCATCCTAAATTTCAAGGGCTGGCGTCGAATTAACAACTTGAAAAAAACCTGGTTGTAAGCCAGATGCCATATAATGTGAGTGATGAAAGTGAAGAATGATCCTCGCAGTGAATTTTCCAATTTAAGCAACTGGAAAGAAGAAGCCTGAAAAAAATCAGGGCTTCAACGGGATTCGAACCCGTGAGTGATATAACTAACTGAAATGGTGCTCAAGGAAAGTTTCGAAATGGAAGATAGCCCGATACAACTTTCCCCATAGTTTGAAGGAAATGTCTCATCTATGCGATCTTAGAGTAAAATCTGTTTTTTTTTTCATTCAAATTGTAAACAGCAATGCTGCCAGCATTAAGCGTGTGTACTTTCATTAGGCGAAGTAACCAGACACAACTCCCAGACACGCCTAGGGCTAGTATGATAAATGATTGGGTTACGGTTCAGGGTTAGGGTTAGGCAAGGTTTTGAAACAAACTCTAAACTGAATCTGTTGTATCATTTCTTTTGTACCTGTTTGTGATTAAACAAATACTTTCAAGAAGATGGCGGCTACTCGGCTGTCGCAGTTGCAGCTGTAATTGCCCTCGTCATCTTCCGTCACGTTAAAAATAGAAAGGATAGATTGCAGTTTACATTTGCTGCGCATTTCCTTCTGTTCTATTTAGTACTTTGTACTTCTTTCCAAGAGCGCCGTGTCATTGTGCCAAATCAGTTCTGTTGGACAACTGTCCCCTTGATCAGACAAACATGTCAGAGTTACAGTAGAACGAGTCCTTACAACAACCTCCGGAGTAGAGTTAATGGTCGGGCCTTTTGGATTTGGACCTGAGTAAAATAAAAAGTTCTTGATGATTATTATGATAAAAGCAACTATCAACGCGATGCTTACACCATCAAACGTACTTAAATCTCTCTATTATATTCTACTCTACTCTACTCTATTCTACTTTACTCTACTTTACTCTATTCTACTCTACTCCTCTCTATTCGACTCTAATCTACTCTTCACATGTCTATTCTACGCTTATCTACTCTACTCTATTCTACTAAGTTCTTCTCTATTCTATTCTACTCTACTCTGCTATACTCAACTCTACTCAACTCAACTCGAGTCTACTCTTCTCTATTCTATCCTACTCTAGTCTATTCTGCTCTACTCTACTCTACTCTATTATAATCTACTGTATTATTTTTTACTCTCCTTTATTCATCTCTACTCTACTGTGTTCTATTCTACTCTACTTTTCTCTATTATATTCTACTACATTTTACTACACGTAACACGAGAATTTTATTCTATTAAGCTCATTTATAGAAATCTATACGCTTTATTTTCACATGTGGAAAAGCCTATACAGCCAATCAGAATGGTGTACAGCTGTTTCACGTGTGAAGGTATAACCAATCAACGATAGCGTAAAGGCCTTTCCGAGTCAATCAGAATCGTGCATCTATTCCTCTACTATTGTGGAAGGAAAGGAGTTCCGAAACACTAAAGAAGGTAGTCGCAAAGCAAAATGAACTAAAGAAAGAAGTGGTTAAAGATTCAATTGAGGCCTTACACTACTGTAAAATTGATGTTAAAAGCGTTAAAAACGTTTAAAATCCAAGCTTTCGCCGATCTACGGCATCCTTTCAAGTGTAAGGCATCAATACCAGCAAGCCAATTCTTACGACAGCGGAAACTTTGCAGCGAGGATGACGACTTCGAGGAAGCAGCTACCACCATGGAGTCTAAGATATTAAGTCGCAACTACAACATCTTGACAAATGACGATTCCACCAGAGTCATTTTTCCACAACCACCATTGAAGGCTTACAGACGGGCCCAAAACTTGCGGGATCTGTTAGTCCATAGCGACTTTCCTCTAGACCAACCAGCACAACCAGGCACCTTCCCCTGCAAACGAACTATCTGTCGTACCTGTCCTCACATTAACCAGTCAACCTCAATTCCATCACCAGGAGGACACATTAAGATCACAGGGCATTTCACGTGCACTTCAGATAACGTCATCTATTGTATTTCTTGCCGTAAATGTCCCGAGACAGTCTACATCGGAGAGACAGGACGCAGATTGGCTGACCGTTTCAGGGAACACCGCCTCGACGTTCTTCACAAGAAAATTGACTTGCCTGTAGCGCAACACTTTAATAGCCCAGGCCATTCACTAGAAGACGTCCGTGTTGCAGTGCTGAAATCCGGGCTAGCAAAGAAGGATGTCCGCCAACGCGAGGAAATGAGACAAATTTTCATATTCCAAACACTCGTACCTCGCGGGATAAATCGCGATTTTTCATTTATATGAAGTGTCGACACGCGCGCGTACTATTGGCACGCGCAAACAGTTCAAAACAGCACACGACTGCAAATAACGATCTCGTTATTTCACTTGGCAGCTAAACACCCTGAAGAAGGCAGTAATGCCAAAACGTCGGTTTATTTATACCGCCATTTAGCGTCCTTTGAACAATAATCGTTTACTTTTACATAAGAAAAAATATTCCGCGTAGGGTTTATATACAGATGTAAATAAAAATGTGTGAAAAGCGAAGGAATGTGGGGGTAAAATGCCTGAGATGAATAATGAGGTATAAATATGAATAAAACGAGTGATATGATCTAATGAACGAGTGTCAAAACAAGAAAAAAAGAAGGTTCTAGATATGCTAGATAATTTTAGAATAAAAGGTCCGCGAATTCGCTGCATTCCTCTCGGGAGTTGATGGTAGGTTTGTACTTTCGTATGTAAACTAGCATTTATATGTCAAGGAATCATCTCTTCTTCTTGAAGGCGAACTTACTATTTTTAAGCTCAATCTGCAAACATGGTTTCAGTAGTTCAAGTGACCAAAAAATACTTGTATCTCAATTTTTTCCCCCTAATTTTCGGTCTAAATTGAACAAGCAAGAGCACAGCACATTTAACAGATGAGTTCTTGAGTTGGAAAAGGGTAATAAAGTGACCCAAATTAGATGTACGGTAACCGAGTGACGTCTTGTACATACCTTGGACCACGAGAAGTGCAAAAGAACAAAGTAAAACGTATTCCATGAAACCAAACTGGCGGGGATTCTTCATGCTGTTCATGGCAACTGCGAACTACAACTTGCTAGTTATCGCTTAACTTCGTCGATCTCGCTCTTATAGCACTTTTCACCCACGCTGGTCTACAAATTCGCTTATTCCGCCTCCCTCCGGAATTGGCTTTTGACATTGCATGTTATGGAGATAGCAATTGATTCTGCTCTGAATTATATTGACCTTATACCGTATGTGTCTATTAGCGACTGGGCATTACTGTGGTAGTTAGGGGGTTCTTTCTCGACATGTGATGGTTTATTGGCTTAGCTTATTGTTATGAATAGTCTTTATTCGTAGTTAGCGGGGATTAATTTTGAACGATGGCGAGTTCTGGGACTTTCCACGATCTCAGTTTTGCTGTACATGTTAGAGGTTAAACTGAGGAAGTCGTGAAAAGTTGAAATTAGATGTTACACAAATAAAAGAAGTCTTCTTTCTTCCATTTTTTGTTTTGTGCGTTAATTGTCCATGAAAAAAGGAACATAAATATTTGGTTTCTCTTGAAATGTGTGGGAATACAGAGCACGCTGCAACAATAAATCATTTTCACCGAAATGTTATCCAGAGAAGAAAAAGGAAAAACAAACGAATTCCTTAACGCCCACATACGGTAAGAGTAGAGCAGAGAATTTTTATTCCAAAACCAAATTAAATTTCTCTTTCCTGTCTCGCAGTGTTTTTTAAACGAAATAATAATTAAAAACACGTAAAAGGGATTGTTTCTCAAATGCAGTCGAGTGTCATGTCTTTAAGACAAGGATGTGAAATTTAAGTAATTCCCGGTCGGGTGTACCTTTGAACAGCCCCTTAATACTTCCGCTTTTGTCGATCTATGCAAAGCCTCCTTTAAATACTGGAAACTCTAGAAATCTAGCCTAGACTCTCCTCAATAAACAATCTAAACTTCTTTAATAAAATCCCTATCCCTATCCCTTTGTTAACACGTATCCACTGGATAGCGATTTATCGAGTGGAAAGCGTTATCCAGCCTCCGAACAACTGGGGCCAGGAGATAACATTCGATAACATTCGATAACAA
The DNA here is from genome assembly GCA_964020085.1 of Micromussa lordhowensis. Classification (NCBI taxonomy): domain Eukaryota; kingdom Metazoa; phylum Cnidaria; class Anthozoa; order Scleractinia; family Lobophylliidae; genus Micromussa; species Micromussa lordhowensis. The sequence goes on from OZ026601.1 coordinate 19,498,550, forward strand.
ATAAGGGGTCGTGATCAATCGTGATCAACGATTGTTTATCGTTTTGTAGTTACCACGTTGGTTTTGTAATTCTAAGGCCTGACTGTCCTCTCAGAGAGTCTTTTGTTTTCAAATGGTTTATTTTAGTTTATTAAGAGTGCTTGAGCTCCAGAATTGATACCCTATCGATGGTCATGTTTGGGTTGGTCAACTAGCCTTGGTACTGAATCTCCCAAATTCTAAAAAGCAGACGACGTTTCGGCGTTACTCTACGCCATTATCAAAGACAATAAAAGTTGAAACGAGAATATATAACAACGTGAAACAATAAAAATATTTGTGTGTCCTATGGGTATAATACCCAAAATAAGACAAAAACGAACAAAAGAAACGAAAGTGTCAAGTGAAAAGTCTGGCGCGGATTGAGTCACTTTGGGTGTTGAGGGAAGGCTTGATGTCCTTTATAAACGTAAAACAGCATCTCGTATATTAGGCAATCGAACTTGCTTCTGCATTTCTTTAGGACTTTAAAGAGGTGATCGATCTTTGCTCTTTTATCGTCATGTTGTGTATCAAGGTGTTTACCGATAGCAGAATAGCGGTGTTCAGGAATGCGTTGGTGTAAGTGTCGGGCAGTAAAACCGACATAATTTGCATCACACAAATCACATTGGAACGAATAAACAACGCATTGCGTGTTGACGATCGGAGGCTTCTTTTCCTTTACACTCAAAGTTTGCGATAATTTTCTGCTGGTGAAGACGGGTTTAACGTTGACGTTGATCATAGATCCCACAGAATTAATTTCATTGCGGACGCGATCCGCTGATCGTTGATCTTTGAAAGGTAATTTAATGTAAACTGATGGTTCTGAAGAAGTCACGGCGTGCGGCGCTCTGTCCGTTTCTTGCATGAATCTACGTATTGTGGAATTGACCATTGTGTTGGTTCCTGGAACTGTTGGTTCCAGTCACATAAAAGTGTTAGGGTTTATATTCTAAAAAGGGTGTTTTATTCTCCAAGGCCAGTTCATCACGTGTGGCCCACACATAGCTACCGATAGGCTATTTAAGTTCATGTGCATTCGCTAGTGTATGTAGTCTAGTTGAATTCTAGTAGCAGAAGAAAAAGTAAAGGCAGCTTTCTAATAAAAGCCCCAGAGACCAGAGTCTCGGTACCTCCTCGCTTGGAAGACCAAGAGATTTGCCATTATATCATTCGAACAATTTTTACTTCTATTTGATATCCTGAGATCGTACATGATGAACTGCTCATGCGCACTACTGTCTGACAGTGATTTCTACTCATTCGTCCACTTCTATGAAAAGTAGCAGCTCGTTTTATAGGGCTGTCTCGGAGCCTTTTGAAATTTCCTACTAGGCAAGAAACAAGCTCAGTGATCGAATGATAAAACATTATTGAACTCGTTTATCGCAAAATATTAGTAATTTAATACTTTTCAATAAGACAATTTTTTTTTACATTTTAATGACTAGGGTCCAAGTATATCTTGGCTAAGCTGTCACATCGTTTGAGACCGATCAGCTTTTTATGCCATTTTTATCCGTAAACGCCTTGTCCAAACGCGAAAAGTTTGGCGATCAAACATCATTTGGTGAGCAGACATTTTCCCGTTTGGACATCTTGTTTCATGGTGTTTGATAACATTTAAACGACGTCAAACTGTTGATCAGACATTGTAAAACATTTTGGTCTTTCAAACATGTTTGTCACCGTTTGGCCACTGAGTTCAACATCAACAAGTTTGGTCACCAAACATTGTTTGATCGTGTTTGCTCGCTAAGCATTTCCCGTTTGAACAGGGCTTAATGTGTTGCTGAAGATGCTGACAGTCATGCTGTCTCTGAAAGAGTTCCGTCAGTCAACTTCAGTTCACAATGGGTGTTGTTTTGTTAGTTTAAGGTTAGGATTTTTAAGTTAATATAAATGTAAACGTGCGGTATCGCGGTATCATCTAGCCCGGCGGCATGCAGTTTTCATCCTGTTCGCTGACGGTATTCGGTAGAAGAAGGCCATTCACAGTATTTCGGTACCGTTAATTTGCGCTCTGCTGTCTCATACAGGTCAATACACTATGTAAAACAGAACACAAGAAGCTATAAGGGTCAATAAGTATGCTATAAAGGTAGAGATAAATGCACCTTCTATGTACAACAGCGCCGGACATTAGTGGCTCAGAGTCGAACGTAAGGATTTAAATTCTTGATTTTTATGTACAGTGACTCTTTCATCATTGTTCTCAGGTTCGTGATGAGTGGGTTGGGTGGGATAATTAAAAAACCGAACCACAAGCTATTGACGCCAACGATCGTTTTGATTCGCATTCGTGTGCATTCTCATCGTACGCAAAAACAGAAGAGACTACTCCCAGTCTCCTTCCACACGAGATGGCGTCATCTATTTGTCTATAGTGCTCTTATTGACGATAGAAATTAGGCAATGAGTGCGCGAGCATTTAACAGTTTTTTTTTTAATAGATACCGGTATTCGGTTATACACAATAGCCGCCATAATAGTTTTCATATCATAAAGTAATTTAGCCCTGCTTGTGTGCTAAAACGAAAACATCGTTTTTGAGTTATAAGCACTTTAATTTTAAATTAAGGGTGTTCTAACGGCCTGTATTGTTGCCGTGATAACCTATTATGGCATAAAGACTACCTGCCAATTCACCAATGACTGGTCGTTGTGTGACACCAGTATTGTAGCACAACTTGATAAAGAGTGGTAGCATTGATCCGTTAAAGTATAACTTTTGGAAAAGTACTGGAAATTGTTGCAATTTACTTTAATAAGGTTTGAAATATCACGAAGGATGTTCTGTTGTAAATTTGCTATACATATTAATCAAAAAGGTAGAAGATTGAATCTCTTTAATGAAAGGACTTACCATAGTTAACAGAGAATGATTGTAAAGGAACAAACAAAGATGCAAGATTAATGTTGGAAGGTCTGCGACCGTGCAAATTCTTGTTGCGGCTCTGATATATTATGCAATAATTACGCAACTGAAAAATTTCTATAAGTCAGCTGCCCAGAAGTAAACCCCTGCTTGGTCAAGGTCAAAAAAGAAGAAAAAAACAAATAATTAAGGGCAAACGCCCACAAATATTAAAAAAAAAACACATTCGATGATATGATATGATACTGATATGGACTCACAAAAATGTCGATTTTATCGGAAAGACAACACTATTTCAGGGAAAAAAAACTAATGCGCGTTTACATTCTTGCTATGGGCTAGCTATATGCAAAAGACGAGCGAATTTGAGTTTTCTAGCCTTGCCGGTAAAAAATTTGATTTTTGAGGACAATTACTATTAAGAACTTTGTTTGATCTCCATGACCATTCCATGACTACGAAACAACCAAAAAAAACCTACGTGTGATGTTTATGTTGGTACATGAAATATTGCCGCCCTCCTTTGTTGTTGATTTTGATTGCAGCAATACCAAGTCTGATGAACTAGTAGTCTTATGGACTTCTTGCCTCGCTTGTTTCCAGGTCATTCCCTGTGCCAGCTTGTCTGTGCTGATCGAGCAGTTGCGAGTGATGTTGGAGCCTGGATCTACTGTCATCGGATCTGTGTGCTGACGCAGGATGACTGTATTTCACACTTCACGTCAACACAAGAACATTAAAATGCTTTTTCAGTTTACTGTTAGTATTGCAGAATGAAGTACTTTCGTTGAATGGTAACAATCAATAAATAACAATCATAAGATTTCTGTTTGCCAGGAAAAACTTGATTAGCGACAATGTGCTAGAGTATAATAAGCAAAATACACTTGGCAACAACATCAGCAGCAGCTAGGCTCAAGGTTAACAAGAACCCACTGAGCTGATGAAGAAAAAACGCCACTGCTAACATGCCAGTCACAGTGGATAGAGTGCCGATAAAGGAGGTCGACGTCTGCATACGAGCCAAGCGCCCAATCAGACTGGAGCCGTTATCCTAGTTTCAGTTGCATGAAGCGATTAGGAGTATTTCTACTCCCCCTGGATGAGATGCCAGTCCATCGCAGGGTTACCCCCAGAATTAAGTTCGACGGTACCCATGTGAAACATCTGGGTGGAGAGAGGCACTACGTGGGAGTTTAGTGTCTTCCCCAAGAGCACAACACAATGTCCCCGGCAGGGATGGACACAGGACCGCTAGATCCGGAGACGAGCGCACTAACCAAGAGGCCACCGCGCCTCCTCATGATCATGATGACGCTATATTTACCACGCGATGGGTATATGTAACATTCCAATGCTCGCCGCCTTTATCTGGGCATGTAAACATGACGGACAGTTCTCGATTGAAATTTTCATTTGTTCGAAAAACATTTTACACTCACAGTATGAGATATTGAAAGCCTGGAAATTTTAGAAATGACTGCCATCAACTTAAGAACAAAACTATTTTCAAGGCATTAAAAAATCGTAAACGCTGGTTTCGTAGATTAACATAAATTATGATGACGAGATAAATCAGATTAAGTGGGCACAACAGATCGTTTTCACTTGACGTCACCACTTTCTAAAATCCAAAACTAAAGAGCCATCATAGTTTTTATCCTCATGAGGCATAAGAGACGACATATTTATATCTGTTGACAATTTTACAGTTCCATAGCGTGCTTCGTTTGGAAACCAGAGCATTTTGAATTTCAGAGTTATGGCGGTGCGTGACATAAAGCTACGATCGTATTTGTCGAAAAAGATTTACCTATCTCATGATTTGTAGCCTTTTTAGAAGTTAGAGCATTGGGAAAAGTGCTCATGTAAATGCTTGTTTGTTAAGTACAGATAGTCAGTCGCCTAGATAGCCAATGTAAGTTCCAGCTGTTTACACTATCTTCCGGCCGCCATGTTGGTGCACATCTGATGTGCACCAACATGGCGTTTCCACACTGAGCTCTGTAAATTTCTGCGAAACATTTCGACGAATATCTGCGGTTTGGGACAACGCACAGACCTAAAACTTGGAGAAGTGTCTTCTTTATTTAGTTACAAAAAGATCACAATTTTTTGACTTTATCAACTGAATGGTTTTCGATTTATTTTTTATTACGTGACAGTGAAAACGATCTATACAAACTACGGAAAGAAAATATTACTACACAAAACAAACTATGGAAGAAAACAACCTCGTTCCCAGGGCTTTTCCATTCATCAACTGTGTATAACATCAACAACATTTAACAAAGCTTCCGGATAAATTTTCTTTCCGTAGTTTGTTTTGTGTAGTAGTATTTTCTTAGTCAGAGTAGTTTCTTTTAATTATTGTTTCTATTAAGAGATTGCTACAGAAGTCTGATCCGTTTAAACCGCAACAATGTGAAAGATAAGACAGACTGGTGCGCCTAACAATTGGGAAAGGGCCGTGCGATAAGTGTGACTTATGAGATCAAGTGTACCAAGTGCGACGTCTAAGTGGGAGAAACATCGAGGAACGTATATACTATAGGGAAGAAACACACAAAGTCACTCAACAGAAAGGAGGAACGTTCGGTCTTTTGGAAACATGGTAAGGATAAACATAACAACGAAATACAGAAATTTAAAATGAAAGTTACCGCTTTTTATTTTAACGACGCAGTGCTAAGACAAATACCTGAAGGCGTTAGGATAAACGGTAATTTGGTTTTATCAAGTGGGTAGATAATGTGAATAAAGAGATTCGGAAGCTGACGTTTCGAGCGACTGTGGTTGTCATTTTTAACGAGATGGGCGGTCCTTCCATTGTGCAAGACAACTCTGTGTTTGTTTGATGCCAACAGTAGCTTATGGCATTGTAGTTAATATTATATGGCACTCAGGGGTATTCTGAAAACGATCAAAGATAACCGTGGTTGAACTTATTTCGAGCAAGCTGAACGAATTTTCAGATCGCGGCTGGGATTGTAACCATGGAGAAACAATATCTGAAGAAAAACTTCAAGCTTCGTTTGGTGAAATACTTCCTGTTTTGTTCTTTGTCCCTTCTTATGAAGCAAGGTGTGTGAAGTGAATCCGCTGTTGAAATTTCATGCGCCATAGTTCATTCCTTAAGTATTAATTTATAAACTGTGTTATCGCTTGTTGCTTATTTGATAGCGACAAAACGGAAAAAAAATAACCTCACCTATATCAGTAACTTTTCTTTCGCCTGCAGTTCCGAAATCTCGCTTGCAGGCGTCCTTGCTTTAAAGGGACAAACGTTTTTGTTTTTTCTAACACGATACTAACACGATATCACTCCTCACGGGAAGATATGAACTCAATCAATTGACCTCGCTCCCAATGTGTAGCTTCATAGCTCAGTTGGTAGAGCATCGCACCAGTATAGAGGTTTGAGCCCCGTTGAAGCCCTGATGTTTTTTCAGGCTTCTTCTTTCCAATTGCTTAAGTTGGAAAATTTACTGCGATTATCATTCTTCACTGTCACGATACCTTATAGATATTGAAAATAGTAAGTAAGTAAAACTTTAGTTAGCTAGGGTGACCCATTCAGGTTGTTACTCGATTCGTGCAGAACGCAGTCCAGAATCTCCTCCTTTTTCATGTCTACATATATTAAAAACTAACTGCAAAGCGTAAAGGCTCTGGGCGAAATGCTAATCAGTCTTGTCAAGTATATGTATAATTAATGGCATGTTAAAGAGGCATATGGACTTGAGTAAAGACTTCCTGCTTTATCCTGTTTTATAGACTTCCGAGCAAATTTGGCGCCCAAAAATTAATGAATATCCGTTTTCTTGGCAATAAAAATGCAATCCAAGCAAAGTAACCATTGCCTGGATTATCAAACTTACCAAATAGCCGTACTTTCTGTATATTTAAACTTTTTAGGTATTCATACTTTCGATGATACGGATTTTCCTTGTTTCTGCTGTCATAATTTAAAAATTAATGACTTACAGTCAATATATTAAGAGGCGAAATTAATAATAATAAATAATAATATACAGCATTTATAGAGCGCTAATTCCCAATGGTCCAAAAGCGCTTTACATAATAAAAAAATAATAACAACAAAATCCTAAACCTACAAAACTACATTGTCATTCTATAAAGATTCCCAATTGACCAAAAACGCATTTACATAATAAAAAATAACAACAAAATCCTAAACCTACAAAAACTACAAAACTACATTGTCATTCTATAAAAACATCAACATTCTATACAACATCATAACCAATTTTAAAAAGCCAAGTCTTGAGCTTAGATTTAAAAGAAGAAAGGGAATTACAAGATCTAAGTTCGAATGGAAGTGCATTCCAAACAGAAGGACGCGGCAATAGTAAAAGACCGGCCACCATAAGTTTTAAGATTAAATTTAGATGTAGAAAGTAAAAATTGATTGGAGGGTCTAAGAAGTCTACCTGGCCCCAATTGCTCAAAGGCTGGATAACGCTATCCACCGGATAAATCGCTATCCAGTGGATAAGTGTTAACGAAACAAACCGCGCTATCCGCTGGATAGTGATTTATCCAGTGGATAGCGTTATCCACCTTTCGAGCAACCCAGGCCAGGTGTATAAGGCTTGATGAGATCAGTGATATAGCTAGGAGCAGCACCATGAAGCGCCTTAAATGTAATTACTGCAATTATGAAAGTTATTCTTTGCTCAATTGGTAGCCAATGAAGTTGAATAAGCAACGGCGTAACATGCTCATATCTACTAGTAAGGTGAATAAGCCTAGCAGCACTATTTAGGACACTCTGTAAACGTTTCAAGATACATTTAGGCTGACCGTAGAGCAATGAGTTACAATAGTCGATCCTTGCAGTAACAAAGGCATGAATTAAACTTTTACATGTATCGTAAGAAAGAAACTTGCGAATCTTAAAAATGTTGCGTAAATGAAAAAACGAAGACTTGCAAACAGCAGTAACGTACGGCAACATCGATAGAGAGTTATTAAACATAACCCCAATATTTTTAGCAGTAGTTGAACAGTCAACAGTGTCAGAGGCGATCACCAGGTTTTCTAACGCAGGACGTGGGCGATAGGAGGATGAAAAAACTATAATTTCAGTCTTCCCACTGTTCAGCTTCAGCTTGTTATTTAACATCCAAAGGTCAATATCTTTAACACAATCTTCAAGAGCAGATGTACATGTTGACATATCCTCAGGCGATGATGTTTCAAAAGATAAATATAGCTGTGTATCATCAGCATAAAAGTGATAAGATAGACCATGAGATCTTGCAATATCACCTAAAGGGGAAGTGTACAGAGAGTACAGCAAGGGGCCCAACACGGAACCCTGCGGTACACCATAAGGTAAAGCATGCACATCAGAAGAGACTTCTTGGATTCTGACATACTGAGTGCGATCAGATAGATATGAACGAAACCAGTCCAGTGCCTGGTCACAAATGCCAAAACGGGTTAACAACTATAGAAGCCAAAGCGATATATTATAATGTCGTAAAACAACACGGCACTTTGAGAAGTTTATAAAAAATTTAGAAAACACGAGCCGGCCGGGGGCGAATGTTTTCTGTGTTCCTACATATTTGCTTCATGGTATTGAGTAAAAGCGCTGTAAAGAATAAAACAAGGCTTTGCAATTAGCAGTTGGTTCATGCTTTAGCGTGCATCATACGGTCATGATGCACTTGGAAAGTTTGGTGAGAAGTTTGCTCGTCGGTAAATTTGCTAAAGGAGATCAATCTGGGCATGGCTCGAGCGTTGTTTGACTTCTAAAAGATACCACTTTCAAACTGGCGTGACAGTTTTTATTATCTTTGGAAAACATCCTTAAAAGATATCTTGAAGGCTAAAAAATGAGCGAGACCAAAGTTCATGATTTAGCGATTTAGTGAGCATCCTCGACCTCCCCTCCCTCCATCCTCCATCCTCCTCCTCCTCCCCCCCCCCCCCCCGGCTGTTATAATCCATATATATTTCGTAGAGGTAAATATTCACCAATTTTCACTGAGCCAGTGGCGAATAATTGTTTCAGTTTATATAAAACTTAGTTGTAGCAAATTGATATAAACGGTATCCCACATGTGAGGATACCTTTTTTTATCCACATATGTGTGATACCACTTTTGATATCGGGTTTGTCCCTCTAACTTGAGGGTGGCACAGGGTATTTTCGTGATTCATGAAACGCCTTTTTTTTACCCTGAAATGTTAAACAGCTTGTTTTTTCGCCTGAATCGTAATTTCATTAGTTGCTATGAATCGTGATTTCCCAAAATAATACTCCGTGAAATGATAAAGAAATATTTAATTTGTCGCGAGCCGTGATTGAACCACTTGTATGCAATTACAGCATGCCAGAGATATTGGGAGCACAGCCCTGGAATGGGCGAAAAAGAATGACGCAGTGGTCCGCGTTTTATTCTACACAGTCCTCATTCCGCACAAATCCACCTTGAGGATTTTTCAAGGACCACCGTCTGATAAGAAACAAGACAGAGTAATTCACTTGGTCATGTGTAAAACAAGGGACTGGTTTTCTATTTTGCTGCGTGCAGTACAAGAAGCGGACTGACGATGAAGACATCTAACAAGGCTGTGCTTTGGGCGTAACTTTTCAAGTTATGAAAGTTCGTGTCAAAAATGTCATTTTCGTGAAACGTGAACTGTCGATTTCATTTCCCGTGATTTTAAAAGGACCAATTTATTTTCATCGAAACGTGATCCTACCCCCTCGCCCTTTGCCACCCTCTAACTTTGGAAAGTGGTTGAAAATCTTCAGAAAATCGTCTAAAACGTCGTTATATATTGCGAGAATTTTATATGATAAAAAGAAAGTTACATGGTCGCTTGGACATAGTAGCAGTAGTAGCAGTAGTAGTAGTAGTAGTAGTAGTAGTAGTAGTAGTAGTAGTAGTAGTAGTAGTAGTAGTAGTAGTAGTAGTAGTAGTAGTAGTAGTAGTAGTAGTAGTAGTAGTAGTAGTAGTAGTAATAGTAGTAGTAGTAGTAATAGTAGTAGTAGCAGTAGTAGTAGCAGAAGTAGTAGCAGTAGTAGCAGTAGTAGCAGTAGTAGCAGTAGCAGTAGCAGTAGCAGTAGCAGTAGCAGTAGCAGTAGCAGTAGCAGTAGCAGTAGCAGTAGCAGTAGTAGCAGTAGTAGCAGTAGCAGTAGCAGTAGCAGTAGCAGTAGCAGTAGCAGTAGCAGTAGTAGTAGTAAATCGCTTTATTTGCATGACCGCAAGATTTTACAGTATTGCAAAAGCTAGTTAATTAATAACAAAACAAGGTTAATAGTGATATTGTCCTAAGTTACATCACTTTCATTAGCTAATAGGAAAGTATCACGAATATTTGTACATGAGGAAATGAACTTCATTACTAGCTTATTTACACGATGATCATTAGAGTTCATAAGTAGTTTTATGCTTTCAGAGGTTGATTTCCTTTCAAAGTCAGGTATTATCTCATTG
>OZ026601.1:19516429-19518929 GCA_964020085.1 Micromussa lordhowensis
ACATGAAGTAGCCTTTGCAGTATTCTAACATTTTCGTCAGATTCGATCTCATTTTTCGCTCTCAATATTTCATTGTTTATTACATTTCATTCTAAAGCTTAATCTATACTAAGACTAAATGTCCTTATGACTTTCTCATGAATCGAGCCTTAAAGAAGTCTCCTCGACACTTTTCGCTCTACATATACATGGTCTATTTCAAGGACTTTTTACATGTTTGCAAATCTAAGCAAATACATATTTGCAACACCAAATAAATTCATGGCGCTAGTACAGCTACGCATTTAAGATTCAACGCAGACTGCTTATTTAAAGACTTAGTCAAGCGATTCATTTTTGTGTTAACTCTTAGAAAGAAGTGATGGCCCCACTCTAAACGTTCTTTTAAAAAAATTCGAATGACAAAAAAGTCACAGTAGTCTCTTCGAGGAGGGGCGTGATTCAATTGAGAAAGACCTGCAACACAATGCTAAAACAAAAAATATATAATCATGCCGTAAGAAATGTTTTTTTCTGTGTTTTTATGACTGGTTTTTAATCCACAGGAAGTCGCAGAGAGTGGCTTCTACCAATCATCATCATATCAGCAACAAGTGTCACCATCTTGTTCATGTTGTTTGTGCAATTTTGTGTCAAGAGGAGATGGAAATCACATTATAAGATACCAAACTGTAAGTTCAGAGCTGTAGCTCACCCGGAATTGGGAGAGCATTTCATACAATAGTCAAAGGGATGCCGGTCGTACCTTACAGAAGGATACAGCCTGTGATTTAATGGTGCCAGTCCCCCTGGTTCCTTTCAGGGTCATAAACAGAGGTCTTTGGACTTGTCGCGCAACAGAGGATTGCATGACAAGTCCTTAAAAGGCCACAATAGCATAAGTGTTTCTTAAAGACGTTTACTGACTTAGATTCCAACTGTAAAAACATGTCCGAGGTACAAGGAGATCAAATCCTTTCAGAGGTTGTCTTCTCGTGAAGTGTGGAAGTCAGACGGGGTGCGTTTTAGCGCATTCGACAATTTGTTTAATTTGCTCGCGCGATGTCTTTACCAGTTTAGCGTCACAATTTAGCGTTCATTCAATCTCCGCCGCTGCCAAGCTGATCCTTTTCTCGCACAACTCTCATTGACAGATCACATCAGTCAAGAGGACTTGATAAACCAACTGTTTATCAGCTACAGTTCGAAGGACTTTGGTTGGGTCTCTGAGAATCTCATCTCAGTTTTTGAGAGGAACTTGATTGACTACAGCATCCACAGCCGGGACTTTGAAATTGGAAGACCCATCGTCCAGAACATGGCCGACAGCGTGTACGGCAGCCGTCAAGTGTTGATTGTTTTGTCTGAGAATTACCTCGCCAGCAACTTTTGTCGTGAGGAGCTGCATATGGCTTTGCAGAGAGAAATGGATGGGGGAGATTCGTCACTGATTCTCGTAAAGATCAATAACATGAAGAAAAAGCAATTACCTGCCGCTTTGAGAAAGAAGACCCTGGTGGATTTTGACAAATACAAGACGAAACAAGATTGGGAAGAGAAAATAATTAGTGAGATATTAAAAATCAAAAATACTACTGTATAGAAGATACACGTGGATAAATTATGATTCCCAGGGTACAGTTGAAAGGTTTCCTTTTCATAAACGATAAATTGCAATAGTAAGGAAATTAGTAATATTAACAAATAAAAACAATATAAGAAAATGCATGACAAGTCCTAAAAGCGTTTGCTTAAAGACCACAATAGCATAATATGCTTAAAAATTTCGAACGGTTTTATTTTCGACTCTTTTTCTGTCCGAAAATAAAATGGTCTGAAATTCTTTGCAAGTAATGTATATCAGGTGAAAACTTTCTTTTTTCTGCCCTGGTGCGGACTCGTTGACAGCATTTCCTGTGGATATTGAGTTAACAGCTGCCTGGTATTGTTTGTATTTGCCCTAACGTTTGGTCCGTTATCGTATGTTTCTAAGTCGTTCTCTTCGTCAATCTCTGTCTTCCTCACAGTCCACAAGCAGGGTCTCATTGGCGATCCCAGGATTTCTAAATAATTCCGAAAGGTTTTTTGTAACAGGCTCTTTGCACTTACTTAGAAGCTGTTCATCTCTAGAGTGAAATTCGAAATTTATAGTACACTGAACAGTTTCCATCCGTGTACCTTAGCCATTCATTGTTTTTATCATCTGTGACCTCTAACGCGGAAATGTTCAGCCATTCAACTTCATCCGTTCAAAACGTTTCTGCAGCCGTTATTATCCGTTCACTTGCCGTGTGTTGAGTCGTTCTAATGGATACCGTAAGGAACGGTCTCGCGTAGGAGGTCACATATGACTTGTACGGGTCCGAGCGCTATTTATTTGGAAAACTATAAGAAAGATGTCCCGTATGAGGGACGGACGCTTCGAAGTGATAGGGCCGTGAAAACGAGAACGGCCCTGCCAAAAACGCCTATGGACCCGCAAAATCGATGCGAGTTAACGACAGAAACAATTTTGTCGCTG
>OZ026601.1:19523929-19531429 GCA_964020085.1 Micromussa lordhowensis
AATAAAGGGAGTAAGTTTCTAAAGAAACTGTCGTGCTGCGTCGGTGGGAGTATTACAAGATAATTTGGTTTTCTCAACTGGGTTGATAATGTGAATTGGCCACCGTTAGCCCTTCGTCGGAGCGAATCAAGGAATGGTGGGTTGTGTGTGTTTTTATATACAGAAATATGGAGCAACGCTACTGGTTGGTGCCTGGCAACGTGAAAAACAACAGAATGAATTGGTTGAATGAAAAGCGTTCGTTGATACCGTCTCCGTGATACCGTTGATACCGTCTTTATCGTCTTTCTCTACGTCAAGAAGGTGTTCATTTACAACGTTGAGAAACTGTGATCACAGATCATTTTACCTGTACCTCAGCCAATGTCATCTACTGTATAACTTGCACTCTTTGCAAAAAGTTATATATCGGCGAAACAGGACGACTAGGCGAGCGATTCCGAAAACATCTTCGCGATGTAGAGAAAGACGATAAAGACGCTTCTAAACCGGTTGCTAGACACTTTAATCTGCCGAATCATTCTAAGCAACATATGGCAGTCTGCGGCCTCTCCCTACATCAAGGAAGCACAGAAAACCGCAAAACCCTTGAACAAAAATTTATTTTTCAAATCGGCACTCACGGTATCAACGAACGCTCGAAACGTCAGCTTCGAAATCTCTTTACGGTGGCCAATTCACATTATCAACCCAGTTGATAAAACCAAATTATCTTACCATAATTAAAATGGTTGGTGTTAATTTGAATTTAAATCTACTGTTCGTTTCAGACGTTTTTGATGTAATATATCAAACACGAAAGACTGCGTTTGCCACATTTCCAAACACCGAGAAGAGAGTTTAAAATACGACACGCAGCGTAATATGTTTGACTAACTTTGAGGGGTATTTCGTGTTTGACATATCTTCTCAATCGAAACCAAAACTAAGGAGAAAACGGAGAAATAAAATCGTAAACAACTATGCTAATTAAAATCAGATATCCAAACATTTCTTTTGTTTAAACTTGATTAATTATTAATGAGTTTCAGAAGTACTTGGAAACCATTCATTTAAGTAGCCAGTTACTGCTCAAGGCTTGTTTTTACAAGCGACGGAGCAGTAGTCGTAATCAGAAGCGCAGAGTGATACGATCTAGTGAAAATCAAACCCACGGAATAGGGAGCAGATAGTGATCCCGTTAAAGACTCCGTCGCTTATCATCTGGTGAAAACTACGTTTCCGGAGTCGCAAGCAAAAGCCGAAGAACTAACGAATCACAATTCTCGATTTCAGGCATCGAATTATAATCTCACTGAATCATAAGCGACGGCGCCGAAAGCAGAACGGAAACAAAACAGAAGCGTTCTTCCGAATCCGATTCTGATTCAGAGCACAAGCGCTCTTACGACTTCGACTCCGTCGCTAGTGAAAACCAGCTTTGAAGTAAAATTAGTTATTTAATTGATAAACAAAGTATGAAGCTAACCGAAATAAAATGCGAAACAGTTTTTTTCCACAAGCAACTTCATTATATATTTTACGCAAAAAGATTATTTGGCGGAATGGGTTTCGCGCAAAAATTTGAAATCAGCTTCGGTTTTCCTTTCAGTCGCTTTGCTGTGAAATTCATTTCCTCACGTCTCTTCTGCACAGCTTCATTTTGCAGGACAAGTTTCTTTACCAAATAAGTTTGAAATAAATTAGATTACATTGCTTGTCGGGCGGTTTCATGCGCAGCTAGCGCCCATCACATTCCTAATAGAAAAAACAAAACTCCCATTTCATAAAATTAAGGCGATACGAGTGAGTTATCTCCTCATTTGTAGAGCTTTCTTCGTTGTTTTCTGATGACATGTCACTGTGAAAAAAAAATAAACGTCAGCTAAACTAGTATTGGTTTTGGTTCGCAGTATTTTTATGGTTAAGCTGGCGACGCTTTATTTTAATGTATTTTGCTTAGTTTTCCTTTTCGTTGCACGATTAACTCTTTTACGTTGATTATCATCTGATGGTCACTTAGATTGTCTCGAACATGATTAATTCAACGGCGTTTAATCGAAGACTGGAAAATATTTCACCTTTAAGTTAAGAAGTGTTTGCCGTCTGTTCTGGTGCTCTAGCACACGGGCCCACAACTGTTTGTTTATTATAAATAACATTTTCAAAGCTCGACTTACCTTTGTAAGTGAGTTAGAAAAACCAATAAAAGATATTCAATTTGTTATATGGTTTTTCTAACTTAAGTGGAAAAAGATCGCAAAAGAGCGCCTGGGAAGCTGCATCAAGTGGTTTGGATCGACATCACTTCTTTTCGGAGAAGATTCAACTTTCCTTTGTTTCGTCACAAAACCTCGTTATCATATTACGCGCTATGACGAAACGTCTTGCGCGCGCAGTGATCATTTCGCCCCATATCAAACCTGAAGCTCATTGAGAAAGCTGTCGCCTCACAGTTAACTGATTATCTTTTCTTCAACAGCCTACATGAGTCTTTCCAGTCTGCTTATAAAAGGTACCATAGTTCTGAGACTGCTCTTCTTCGAGTGCATAATGACATTCTCCGATCTATCGACAATGGGGAAGGTGTTATATTAATTTTGCTTGATCTGTTCGCAGCTTTTGATACTGTGAATCATGAATTACTTTTATCTCGTTTGTCTACATACTATGGACTTTGTGGATCGGTCGTTAACTGGTTTACCTCTTATTTGACCAATCGCACGCAGTTCTTGGATATTAATGGCACTTTCTCAACGATACGTCATCTCGGAGTTGGGATGCCTCAAGGCTCGGTCTTAGGCCCGTTACTTTATCTTTTATACACTTCTCCTGTTGCGGATATTATTCGCAGTCATAATCTTAACTTTCACTTCAACGCTAATGATTCACAACTACTTTTATCTTTTAAGGGTGCTGATTGATTGTTTGCTTCTAATCTGCAGCTCGAGGCTTGTATTAATGACATTTGTCGGTGGATGGTTTTCAATTAATTGAAACTTAACAAGACAAGACTGAATTATTGGTTATTTATTCCAGTTATTGTTCCTGTCCGTCGTTGCCCTGTCCTCGTGTTGGGGATGTTAATGTTGCTCCAGTGAAAGCCGCTTCCAATCTTGGCGTTGTCTTCGATGATACTATGTCTTTTAAAGCACATATTTCTGATGTTTGCAAGTCTTCTTTTTATCATCTTAGGAATATTTCTAGAATTAGAAAGTATTTGACCCGCGAAGCCACTGAAATGGTTGTTCATGCCTTTGTCACCTCTAAACTTGACCACTGTAACTCTCTACTTTATGGACTTCCTAAGTTCGTTATTGCTAAATTACAATCTGTTCAGAACTCTGCTGCGCGTCCAGTTTGTATGACTAGAAAGTTTGATCATATTACTCCGACTTCAATTGATCTGTATTGGCTTCTCATTAGGCATCGTATTGTTTTTAAGATTCTTTTTTTTAGTTTATAAATCTCATAATGGTAAGGCCCCGTCGTATTTGTCTGATCTTTTAACTTATCGTAGGAGCTCGTATTCTTTGCGATCTGTTAGTAATGGCGACCTTGTAGAGCCATCTTCAAAAATGCGAACTTATGGAGATCGATCGTTTGCAGTATGTGCCCCTGGATTGTGGAACTCTTTGCCTCTTTCAATACGAAGGAGTTCTTCTTTTGACATTTTTAAAAGCGTTTTGAAAACTTATCTTTTTAAAATGTTTGTTAGTGAATGTAATTGTAATTTCAATGGTAGAGCTGTCCCATGGGCTTTTCCGTTGGAGTTTGTATGCAAATCTAGGGTTGAAAGTGGAGTTCAGTGCGTGACTAACGGAGCGGAAAACTCGAGCAATTAGCTCAGCCGAATATATTCTCTCTCGTCGCCAAAGCTGAGAGGTCAGATAAAAAACGTAATAGATTTTTCATGAACCAATCGCTCTTCTTCATACACCAGGTGATTCATTTCTCGGGCAAATTCATCTATAATGTCTGCAATTTTATTCCTTAGAAGCAGTGCTTATATTTCAATTTCATCCACTAGTAGATTTCTTCTTTGATATTTACCAATCATGATTTCCAGCTGTGTATTCACCTTCCAACTTTACTAGTTGCTCAAGATAACATACCTTTCAAATTCCGATTTATTTATAATGAAAAAAATCACATGACTTTTGTTACTAAGAATAATTCTACTACATCATTCTACCTATTTTAGGATTAAGACGTAATACCTCCAATGACACCTCCATTCCGATGATGTCACTAGTTTATTTTTAGGTTATGATGTCATCATGTTGATGACGTCAACCCTTAGGGTATTGTGACGTCATTGTGTCCCTGTGTCACTGTTCCAGTACCCCAAGTCTATTACTACTAACGCTTTTAGGACTTGTCATCCATTTACTTACATTCTTTTTATTTGTTAATATTACTAATTTCCTTACTATTGCAATTTATCGTTTATGAAAAGGAAACCTTTCAACTGTACCCTTGGAATCGTAATTTATCAACGAGTATCTTCTACACAGCAGTATTTTTGATTTTTAATATCTCACTAGTTATTTTCTCTTCCCAATCTTGCTTCGTCTTGTATTTGTCAAAATCCACCAGGGTCTTCTTTCTCAAAGCGGCAGGTAACTGCTTTTTCTTCATGTTGTTGATCTTTACGAGAATCAGTGACGAATCTCCCCCATCCATTCCTCTCTGCACAGCCATATGCAGCTCCTCACGACAAAAGTTGCTGGCGAGGTAATTCTCAGACAAAACAATCCACACTTGACGGCTGCCGTACACACTGTCGGCTATGTTCTGGACGATGGGTCTTCCAATTTCAAAGTCCCGGCTGTGGATGCTGAAGTCGATCAATCAAGTTCCTCTCAAAAACTGAGATGAGATTCTCAGAGATTCAACCAAAGTCCTTTGAACTGTAGCTGATAAACAGTTGGTTTATCAAATCCTCTTGACTGATGTGATCTGTCAATGAGAGTTGTGCGAAAAAAGGATCAGCTTGGCAGCGGCGGAGACTGAATGAACGCTAAATTATGACGCTAAACTGGTAAAGACATCGTGCGAGTTAATTAATTAAATAGAGGATGCGCTAAAACGAACCATCCTCTCCCTGACTTCGACATTTTATGAAAAGACAACCTCTAAAAGGATTTGATTTCCTTGTATCTCGGATATCTTTTTGCACTTGAAATCTAAGTCACTAAACGTCTTTAAGAAACGCCCATGCTATTGTGGTCTCTCAAGCAAACGCTTTTAGGACTTGTCATGCAATCCTCTGTTGCGCGACAAGTCCAAAGAACAAATGTTTATGACCCTGAAAGGAACCGGGGGGACTGGTACCACTAAACAACAGACTGTATCCTTCTGTAAGGTACGACTGGCATCCCTGTGACTATTGTATGAAATGCTCCCCCAATTCCGGGTGAGCTACAGCTCTGAACTTACAGTTTGGTATCTTATGACGTGATTTCCATCTCTTCTTGACACAAAATTGCACAAAAAACATAAACAAGATGGCGACACTTGCTGCTGATATGATGATGATTGGTAGAAGCCACTCTCTGCGACTTCCTGTGGATTAAAAACCAGTCATAAAAACACACAAAAGAACATTTCTTATGGCATGATTATACTTTTTTTGCATTGTATTGCAGGTCTTTTTCAATTGAATCACCCCCCTCCCCGAAGAGACTACTTATTCGTCATTAGAACTTTTTTGAAAGAACGTTGAGACTGGGGCCATCACTTCTTTCTAAGAGTTAACAGATAAATGAATCGCTTGACTAACTCTTTAAGGAAGCAGTCTGCGTTGAATCTTAAATGCGTAGCTGTACTAGCGCCATGAATTTATTTGGTGTTGCAAAAATGTATTTGCTTAGATTTGCAAACATATAAAAAGTCCTTGAAATAGACCATGTATATATAGCGCGAAAAGCGTCGAGAAGACTTCGATTTATGAGAAAGTCATAAGGATATTTAGTCTCAGTAAAGATTAAGCTTTAGAATGAAATGTTCTAACCAATGAAAAAATGAGAGCGGAAAATGAGAACGAATCAATGTTAGATTACTGCAAAGGCTACATCATGTAAACAGACGCAGGGTAACGCTGTCTAACACTGACCTGAACCCAGATTAGAAGAAGAACGTGTTGAAGTGGTCACACTTTCAGTCACTTGCGCTGTTAGAAAGAAAACCAAAATTAGAAAAAAACTGACGACTACCGTAGATTTTTTACATGTCAGTTGCAACGGACCAGAAACGTAGACGGCTTTCTACACACAGTAATAAAGGTCTGCAGCAATCTATTGAGTTCCACTATCCGGCGCTCAGTTAAATAGTTCTACTTATCCGTGTACGACGTTTGGGTTTTCTGTAAACTCCGAGGTGCCGACGAAGAAACTTGAGGAGCAAACTCAACCAACAATCGCATGTTCTTTTTCGATCAATATTTACGTCTGCAGCTAAAGAAGCTGCTGAAATGTTTTTAAAATTAAGGTCGATATCGAACGTTTTATGAAGAGAAAACTAATGCGAATACAGAATAGAAATTACTATTTATTGAAGGCACATGGAGTTTCAACGTACGCCCTAAGTGGGTTTCAAAGTTATTTTTGATCTTTAACCGTGCATATTCCTTAAAACAAAACAAGGATTCTTAAAGGTATTCAAGACCTAGGCATCCTAAATTTTAAGCGCTGGCGTCGAATTAACAAAAAAACCTGGCTGTAAGCCGGATGCCATATAATGTGAGTGACATAACTAACTGAAATGGTGCTCAAGGAAAGTTTCGAAATGGAAGATAGCCCGATACAACTTTCCCCATAGTTTGAAGGAAATGTCTCATCTATGCGATCTTAGAGTAAAATCTGATTTTTTTCATTCAAATGGTAAACAGCAATGCTGCCAGCATTAAGCGCGTGTACTTTCATTAGGCGAAGTAACCAGACACAACTCCCAGACACGCCTAGGGCTAGTATGATAAATGGTTGGGTTACGGTTCAGGGTTAGGGTTAGGCAAGGTTTTGAAACAAACTGTGAACTGAATCTGTTGTATCATTCCTTTTGTACCTGTTTATGATTGAACAAATACTTTCAAGAAGATGGCGGCTACTCGGCTGTCGCAGTTGCAGCTGTAATTGCCCTCGTCATCTTCCGTCACGTTAAAAATAGAAAGGATAGATTGCAGTTTACATTTGCTGAACATTTCCTTCTGTTCTATATATTTAGAACTTTGTACTCCTTTCCAAGGGCGCCGTGTCATTGTGCCAAATCAGTTCTGTTGGACAACTGTCCCCTTGATCAGACAAGCATGTCAGAGTGACAGTAGAACGAGTCCTTGCAACAACCTCCGGAGTAGAGTTAATGGTCGGGCCTTTTGGATTTGGACCTGAGTAAAATAAAAAGTTCTTGATGATTATAATGCCATTATTATGTTAAAAGCAACTATCAACGCGATGCTTACACAATCAAACGTACTCTACTCTCTCTATTATATTCTACTCTACTCTACTCTACTCTATTCTA
>OZ026601.1:19536429-19556429 GCA_964020085.1 Micromussa lordhowensis
CCGATCGTGTACGGATTGAAAACCACCTTTACAGATGGTATAACGCTAGCACGATCGATCTAACGGACCGAAATGGGGAATTTTCAATCTGTATCAGTTTGTGTATATTGGACATGACTGTGTTTCTTCACGGAGGAGTTATCATTGTTCAGGTGTTCTCTCACACGATCGTGGATAAAGCGTGTAGTGCTCCCGAGTAGTGTAGTAATGGAGCAGACCAGGACATTTACGCATTTTACACATCTTAGCGTAGTTAGCCGTAGTTAGCGTAAGATGTGTAGTTAGCGTATAGGACCAGGACATTTCCGGATTTTACACATCTTGGCGTAGTTAGCGTAAGATGTGTAGTTAGCGTATAGGACCAGGACATTTTACGCATCTTTTGTGTAATAATGTTTATAATACCGGTAAATCTCGGAAAAATAGTATAAGTGCAATTATGGTTTTAAAAATGTCAAAATCATCTGCAATATACTGTATTAATTCATAAAGTTCATATCCATATGTATATGCAAGTTCATCTGGATCTTCAAAAATTGAGAGAAATTTTAGTAAATACATTTTGGGGCTGTATATTCTAGCATATATTTCTAATATTTCACGATAATTTGTTACTCTTACATACCTATTATCAACAATTTTATAAACATGTCTTGGCATTTATATAAATATTTATTAACAATTTTTTTTTTATTAACAATTTTCAAGACTTGATAAAATTTCAAGATTTGATAAATTTCCAACCAGTACTCTCACCACCTAGATGTTCACAGATTTTTTTCCAAATTTTATCAAGTTCATAGAGTTTTAAACGATCTTTATACAATTTTAGCTTTGGTAAAAATTCATTATATCCAAGTATTTGACAAAATTTATAAATGATATATGAATAGGAAAAGAAATTGCTTCTATTTTTACCTTTAAAAATTTCAAATGGTTCTTGAATTTGTGAAAACCTCATTTTTATTTTTTCTTCCATTATAGGAGTCATTTGTAATGGAGGTATATTTGTTATTCGGTACAAAATTTGTGTGGCATGATTATAATAACGTGATTTACGATGTTTTTTAAGATATCTTTTAATATCTGCTTCTGTTAACTTTTCCAAAGAATTTTCCATTTTTTCATGAACGATTTCTCTGATAATAGTATTAATAACCTCTTCTGACACTTTAACACTTTCTTTGCCTTGGATATTGGCCAAACAGTCACAAAAATGAGTATATCTTTTGTAATCATTTTCTGCAGGTTTTATAGATGGTTTTTCTGGATTTGTTGAGACATTAATGCTTATTCCGCAACTTAGACAAGTACTTATTGCTTCATCAATGTTAAATACTTTAAATTTTTTACATGCATAACAATAGTTCTCTTCATTTATATTATTTTCACTGTATTGGAGTTCTTCAGGAAAGATATTATATTTATACCTTTTATAATAAGAATTATGATCAATCTTAGTATTATTCTTTAAGATATCAAAACCATAAACAAAATTTTTGTTTATATTTTTTGCTTGATTTTCTGTATGTAAAAAAAGTAAAATAGCATTCTTTAATAAATAACTAGTACGAAGATTTTTGATATCATTTATTTCATTTTCTAACCTTATTTGTTCAATTTGATCAATTCTAGAATAATCTTTTTTGTTGGATAAATTTACAATTTTTCTTTTTATATCTGGTATTTTTTTTTCTTTCAGAACAATTTCTGAAAGTTTTTTACGATGTAGATTGCCAATAGTTTCTTTATTCATCATAATAATTAATGTCCCTTTATTCTTTAAATTACAGTGGAGGTAGATCTATTTCAGAGAGATCTATTTTTTGATTTGCTTTCCTTTCAGAAAGCTTTTTAGCTAACCTATCTCGAATCTTAAACCTTTCATTTCTTCTATTTTTAGGTATATTTTTTGAATTATAATCATTTATTACATCATTGACCAATAATATATTTCCTCGTTCTAATGCTCTTCTCGTTTTTTTATTATCTGTTTTTTTGGAAACACAAGCCTTTTGACATTGTTCTATTATTTTTAATGACATCTAATCTTTTAATCTTCTTCATTTTTTTTTCTTTTAAATTATTTTTTATCTTTTAAATTGTTTTTTATTTATTTCTTCTTCTTCTTCATCGCTGCTCGTCGATTCCTCATCTGAATTAGGATCATAATCACTATCGCTACTATCAGTATCATCAAGTGGGTCTTCAGACAAGAATTTTTTAAAATTCGGAATTGGCATATATACTATAAATTATTCTTTATTTTATGATTCCAATATGCATAACTACTGATACCATCATCTAAAATATATCTTTTATCATCAAAAGGTGATAATGATACTTTATTAATTTGGTAACTAGATATCTGATGATACTCTGACCTGATAGTTCGCATCTTATGCCTCATAGTATTACATTTTTGTAAAGTATCAAGATAATCAGAGAGAGATAATTCACTCTTAATGACATTCTTTTTGACACCCTTAGCTGTTTTGTTTTCCTTGTTTTCTGTCTTATATGAATACATTTTACTTTTTAGACCAACAAATTCAGTGATTGGATCACCTGACGCTTCATCTTTGAATTTACCAATTACTTTTTTATTTTCTGCAAAATGGAACTTAGAAGATTTGGGATAATCACTATTATCACATCGAGCCTTATCCATAAAGAAGTCACTATATATGTCTTCTGCTTTTATATGGTAAAATAAAGAGTCAGTATCAGTAAAAAGTAACTTCGCTTCTGGGTATTTTTTTCTGATATAGTTATAATGGAAATCATACATTAATGTTTTACTTAGATCTAGAATAGAGAATCCAACATAAGAGGGTTTATCTAGGACTAGTCTAGCCTTTTTCATTTGTACCCCTACTAAATTTTCATCAAATATTTTACTAGAAACGTACATTGGTTGCCTTGTCAATTTCAATAAATGATCTGGATCAGTTTCTAATTTGATATTAGATCTTTTTCTTAGGTTTTCCATGGTTTTACCAAACACGGAATTATTCATAAGTTTAAAGAAGTCTTTCTCAAAACTATTCTTAGCCATTGTTCTCTTTTCTGTATTAAAATCAATGTATCGTTTCATCCAAGGCCGCTGAGTAAATTCCAATACTCTATGAATCTTTGTTAACTTCATACCAAGAGATAAATAAAGCTGCAAATTTCTGTAATGTAATACATACTTTTCTTTATTCCTTAGATTAGGAACCAACTTGTGAACTCTACCACTGCTAATATTTTCTGAATCTTTTAAATCTTTGCAATACTTTGACAACATATCATCAGTGATTAAAATCTTTTCTGGTGCTAATGGATAATCATTATGAAAATCGTGTAGCTCTTCCGGATATTCTAAATCTACTTCTAAAATGACACCTTTTCTAGTATCATTTGTGTAATTTTCTAAGATGAAATCTTCAGGATCCTCAAAATCTTCAGAGGGAATCCATTTGAAATCAGATACTGGTAGTGACTGTGACATAGCCCATCCATAAAGATTATTTGCATCCAAATACATTAAATAACTACTTTCCAACTCTGGATTGTAACCCTTCATATACTTGTTGTTTGCTACAGCATGTCTGTGTGTAATAGTACTAATACCACCTCTCATACCCTTTTCAATGAATAGTTGTTGATCTATATCTGAAATTAAATCCAGATTTACATTAGTCATTTTCAGTAATGCATCCCAAGATAACCCAGGCGCTGAATAATAATGACAAGGATCTAGCCCATAGTCCTTCAAACATATAGTTCTGAAATTTTCAAATACATCCGCTAAGAGTAGAACATCAGTCCGCAAATATAGGTCATGATACTCTCCCATGTCTCTGATTTGGAAAGTACTCCAGACCTCCTTTGCGTGTGAGTAGTCACTCTCTGAAATACCTGTATCATTTAAAATGCTATAAAAATCTTCTATCCCTGGTAAAGACTTCTCACTAAATCGCTCGAATGAGTCCATGTAATCATAAGGGTAAACACCTTTTCGCTTGATTAATCTGAATTGTTCATCATTTGGAAAAGCCCCCCGTGTATATGAGAACGCATCATCAGTTAAATTACTGCTTAATCTGTCTAAACTCTGACTCATAAATGAAAAACTATCAATGAAAGTTAAATGTTTTCCAATATTAAAACCAATATATTTCTCAAAATTACTTGCTATAACTGATAGATCAAGATTACATCCTTGCCTGATCAAATGACCAATATTTTGCATGATAAAATGACAATCATAACCTTTAAGATTATGAAAGATCACAGGAATTTTTAACTTTTCTGCGCTGATAACCCATTTTAGATTGCAATCATTGTGTGCTGCTCCACGATATTGACCAGTTATTTGGCAATGATCTCTGACTTTCAATTTCCCACCATCCACATCTTTCCCATCCACCACTTTAAAACGACGATTACAAATATGACATTTAGTTGCATTTTGGTAATCTATTTCATTTTCCTTTGTCATCACTAATGGTTTCTGGAACTCTTCTCTCACTATTCTTTGACAATGGGAGACTTCAGATAGCATATCCCTGATAAACTTTTCGATACAATCAGGTCCACGGTAAATTACTTCTGGCTTGGAATATTTCTGATCATATCTGCAGACCAATTTATATGTGTAACCACAAGCCTTGTGACTCTGATAAGTACTCGTGTAAGATTTACCATCAGGAGGAAGACGGTTGTCTATCTTTTCTGTGATGGCTTCAAAATCAGCGTAAATAGCAAAAGGCACTGGTAACATTTTCTGGTGATTTTTAAAATAAATTTTTGATCCTGCTTCAGGCATTTTTATCGCTTGGGTTCCATTAATAGCTAAGCAATCCTCTCTGTGCATTTCCAGGACTCTAGCAGAAGAGCAACAATGAAGACAATGGAGACAAAAATATTTCCTACCATGATGTTTAGTGAATGAAGTCATAAATCGATCAAAATTCTTAATAAGCACATAGTGACTCTTGTCCCCTTTTTCAATCCATAGTAATTCCAAGTGGTCTGTAAAATTAGTTTCTGATATTCTGATAGGATAAGCTTCCTGATGATAACCAAATACATTAATATTAATCTGATTTTGCTTTTCAATCCTTTTCATATCCGAAAGAGTGACAGGAAAAGTGACACCAGTGTAATCTAACCGTTTCACCGTTTCTCTATCTGCCTTGGTTATCCTTTCTGGATGAACTTTTAGTGGATTTAAATACCTGTTATGACACCATAGAAAACATCTATTGTCTTCATTTTTAGGATTGATTAAACCCTTCATAGGGTTACGCAGTTCCTCTGGTAGCTGAATATATGATGTTCCTCTTAATGGAAAGTAAGAGACAATATTAATGATATGTAATTCTACCGATTCAAATACCCAACCAGAACCTTCAGAGAGCCAAACAGCTATTAACTCTAAAATTCTTTCAATACCATTATCGATACTCGCTTCTATATCTATTCTATTGGTTACTGTAAAAGGGCCCGCGTTAAAATAAGGTTCTCTGTATTCAATCGTATCCTCTTTACGCTTTGATAATCGTACCCTTAGTGTAGTATTGTATTTAAAACCCCTTTTATCTGATAATGATCGCATTAAAAGATCAAATATTGCTCGTTTAGTCCTACTTAACTGTATTGATGGATCATTACTATTAACAATTGGTACTTCATAAGATTTTACATATCCTTTTAATGCTTTACTACGTTCAGGAATACTAATCGCTTCAGGTTCAGTTTTAGCTCCAGGGAAAAAAAAATTACTAATTGCTTTAGGGATAATTTTCCTAGTAAAATTACTAATTGCTTCAGGGATAAATTTCAATCGTTTAATTGGTTCAGGTATATAATATGGAATTATTTCATTAAATAAATTTTTAACCTTTTCTTGGAGTCTTTTAGGTAATGAAGCCGGTTCGGTATCTGGTTTGGCAGGTGTGGCTGGTTTGGCAGGTGTGGCTGGGGCTTGTTCGGCAGGTGTTTGCCTCCTAGGTAATGCTTTTATCCTCCTTATTTTTTTCGGCACGAGTGGTTTTGGTAATGGTTTGGCAGGTAGGTGGGGCTTGGGTTTTATTTTAATTTTATTAATCATCTATAATATATATTATGTAACTAATTTTTTTTTAAATTATTATTATTATTATTATCCAGTAACTACATTATTGTGTAAGTTTCTATTATGTTTCTTTGTCTTTAGATGCATATATTTTCCTCTATAAGTGTAATTTTTTCCATTTCCGCAGATATCACAATACCATTCATAACTTTTGAGTTTTTCATTGATATATTTGTTTCTCTTTTCTCGTTTCAATTGTTCTTCTGTTTTTTCCATTTATATAAATATTTATAATATTCTAATTTTTTTTAATTATTATAAACTTTTTTTATTAAATAATTTTTTTTAAATCTCCAGCTGGCACCCAACTGTTAAATTCGTCTGGGTAACCTTTCCATTTGACTAATGCTTTTCCTTTTGACTTTCTGATAATTTTCTCTATTCTATAGACCTCTTGATCTGTCTTTTGTAACTCTTCTCTGTAGAAAGTACCCTTAATCACTTCACCATTTAAGTCTTTTATCTTATAAGTAATAGGATTAGTGAATCTAATTTCGTCTATGATGAAAACTTCTTCAGTCCAATTAGGAGTATAGCCTTTATCAAAGGTCACCCTTTTGTATTTGCTTATTCGGACTCTATCACCTACTCTAAATTCGGTTTTTTTGTCGTCTCTCGCTAAATCACCATATAAATTAAAATAAACTTTTCCATAGTTTTCAGGTTTTCTAGCTTGGAAAGGTGTCATTCCTATTGATCTATGTCGGCTGTTGTTGTAAGAGGCGAGTATTTTCGGAAGTATGTCAACGTAGACTGTATTGTTTTGCATAGTGAATCTCTTATACATTTTATCTTTGATAGTTCTATTCCATCTCTCACAAACTGATGATTTCTCTTCATTTTCAGTGGAATAGACCTTTATCTTATCCTTAGCTAAGAGATCCAACACATTTTTGTTATAATATTCTTTTCCTTTGTCTACCCATAACATTTTAGGCTTATTTTTCTCTAATAAGCTTTCAAACGCTTTAGCGACTTCTAAGCCAGTTTTTGTCTTTAGAGGTACTATCCAGCCATATTTACTGAAAAGGTCTAAGACCATTAGTAGATATTTATAACCTCGGTTCCATTTGCTAAGCTTTTGCATATCAACTAAGTCTGAACACCAGATGTCATCTACATTATGTGCAATGACTCTTCGCTTACGAAAATTTCGTTTTATAGGTTTGTGTAACTCATTAGCTAGCCCTTCCCATGTGTCTAAATTTTTAGCGTTTTTTTTTACTCCTAAACCAAGTTTTTGCTTTGTATTAATAGTGTTTCTAGCCAGCCAATGACCCCACTGTCTCTCATTCCAGGGAATTGCATCTAGAGCTCGGACCATTTTCTTGTCAGCCACATTTTTACATGATTTTACATTCTTTCCCTTATCAGCACATACTGAGTAATCAACATCGTGTTGCATGGCTATAGCATCTGTCTTACCTGTTGGCTGATCATAGATTTCATAGATTTGGCCAGTATCACGATCCCATTTTACTTGGTTTTCTAAATCATTGTAAGGACCAGTATATTTGTGACCTGGAAGAGTCCAACCAGCTTTCGGTTTAGGTAACTTACCTATTGCTTTATGAATATCGAGACCAGAACCTGTTCTTCCCCTTCCACTGATTTTTTTAGAAATATCATCAGCCAGAGAGTCAATTGCTCTATTCAAATACCTTTTACCAATGCCTTTAACCCTATCTTTTACATAGTCAGATTTTATTGCTCTACTAGCTCCTTTTTTACCTAGGTTGTACAATCCTTTTGCACCAGCAGCCAACCCTTTGACAATTAGTTCATCAAAACCGCTTCCTTGCATTTCTCCTTTTGATATAAAACGAAATTTTGTAATTCCATATTCAGCACAAATACATCGCATTGCATTTCTACCATTTTTTGTAATTACAAAAGTTTCAGAATTAGGTACACATTCTGTCCTTTTTCTTTGTCGAACACAATAAGATAACATATATTAATTCTAGAGATTATTATTAGTTAACTATTGTAAAGTTCCTTTACTATAATATAGCTCCTATGAGGGGAATTCCCTTAAATGGACTGTTTTTACCCAGTAATAGCCCTTTTCCTTTTCTACTTACCCCTGACTTAACAAATTTAGTTTTTGTTATCCCACATTCTGCGCATTTACATCGCATCATGGTACGACCATTTCTTGTCTGTACAACCATTTCTGAACCAGGAACACACTCTGTCTGTTTTCGTTGTTTTACACAATAGCTTTTCATCTATATAATAATATATTATTATTTTAATATATTATTATATAATGGAAGAAATTGAAATTGACAATGAAATACGTAGAATAGAAGCGATGTATAAACATTACAAACTTCTTTATAGAAAAATTGCCTTTTTATGTTGTTCTGGAGAAACTAAAAGAGTGAGAAATATGAGAAATAGTTTGAAACGAGATTTAAAAAAAATCCGACAAATCCAACAAATGAGAACTACCTAAGCAATTTACTAATGTAATTTTCTATGAATTTTTCATTCTCTTCGGTGTCAAAGCTAAAAACTTGCAATAAATCGAAATAATCTACTCCTTTATGCATTTCATTCAAGAAATACAAGCAAAAATAGCCACAGGTTGTAGTATAGAGATTCTGTATTTGTCGGTTTTGGTGTAATAAATTTAAGTTTTTCTCTTTTGCATGGTTTACCAACTCTTGAAAAGGTGGCATACCAAAAGAGTCAAAGTAATTTATTGTACCATCACGAACATAGGTTGTAACCCAATGACTACCACTCATATAATGAGGTTCTAAATTATAAATAAAAAGAGCTAACTTATGATTATGTGGTACAGTCTGATCTCTACTTAAAACATTCTTGATAGGTATCTTCAAGTATTTACACCAATCTAAAAGATCAAAATTACTCATTGGGATATCTTTATGGAATTTAGGCTTTTTTACCTTTTTTTTTTTTCCCCTGCCCCATGTGCCAATAAAAGGTGGTGGAGCCATAGACATTACTGCTGCTCCACCATTTGATCTTGGACCGCCCATTCTAGGATTTCCACCTTTTATACTTCCTCCTTTTAATGCATCAATAATCATTGGAATACCAATACTAGCTATTAACGTTCCAATACCATTACCTACTTGTCGTTGTGTCATTTTGAAAAGTAAGTCTTCTCCTAATTTATGAGCTCGGGCTAAATCTCCTATTTGTCCTTTAGTTAGTAGATCACCCAATTGAGCTAACATAAATAGTTTATTATTTGGTACTTGATACATTTGTCCGCCACTAATTTTCTTAACTATTTGGCTTGCACCTTCAGAAGCTAACCCTGCTAGGGCAGACAATCCTAGTGTTTTACCGATAGTTGGTGCTACATTCTTTAATACTGGCAATATTGAACTAAAGATACCAGACCCAGATTGACGCCTGATATTATACTTTGATATAGTAATTACCATTCCTCGATCCATTGATTTGGCTTTAGCTAGTCTCTTAACAGTATTCATTGGTACCATAAGGACATCGGAACCACTTAACGCATTTTTACTTAAGCGTAAACTTATTTCTTCTCTGTGTCTGTAAGCCTTAGTTAGTTTTCTTTTTTGACCTTGAGAAAGTTTTACAGAAATTTTATGTAGTTCAGTCATTATATATTATTTAGGGACTTTTTTAAATTCCTAAATAATATTTATTCTATGCCTTTGGCATAGTCTATGACTTTGGAATAGTCTATGACTCATATTTATAAATCAGATCCAATAGATAGAACATCTTCTTCTTCATCATCAAAGATGAAGTTATCGAAAATATCTTCTACTTCTCGATATGATACTTGCATTAATTTTGGTTTTAGAGTAGCTCCAAAAGTTCCTGTTGTAATTGAAAACCAGGAAGCAATAAATTTCACTTTACTATTTGGACCAATTTTTACTGATTCATATTCTAATTTTTTTTCCCCATCCCATGTATAGCTATTCGATCATTTCTAAAAAATAGTGAAAACTCCATCTTTGATGGGTAATCTTGATATACTCTCGTTTCATCAACAATTTTATACGGTTTTTTACAGATTCTTTTCCAAGAACCACCTTGACCGTGTTCATCATATCCCGCTACAGCTTCTATTGGTTTTTTTTTAACCTTTTCTCGAGCGAGAGAATGAATGTAATTAATGAAGAATTGGTCTAATTCTTTGGCTTTTTCTAGATATTCCCCATCACAATTAATTTGCATGCTAGTACCTTGATATTCTCCATTTTTATCATAATTTTCTTTTAAACCGAACGGAGCATATCCTTTATATTTAACATATAATGTCCTTCCATTGTATAATATTCCAATCTGTGTTCCATTGTGATTATTTGGCTTTGGTTTTCTAAAAGTTATCTTTGAAGTGTCAATATGGAGAAAATCGACTATTTCTCTTTCGTTCTGACTTTCGTTCTGACTCGCTTTAACTTTCATATATATTATATTAAAATATTTTTTCTAAGAGGCTTAATTTATTAATGTAAAGGAACTTTACTAATGTAAAATATTTTACTAATGTAAACTAATGTAAAGGAACTTTACTAATGTAAAATATTTTACTAAACTATTACTAATTGATCTCCCACTTTATCAACAACAACATCTTCTTCATAGACAACAATTGCATGCACTCTAAAATCAGCAGCTGCTGCTTGTGAGAGGCGAAATCTTATGTTAAGTTGCTTTGGATCTCTGCTTACCTGTTCTGTTTGATAAGTCAAATCAAAATATAACATTGGATAAAGACTCGAAAAATTAGCGATATTCAATTGAGTACCTGTATTATAATCATTCTTTTTCCATGAATAATTCATTAAATCATAATAGATTCTTGTTTTACTTTCTGTATCATATTCAAGTTCTGGATAGAAGACACCATTACCATGTTCAAGACGACAAGTAGCAAGATGACTATTATTATTAGCAGCATTCAGTTTAAAAGTATCAAAAATATAAGGATTTGCTGACATATCATTGGTCTTAAGTCTCTGGAAGTAGAGGAAAACATGCTTTACTTTATCAATACTAGCTGAGATTCTGAAATCACCACTGTTTCTGGTAGTATCTGAAGTTTGGTACATTTCTTTGAGGTATTTCCATTTACTGGGTTTTTGGTATTCACTGATGAATTTAGTCATAAGAGCATCTTTTGGTTCTAGTCGTGGTACCCATAGATAAAAACGATCAATTACTAATCTCAATGTATCAACTGCCCCATATAATACTTCAGCGTCCGGTGTAAGTTCTATTTCAAATTGGAGATCCATTGGTGGTAACAATCGTCCTTCTAATTCTTCGAAAAAAGAATACCTATTTAATGGAATACTTGTATTAACATGAGCTCTGTTAGCTGTTAATAAACGTCTACTTTCCAAACCAGTGTTTGTATCATCTGAAGTGGCATCTGTATCTAAATACCATAAGCTATTTTTGGCTGTACTACTCCCAAAATCATCTGAATATTCTAAAAGATTTTTTGCAAAAGTTACAAGATGAAGATTATCAGTGTCATAGACGATTTTTCCAGCACTCTTAATAACCATATGCTTAATTAATGAATGCGATCCATTAATAATTGTTGTTCTGGCGTCTGCATTGTCTCCACCATTTGCTTTAAGGTCTAATCTGAATCGCACTTCAAAAAAGGCGTTAAACCAATCAAGCATAATACCACGATCAGTAACATGAAATTTGTATCCTTTCTTATTTTGCTCTTGAGTATTGGCAGGAGCTCTTATAGCATCTTGAAGACGAAATTGCACTAGTTCGTTTCTCTGAACGTTCTCTGGTGATCTAAATGCCATTATATATTTTTTATCAGATTTTTTTTTTCTTTAAGAGCGTGCTATTAGATTATTAATCAGTGCATTAACTTCATCCTGAGTTTTTGGCTTTGCTCTGCCTGGCTTTGACTTTGTTGACTTTGTTGACTTTGTCGCTTTTCCTGAGGACAGCCTTTTTCGGATAAGCTCACCAGATCGCTCTATAACTTTATCAGCAGCCTTTTTACCAACTCGTTCTCCCGCTTGAGATACACCAGCTTGTATTGCTTTTTTAGCAAATGGTTTTAAAACCTGTCCAGTTAAAGCACTAGCTACTCGTTTTAGTGGTTTCATAAGATTATCTACTATAATTCCATTGCCACGGTGTTTGTAGACATATCGTCCCGTTCTTGGGTGATAAATCTTTTTGAACTCTCTTGACTTCATATAACCTTAGTATTAATAAAATTAATTAGAATGGAACTTTTTTTAAGATTAATGAATATGCAGTGTTAGCATGATTTAAATAGACTGGTCTTCTTAAACCATCAGTTACATAGATTCGAACGCTTGAAACTCTTGTTTTATTGATAGGATTAAATATAATACGACGCGGTTCAAGTGTAAAATTGTAAGAAGGTTTTAAAGTTCCTACACCAAAACTAAAAACAATATCTGATTCTCTCCCATCTACTAATGAATCAGAGACTAAATCACAATGAATATTTAGGACATCTGTATCTTCTGATATGTTAGGTATTTTGGTGCTCACGTTTCTCTCATCTCTTAAGATCACCTTATCGAATCCTATTAGTTTACCAAAATTAGATTTACGCGGGTCAAGCTGATAGTTAGCGTCTAAAGTCACTAAGACTCTAAAAGTTGAATCATCAAAAGTAACCGTAATTGGAAATTCTTCATCACCATCACCGTTAACTATTTTAGTCTTTTCCTTAATGTAATTGTCAATATCAATGTAATCCCAAACTCCTTTTGGAAAATCAATATCTGTAAATGTTTTCCCACCGTCTTTACTGTAAGCTATCTTTTGATTGTTATAACCAGAATTTATATTTGTCCATGTAAAAGCCATTGAAATAATTTTATTAAAACCAATATACCAAATCCCATCACCGTGTTCATAGTCCAGCGTTCTAGAAAACCTTGTAGTAAAATCACCAGGTCGATTACCAGGTTCATCTTTAACAGAATAACTGCTTAATGAGATTTCTCTCTCCATATATCAATGTAAATATAATTTACTAAACCCTGAAATATATTTCAGACCCCAAAATATTTTTTCACTAACTTTTGATATTGTGACTTATTGATTGATTTTGTTCTTAATAAAGTGTCTAAGATAGTTTGACCCATATTTCTCATCTTAACGCTTGTATTACCTGCTTCCATTTCACCAATAATTAGTGTTAATTTCTTTAGTAATTCTTGAGCATCATTATAGAAATAGACACCACTTCCTCTTTTGGTCCCGTAACCTTTCGTTGATTTGCTTTTAAATCTATATTGCTTAATATAATCATTAAGCTCTCCTCTAAATCGGTCTGAATTTTGATGTATTCTATCTCTTTCTGCTGCATTAATCTCACCTTTCTTAAATTTTCTAGTAGCGTTTGCTTTAAAAACAATTACTTGTCTTCTTCTCCTTTCAGCATCTTTTATAACTTTATCTAGATAATTTCGTTTTTTTGTTGCAGTCATTTCAGGTTCGGCCAGTCTCAGTTCAACATCATCATAGTTGGGAAGTTCCAAATGATCTAAAATCTTATTTGCTTCTCTTTCATCTTCTTCTCCCTCAAATTCTTTTCGTGGTGCTTCTATAGCTGAAGGTTCTTCTTTATATTCTGGTGGTGGGTCATATTCTGGTGGTGGGTCTATTTGCCAATAACTAGGATCCATTTCATATTTTTGTGGTTTAGGAGCTATTTGTTTTTCTGTCTGCGGCGCTACGTAATCTTGGAGATCTAATAATCCTTCCACATCCATATCTTCATATGGATCTACTTCAGGTGCATAATCAATTTCATCTGGTTTACCTGCTGGGGCAGGACGTATTCTCATTTGTGGTCTATTCTTAGGCTTTTGTGCCCTTAAACCCTCTATGATTTCATCTAGTCTAAATGATTTTGTTATCCGCTGGTCAGAGGTCTTACTCTTTATCTTCTCTTCAGTGATCTCATCATATAGCTGATTCTTCATCCTTCCAGTCTCAGTCCGTTTCTGAGCTAATCGTTTCCAATTTGAGAGACTCATATAATATTAATATTTTTTATATTATGTGATATATTATGCGACATTTATTAAAAAAATATTAATTATATAGATGAAAATTCCTAATTATGATTCAGTTTGTAATAATGACCGCAATTTCAAACGACTGCTACCTTATATGCCTTCAGACACTTTTCGAATGTTAATTTGTGGACCAAGCGGTTGTGGTAAAACTAACGTTCTCATGCATATGCTTTATAATCTACTCTACTATGATAAGATTTACTTGTTTTCTAAAAATCTCGAGCAATCGAAATACAGACAACTATTAGAAACATTTCGACCCATTTCAGAAGAGGTTGGTTATGATGTCATAGAAGAGAGTAATGGTGATGTCATTCCTCTGGAAAGCCTAGATGATGATAACCAAAAAATAGTCATCTTTGATGACTATGTTTGTGAACGAAACCAAAAACCTCTAATTGAATATTTTATTGGTGGTCGTCATAAAAATTGCAGTGTAATCTATTTAAGTCAATCTTATTATCTCACTCCCAAAGACATCAGGTTGAATTGCTCTCATTTTTGTATTTTTGACTCTCCAAGTAATGCAGAGAAAGCAATGTGCAGTGAAGTCAATGTACCTAAGAAGCGATTCGAGAGTGCGACTAGTGAGCCTTATAGTTTTGCGTACATTGATAAGACAAAAAAGACAATCAGAAAAAATTTCAATGAAAATATATAATATATGGATAGAAATCGTTCGACGAGAAGATTAACAAAAGAAATATATAATGAGTTTAATAACATAAATTTTTCATTAGAGAATCTTACTAGTAAACTAGAATGTTTAAAAATGATTGAAAGAAAATACAACGAATCTATTTCGGATGAAATATTATTATTAATTGAAGATCTGAAAATGTTACGTTCTGATTACTTAAGAGATAAAGAAGAAGAATTATTTATTTAAGTTTAGTATATATGGGTGTTACTAATGGACAACTTGAAACATTATCAGCAACAGGTAAAGGCGAAAAAGGTGATCCTGGTTTACCTGGAATTGGTTTTAGTCTAACTGATGATGGTAATTTTGACATTGATAGTAAGCGATTAACTGAAGTAGCTGCTCCTATCGATAAAAATGATGCAGCTACAAAGGAGTATGTAGATAATAACCTACCAGCTATTGATTTGTCACCTTATCTGAAAAGAGATGGAACAACATCAATGACTGGTCATTTAAATATGAATAATCATAAGATTAGTGATTTAGAAGATGCTACGGATGATAATGATGCTATATCTCTAAAACAATTAAAGGAGATGACAACAGATCATAGGACAAATTATCATTTGCAACCTAGTTTTACTTTTTATAAAGATTTTGGTGATAAAGCAGAATTAACTAAAGGGGACGTTTCTATTCCTGGGCATACTGATCATTTTGAACTATTAGAAGCTCCTCGAGAAGGGGCGCAATCTGGTTATGCTTATTCTACTGTTAAACTAGTGAACAATTTAGAAATAGATCCTAATTATTCTATCGTTTTTGAAATATTTGGATATGATGGAACAAATATAGTTACAGATGGTGATTCAGATAGGCTATTATTTACAAATGTCACTGGTAATGCAAACATAATTGATTTTAGTCATGATTGGTTTAGCAATTACGCAAAAGCTTACATAATATTTAATAGTTCTAAAAGAGATGTGAACATTAGTTTACAATTTCGATATTATGGTTCCAGTAACTCTAATTTTAAATTTCTATTTTTTAGTAGATGTGTCAAAGGAACACAAAGGACTAGTTTTGATCATAGATTATTTAATGTTAAAAGTACTGATTTTTCAGGAACAATATTAAATTTTGAACCAATCAATATGAATAATGAAAAGATAATCAATATTGGTAATCCTACTGATAAAAAAGACGCTGTCAATAAAGAATATGTTGACGATCAAGACGCTAAACAGGATATTGCTATTAATGATTTATCTTCTAGAAAAGCAGACAAAACCTATGTTGATGATGAGATTGCTAAGATTGATTTAAGTCCCTATTTCAAATTAGATGGTTCTCGTGCAATGACAGGTGATCTCAAGATGAATGACAATAAAATAACAGATTTAGTTACACAAGATGATGTCCCAATCACTGATTACCCTAATGCTTTAAAAGATTCTAAAATGGCTGTTAATAAACTTTATGTCAATGAAAACTTTTTAAAATTAAAAGGTGATGACTATGACTTAAAAGGTAAACGGATAAAAAATACTGAGCCATATGGTGTGAATACTTTTGATACAAATGATTTAGTCTCAAAGGCATTTGTCCAAGCAGAAATAAGTAAGCTACCTAAACCTGATTTAGATGTATTAAAATTGGATGGTTCACGTGCTATGACTGGAGGTCTCCAAATGAGTGATAATCCTATCACTGGAATAAGAAGTAGTTCTGTAGATGATGCAGCCCTAACAGTTGGCGGCGCAAAATCTTCTTATCTTCCACTTACTGGTGATCGAGGGATGCAAGGAAATCTCGATATGGGAGGAAATGCAATTATAAATATTAAACCTTTTGTTGAAGATGACTCAAGTCAAGCTGCTCAAAATGCTCAATCCAATGATGTTATCAACTTTGGCTATTTTCATCAGCAGAGAGGTCAACTCAAAAGAGAAATAAATGATGTCGCTGCAGCAGCTCTTAACAGGAAAAATCCTGATCCTATGGAAGACGATATTGATTTGGCTAATCATAGCATTATCCGCTTGAAAGATCCAAAGTCATCAGATAGCTTTCACGCTTCCAATGTTAACTATGTTAATAGGACAATTAGTGATAATAACGCTGTAATTAACTCTTTGATAGAAGATAAAATCAGTGAGTCAGAAGCACTTAATATTAAAGCAAACCGACAAGAGAATGAATTCTCTTTTGTTATGGTTGATGACCTATTTAAAGAAGATGATGATGATATTACTAAAGCTGGAAAAAAAGATAGAGATTTTTATCAAATTAAACGAGAGACTTATCGATTTAAAATTAAGTATGATGATTCCATCCATTATTATAGTACACGATTAACTATTGATTTAAAGTCGTTAGATTTAGGTGAGTATACATTAGCATTTGAAATGTATTATGGTAATAAAGTGGATAAAGATGAAGTGGTTGTTAACGCTCTTAGTGATACTTTGAATGTATCACGTAATAATACAAATACTTTTTCCGATCACAGTAGAACAATTATCAATTTTCGTAAATATGGAAACATTGGGATTATTGTTTTAGATATTGATTTAACTTTAAAGTATAAGAGTGGTGAAACTTATGATTTTTTCACAAACATCTTTGTAGTCGTTTATGGAGTAAGTGGTCATCAGAATGACGTTGACTCGCGAATTTGGGATAGATTCTATTACATCAGAAACAAAATCATCTATTATGAAGCACCTATTAATATGGGTGATCGACAAATAAAAGGATTAATTGATGGAAATGAAAACAGTGATGCTGTTAATGTGAAACAACTGAATGAAACAGAAGATAATATGGTAAAATATGTTGATGGAGAAATTGTAAAAGTAAATACTGAAATAGCAAAAGAAAATCCTACTATTAATGAAAATAAAAATTTTATAGAATTAATAGTAAAATATATATTAAGTAATAATTCAAAGATTTCTTTAATAAAAGATTTGTATTTTTCTGATAGTAATGAAGGTAGAACACCAAATACATATGCGTTTGTAACTACTGGTGATAACACAGGTGATTTAACTTTTTATTATGTCTTCCAGCATAGTGCAATTACTAATAATGTAATGGCTGTACATTTTGATATTAATAATAAAAAAGGTGTATTTATTTTTGTTGATAAAAGCAAAGTAGTAATTTCAGAAAATCCTACAATAGATGAACCATCTTTAAGATCATTTAATATTCCAAATAATTCTTTAGGAAAGCAAGTCCTATTTTGGATTTGGGTAAAAGGCACAGTTATGAATATAATTTTTAGTGGAATTAGTGCTCCAATTAATGTGGGTAATTCTTTTGTAGATACTACTATAAGAAGAATAAATGTAGAAGATAATCCTTTCACTAAAAAGAGAGGATTAATAACTAAAAATATTTATGATAATACCAGTCAAGCTTATCAGTTAATAAAAGAATTTGAAAAGAGTGAAGGAACTATTATATAATAAATATAAATAAATAAATATATATGGGATATAGTAATGGACAACATGACAAACCTTCAAGAACAGGAAAAGTAGAAAAGGTTCAAAAAGGAATAGGCTTCAAAACAACTCCAGACAACCATTTCGATTTACAAAACAAGAGATTAACTAACATTTCCGCTCCAATGGATAACCATGATGCAGTGACTAAAAAGTTCGTCTCTGATTTATTAAAGACAAAAGCGGCTACTACATACGTTAATAATGAACTAACTAAAAAAGCCAACTCATCTGATTTAAAGGAGTACGCTTTAATTACTGATTTAGGAACCTTAGCAATCCAATTCAATGATGCATTAAAAGACAAAGTCGATTACAATGATTTAGAGACTAAGACGCAAGATACAAAGGCTCCCATCCACCCGTTCATCACCGTCTATGCAGAAGAGAATGGTCCTCTGATTAAAAGCAGTCTCCAATGGAGTTTTGGAAATGGATGTGAGAGAAATAAGCAATATGGTTGGGCTAGTCCTGTAGACGGTAAAATAGTTCGTGGCAGCATTTGTGTTTGCGCTGGCAATCATCAAGCATCTGAAGTGATCGTCGGCTTAGTTCTTAATAGTGCTGATAAAGATGTAAAAATTGCCAAACCTGTCAATGAATGGTCAAATCACACTATTTTCAGCGATCCGATTACGATAAAAGCCGGCGACAGGATCAATTTTCGAAGCAAAACATCGAATTCATCCGTAACACACGCGATGGTAAACTTATTGATCGAAATAGACATCTAATGTACACCATTTTGCGTTCAACCGTGAAGCGTGAATGCATAAAATATTGGGAGTCCAAACAAAGAAATTGTCTTATGCCATAAGACACTGCGTGGGTATTCAAACAAAGAAATTGTCTTATGCCATAAGACACTGCGTGGGAGTCCAAACAAAGAAATTGTCTTATGCCATAAGACACTGCGTGGGAGTCCAAACAAAGAATTGTCTTATGGCATAAGACACTGCGTGATGCGCATGGGTGGATAAAAATATAATAAAATTAATATAATGGTGGCTAAAAAGAATATTTTCGATTGGAATCATATTTCAGACAAATTATCGACTGATGAAGTAGACGAACTAAAATCTTATTATCTAAGCTATCATAGGAAATGTTGGGCTTTTAAAAGGGCTTACAAAAGATTCAAATTGTTCAAATTCATTGGTAATTCACTCTCTGTCCTCACTGCTTCAGGTGGAATTGCTAGCGCTATTGCTACAGGTGGTATCAGTCTAATAGCGATTAGTACAGTGGCATTATTAGTTAAAGGATACATGGAACACAAAGGTTTAGACTTAAAAATTCAAAATTGTACCTATGCCTACCAATCTTACCAACATTGGTTAATAATGATTCGAGAAGCGATGCGCTCAGGTGAACTTAACCGAGAAAGTTTAATTAATCAAATGACAAGCATTGACAATTTTGTGATTGATAATAGCCCAATTATTGATAAATATTTGAAGATGTATGATGAAATATATTATTAAACAAAAGAGTCAGTCACGGTTTCAGAACTAAAAGTGGTTTCCGACGCGTCAGAACTCGAAATTGGTTTCTGATGAGTCAGAACTAAAAGTGGTTTCCGACGCGTCAGAACTCGAAATTGGTTTCTGATGCGTCAGAAAAAATTAGCATAATTA
>OZ026601.1:19563929-19566429 GCA_964020085.1 Micromussa lordhowensis
ATAAAACATCATTTGGTGAGCAGACATTTTCCCGTTTGGACGTCTTGTTTCATCGTGTTTGATAACATTTAAACAGCGTCAAACTGTTGATCAAACATTGTAAAACATTTCACTCTTTCAAACATGCTTGACACCGTTTGGCCACTCAGTTCAACATCAACAAGTTTGGTCACCAAACATTGTTTGATCGTGTTTGGTCGCTAAGCATTTCCCGTTTGCACAGGGCTTAAGTGGCAACAACCAAGTTCTTTCTATCCTTGGGAAATGTGTTGCTGAAGATGCTGTCTCTGAAAGAGTTCCGTCAGTCAACTTCAGTTCACAATGGGTGTTGTTTTGTTAGTTTAAGGTTAGGATTTTTAAGTTAATATAAATGTTAACGTGCGATATCGCGGTATCATCTAGCCCGGCGGTATGCAGTTTTCATCCTGTTCGCTGACGGTATTCGGTAGAGGAAGGCCATTCACGGTATTTCGGTTCCGTTAAATTGCGCTCTGCTGTCTCATACAAGTCAATACACTATGTAAAACAGAACACTGTAAGCTATAAAGGTCAATAAATATGCTTTATTATATGGCTAGCTCCGCGAGCGGGCAAGATGAATCAAATCCTGCGCTGTGATTGGCTACCCGAGCGGGCAAGATGGAGCCATCTTGCCCGCTCGGGACTACCCGCCTTGTCCCGCAAGAAAAATTTTCCCAAAAGCCATATAATAAATCCTTTATTGACCAAGCTTGTTCGGTCAAGAGGGCTTGATATTGGCCTCGTTCTTTTTTTGCGTGTTTATGGACCTCGACTCCGTCTCTGTCCATAAACACGCAGAAAAAGAACTCGGCCAATATCCAGCCATCTTGACCTCACATTTAGTCAATAACCCATACATAAAGGTAGAGATAAATGAACACGCTAGATGGATGCAACTTTAAGTAAGCGTGAGCAATTATAAAGGGATCTGAATGCGGTATCGGTATTTCGTCGATTTTCGATTTCGGTATTTGCCAATTCTTCTTACGGTATCGCGATGTTGGGTACCCCCCAATGTCCCCCTCGATACTGACTAGTAATAATGTTTTTTGCCTGACAGCAGAGTCCAGTCTAAATTAAGAGTCATCGTAAATAATTTTGTCATTTTCTTTTTGAAGAACTACTGAACTGAGAACTGCAATTACTCGGTCATATCTTGATCTAGACTACGGGGAGTCAGTTGTTGAAATCCTCCTCGCGATGGAAAAAGTTAAAATTATGCAAATGAGGGAAAGGAACGAGAAAGGAAGGAGGCAAGACAGGAAAATACCCCGACTACAGGTCAAATTCCCGCCTTCGAGAAACGGGAAATCCTGATTAGACGATAACATGTCAAAGCGTCATCAAATTCATCGGAGTCGCGTATGAAATGTTAGTGTCAAGTGTTCTCGGGTTCGTGATGAGTGGGTTGGGCGGGATAATTAAAAAACCGAGCCACAAGCTATTGACGGACGAGGACTTCCCGCCAACGATCGTTTTGATTCGCATTCGCGTGCATTCTCATCGTACGCAAAGAAAAAAAAAAGAGACTACTCCCAGCCTCCTTCCACACAAGATGGCGTCATCTATTTGTCTCTAGTGCTCTTATTGACAATAAAAATTAGGCAATGAGTGCGCGAGCATTTAACAGTTTTTTTAAAATAGATACCGGTATTCGGTTATACACAATAGCCGCCATAATAGTTTTCATATCATAAAGTAATTTAGCCCTGCTTGTGTGCTAAAACGAAAACATCGTTTTTGAGTTATCAGCACTTTAATTTTAAATTAAGGGTGTTCTAACGGCCTGTCTTGTTGCCGTGATAACCTATTATGGCATAAAGATTACCTGCCAATTCACCAATGACTGGTCGTTGTGTGACACCAGTATTGTAGCACAACTTGATAAAGAGTGGTAGCATTGATCCGTTAAAGTATAACTTTTGGAAAAGTACTCGAAATTGTTGCAATTTACTTTAATAAGGTTTGAAATATTACGAAGAATGTTCTGTTGTAAATTTGCTATACATATTAATCAAAAAGGTAGAAGATTGAATCTCTTTAATGGCAGGACTTATCATAGTTAACAGAGAGTGATTGTAAAGGAACAAACAAAGATGCAAGATTAATGTTGGAAGGTCTGCGACCGTCCAAATTCTTGTTGCGGCTCTGATATATTATGCAATAATTACGCAACTGAAAAATTTCTATAAGTCAGCTGCCCAGAAGTAAGCCCCTGCTTGGTCAAGGTCAAAAAAGAAGAAAAAAACAAATAATTAAGGGCAAACGCCCACAAATATTAAAAAAAACACATTCGATGATATGATATGATACTGATATGGACTCACAAAAATGTCGTTTTTATCGGAAAGACAACACTATTTCAGGGAAAAAAACTAAAGCGCGTTTACATTCTTGCTATGGGCTAGCTATATGCAAAAGACGAGCGAATTTGAGTTTTCTAGCCTTGCCGGTAAAAATTTTGATTTTTGAGGACAAT
>OZ026601.1:19578929-19601429 GCA_964020085.1 Micromussa lordhowensis
TTTTCAACAAAGTTTTAAATTCATGCACCTTTCCTCGCTTCGGGTGTTAGGTCGTGTATACTTTACAAGTATTTATAAAGTCATTTGAGTTGTTATCTCTTCTAGTTCAAGCAACAACTGAAAGTGAGACCACTACTCTGAAAAATGCTCGACCTTCTTCTCCGCCTTCAGGTCAGTGCTAGACTTTGTCAGTGACGAGAAACTGCTTCAGTCATCTTATATGTCTCACACTATTTGCAGTGTCCTTTCTTCAAAAATTTTCAGTAGCTTCTTTGGCTGCAGACGTAAATATTGAGCGAAAACAGAACATCTGATTGTTGGGTGAGTTTGCTCCTCAAGTTCCTTCGTCGGCACCTCGGAGTTTACGGAAAAGCCGAACGTCGTACACGGATAGGTAGAACTATTTAACTGAGCGCCTGATAGTGGAATTCAATATATTGCTGCAGACCTTTATTACTGTGTGTAGAAAGTCGTCTACGTTTCTGGTCCGTTGCAGCTGACATGTAAAAAGTCTACAATACTCGTCAGTTTTTTTTCTAATTTTGGTTTTCTTTCTAACAGCGCAAGTGACTGAAAGTGTGACCACTTCAACACGTCCTTCTTCTAATCTGGGTTCAGGTCAGTGTTACCCTGTGTCTGTTTGCATGAAGTAGCCTTTGCAGTATTCTAACATTTTCGTCAGATTCGATCTCATTTTTCGCTCTCAATATTTCATTGTTTATTACATTTCATTCTAAAGCTTAATCTATACTAAATTACTAAAGACTAAATGTCCTTATGACTTTCTCATGAATCGAGCCTTAAAGAAGTCTCCTCGACACTTTTCGCTCTACATATACATGGTCTATTTCAAGGTCTTTTTATATGTTTGCAAATCTAAGCAAATAAACACCAAATAAATTCATGGCGCTACAGTACTTACCCGCTTATAAGAACCTATTTTTTCAGATTTAGCCTAAACGGGTTCTTATGTAAATGGTGTTTAGTGGAATTTTAGGCTACAGAAGTAGTGTAGTAAATAATACGCGAGACACATTTCCGGATTTTACACATTTTGCGTAAAATCAGCGTAGTTAGCGTAAGATGCGTAGTTAGCGTAGTTAGCGTAGTTAGCGTAGTTAGCGTAAGATGCGTTGGTAGCGTAGTTAGCGTTGGTAGCGTTGGTAGCGTAGTTAGCGTAAGATGCGTGGTTAGCGTACAAACAACCCATCTAATTATGCTAATTTTTTCTGACGCGTCGGAAACC
Organism: Micromussa lordhowensis; assembly: GCA_964020085.1. Lineage (NCBI taxonomy): Eukaryota > Metazoa > Cnidaria > Anthozoa > Scleractinia > Lobophylliidae > Micromussa > Micromussa lordhowensis. The sequence continues at coordinate 19,580,176 of OZ026601.1, forward strand.
TCAGAAACCGTGACTGACTATTTAGTTTAATAAACAAAGTTTATATTTCATCATACATCTTTAAATATTTATCAATAATTGGGCTATTATCAATGACAAAATTGTCAACGCTTGTCATTTGATTAATTAAACTTTCTCGGTTAAGATCACCTGAGCGCATCGCTTCTCGAATCATTATTAACAAATGTTGGTAACTTTGATAGGCATAGATGCAATTTTGAATTTTTAAGTCTAAACCTTTGTGTTCCATGTATCCTTTAACTAATAATGCCACTGTACTAATCGCTATTAGACTGATACCACCTGTTGCAATAGCGCTAGCAATTCCGCCTGAAGCAGTGAGGACAGAGAGTGAATTACCAATGAATTTGAGCAATTTGTATCTTTTGTAAGCCCTTTTATAAGCCCAACATTTCCTATGATAACCTAGCTAATAAGATTTTAGTTCATCTACTTCATCAACTGATAATTTGTCTGAAATATGATTCCAATCGAAAATATTCTTTTTAGCCACCATTATATTAATTTTATTATATTTTTAAATTGCGACGGCATCTTGATTTTTGAACAATTGTGTGAATTTTTCACAATTTTGAACCTTTTTGTGAAAAATTCACAATTTTGTAGCTTTTTGTGAAAAGTCTAGTATGCAAATGTTTTCCATTGGTTTAAAAAAATTGACCCTGAGGCTAGTCAAAAGAAAACGTGAATGCGTGAGTTGTATTGTCATTTGCATATTATCTAGACAGCTAAATCAATTTCGATCAATAAGTTTACCATCGCGTGTGTTACGGATGAATTCGATGTTTTGCTTCGAAAATTGATTCTGTCGCCAGCTTTTATCGTAATCGGATCGCTGAAAATAGTGTGATTTGACCATTCATCCGCAGGTTTGGCAATTTTTACATCTTCACTACCATTACTAACGGAAGCACCATTGATAACTAAGCCGACAATCACTTCAGATGCTTGCCTATTGCCCGCGCAAGCACAAATGCTGCCACGAACTATTTTACCGTCTACAGGACTAGGCCAACCATATTGCTTATTTCTCTCACATCCATTACCGAAACTGTATTGGAGACTACTTTTAATCAGAGGCCCATTCTCTTCTGCATAGACGGTGATGAACGGGTGGATGGGGGCCTTTGTTTTTTGCGTCTTAGTCTCTAAATCATTGTAATCGACTTTGCCTTTTAATGCATCATTGAATTCGATTGCTAAGGTTCCTAAATCAGTAATTAAAGCGTAATCCTTTAAAGCTGATGAGTTGGCTTTTTTATTTAGTTCATTATTAACGTATGTAGTAGCCGCTTTTGCCTTTAATAAATCAGCGACGAATCTTTTAGTCACTGCATCATGGTCATCCATTGGAGCAGAAAGGTTAGTTAATCTCTTGTTTTGTAAATCGAAATGGTTGTCTGGTGTTGTTTTAATACCTGGAGTTGATTTGAAGCCTATTCCTATTTTAACCTTTTCTCTTCTTGATGGTTTTTCAAGTAGTCCATTACTATGTCCCATATATATTTATTTATATTTTTTATTATTATATAATAGTTCCTTGGCTCCTTTCAAATTCTTTCACATTTTCAAATGCTGTATTATTATTGTCCCAAACATTCTTTGTTATTAATCCTCTCTTTTTAGTGAAAGGATTATCATCCACATTTACTCTTAATAGTACAGGGTTAACCCTATGAATAAAAGTATACATTGGTTTACTAATTCCACTAAAAATTAGGTTCATATGACGGTCTTTTACCCAAACCCAAAACCAAAATTGCTTTCCTAAAGAATTATTTGGAATATTAAATGATCTTAAAGATGGTTCATCTATTGTAGGATTACCCGAAATTACGACTTTGCTTTTATCAACATGAATATACGTATTATAGTCACGACCTAACATCCTATGAGTAATTCTCATAGTCATTACACTATTTGTAGTTGCGCTATGTTGAAATACATAATAAAAAGTGAAATCACCTCTGTTATCACCAGTAGTTGCAAACGCATATGTATTTGGTGTTCTACCTTCAACATTATCAGAAAAATACAAATATTTTATTAAAGAAATCTTTGAATCATTACTTAATATATATTTTAGTATTAATTCTACTAAATTTTTATTTTCATTAATAGTAGGATTTTCTTTTGCAATTTCAGTATTTACTTTTACAATTTCTCCATCAACATATTTTACCATATTATCTTCTGTTTCATTCAGTTGTTTCACATTAACAGCATCACTGTTTTCATTTCCATCAAGTAATCCTTTTATTTGTCGATTACCCATATTAATAGGTGCTTCATAATAGATGATTTTGTTTCTGATGTAATAGAATCTATCCCAAATTCGCGAGTCAACGTCATTCTGATGACCACTTACACCATAAACAACTACAAAGATGTTTGTTTCTGCATCATAAGTTTCACCACTCCTGTACTTTAAAGTTAAATCAATATCTAAATCAATAATCCCAATATTTCCATATTTATGAAAATTGATAATTGTTCGACTGTGATCGGAAAAAGTATTTGTATTATTACGTGAAACATTTAATGTTTCACTAACAGCGTCGACAACCACTTCATCTCGATCCACTTTATTACCAAAATACATTTCAAATGCTAATGTATACTCACCTAAATCTAACGATTTTAAATCAATAGTTAATCGTGTACTATAATAATGGATGGAATCATCATACTTAATTTTAAATCGATAAGTCTCTTTTTTAATTTGATAAAAATCTCTATCTTTTTTTCCAGCTTTAGTAATATCATCATCATCTTCTTTAAATAGGTCATCATCCATAACAAAAGAGAATTCATTCTCTTGTCGGTTTGCTTTTATATTAAGTGCTTCTGACTCACTGATTTTATCTGTAATCAAAGTATTAATTACAGCGTTATTATCACTAATTGTTCTATTAACATAGTTAACATTGGAAGCGTGAAAGCTATCTGATGACTTTGGATCTTTCAAGCGGATAATGCTATGATTAGCCATATCAATATCGTCTTCCATAGGATCAGGATTTTTCCTGTTAAGCGCTGCTGCACCAGCATCATTTATTAGTCTTATTAAATCACCTCTCTGCTGATGAAAATAGCCAAAGTTGATAACATCATTTAATTGAGCATTTTGTGCCGCTTGACTTGAGTCATCTTCAACAAAAGGTTTGATATTTCTAATAGCATTTCCTCCCATATCGAGATTTCCTCGCATCCCTCGATCACCAGTAAGGGGCAGATATGTGGAATTAGCTCCTCCAACAGTTAGGGCTGCATCATCTACAGAACTACTCCTAATTCCAGTGATAGCATTATCACCCATTTGGAGAGTACCAGTCATAGCACGTGAACCATCCAATTTTAATACATCTGTAGGTAGCTTACTTATTTCTGCTTGGACAAATGCCTTTGAGACTAAATCATTTGTATCAAAAGTATTTACACCATATGGTTCAGTATTTTTTATCCGTTTACCTTTTAAGTCATAGTCATCACCTTTTAATTTTAAAAAGTTTTCATTGACATAAAGTTTATTAACAGCCATTTTAGAATCTTTTACATAATTAGGGTAATCAGTGATTGGGACATCATCCTGTGTAACTAAATCTGTTATTTTATTGTCATTCATCTTGAGATTTCCTGTCATAGCGCGAGAACCATCTACTTTGAGACTCTCACTTAAATCAATCTTACTAATCTCATCATCAACATAAGTTTTGTCTGCTTTTCGAGAAGATAAATCATTAATAGCAATATCCTGTTTAGCGTCTCTATCGTCAACATACTCTTTGTTAGCTGCATCTTTGGGACCAGTTGGATCAGAGAGATTGACTATCTTTTGACTATTCATATTAATCGGTTCAAAATACAAAATAGTGCCAGAATAATCAGTACTTTTAGCACTTAAAAGATTGTGATTAAAATGAGTATTTTGCTTACCTGCTATTACTCTTGAATAAAATAAAAACAATAGAAAATTTCTAAAACGGCTACCATAATATCTAATTTGGAAGGTAATTTCACCAGGTTGACCATTACTACTGAACTGAATAAAAGCTTTGGTATATTTTCCATTATAGTCATGAGAAAACGTAATTACATTATAATTATCATCACCATGAACCTGTGTAATCAAAGTTTCATCAGATAAGATTGGTGGTGAAACAGCTGACCTGGTAAAAATTTCAAAAACTACTGTATAAATTCCTGCTTTCAGTCCATCATTAGTCATCTTCAGAGAGGTCCAAGCTTGACCGCCAAAACCATTATCAAAACCTTGTTTAGCTACTAAATAGAGATTATAATGCACATGTTGATAAAAAAAGTGGTCTTTAGGGTTAAAATTAGGAGGTAAATTACTTGATGATAATTCAGCATTATCACCAAAGTTTTTAAAGAATCTCATATTTGGTTGTAAATGATAATTAACTTGAACATGATCAGTATGACTTTTTAATTGACTGAAAGAGACAGCCTCGTTATTCTCACTAGCGTCTTTGAGATTAATAATATTGTGATTATTTAAATCTAGATCAGCCCTCATGCTTTGAGTCCCATCTCTGAGAAGGACATCAGTCTTTTCTGCTTTACTGTTAATAGCAATATCTTGTCTAGTGTTTTCATCGTCTACATATTTTTTTGTTACACTCCCTGAAGAAATATGACTATCAACATACTCTTTTGTAGCTGCATCTTTGTTATCAACAGGGGCTGCAACTTCAGTTAATCGCTTACTATCAATGTCAAAATTTCCATCATCAGTTAGATTAAAACCAATTCCCGGTAAACCAGGATCACCTTTTTCACCTTTACCTGTTGCTAATGTTTCAAGTTGTCCATTACTAAAACCCATATATAAACTAAAAATAAATTAAATTATTCTTCTTCTTTATCTCTTAAGTAATCAGAACGTAACATTTTCAGATCTTTAATTAATAATAATATTTCATCCGAAATAGATTCGTTGTATTTTCTTTCAATCATTTTTAAACATTCTAGTTTACTAGTAAGATTCTCTAATGAAAAATTTATGTTATTAAACTCATTATATATTTCTTTTGTTAATCTTCTCGTCGAACGATTTCTATCCATATATTGTTTTAAAATATATTTTCATTGAAATTTTTTCTCATTGTCTTTTTTGTCTTATCAATGTACGCAAAACTATAAGGTTCGCTAGTCGCACTCTCGAATCGCTTCTTAGGTACATTGACTTCACGGCACATTCTTGCTGTCTCTGCATTACTTGGGCTATCAAAAATGCAAAAATGAGAGCAATTCAACCTGATGTCTTTAGGAGTGAGATAATAAGATTGACTTAAATAGATTACACTGCAATTTTTATGACGACCACCAATAAAATATTCAATTAGAGGTTTTTGGTTTCGTTCACAAACATAATCATCAAAGATGACTATTTTTTGGTTATCATCATCTAAGCTTTGGAGAGGAACGACATCACCATTGCTCTCTTCTATGACATCATAACCAGCCTCTTCTGAAATGGGTCGAAATGTTTCTAATAGTTGTCTGTACTTCGGTTGCTCGAGATTTTTAGAAAACAAGTAAATCTTATCATAGTAGAGTAGATTATAAAGCATATGCATGAGAACGTTAGTTTTACCACAACCGCTTGGTCCACAAATTAACATTCGAAAAGTGTCTGAAGGCATATAAGGTAGCAGTCTTTTGAAATTGCTGTCATTATTAAAAGCTGAATCACAATTAGGAATTTTCATCTATATAACTGAACATGAATTTTTTTAGTTTTTTTCTGGTGATATTATTTATTTTTGATTCAAAAATCATTATAAAATGTCTCATAATATGTGACATAATATAAAAAATCTCTATAAATATATGAGTCTGTCAAATTGGAAACGATTAGCTCAGAAGCGGACTGAGACTGGAAGGATGAAGAATCAGCTTTATGATGAGATCACTGAAGCGAAGATAAAGAGTAAGACCTCTGACGCAAGGATAACAAAATCTTTTAGACTTGATGAAATCATAGAGGGTTTAAGGGCACAAAAGCCAAAGAATAGACCGCAAGGACCACAAAAGAGAATACGTCCTGCTGCCCCTGCTGCCCCTGACGCGCCAGCAGAAGAGCAAATTGATTATGCACCTGAAGTTGATCCATATGAAGATATGGATGTAGAAGGATTACTAAATCTCCAAGATTACGTAGCGCCACAGCAAGAAAAACAAATAGCCGGGCCGCCACCAAAATATGAAATGGACCCTAGTTTTTGGAATCTAGAAGAAGGAGATGAATCTTTACCACCAGAATATTCTTTTGTAGAAGAAAAAGGTGAAGGACCTTTAGCAATTGAACCACCACCTGATGATGATGATGATTTAGATAGAGGAGATATTAATAGAATTTTAGATAGTGCAAATCTTCCTAACTATGATGATATTGAAATGAGATTATCCCAACCAGAAATGACACCACTTAAACGTAGTATATATCTTGAGAGAAACATAAAAAAAGCAAATTGTGAAATAAGCAGGATTACAAGTTCATTTAAATCAAATACAAGTAAAAGACTAAATCAAGCTATAAAAAATAATGCTCCTAGAGATGTAATAGAAAAGCTAGAGCGAGAAAAGGATATGGCTCATAAATTTGCAGATACAAGACTAAAACCTATTCAAGAATATAGAGACTATCTAAAAGTACAGAAAAAGAAAAGTACAAAGGGTTCCGGTCTTAGGACTGGCAGGGGCGCAAGAACCGGAAGAGGAGTCAGGGGAAGTGGCGTGTATTTCTATAATGATGCTAAAGAATTACTAAAGAAATTAACACTAATTATTGGTGAAATGGAAGCAGGTAATACAAGCGTTAAGATGAGAAATATGGGTCAAACTATCTTAGACACTCTATTACGCGCAAAAGACATCAATAAGTCACAATATCAAAAGTTAGTCAAAAAATATTTTAGGGTTTAGTAATATATATATAAATATTTACATTAGCAAATTTTATTTACATTAATTTATATGGAGAGAGAAATCTCATTAAGTAGTTTTGCAGTTAAAGATGAACCTGGTAATCGTCCAGGTGATTTTACTACAAGGTTTTCTAGAACTTTAAACTATGTACACAGTGATGGGATTTGGTATATTGGTTTTAATAAAATTATTTCAATGGCTTTTACATGGACAAATATAAATTCTGGTTATAGCAATCAAAAGATAGCTTACAGTAAAGACGGCGGGAAAACATTTACAGATATTGATTTTCCAAAAGGAGTTTGGGATTACACTGATATTGATAATTACATTAAGGAACACTTTAGGATAAACACGAGCGATATAAAATAAATAGAACGACGTTTCGATGACTCCATGTCATCATTATCGAGTTCGAATTACATGATAGAATTGATTGTATATATAGTAATAGAAGTGTGAAAATATGTGAGAAATTGAAAAAGGTATTTGAATATTCAAATGTTATGTAAAAAGTTTGGCGCGAACAGAATCCGATTGCGTGTTAAGTTTTGGTTTTATGTTCCTGATGAACAGCATCTCGTAGATTAAACAGTCAAACTTTGTGCGACATTTCTTTAGGACTCTAAACTGGTCTTGTAGATTAGTCGGTTGCAGCCTGTGTTCTTCTTGCAAGTGTTTACCAATAGCAGAATGTTTATGTTCGGCGATGCGTTGAAAGAGGTGTCGTGATGTGTATCCGACATAATCTGTATCACACAGATCACATGAAAATTTGTAAACAACGCAATGTTGGTTAATTAGGGGAGGTTTGACCTCCACATCTTTGATGTCATCAATGATCTTTCTACTAGTAAACACTGGGCGCAAATCACTTCCAATTTTCTTGCTGAGTTCGCTGAGATCTTTTCGTACAGCGTCGGCCGACCTCTGATCTTTAAATGGCAAGACAATTCTAATGGGTTGATCTTGAGGGAATTGGTGCTGTGGTTCGGGTTGATCTTGTGAACGGACGAAACGGTTGATTGTCGATTCAATAAGTCGCGGAGGATACTTCAATTTCAGGAACATCGACCTCAAGTTGTTACATTCATCAGCAAAAAGATCCGGAGAAGATGAAAGACGATGTGCGCGAATTAACATTGTTTTCAAGAGTGAGCGGTGTTTATACTTATTGTCAACGTGACTTTGATAGTGTAGTATCAACCGACTAATCTACAAGACCAGTTTAGAGTCCTAAAGAAATGTCGCACAAAGTTTGACTGTTTAATCTACGAGATGCTGTTCATCAGGAACATAAAACCAAAACTTAACACGCAATCGGATTCTGTTCGCGCCAAACTTTTTACATAACATTTGAATATTCAAATACCTTTTTCAATTTCTCACATATTTTCACACTTCTATTACTATATATACAATCAATTCTATCATGTAATTCGAACTCGATAATGATGACATGGAGTCATCGAAACGTCGTTCTATTTATTTTATATCGCTCGTGTTTATCCTAAAGTGTTTTACGAAACCTTTTATCATCAGAAATTTACATTAAGGAAAAGACTAAAATAGTTAATGGTGATGGTGATGAAGAATTTCCAATTACTTTAACTTTTGATGAACCAACTTTCAGAGTCATAGTGACTTTAGATACAAACTATCAGCTTGACCTAAGTAAATCAAATTTTGGTAAACTAATAGGATTCGATAAGGTGATCTTAAGCGATGAGAGAAACGTTAGCCCCAAAGTACCTAACCTATCAGAAGATACAGATGTCCTAAATATTCATTGTGATTTAGTCTCTGATTCATTAGTAGATGGGGTAGAATCAGATATTGTTTTTAGTTTTGGTACAGGAACTTTAAGACCTTCTTACAATTTTACCCTTGAACCGCGTCGTGTTATATTTAATCCTATCAATAAAACAAGAGTTTCAAGTATTCGAATCTATGTAACTGACGGTTTAAGAAGACCAGTCTATTTAAATCATGCTGACACTGCATTTTCATTAATCTTAAAAAAAGTTCCATTTTAAAATTTCCTAATTTATATATATGAAGTCAAGAGAGTTCAAAAAGATTTATCACCCAAGAATGGGACGATATGTCTACAAACACCGTGGCAATGGAATTATAGTAGATAATCTTATGAAACCACTAAAACGAGTAGCTAGTGCTTTAACTGGACAGGTTTTAAAACCATTTGCTAAAAAAGCAATACAAGCTGGTGTATCTCATGCGGGAGAAAAAGTTGGTAAAAAGGCTGCTGATAAAGTTATAGAGAAATCTGGTGAGCTTATTAGAAAAAGGCTGTCCTCACGGTCCTCAGGGTCTAAAAAAGCAAAACCGAGAGCAAAGCCAGCAAAGCCAAAAACGCAGGAGGAAGTTTATACACTGATTAATAATCTTATAGCACGCTCTTAATTAATAAAAAAATGTCTGGTCAAAATTATATAATGGCATTTAGATCACCAGAGTACGTTCAGAGAAACGAACTAGTGCAATTTCGTCTTCAAGACGCTATAAGAGCTCCTGCCAATACTCAAGAGCAAAATAAGAAAGGATACAAATTTCATGTTACTGATCGTGGTATTATGCTTGATTGGTTTAATGCCTTTTTTGAAGTGCGATTCAGATTAGACCTTAAAGCAAATGGTGGAGACAATGCAGACGCCAGAACAACAATTATTAATGGATCGCATTCATTAATTAAGCATATGGTTATTAAGAGTGCAGGAAAAATCGTCTATGACACTGATAATCTTCATCTTGTAACTTTTGCTAAAAATCTTTTAGAATATTCAGATGATTTTGGGCGTAGTACAGCTAAAAATAGCTTATGGTATTTAGATACAGATACCACTTCAGATGATACAAACACTGGTTTGGAAAGTAGGCGTTCATTAACAGCTAACAGAGCTAATGTTAATACAAGTATTCCATTAAATAGGTATTCTTTTTTCGAAGAATTAGAAGGACGAATGTTACCTCCAATGGATCTCCAATTTGAAATAGAACTTACACCAGACGCTGAAGTCTTATATGGGGCAGTTGATACATTGAGATTAGTAATTGATCGTTTTTATCTATGGGTACCCCGACTAGAACCAAAAGATGCTCTTATGACTAAATTCATCAGTGAATACCAAAAACCTAGTAAATGGAAATACCTCAAAGAAATGTACCAAACTTCAGATACTACATATCAAACTTAGAGTTTGTATTTCGGGTAGACAATAGACTGCGGCGTCACTTTCCTTAAGTGGTTATTTCAATTGTTCGTAGCTTTGAGGCTCTTTTGTTATTATAACAAAGGTTTGAAATAACCGACAGTTAGCAAATTACCGAGCGCGAGATTTAAAATCTTCGTTAATGACCGTTTGAGGACAAAATCAACCCTTCTCGGGGTGGGCAAAGGATATAGTAGCCTACATCAACGACAGATTTACCGGGGGACGGAGGGGGTAGATTGTGTTACACGGACATAGGGGATCAGTCTGACAGAAGACCATTTTATCTGACAGTTTTCGAACAAACCCTAATTTAAAAGTTCTTCCAAACTTTTTGGGAGTAATTTTCTTTAGAGATATTGCAAGATCTCAAACGAAGTATCTCCATGTACTTGTATGCGACACCAAAATTTTTGATTCACCAGAAAGCCCGAGCGAAATTTTCAACGAATTTCGACAAACAGCGTTATTCAAGCTCATGGAGTATCGAGGTTTGTTTGAAAATGCTAAGCGGTTCTAGGAAATATTTTGGAAATGCTAACTATCACAAGGTTTTATTAACAAGTAATTAAAATCGAATGGCTGTAAAATATGGCGCTGAAAGCAAAAACGCGAGCGAGGCGCTGCATTGAACTGACGACTGATCCGTCCGCTTTTACCACCGGCGATTAATTCTCAAACCTTTAAATGGCAAGTTTAAAGAGACTATTATGATGGGGAGTTTACAAATTTAGCCATTTAACGCACAAACCTTTCTAAGTCCATAAGATTCGATGGTATTTATAAAGTGTACGCTTGGTATTGTGGTATTGTTGGTATTGCTTTTGTCTCTTAATCGTCAACAAACTTTTAATTACCAAAAAAAAAGGTTTCTAGGTGAAACGCGTGCAGCGCATTGGCCCGTTGTTAGTAGGCAACTTGGATAAGGTTCTATTTCTAATGAAACCTGTATTAAGAAACTATCCGGCGAAACATCATGTCGAAGCATTTTTGGATTTTCGCGGTGAGTTGACATCATTGATCCCTCGTTGGGTTAATAAAAGCCAGCTTAGCGCCAATTATGCTAATGTAACTTGACAACAATCTTCTTAAAGACGCATATCGTTTGACTACAGTCAGTACACGATAATCATCCACCGGGAAAGATCATCCTTTGAGAAAATGTTTTCTAAGTTTAAAATTGAAAAACCTGAGTACGTTCTATATAAACGAGGACGGGCACATTTTGAGGCCGAGAGATCCGTCGTCTCATTAGTTCACTGCCCGCCCACGTTTAAGTCGCACTGCAGCACAAACACACTCTTTAATTGTTATTACAATCACTTTGTTAAAGCGGCATTAAAAGACAAGCGCAAAAGAAAACTTTGTATAATTTTTGAATAGGAAATCGCATTGAGCAAAGCATAAAGACCATTTCTTTGCCACGAATTGGTCTCTTGTAATTATATCCTTGCATGAACGAAAAAACGGTGAACAATCCAATAGTTTATTGCATGCGTCGCGTAGGCGGTGTTATAAAACAAATTTAAAACAAATTGATCTCTTTTAGCTATTCATGATCGCTTGCTCGCAAAAAAGGAAAAGAGAAATACACCTTTGCAGAGAATGCCACAATGACACAAGCTGGATTCTAAAGCGAGCGGTGGAATGAAAGTGAAATCGCTCAAACGAAAAAAGGTGCGAAAATTAAACTTAAAGTTTCCTTTATATTCCCTGTGTCGCGCGGGCGGTCATCAAAAACAAATTTAGAACAAAGCAAGTTTACAGTGTTTGTAGCAAAACTGATCGCTCCCAGCTATTCACGATCGCTTGCTGACAAGAACATGAAATAATAAATAAGATAATGGCACAAGCTGGAGCACAAAAACTAAAGTTAAGTCGTTCAGAGGGAAAAGGGAGTAAGCATCACACTTTAAGTTTCTTTTATATTCTTTGCGCCATTGGTAATTTTTTTTTTTAAAGTCAATTTCGATTTAGTGAACCAGAAGCGCGCACGGCATAACTAAAATAATGCGTCCTTAGCTCAAGAAGTTATGGGCGCTTGCTCGCAAGGGCATGTGCTAAGAACAGAATGTCACCACAATCTACTGGTAGCTACCTTCTTCAAAAAAAAAAACAGCAAAGTACTGTTAGGAGAGTCCGAATAAAAGGGAAAACACTGACCAACACACGCGAGGTTTAACAATAGTCCAGTCAAAATGTGCTTACTCTCCCCCTGCTGGTCTGTCTGTGTTTTCCCAAGTAGGCTACCGTTGGGAACAAAAATGTCATCATCAACTAAGTGCCGACTGAATCCGATTTAACCCGAGTGTGATTTTGCGACACCAAACCGAAAAATCCCTAAGGACGGACAACAATAGCGCATTGTCTTAGAATACTCAAACCATAACAATAGGCAATGTTTGATATGACCAGAAACAGTGGTGATTTCAGAATCTCAGCTAGTATTGATAAAGTACAGCATGTTTTCCTCTACTTCCAGAGACTTAAGACAAATGATATGACAGCAAATCCTTATATTTTTGATACTTTTAAACTCAATGCTGCTAATGCTAATAGTCATCTTGCTACTTGTCGTCTTGAATATGGTAATGGTGTCTTCTATCCAGAACTTGAATATGATACAGAAAGTAAAACAAGAATCTATTATGATTTCATGAATTATTCATGGAAAAAGAATGATTATAATACAGGTACTCAGCTCAATATCGCTAATTTTTCGAGTCTTTACCCAATGTTATATTTTGATTTAACTTATCAAACAGAACAGGTTAGCCGAGATCCAAAGCAACTTAACATAAGATTTCGCCTCTCACAAGCAGCTGCTGCTGATTTTCGAGTGCATGCAATTGTTCTTTATGAAGAAGATGTTGTTCTGGATAAAGTGGGAGATCAATTAGTTATCGTATGAAAAATAATAATATATATATATTTTATATAATGGTAAAGTCTTATTGTGTTAAACAAAGAGAAAAAACAGAGTGTGTGCCAGGATCTGAAAGGATTGTAGAGACAAGCAATGGTCGTCTGATGATGAAATGTAAGTGCGCTGAATGTGGTATTACTAAAACAAGTTTTGTAAAAAGTACAAGTAGTGGTAGAAGTAGAAGTAGTGGTAGTGGTGTTGGTGGTAATTTAGGTCCCCTTGGCACTGTTTTAAAAGGAATAAATGTTAGTAAAGAGATTTCAAAAACTCTCTTTCCACAAACAAAAAAAATATTTAAAGATTATGAAAGTGGTAAAATAGCAAAAGAGATGGTAAATAAAAGAGATGGTATTCAAACAAAACGGTTTTGGAAACCTTCTAAAAAAACAATTACTGCAGATCGTTTTTTAAAAGGACAGTGTACTAGAGCATTTCCTACTAAAGATGGAAGATGGTTAAATGTTGATTGTGATTAATAAAATAAGTCACAGACTATGCCAACGCCATAGACAATGCCAACGCCATAGAATAAATATTATTTATGAATTTTTAAAAAAGTACATAAATAATATATAATGACTGAATTACATCAAATTTCTGTCACACTTTCTGAAGGACAAAAACGAAAACTATCTATGGCTTACAGACACAGAGAAGAAATAAGTTTACGCTTAAGTAAAAATGCGTTAAGTGGTTCTGATGTCCTTATGGTACCAATGAATACTGTTAAGAGACTCGCTAAGGCCAAAACAGCTAATAAAGGAGTGGTAATTACTATATCAAAGTATAATATCAGGCGACAAACTGGTAGTGGGATATTTAGTGCAGTAATGCCATTATTAAAGAATGTAGCACCAACTATCGGTAAAACACTAGGATTGTCTGCTTTAGCAGGGTTAGCTTCTGAAGGTGCTAGCCAAATAGTTAAGAAAATTAGTGGTGGACAAGCCACACCTGCCGGACAAATCTTTCAAGTACCAAATAAAAATCTATATATGTTAGCTCAAATGGCTAATTTACTGACTAAAGGTCAAATAGGAGATTTAGCTCGAGCACATAAAGGTGGAGAAGACTTACTTTTCAAAATTAATCAAAAACAAGTAGGTAATGGCATTGGAACTTTAATAGCTAGTATTGGTATTCCAATGATTCTTGATGCATTAAAAGGAGGAGGTATAAAAGGAAGAGGAGGAGTTCGAATGGGGCAATCAGACGGAGGAGGAGGTCCTCGTATAGGAATGCCTATGGCACCACCACCTTTTATTGGCACATGGGGCAGGGGAAAAAAAAAAAAAAGAACTAAAAAAGCCTAGCCCCAACCACCGACCTAAATTCCATAAAGATATCCCAATGAGTAATTTTGATCTTTTAGATTGGTGTAAATACTTGAAAATACCTATAGAGAATGTTTTAAGTAGAGATCAGACTGTACCACATCAGCATAAGTTAGCGCTTTTTATTTATAATTTAGAACCTCATTATATGAGCAGTAGTCATTGGGTTACAACCTATGTTCGTAATGGTACAATAAATTACTTTGACTCTTTTGGTATGCCACCTTTTCAAGAGTTAGTAAACCATGCAAAAGAGAAAAACTTAAATTTATTACACCAAAACAAACAAATACAGAATCTCTATACTACAACCTGTGGCTATTTTTGCTTGTATTTCTTGAATGAAATGCATAAAGGAGTAGATTATTTCGATTTATTGCAAGTTTTTAGCTTTGACACAAAAGAGAATGAAAAATTCATAGAAAACTATTTTGGTAAATTACATTTACATTAAAGGATTGCTTAGGTAGTTTGAAGACTTCTCATTTTTTTAAATCTTTTTTCAAGCCATTTCTCATATTTCTCACTCTTTTAGTTTCTCCAGAACAACATAAAAAGGCAATTTTTCTATAAAGAAGTTTGTAATGTTTATACATCGCTTCTATTCTACGTATTTCTTTTTCAACGTCAATGCCATTGTCATTGTCAATTTGTTCCATTATAATATATTAAAATAAAAAAAAATAATTATATAGATGAAAAGCTATTGTGTAAAACAACGAAAACAGACAGAGTGCGTTCCTGGTTCAGAAAGGGTTGTACAGACAAGAAATGGTCGTGCCATGATGAAATGTAAATGTGCAGAATGTGGGATAACAAAAACTAAATTTGTTAAGTCAGGGGCAGTAGGAAGAGGTAGAAAAGGAAAAGGGCTATTACTGGGTAAAAACAGTCCATTTAAGGGAATTCCCCTCATAGGAGCTATATTATAGTTAACTTTGTTAACAATAGATTTTATAATCTCTAGAATTAATATATGTTATCTTATTGTGTTAAACAAAGAAAAAGGACAGAATGTGTACCAAATTCTGAAACTTTTGTAATTACAAAAAATAATAGAAATGCAATGCGATGTATTTGTGCTGAATGTGGAATTACAAAATTTCGTTTTATATCACAAGGGGAAATGCAAGGAACCGGTTTTGATGAACTAATTGTCAAAGGGTTGGCTGCTGGTGCAAAAGGATTGTATAATCTTGGGAAAATCGGCGCTAGTAAAGCAATAAAATCAGACTATGTAAAAGATAGGGTTAAAGGCATTGGTAAAAGGTATTTGAATAGAGCAGTTGACTCTCTGGCTGACAATCTCTCTAAAAAAATTTCTGGCTCTGGTCCCAGAACAGGTTCTGGAAAAGGAGTCGATATTCATAAAGCAATAGGTAAGTTACCTAAACGGAAAGCTGGTTGGACTTTACCAGGACACAAATATACTGGTCCTTACAATGATTTAGAAAACCAAGTAAAATGGGATCGAAACACAGGTCAAATCTATGAAATCTATGATAAGCCAACAGGTAAGACAGATGCTATAGCCATGCAACACGATGTTGATTACTCAGTATGTGCTGACAAGGGAGTAAATGTAAAATCATGTAAAAATGTGGCTGACAAGAAAATGGTCCGAGCTCTAGATGCAATTCCCTGGAATGAGAGACAGTGGGGTCATTGGCTGGCTAGAAACACTATTAATACAAAGCAAAAACTTGGTTTAGGAGTAAAAAAAAAAAAAAAAAAATTTAGATACATGGGAAGAGCTAGCTAATGAGTTACACAAACCTATAAAACGAAATTTTACCAAGCGAAGAGTCATAGCACATAAGGTAGATGACATTTGGTGTTCTGACTTAGTTGACATGCAAAAGCTAAGCAAATGGAACCGAGGTTATAAATATCTTTTAATGGTCTTAGACCTTTTCAGTGAATATGGTTGGATAGTACCTCTAAAGACAAAAACTGGCTTAGAAGTCTCTAAAGCGTTTGAAAGCTTATTAGAGAAAAATAAGCCTAAAATGTTATGGGTAGACAAAGGAAAAGAATATTATAACAAAAATGTGTTAGATCTCTTAGCTAAGGATAAGATAACTATCTATTCCACTGAAAATGAAGAGAAATCATCAGTTTGTGAGAGATGGAATAGAACTATCAAAGATAAAATGTATAAGAGATTCACTATGCAAAACAATACAGTCTACGTTGACATCCTTCCGAAAATACTCGCCTCTTACAACAACAGCCGACATAGATCAATAGGAATGACGCCTTTCCAAGCTAGAAAACCTGAAAACTATGGAAAAGTTTATTTTAATTTATATGGTGATTTAGCGAGAGAAAACAAAAAAACAAACAAAAAACCCGAATTTAGAGTAGGTGATAGAGTCCAAATAAGCAAATACAAAAGGGTGACCTTTGATAAAGGATATACTCCTAATTGGACTGAAGAAGTTTTCATCATAGACGAAATTAGATTCACTAATCCTATTACTTATAAGATAAAAGACTTAAATGGTGAAGCGATTAAGGGTACTTTCTACAGAGAAGAGTTACAAAAGACAGATCAAGAGGTCTATAGAATAGAGAAAATTATCAGAAAGTCTAAAGGAAAAGCATTAGTCAAATGGAAAGGTTACCCAGACGAATTTAACAGTTGGGTGCCAGCTGGAGATTTAAAAAATTTATAATTAAAAAAAATTATATTAAAGAAAAAATTATATTAAAGAAAAAATTATAATATTTATTAATTATATAATGTATGACACAGTAGAAGAAAGAATTAAAGCCTTAAGAGCATCAAGAAATAAGTATCAGAAAAACAAAGAATGGTATTGTGATATCTGTCTTAATGGAAAAAATTACACTGCCAGAGGAAAATTTATGCATTTAAAAGCAAAGAAACATATTAAAAAAGCTAAAGAATTAGAATCAAAAGAAAGAGATACAAAAGAAATAGATACAAAAGAAATAGATAGTAATAAATTTTTTTTAT
Organism: Micromussa lordhowensis; assembly: GCA_964020085.1. Classification (NCBI taxonomy): domain Eukaryota; kingdom Metazoa; phylum Cnidaria; class Anthozoa; order Scleractinia; family Lobophylliidae; genus Micromussa; species Micromussa lordhowensis. The sequence goes on from OZ026601.1 coordinate 19,597,624, forward strand.
AATATATTAAAAAAATTATATTATAGAAAAAATTATATTATATTATATTATATATTATATATAGAAATGAAAAGAAAAACAAAAATCATCAGGGCAAAGAAAAAAAAAATAAAAAAAGCAATTAAAAGAGAAAGAAATAGAGCATTCAATAAATCATTAAAAAAGACACTATTAGATAGCCCACCTGCCGACCCAGCGCAAAGTAGCAGCGCTTTACAAGTGCCGTTAGTACCAACAAAATATACACCACCGTCACCACCATTAGAGGAGCCACCTAAAATAGTACCTAGGCTAAAACGGATACCAAAAATAATTAGTCCAAAGGTCAAAAAAATGCTTGATGAAATTACACCTTATTATAATCCTGAAACTATAAGAGAATTCAAAAGAAAGCATGAATATGTCCCTGTGGAATTCACTATTACAGAGCGATCTAGGGCTCTCCGAGGTAATGTCAAATCTTATGAAGTACCAATTTTTCATAGTTATGACGCATCATTACAGTTAAATAATACAAAAAAACAAATAATTAAACTTTTAATGAGATTATTAACAGTTAGAAGGGGATTTAAATTTAATATTACTCTAAAAGTACGATTATTAAAACATAGTGAGAATGGGGTCATTTACCGAGAACCATACTTTAACGCTGGTCCTTATACAGTGACAAATAGTGATCAGATATCAGAAGCTATTGATAAAGCTATTGAAAGAATTTTAGAGTTAATAGCTGTTTGGTTATCAGAAGGTTCTGGTTGGGTATTTGAATTAGTACTTTTACATAACACTAATATTGTCTCTTACTTTCCATTAAGAGGAACATCATATATTAAGCTCCCAGCGGAACTACGTCACCCTATGAAGACTTTAGTCAATCCCCAAAATGAAGATAATCGTTGTTTCCTATGGTGCCATAACAGGTATCTAAATCCACTTAAAAGAAATCCTCAAAGAATAACTAAGGCAGATAGAGAATCGGTAAAAAAGTTAGATAACACTGGTGTCACTTTTCCGGTCACTATCAAAGATATGAAGCGAATTGAAAATCAAAATCAGATTAATATTAATGTATTTGGTTATCATCAGGAAACTCGGGAAACTTATCCTATCAGAATATCAGAAGCTAATTTTCCGGACCATATAGAATTACTATGGATTGAAGAAGGGGAAAAGAGCCACTATGTGCTTATTAAGAATTTCAATCAATTTATGACATCATACACTAGATATCATGGTAGGAAATATTTTTGTTTGCGTTGTCTTCATTGTTGCTCTTCTGCTAGAGTCCTGGAAAACCACAAGCAGGATTGCCTGCTTATTAATGGAACCCAAGCAATAAAAATGCCAGAGAAAGGGTCAAAAATTTATTTTCAAAATCACCAGAAAATGTTGCCTGTGCCTTTTGTCATTTACGCTGATTTTGAAGCTATCACAGAAAAGATAGATAGTTGTGAGCCATCTGATGGTCAATCTTACACTAGTACTTATCAGAGACATAAGGCCTGCGGTTACGGATATAAATTGGTCTGTAGATATGATAATAGATATTCCAAGCCAGTAGAAATTTATCGTGGTGAGGATTGTATCGAAAAGTTTATCTTGAAGATGTTAAGTGAAGTAGAAGATTGTCAGAGAATAGTGCGAGAACAATTTAAGAAACCATTATTTATGACAGTAGAAAATGAAAGAGATTTCCAAAATAGTACAGTATGCCATATTTGTGAGCGTAGTTTTAAAGCTAAAGATCTTTTAATACATGATGATGGTGATATAATGAATAAAGTTCGAGATCATTGCCAGATTACAGGCGAATATCGTGGCGCTGCACACAGAGATTGCAATCTAAAATGGGCTATCAGTGCAGAAAAGTTAAAAATTCCTGTCATCTTTCATAATCTTAAAGGTTATGACAGCCATTTTATTATGCAAAATATTGGTCATTTAATTAGACAAGATCATAATATTGAAGTATCCGTTATTGCAAGTAATTTTGAGAAATATATTGGTTTTAAAATAGGTAAGCATTTGACTTTCATTGACAGTTTTTCATTTATGAGTCAGAGTTTAGATCGAATAAGCAGTAATTTAACTGATGATGCATTTATTTATACACGGGAAGCTTTTCCAAATCTAGACGTTGGTGGTGTGGAATTCCGATTAATAAAGCAAAAAGGTGTTTACCCTTATGATTACATGGACTCTTTCCAAAGATTCAGTGAGAGATCATTACCAGAGATAGAAGATTTTTATAGCGGAGCTCCGGCGGCCCGAAGGGCCGCCAAGCGGAGCCCCATAACCATATAGGAAAAAGAAACCCATGTATGGATTTTCTCATGGTTAATCATGGACAGCGGTATTGCTCGTGGGCGCGTACGCACGACGGCGACGACAACGACGACGACGACGACGACGACGACGGTGGAGTCGCGCAAGATGGCGGCCATAAGGGGACCTCTAAACCAAAAGGAGGCTTAATTTTTCGCGTGCTTTCTGGAGCTCAACGCGGCTACACAATATGCTAGGTCAGCTAAAGGAGTAACGTTTGTCGTGTTTACGTCGAAACTGGAAGATTTCCAAACTGGAAGATTTCTGGCTAATTTATTTAACTACAACTAGTACTACGCAATAGGGTCAATGCAATGATAAAACCTTGGAACAATGCTCACATGTTAACATCATTCAGATATATTTTAGCCCAATAGTTTTTGGCAATTCTTTATTAAACAATCAAAGTAATTTTCACAATTTCCTCTGATAATGTTTTGATTTTTTAATCCACTCGTTTGACTTCTGGATTGAAAAAAGCAGTTCATTTCAGTTGAAAGAAAAACTAAACACCAAACAATATGCAGAAAACCTTGCAGCAAAGTTACAAAACTGAACTCAAAATTCAACCTTATCCTGGATAAGCCTAATCGGGCTACAGGAGCTCCGCTTTTAGGTTGACCTAAATCTATATATTAGTATTTTGAATGATGTGGGTATTTCAGTGAATGACTATGAGCACGCAAAACGAGTATGGAGTACCTCCCAGATAGGAGACTTAGGAGAGTATCATGACCTTTATTTGCGTACAGATGTGCTACTCTTGGCTGATGTATTTGAAAATTTCAGAAGTAAGTGTCTCTCACATTATAGGTTGGATCCTTGTCATTATTTTTCTGCACCTGGATTATCATGGGATGCATTACTGAGAATGACAAAAATAAATCTAGACTTAATTTCAGATACAGATCAGCAACTATTCATTGAAAAAGGTATGCGTGGAGGGATTAGTACTATTACACATAGACATGCTGTAGCAAACAACAAGTATATGAAAAGTTACAATCCTGAGGTGGAATCTTCCTATATAATGTATTTAGATGCAAATAATCTTTATGGTTGGGCAATGTCACAGTCACTACCAGTCGGAGATTTCAAATGGTTAGACCCAGCTGAATATGAAGACCCTGAGGATTTTATCTTAGAAAATTACACAGATGATACAATAAAAGGTGTTATTTTAGAGGTAGATTTAGAATATCCTAAAGAGTTACACCATTTACACAATGATTATCCATTAGCTCCAGAAAAGATTTTAATCACTGATGATATGTTATCTCCATATTGCAAAGGTTTAAAAGATTCAGGAAATATTAGCAGTGGTAGAGTACACAAGTTAGTACCTAACCTTATGAATAAAGAAAAGTATGTTTTACATTATAGAAATTTACAGCAGTATTTATCTCTTGGTATGAAGTTAACAAAGATTCATAGAGTCTTAGAATTTAAACAGAAACCTTGGATGAAAAAATACATTGATT
>OZ026601.1:19606429-19616429 GCA_964020085.1 Micromussa lordhowensis
CTTGAATTGTCATTAGCATAAATCCTATTCTAGTATAGTCTTTGGAATCTTTAAATTAGATTATGAGCTCGAGTTTTTTTTCGCGTGATATTGACGAGGAAGCAGCCCAAGTCAACTATCACACATAAATAATAACAATAATAATAATAATTTTAATAGTAATAATGACAATAATAATAACTATAAGAAAATTTATAGCGCGACTTTCCATGAAAATGATCAAGCGCGCTTTGTCTCATAGAATTAAAACTAATCCTAAAACACGTAAATTTACAGTGGTTTGCTAAAAATACAAAAGGTGATAAAATAGATAAAAATTCAATAATAAATCCAATATAAAAGCTACCCTGATATCAATACAAAGTTAAGTTAGCATATAAATGTACTAAAACGGAAAGAAACGGCCGCCAGTTAGTTAACAACCGCACACTGCTAGAGAGGGGGATTTCTGTACCAATGACAATTTTCTTTCGGTGATGTCAAATGTGTTCGTTTTCTCCTAAATCAAAGAAGCCACTTCATCTTAACACCTGGATTCCTGTATGCTTCCAAGTTACCCGAGGCTTCCATGAATGAATTTTAAACTGTAGTTAACTATGGCCTCTAAATTGACACTGTAATGCTGCTTTCTAGTGAAGTAGTCCTTGGGGTTATCTGGAGGGAGCGTTTATTCCGATGTGACAACCGTCTATAGCGCCAACTATATTCCTCTTCAAACTGAGCCATCCGTTCCTGTACCTCTTGTCTCGTTAAGGCAAATTTAATAAACTGTTTTTTAGTCGGAAAAGAGACAGGCTGGAATTCGGCACAGAGAGGTATATAGCGGTAGCAACAACAACAATCATTATTCAGACTATTCAGGTACAAAAGAGAGGTAAGACAACAAGAAACTATAGAAAAACGAGATAATAGAGATTATACAACTATTTGTACAATTTGAATCAGTGCGCAACAGTCAAAGTAGAAAAGCTTTCGAGTTGGCTGTTGCTTATTTAAAAGAATAGTTAAGACTAAACCGATTCACAAAGCAAGAAATGTAAACGGGATTGAGATATTACACTAAAAATAGCTTTCAAAAAAGTTAAAAAACGATATTAGTTACGATTACACAGTGAATTTTAGTTGAAAATTCAGAACTATGACTGACATTTGAAGAGGTGATTTTTATACCGCTTTTTAAAGCTTCTAGTAGAGTAGCCTGCGAACGCAGACTTACTTCCGGCTGCCGCTTGGCGGAGACAGGCGACAGCCGGAAGTACGTCTGCATTAGCAGGCTACTAGTAGAGAGCCGTTTCAAGTTTTTCGGTACCGTGTCCCATAATTTAGAGGCTACATATACAGAGGTAAATTTGACAGTGTTTTCCTTACTTTTGGTTGATGAAAATTATCCTTAGAGGCGTATCTGGTGTTATACTGTTGGACTGTTCGGAGAGGATCGCAAAACGGTGAAGGAATATTGGAAGACTTGTTAAGTATCTTATGTGCGAGTAAACATGTACTTAGTTTAACAATGTTATCAAATTTAAAATATCAAGAAGTTTATTGGAAACTTGGGGTGACTCTTTACAATCAGCAAAAAACATACAACGAATGCATTTACTTTGAAGCGATTATAACTTCACAAATCCAAATTGCAGTCCACTTCTTTTCAGGCTATCCCTGTTGCTAGCCTGCAAAACGCAACGCCACTTCTTGCTTCGACCCTTTTAGGTAAACGCAATTCTTGTGTACTGCTTCTGTAGGCTTCAGCGTACCAGATCACTCACACTGAAAGGTATTTTCCATAACGGATCGATCTCTCTTTTAGTTAAAAGCACTCTACACGAATTTTGTGGACGAGGCCAAGCGCAGGCCCTATGGCCGAAGCCGAAAACCGCGTTGATGAACCAGTCCAGAGAAATACAGAAAGAGATGTCGCTTGTGGCTTTGTGTTGATGCCACGTACTCGCTAACAACGAAGTGCCTATGTATCTGTTGTAACATTAAAACTATTTGAGTTAAAAGTAAATATATAGCAAACCATAGGAAACTCTTTTCCATTGCAGAGACCTCATGATTTCACTTGCGAGCAATCGCAATTGCGATATGCATGAGTGTATACTAGTTCAGGATAAGACTATTCGCTGGAGAAATCATTATTCAATGGATATATCCTAGTGTGTTTTGTCAACACTGGTGTTATCCACCCTATTAAAAAAGTAATGTCCAAAACAATTACGATCGAAAACTAAATGTTCGCGACATTAAGTTTATTAACGAGATGAATATTAATGAAATGATTATTATTATTTTATGATTATTTGCTTGCTTTTCTGAAATTATCTGACTAAGAAATTTATCGCTTACTTGTACTTTTTGTCTGTATGTAATTATATAGAATTTAACAAGAAACAGTGTCGCGTACATATTTTAAAATTTTTCCTTGCAGACTGATAAATCCCGCCGGAAATGCTGTGAGATCTGTACAACTCTCGAAATGTATAATTGCTTAAAGGAGCTGTGTCACGAAATTCAGCAAAATTAGGAAATTACAAAATGCCCGTTAAATTAAGAGAAACATAAAAATAACTGCTTTAAAAAACTTTAAAGGAAGGTTAAAATAACATAACAGAAACAACAGATGCCACGGATGGACAAACCTGAAGAAGATTGAAACGGATTGAAATTAGGATTTTTGAAAACTGTTCAGCCCAACAGTTTTTCAAAGTTGATCCCTGCTGCTTGCAACTTCAAAAATAATGCTCAGGAGACACATTTGTTTGTCGAGGATCTCTGATTTTGTCATTTACAGGTAATTCCTTTGCTTACTTTAAGTTCCATAGGGATTAAGGGCGAGTAATTGGAAAAACTAAACAAAATGAACTGGACTGCCGTGACACAGCCCCTTTAACAGTTCTAAAATAGGTTACTTTGCTCAATTTGAGAATTTCATTAAAATTAGCATGTGTGAGTAGCCACAAAAACCTCGCATAAAAAAAACAGTATAACAAAAAAACTAATATAAACTTATTGGTTTTCACCATTGTCAAATGATTGGAGAAAACATGCAGCGGAATTAACGAACTTAGCATAATTAAAATGGTTGGTGTTAATTTGAATTTAAATCTACTTTTCGTTTCAGACGTTTTTGATGTAATATATCAAACACGAAAGACCGCGTTTGCCACATTTCCAAACACCGAGAAGAGACTTGAAAATACGACGCGCAGCGTAATATGTTTGACTAACTTTGAGGTCTTTTTCGTGTTTGACACATCTTCTCAATCGAAACCAAAACTAAGGAGAAAACGGAGAAATAAAATCGTAAACATCTACGCTAATTAAAATCAGATATCCAAAACATTTCTTTTGTTTAAACTTGATCAATTATTAATGAGTTCCAGAAGTACTTGGAAATCATTCATTTAAGTAGCCATTTACTGCTCAAGGCTTGTTTTCACAAGCGACGGAGCAGTAGTCGTAATCAGAAGCGCAGAGTGATACGATCTAGTGAAAATCAAACCGACGGAATAGGGAGCAGATAGTGATCCCGCTAAACACTCCGTCGCTTATCATCTGGCGAAAACTGCGTTTCCGGAGTCGCAAGCAAAAGTCGAAGAACTAACGAATCACAATTCTCGATTTCAGGCATCGAATCATAATCTCACTGAATCATAAGCGACGGCGCCGAAAGCAGAACGGAAGCAAAACAGAAGCGTTCTTATCCTTCCGAATCCGATTCTGATTCAGAGCGCAAGCGCTCTTACGACTTCGACTCCGTCGCTAGTGAAAACCAGCTTTGAAGTAAAATTAGTTATTTAATTGATAAACAAAGTATGAAGCTAACCGAAATAAAATGCGAAACATTTTTTTCCACAAGCAACTTCATTATATATTTTACGCAAAAAGATTATTTGGCGGAATGGGTTTCGCGCAAAAATTTGAAATCAGCTTCGGTTTTCCTTTCAGTCGCTTTGCTGTGAAATTCATTTCCTCACGTCTCTTCTGCACAGCTTCATTTTGCAGGACAAGTTTCTTTACCAAATAAGTTTGAAATAAATTAGATTACATTGCTTGTCAGGCGGTTTCATGCGCAGCTAGCGCCCATCACATTCCTAATAGAAAAAACAAAACTCCCATTTCATAAAATTAAGGCGATACGAGTGAGTTATCTCTTCATTTGTAGAGCTTTCTTCGTTGTTTTCTGATGACATGTCAATGTGAAAAAAAATAAACGTCAGCTAAACTAGTATTGGTTTTGGTTCGCGGTTGATTTTTATGGTTAAAGTGCACCTAACCCCAAAAACTTTTTTTCGCTAAAGCAATAAAGCTTATTTTGTGGAGTAATGTGCCGCAAACATTTTTCGATTTGGTTAAATCTTTGATTTTCTATGGCTCGTCAAAGTACGTCAAAATGCCGCCATTTTGGTTCACGACCGAGTTTAACGGGGAATGGGTCGAAGGCCGGATGTGACGTCAAATCGAGAACACGATGATTCTGAGATTCGCATATTTACTTGTTTCTGTGGGAAAGGCCGGAAAAGTTGTTCGAAAAAAATGCTAGCCAGGTGCGCTGTATTGTCATGTAGCAACACAACAAACTTACAGGAGATACTCCGCTACATGCCATACCGTTTTATGGAGATGATCGTCCTGAAGAGAAGAAACGTACAAAGGGATGGCTTGATTTCGTGAAAGCGAAACGTGCAAAAGTGATAGCCGTGTAAGTGTTCGGTGATCTGTTCTATAAAGCATTTAATTCAAACCAGATGATCTCGCTCGATGCCTGGATTTTCAGAGAGAGGAAGAGATTTTGCTGACTCAGTGGCTTTGGAATAACCGCTTGTCCATCGATTCATGCTGCCGTTGTTGCATCTGATCTGAGAAACAACAGCAGTCAGTCGGCACAGCTGACAGATAGTTTTGTATTTGCCCGCTACTAATCTTAAAACTCCATTTCTGAAGCCATACAGGTTTAATTCCTGGATATTCAGTAACACACTTTAAGATAACATCAGCACCAATATCTTCAAGAACAAGATCATTCTTCTTTGAGTCTTGACAACCTTCTAACTCACTTTAATACAATAATAACAACAATAACATTCGCTGATGTTTTGAAGGGAAGCGACGCTACAATTTCCACACTCGCACGAAAAGAACACAAGCATTGTGTCATGGGATAATCATTTTGATCTACTTTGAACGCATGAAGTTAAAATAATTTGAGAAAGTAAAGGGACTTGACTTTTATTTATACGAAAGTATGTTAATGCGAGATCGAAGAATGCGCGAAAATAGTAAATACGCGCCACGCGCTACAGTCTTACTAGTATCACTCTTTGACTTCTACATATCATTGCCTTCGGGTCTGTCCATCAGAGCTCGTTCGAGTTCTTTGTCAGCATCCACCTCACTTGGCTGTCCATTCTTCGTTGGCCAGAGAGTTGTCAGCATATAAACCAGCTCGGTCGTCATCGTTTAACTATTCACTTTGCGTTGTTGATAAGTGCGAGTCGTCATTCTCTTCAGCGATGTAATAAATTTCGGAGTCTTCTGAGTCAAAGCTCATTTCAGAACCCGACGAAGTAGAAGATATTGTTGATAAAAACAGAAATCTGTCGACTGTGGAGCCCCAGCGAAAAACTTATGCGGCAAAAAGGCTTCTACGCTCGCACAGAGTAAAAGGCCCGACTGGGACAGCCGAAGCTTTCGTTCTCGAAGTGACGTCACGGCCTTACTCTCCCCAGATTCCCCATGCTCGGTCGTGAACCATACGAAAATCGGTTTCAAAGGGGCACAGAAATTCGAGGATTTAACCAAATCGAAAAATTTTTGCGGCACATTACTCCACAAAATAAGCTTTTTTGTTTTAGCGAAAAAAAATTTTTGGGGTTAGGTGCACTTTAAGCTGGCGACGCTTTATTTTGATGTATTTTGCTTAGTTTTCCTTTTCGTTGCACGATTCACTCTTTTACGTTGATTATCATCTGATGGTCACTTAGATTGTCTCGAACATGATTAATTCAACGGCGTTTAATCGAAGACTGGAAAATATTTCACCTTTAAGTTAAGAAGTGTTTGCCGTCTGTTCTGGTGCTCTAGCACACGGGCCCACAACTGTTTGTTTATTATAAATAACATTTTCAAAGCTCGACTTACCTTTGTAAGTGAGTTAGAAAAACCAATAAAAGATATTCAATTTGTTATATGGTTTTTCTAACTTAAGTGGAAAAAGATCGCAAAAGAGCGCCTGGGAAGCTGCATCAAGTGGTTTGGATCGACATCACTTCTTTTCGGAGAAGATTCAACTTTCCTTTGTTTCGTCACAAAACCTCGTTATCATATTACGCGCTATGACGAAACGTCTTGCGCGCGCAGTGATCATTTCGCCCCATATCAAACCTGAAGCTCATTGAGAAAGCTGTCGCCTCACAGTTAACTGATTATCTTTTCTTCAACAGCCTACATGAGTCTTTCCAGTCTGCTTATAAAAGGTACCATAGTTCTGAGACTGCTCTTCTTCGAGTGCATAATGACATTCTCCGATCTATCGACAATGGGGAAGGTGTTATATTAGTTTTGCTTGATCTGTTCGCAGCTTTTGATACTGTGAATCATGAATTACTTTTATCTCGTTTGTCTACATACTATGGACTTTGTGGATCGGTCGTTAACTGGTTTACCTCTTATTTGACCAATCGCACGCAGTTCTTGGATATTAATGGCACTTTCTCAACGATACGTCATCTCGGAGTTGGGATGCCTCAAGGCTCGGTCTTAGGCCCGTTACTTTATCTTTTATACACTTCTCCTGTTGCGGATATTATTCGCAGTCATAATCTTAACTTTCACTTCAACGCTAATGATTCACAACTACTTTTATCTTTTAATGGTGCTGATTGATTGTTTGCTTCTAATCTGCAGCTCGAGGCTTGTATTAATGACATTTGTCGGTGGATGGTTTTCAATTAATTGAAACTTAACAAGACAAGACTGAATTATTGGTTATTTATTCCAGTTATTGTTCCTGTCCGTCGTTGCCCTGTCCTCGTGTTGGGGATGTTAATGTTGCTCCAGTGAAAGCCGCTTCCAATCTTGGCGTTGTCTTCGATGATACTATGTCTTTTAAAGCACATATTTCTGATGTTTGCAAGTCTTCTTTTTATCATCTTAGGAATATTTCTAGAATTAGAAAGTATTTGACCCGCGAAGCCACTGAAATGGTTGTTCATGCCTTTGTCACCTCTAAACTTGACCACTGTAACTTCCTAAGTTCGTTATTGCTAAATTACAATCTGTTCAGAACTCTGCTGCGCGTCCAGTTTGTATGACTAGAAAGTCTGATCATATTACTCCGACTTCAATTGATCTGTATTGGCTTCTCATTAGGCATCGTATTGTTTTTAAGATTCTTTTTTTTAGTTTATAAATCTCATAATGGTAAGGCCCCGTCGTATTTGTCTGATCTTTTAACTTATCGTAGGAGCTCGTATTCTTTGCGATCTGTTAGTAATGGCGACCTTGTAGAGTCATCTTCAAAACTGCGAACTTATGGAGATCGATCGTTTGCAGTATGTGCCCCTAGATTGTGGAACTCTTTGCCTCTTTCAATACGAAGGAGTTCTTCTTTTGACATTTTTAAAAGCGTTTTGAAAACTTATCTTTTTAAAATGTTTGTTAGTAAATGTAATTGTAATTTCAATGGTAGTGCTGTCCCATGAGCTTTTCCGTTGGAGTTTGTATGCAAGTCTAGGGGTTGAGAGTGGAGTTCAGTGCATGATTAACGGAGCGGAAAACTCGAGCAGTTAGCTCAGCCGAATATATATTCTCTCTCGTCGCCAAAGCTGAGAGGTCAGATAAAAAACATAATAGATTTTTCGTGAACCAATCGGTCGCTTCTTCATACACCAGGTGATTCATTTCTCGGGCAAATTCATCTTCTATAATGTCTGCAATTTTATTCCTTAGAAGCAGTGCTTATATTTCAATTTCATCCACTAGTAGATTTCTTCTTTGATATTTACCAATCATGATTTCCAGCTGTGTATTCACCTTCCAACTTTACTAGTTGCTCAAGATAACATACCTTTCAAATTCTGATTTATTTACAATGAAAAAAATCACATGACTTTTGTTACTAAGAATAATTCTACTACATCATTCTACCTATTTTAGGATTATGACGTAATACCTCCAATGACACCTCCATTCCGATGATGTCACTAGTTTATTTTTAGGTTATGATGTCATCATTTTGATGACATCAACCCCTAGGGTATTGTGACATCACTGTGTCCCTGTGTCACTGTTCCAGTACTACTAACGCTTTTAGGACTTGTCATCCATTTACTTACATTGTTTTTATTTGTTAATATTACTAATTGCCTTACTATTGCAATTTATCGTTTATGAAAAGGCAACCTTTCAACTGTACCCTTGGAATCGTAATTTATCAACGAGTATCTTCTACACAGCAGTATTTTTGATTTTTAATATCTCACTAATTATTTTCTCTTCCCAATCTTGCTTCGTCTTGTGATCTGTCAATGAGAGTTGTGCGAAAAAAGGATCAGCTTGGCAGCGGCGGAGACTGAATGAACGCTAAATTATGACGCTAAACTGGTAAAGACATCGTGCGAGTTAATTAATTAAATAGAAGATGCGCTGAAACGAACCATCCTCTCCCTGACTTCCACACTTTATGAAAAGACAACCTCTAAAAGGATTTGATTTCCCTGTACCTCGGATATCTTTTTGCACTTGGAATCTAAGTCACTAAACGTCTTTAAGAAACGCTCATGCTATTGTGGTCTCTCAAGCAAACGCTTTTAGGACTTGTCATGCAATCCTCTGTTGCACGACAAGTCCAAAGAACCTATGTTTATGACCCTGAAAGGAACCGGGAGGACTGGTACCACTAAACCACAGACTGTATCCTTCTGTAAGGTACGACTGGCATCCCTGTGACTATTGTATGAAATGCTCTCCCAATTGGTATCTTATAAGTTGATTTTCATCTCTTCTTGACACAAAATCGCACAAAAAACATAAACAAGATGGCGACACTTGCTGCTGATATGATGATGATTGGTAGAAGCCACTCTCTGCGACTTCCTGTGGATTAAAAACCTGTCATAAAAACACAAAAAAAACATTTCTTATGGCATGATTATACTTTTTTTGCATTGTGTTGCAGGTCTTTTTCAATTGAATCACACCCCTCCCCGAAGAGACTACTTTTTCGTCATTAGAACTTTTTTGAAAGAACGTTGAAAGAAAGTTTAGAATGGGGCCATCACTTCTTTCTAAGAGTTAACACATAAATGAATCGCTTGACTAACTCTTTAAGGAAGCAGTCTGCGTTGAATCTTAAATGCGTAGCTGTACTAGCGCCATGAATTTATTTGGTGTTGCAAAAATGTATTTGCTTAGATTTGCAAACATATAAAAAGTCCTTGAAATAGACCATGTATATATAGAGCGAAAAGTGTCGAGGAGACCTCGATTTATGAGAAAGTCATAAGGATATTTAGTCTCAGAAAAGATTAAGCTTTAGAATGAAATGTTCTAAACAATGAAAAAATGAGAGCGGAAAATGAGAACGAATCTTTCAAAATGTTAGATTACTGCAAAGGCTACTCCAAGTAAACAGACGCAGGGTAACGCTGTCTAACACTGACCTGAACCCAGATTGGTAGAAGGACGTGTTGAAGTGGTCACACTTTCAGTCACGTGCGCTGTTAGAAAGAAAACCAAAATTAGAAAAAAAACTGACGACTACTGTAGATTTTTTACATGTCAGTTGCAACGGACCAGAAACGTAGACGGCTTTCTACACACAGTAATAAAGGTCTGCAACAATATATTGAGTTCCACTATCCGGCGCTCAGTTAAATAGTTCTACTTATCCGTGTACGACGTTCGGGTTTTCCGTAAACTCTGAGGTGCCGACGAAGAAACTTGAGGAGCAAACTCAACCAACAATCAGATGTTCTTTTTCGATCAATATTTACCTCTC
>OZ026601.1:19621429-19628929 GCA_964020085.1 Micromussa lordhowensis
TGTTTGATCGTGTTTGCTCGCTAAGCATTTCCCGTTTGAACAGGGCTTAATGTGTTGCTGAAGATGCTGACAGTCATGCTGTCTCTGAAAGAGTTCCGTCAGTCAACTTCAGTTCACAATGGGTGTTGTTTTGTTAGTTTAAGGTTAGGATTTTTAAGTTAATATAAATGTAAACGTGCGGTATCGCGGTATCATCTAGCCCGGCGGCATGCAGTTTTCATCCTGTTCGCTGACGGTATTCGGTAGAAGAAGGCCATTCACAGTATTTCGGTACCGTTAATTTGCGCTCTGCTGTCTCATACAGGTCAATACACTATGTAAAACAGAACACAAGAAGCTATAAGGGTCAATAAGTATGCTATAAAGGTAGAGATAAATGCACCTTCTAGATGGATGCAACTTTAAGTAAGCGTGAGCAATTATAAAGGGATCTGAATGCGGTATTGCTATTTCGTCGATTTTCGACATGGTTCTTCGGTATTTGCCAATTCTTCTTACGGTATCGCGATGTTGGGTACCCCCCAATGTCCCCCTCGATACTGACTAGACTAGTAATAATGTTTTTCGCCTGACAGCAGAGTCCAGTCTAAATGAAGAGTCATCGTAAATAATTTTGTCATTTTCTTTTTGAAGAACTACTGAACTGAGAACTGCAATTTCTCGGTCATATCTTGATCTAGACTACAGGGAGTCAGTTGTTGAAATCCTCCGCGCGATGGAAAAAGTTAAAATTATGCAAATGAGGGAAAGGAACGAGAAAGGAAGGAGCCAAGACAGGAAAGTACCCCGACTATGGGTCAAATTCCCGCCTCCGAAAACATGTCAATGCGTCATCAAATTCATCGGAGTCGCGTGTGAATGTTAGCGTCAAGTGTTCTCAGGTTCGTGATGAGTGGGTTGGGCGGGATAATTAAAAAACCGAACCACAAGCTATTGACGCGCGAGGACTTCCCGCCAACGATCGTTTTGATTCGCATTCGCGTGCATTCTCATCGTACGCAAAGAAAAAAAAAGAGACTACTCCCAGTCTCCTTCCACACGAGATGGTGTCATCTATTTGTCTCTAGTGCTCTTATTGACGATAAAAATTGGGCAATGAGTGCGCGAGAATTTAACAGTTTTTTTTAAATAGATACCGGTATTCGGTTATACACAATAGCCGCCATAATAGTTTTCATATCATAAAGTAATTTAGCCCTGCTTGTGTGCTAAAACGAAAACATCGTTTTTGAGTTATCAGCACTTTAATTTTAAATTAAGGGTGTTCTAACGGCCTGTCTTGTTGCCGTGATAACCTATTATGGCATAAAGATTACCTGCCAATTCACCAATGACTGGTCGTTGTGTGACACCAGTATTGTAGCACAACTTGATAAAGAGTGGTAGCATTGATTCGTTAAAGTATAACTTTTGGAAAAATACTGGAAATTGTTGCAATTTACTTTAATAAGGTTTGAAATATCACGAAGGATGTTCTGTTGTAAATTTGCTATACATATTAATCAAAAAGGTAGAAGATTGAATCTCTTTAATGGCAGGACTTACCATAGGTAACAGAGAGTGATTGTAAAGGAACAAACAAAGATGCAAGATTAATGTTGGAAGGTCTGCGACCGTGCAAATTCTTGTTGCGGCTCTGATATATTATGCAATAATTACGCAACAGAAAAATTTCTATAAGTCAGCTGCCCAGAAGTAAACCCCTGCTTGGTCAAGGTCAAAAAAGAAGCAAAAAACAAATAATTAAGGGCAAACGCCCACAAATATTAAAAAAAACACATTCGATGATCTGATATGATACTGATATGGACTCACAAAAATGTCGTTTTTATCGGAAAGACAACACTATTTCAGGGAAAAAAACTAATGCGCGTTTACATTCTTGCTATGGGCTAGCTATATGCAAAAGACGAGCGAATTTGAGTTTTCTAGCCTTGCCGGTAAAAAATTTGATTTTTGAGGACAATTACTAATATATAGATTTAGGCCAGCCTAAAAGCGTAGCTCCTGGGCCGGGTTGTTCAGAGCCCGATCAAACTAGCCGAGGATAAAGTAGAATTTTGATTTGAGTTTTGTAACTTTGCGGTGAGATTTTCTGTATATTGTTTTTGTGTTTTGAATTTTAATGAAAGCAAAATACGCAAAACAAAAGCAGTGAAAAAACTTTGTACAAAAGAAAAGGTTATAATTCGGTTAAATTTTAATCCTGGGTTAGCGTTAACCGGCTTCCTACCAACCCTACGCTGTTTACAGCAAGTTAATCCTGACATGAGCCCGCGATCTGATCGAAAAAAGCAGCACTTGGGCAGCGGTCAACTTTAAAAAAACATGTGACCTCGATGAGCCCTGAACTTGAGCCCGCGATATGGTCACGTGATACTGGTCAGCGGATTCCTTGTTTTGACAGGTGTCAATTGACTGCAACATGGATGTCCAAAGGACGCTTTAAACCAAGGGTACATGTGCTCTGTCAACCTACAAGGAAAGCCCGCGAAAACTGAAGCCTCGTTTTGGTTTACGTGTCAATTGTGGCCGCCATGTTGCGCGACTCCACCACCGTCGTCGTCGTCGTCGTCGTCGTCGTGCGTACGCGCCCACGAGCAATACCGCTAGCCATGATACACATGAGAAAATCAGTTCATGGGTTCCCTTCAGTTTCCTAATATGGGTATGGGGCTCCGCTTGGCGGCCTTCGGCCGCCGGAGCTCCGCTATTAAGAACTTTGTTTGATCTCCATGACCATTCCATGACTACGAAACAACCAAAAAAAACCTACGTGTGATGTTTATGTTGGTACATGAAATATTGCGGCCGTTCTTTGTTGTTGATTTTGATTGCAGCAATACCAAGTCTGATGAACTAGTAGTCTTATGGACTTCTTGCCTCGCTTGTTTCCAGGTCATTCCCTGTGCCAGCTTGTCTGTGTTGATCGAGCAGTTGAGAGTGATGTTGGAGCCTGGATCTACTGTCATGGGATCTGTGTGCTGACGCAGGATGACTGTATTTCACACTTCACGTCAACACAAGAACATTAAAATGCTTTTTCAGTTTACTGTTAGTATTGCAGAATGAAGTACTTTCGTTGAATGATAACATCAATAAATAACAATCATAAGATTTCTATTTGCCAGGAAAAACTTGATTAGCGACAATGTGCTAGAGCAAAATACACTTGGCAACAACATCAGCAGCAGCTGGGCTCAGGGTTAACAAGAACCCACTGAGCTGATGAAGAAAACGCCACTGCTAACATGCCAGTCACAGTGGATAGAGTGCCGATAAAGGAGGTCGACTGCTTTGTGTATCTAGGGAGTGTGATCAACAGGCAGGGGAGCACCGCTCGAGACCTCACAGCTAGGATTGGCAAACCTCGAGCATTTTTTGTCACGCTTAAGAACATCTGCGCCTCAAGGAAGACCAGCATCATTGCCACAAAACTTCAATCTTCAATTTCAACGTCGAGGCGGTCCTGCTCTATAGCTCAGAAACCTGATTAATAAAACAAGGCTTATGACCAAAATATAAAAAAATATATATTAAGTCTGCATACGAGCCAAGCGGTCCATCAGACTGGAGCTTATCCTGGTTACAGTTGCATGAAGCGACTAAGAGTATTTCTACTCCGCCTGGATGAGATGCTAGTCCATCGCAGGGTTACCCCCAGAATTAAGTTCGACGGTACCCATGTGAAACATCTGGGTGGAGAGAGGCACTACGTATGAGTTTAGTGTCTCCCCCAAGAGCACAACACAATGTCCCCGGCCAGGGATGGACACCGGACCGCTAGATTCGGAGACGAGCGCACTAACCAAGAGGCCACCGCGCCTCCTCATGACCATGATGACCCTATATTTACCACGCGATGGGTATATGTAACATTCCTAAGCTCGCCGCCTTTATCTGGGCATGTAAACATGACGGACAGTTCTCGATTGAAATTTTCATTTGTTCGAAAGACATATTACACTCACAGTATGAGATATTGAAAGCCTGGAAATTTTAGAAATGACTGCCATCAACTTTAGAACAAAACTATTTTCAAAGCATTAAACAATCGTAAACGCAGGTTTCGTAGATTAATATAAATTAAGATGAAAATATTACTACACAAAAAAAAACTATATATGGAAGAAAACAACCTCGTTCCCAGGGCTTTTCCATTCATTAACTGTGTATAACGTTAACAACATTTAACAAAGGTTCCGGATGAATTTTCTTTCCGTAGTTTGTTTTGTGTAGTAGTATTTTCTTAGTGTAGTAGTTTCTTTTAATTATTGTTTCTATTAAGAGATTGCTACAGAAGTCTGATCCGTTTAAACCTCAACAATGTGAAAGATAAGACAGACTGGTGCGCCTAACAACTGGGAAAGGGCCGTGCGATAAGTGTGACTTATGAGATCAAGTGTACCTAGTGCGACAACGTCTACGTGGGAGAAACATCGAGGAACGTATATACTATAGGGAAGAAACACACAAAGTCACTCAACAGAAAGAAGGAACGTTCGGCCTTTTGGAAACATGTTAATGATAAACATAACAACGAAATACAGAAATTTAAAATGAATGTTACCGCTTTTATTTTAACGACGCAGTGCTAAGACAAATACCTGAAGGCGTTAGGATAAACGGTAATTTGGTTTTATCAAGTGGGTAGATAATGTGAATAAAGAGATTCGGAAGCTGACGTTTCGAGCGACTGTGGTTATCATTTTTAACGAGATGGGCGGTCCTTCCATTGTGCAAGACAACTCTGTGTTTGTTTGATGCCAACAGCAGCTTATGGCATTGTAGTTAATATTATATGGCATTTTGCATAAATAATAAATATTTTGCCTCCTCTCGAGGCTGCTTTCAGGCGTATTCTGAAAACGATCAAAGATAGCCGTGGGTGAACGTATCTCGAGGAAGCTGAACGAATTTTCAGATCGCGGCTGGGATTGTAACCATGGAGAAACAATATCTGAAGAAAAACTTCAAGCTTCGTTTGGTGAAATACTTCCTGTTTCGTTCTTTGTCCCTTCTTATGATGCAAGGTGTGTGTAGTGAATCCGCTGTTGAAATTTCATGCGCCATAGTTCATTCCTTAAGTATTAATTTATAAACTGTGTTATCGCTTGTTGCTTATTTGATAGCGACAAAACGGAACAAAAAATAACCTCACCTATATCAGTAACTTTTCTTTCGCCTGCAGTTCCGAAATCTCGCTTGCAGGCGTCCTTGCTTTAAAGGGACAAACGTTTTTGTTTTTTCTAACACGATACTAACACGATATCACTCCTCACGGGAAGATATGAACTCAATTAATTGACCTCGCTCCCAATGTGTAGCTTCATAGCTCAGTTGGTAGAGCATCGCACCAGTATACGGGTTTGAGCCCCGTTGAAGCCCTGATGTTTTTTCAGGCTTCTTCTTTCCAATTGCTTAAGTTGGAAAATTTACTGCGATTATCGTTCTTCACTGTCACGATACCTTATAGATATTGAAAATAGTAAGTAAGTAAAACTTTAGTTAGCTAGGGTGACCCATTCAGGTTGTTACTCGATTCGTGCAGAATGCAGTCCAGAATCTCCTCCTTTTTCATGTCTATATATATTAAAAACTAACTGCAAAGCGTAAAGACTCTGGGCGAAATGCAAATCAGTCTTGTCAAGTATATGTATAATTAATGGCATGTTAAAGAGGCATATAGACTTGCTTTATCCTGTTTTATAGACTTCCGAGCAAATTTGGCGCCCAAAAATTAATGAATATCCGTTTTCTTGGCAATAAAAATGCAATCCAAGCAAAGTGACCATTGCCTGGATTATCAAACTTACCAAATACCCGTACTTTCTGTATATTCAAACTTTTTAGGTATTCATACTTTCGATGATACGGATTTTCCTTGTTTCTGCTGTCATAATTTAAAAATTAATGACTTACAGTAAATATATTAAGAGGCGAAATTAATAATAATAAATAATAATATACAGTATTTATAGAGCGCTAATTCCCAATGGTCCAAAAGCGCTTTACATAATTAAAAAATAATAACAACAAAATCCTAAACCTACAAAACTACATTGTCATTCTATAAAGATTCCCAATTGACCAAAAACACATTTACATAATAAAAAATAACAACAAAATCCTAAACCTACAAAAACTACAAAACTACATTGTCATTCTATAAAAACATCAACATTCTATACAACATCATAACCAATTTTAAAAAGCCAAGTCTTGAGCTTAGATTTAAAAGAAGAAAGGGAATTACAAGATCTAAGTTCGAATGGAAGTGCATTCCAAACAGAAGGACGCGGCAATAGTAAAAGACCGGCCACCATAAGTTTTAAGATTAAATTTAGATGTAGAAAGTAAAAATTGATTGGAGGGTCTAAGAAGTCTACCTGGCCCCAGTTGCTCAAAGGCTGGATAACGCTATCCACCGGATAAATCGCTATCCAGTGGATAAGTGTTAACGAAACAAACCGCGCTATCCGCTGGATAGTGATTTATCCAGTGGATAGCGTTATCCACCTTTCGAGCAACCCAGGCCAGGTGTATAAGGCTTGATGAGATCAGTGATATAGCTAGGAGCAGCACCATGAAGCGCCTTAAATGTAATTACTGCAATTATGAAAGTTATTCTTTGCTCAATTGGTAGCCAATGAAGTTGAATAAGCAACGGCGTAACATGCTCATATCTACTAGTAAGGTGAATAGGCCTAGCAGCACTATTTAGGACACTCTGTAAACGTTTCAAGATACATTTAGGCTGACCGTAGAGCAATGAGTTACAATAGTCGATCCTTGCAGTAACAAAGGCATGAATTAAAATTTTACATGTATCGTAAGAAAGAAACTTGCGAATCTTAAAAATGTTGCGTAAATGAAAAAACGAAGACTTGCAAACAGCAGTAACGTACGGCAACATCGATAGAGAGTTATTAAACATAACCCCAATATTTTTAGCAGTAGTTGAACAGTCAACAGTGTCAGAGGCGATCACCAGGTTTTCTAACGCAGGACGTGGGCGATAGGAGGATGAAAAAACTATAATTTCAGTCTTCCCACTGTTCAGCTTCAGCTTGTTATTTAACATCCAAAGGTCAATATCTTTAACACAATCTTCAAGAGCAGATGTACATGTTGACATATCCTCAGGCGATGATGTTTCAAAAGATAAATATAGCTGTGTATCATCAGCATAAAAGTGGACTGGGGCATAAGGGGACTGGGGCTGACTATCATGGCGACCAGAGTGCGAAAGAGCTAGCTCCGCTAACCTGGGCGTCTTTATCTGGATAGCCTTAATGTATTGGTATGTATTGAGCTTTAGCAGATTAGTATCGGCACTGTACAAATTATTGTACTAGAAGCATGTCAAAAGTATCAAAAGTCAAAGAGAAAAAGCGTCTGCGAAGTTCAAATTCGTCAACTGGAGGAGAGGATGATTCGCAAATTATTGAGAAACTTGTAAGTATTCAGGAAAGAATTGAGAATGGCTTTACCAAGATT
>OZ026601.1:19633929-19641429 GCA_964020085.1 Micromussa lordhowensis
AAACGGTAAGCGAACTTTTCACGACGTTAAGTGGAAGAAGTTTTTACTAAATAATTGTAGCTCATCTGGTAGCTTGTAGTTTCAGTAGATTAGGTATAGATAAACCTGTGTAATTATTATTTACAGCCGGTTTCTCTTTTTTCTTATAATTTCTTTTTGTAAATTACTATAAAACCTATGTAACTTGTTATATACAACGGTATTCTTGTAAACAACTTAAATCAACAAAAATCAATAAAATACAAAAAAAATAAAAGTGATAAGATAGACCATGAGATCTTGCAATATCACCTAAAGGGGAAGTGTACAGAGAGTACAGCAAGGGGCCCAACACGGAACCCTGCGGTACACCATAAGGTAAAGCATGCACATCAGAAGAGACATCTTGGATTCTGACATACTGAGTGCGATCAGATAGATATGAACGAAACCAGTCCAGTGCCTGGTCACAAATGCCAAAACGGGTTAACAACTATAGAAGACAAAGCGATATATTATAATGTCGTAAAACAACACGGCACTTTGAGAAGTTTATAAAAAATTTAGAAAACACGAGCCGGCCGGGGGCGAATGTTTTCTGTGTTCCTACATATTTGCTTCATGGTATTGAGTAAAAGCGCTGTAAAGAATAAAACAAGGCTTTGCAATTAGCAGTTGGTTCATGCTTTAACGTGCATCATACGGTCATGATGCACTTGGAAAGTTTGGTGAGAAGTTTGCTCGTCGGTAAATTTGCTAAAGGAGATCAATCTGGGCATGGCTCGAGCATTGTTTGACTTCTAAAAGATACCACTTTCAAACGGGCGTGACAGTTTTTATTATCTTTGGAAAACATCCTTAAAAGATATCTTGAAGGCTAAAAAATGAGCGAGACCAAAGTTCATGATTTAGCGATTTAGTGAGCATCCTCGACCTCCCCTCCCTCCATCCTCCATCCTCCTCTTCCTCCCCCCCCCCGGCTGTTATAATCCATATATATTTCGTAGAGGTAAATATTCACCAATTTTCACTGAGCCAGTGTCGAATAATTGTTTCAGTTTATATAAAACTTAGTTGTAGCAAATTGATATAAACGGTATCCCACATGTGAGGATATCATTTTTTATCCACATATGTGTGATACCACTTTTGATATCGGGTTTGTCCCTCTAACTTGAGGGTGGCACAGGGTATTTTCGTGATTCATGAAACGCCTTTTTTTTACCCTGAAATGTTAAACAGCTTGTTTTTTCGCCTGAATCGTAATTTCATTAGTTGCTATGAATCGTGATTTCCCAAAATAATACTCCGTGAAATGTTAAAGAAATATTTAATTTGTCGCGAGCCGTGATTGAACCACTTGTACAGCATTATTACAGCATGCCAGAGATATTGGGAGCACAGCCCTGGAATGGGCGAAAAAGAATGACGCAGTGGTCCGCGTTTTATTCTACACAGTCCTCATTCCGCACAAATCCACCTTGAGGATTTTTCAAGGACCACCGTCTGATAAGAAACAAGACAGAGTAATTCACTTGGTCATGTGTAAAACAAGGGACTGGTTTTCTATTTTGCTGCATGCAGTACAAGAAGCAGACTGACGATGAAGACATCTAACAAGGCTGTGCTTTGGGCGTAACTTTTCAAGTTATGAAAGTTCGTGTCAAAAATGTCATTTTCGTGAAACGTGAACTGTCGATTTCATTTCCCGTGATTTTAAAAGGACCAATTTATTTTCATCGAAACGTGATCCTACCCCTGCCACCCTCTAACTTTGGAAAGTGGTTGAAAATCTTCAGAAAATCGTCTAAAACGTCGTTATATATTGCGAGAATTTTATATGATAAAAAGAAAGTTACATGGTCGCTTGGACATAGTAGCAGTAGTAGCAGTAGTAGTAGTAGTAGTAGTAGTAGTAGTAGTAGTAGTAGTAGTAGTAGTAGTAGTAGTAGTAGTAGTAGTAGTAGTAGTAGTAGTAGTAGTAGTAGTAGTAGTAGTAGTAGTAGTAGTAGTAGTTGTAGTAGTAGTAGTAGTAGTAGTAGTAGTAGTAGTAGTAGTAGTAGTAGTAGTTGTAGTAGTAGCAGTAGCAGTAGCAGTAGCAGTAGCAGTAGCAGTAGCAGTAGCAGTAGCAGTAGCAGTAGCAGTAGTAGTAGTAGTAGTAGTAGTAGTAGTAGTAGTAGTAGTAGTAGTAGTATTAGTAGTAGTAGTAGTGGTAGTAGTAGTAGTAGTAGTAGTACTAGTAGTAGTAGTAGTAGTAGTAGTAGTAGTAGTAGTAGTAGTAGTAGTAGTAGTAGTAGTAGTAGTAGTAGTAGTAGTAGTAGTAGTAGGAGTAGCAGCAGCAGCAGCAGCAGCAGCAGCAGCAGTAGCAGTAGTAGTAGTAGTAGTAGTAGTAGTAGTAGTAGTAGTAGTAGTAGTAGTAGTAGTAGTAGTAGTAGTAGTAGTAGTAGGAGTAGCAGCAGCAGCAGCAGCAGCAGTAGTAGTAGTAGTAGTAGTAGTAGTAGTAGTAGTAGTAGTAGTAGTAGTAGTAGTAGTAGTAGTAGTAGTAGTAGTAGTAGTAGTAGTAGTGGTAGTGGTAGTGGTAGTACTAGTACTAGTAGTAGTAGTAGTAGTAGTAGTAGTAGTAGTAGTAGTAGTAGTAGTAGTAGTAGTAGTAGTAGTAGTAGTAGTAGTAGTAGTAGTAGTAGTAGTAGTAGGAGTAGCAGCAGCAGCAGCAGCAGCAGCAGCAGTAGTAGTAGTAGTAGTAGTAGTAGTAGTAGTAGTAGTAGTAGTAGTAGTAGTAGTAGTAGTAGTAGGAGTAGCAGCAGCAGCAGCAGCAGCAGCAGCAGTAGTAGTAGTAGTAGTAGTAGTAGTAGTAGTAGTAGTAGTAGTAGTAGTAGTAGTAGTAGTAGTAGTAGTAGTAGTAGTAGTAGTAGTAGTAGTAGTAGTAGTAGTAGTAGTAGTAGTAGTAGTAGTAGTAGTAGTAGTAGTAGTAGTAGTAGTAGTAGTAGTAGTAGTAGTAGTAGTAGTTGTAGTCGGTTGTCGATAAAGTTTTATTCCGCTTGTTCACTCACACCGCGTGGATATGTGTGATGTCTACATTTCCATAATGTTAGCCTACTTATATATGCGTATACAAAGTAATATACAATAGGTGCTAATTTCATGCCGATATGTTACATCCCCTTCTCTTAAAACTATGTTAATTCAAAATGAAAATTACTAACAAACAAACAAAAAATCTTCTTTCGGGGCAAAGTTTCAGATACAAATATCTTATATATATGTTGGCAATGAATAACACTAGAATGTACCTATATAGGAAATTGCTGTCTAGTGTTTATGTATGATACTAATATTAACTAATAAAGTGTCAGAGATTAAGTCTTTCCGGTGCCCGGATTTCACGTCCCGCACGAGATTTTCTTGGTCCTTTCTCGGCTTCTCCCGTTACACTGGAACATTGTGGATTGGGGCTGTATAGCCAAATTGCCACTTGATGGATCATTTGCTGGATTGCCTACCACGGGGAATTCTCGTGGATTGTCGCTTGAAGATTGTGCAGTCATGCTTCCTTGGGGAACGTCATTCGACAGGTTGTTTGCCGAGCTGTTAGAAGCATTATTCGGTCTAAGATGGATTCTATTTCTTCGCAGTTGGGCACCAGTTCCAGTTTCTATGAGATATGAGCGGGGTGTCTCTCCCTGATCTATGACCCTAGCAGGGTTCCATGTCTTTCTCACGGGGTCTTGTACATAGATAGCTTGGTCCTTGTGTAGTTCAGGGAGTTCCTTGGTGTGCCTGTTGTAATAGTAGCATTGGTTGTCTTGTCTCGCTTTGAGCCAATTTCTAACTTCCTCTTGGTTCTTTGATGGCTGTATCTTACCGGGAAGTGTGGATTTGAATACTCGACCATTCAGTAATTCAGCCGGTGACGGTATATTGGAACTCAGGGGAGTTGTTCGTAGAGCCAACAGGGCTAGATCTATGTCTTCTTTAGTTTCTCTGCACTTCAGGATCGTCTTCTTAGCCGTTTGGACCTGGCGTTCGACGAACCCATGGCCACGTGGGTAATGTGGAGACGACGTGACAATTTCAAACCCATACTGGCTTGCCAGTTGACGGAACTCGCCGGATGTAAATTGAGTACCGTTGTCGCATTGAAGAGATTCTGGGATTCCATTTTCTGCGAATAGCATTCTCATCTCGTTAACAACGGCTCTGGCTGTGAGATTATGAAGTTCCTTGACAAATGGGAACTTGGAGTAATAGTCGACAACTATGAGGAACCACGACTGTTGAACGTAGAACAGGTCTGCACTCAGTGTTTGCCACGGTCTTGAAGGGATCTCTGTTGGTATCATGGGCTCCTTTTGCTGGGAATTGTGGTATTTCTGGCAAATGCAACATGAGTTTACAAGATTTTCAATTTCTTTGTATATGCTTGGCCAGTAGACGCAGGATTTGGCTCGTAGTTTACATTTTTCTATACCAAGGTGTCCCCCGTGGATTTGCTGCAAGACGTTGCCTCTCAAGGATTCAGGTACTATAACACGGCTTCCAAGAAGTATCAGCCCATCTTCTACTGATATGTCGTCTCGTAGGGCCCAGTATGGTTTTAGCGCCGGAACAATTTTCTTCCCACTATCAGGCCAACCATGTACAACTTGACGGGCTAGAAGCTGCAGGGTTTCATCTTTTGCAGTTTCCTCTTTGAACTCTTCCATTTTAGCTGGAGTGATTCTGATCAGGTGGTGAACTTTCACGTTCATGTCTGATCCTTCAAATTCGTCCAACGGCGAAAGGCGTGACAGGGCGTCAGCTGTAACCATCTTTCTTCCTGGAAGATATTTAATAATGCAGTCATAGGGTTGTAGACGCAGTAGCATTCTTTGAAGGCGTGGAGGTGCTTGCATCAAGTTCTTTTTGTGGATCTGTTCTAGGGGACGATGGTCTGTTTTAACCACGAACGATCTTCCATAGAGATAGGAATGGAATTTTTCGCAGCCGTAGACCACTGCTAACAGTTCCCGTTCAATATTAGCATATCTGGTCTCTGCAGGGGTAAGTGCTTTCGATGCAAAGGCTATTGGCTTGTCGTTTTGGAAAAGAGCTGCGCCCAAGCCCTTGATTGATGCGTCAACGTGAAGGACAACTGGCTCATTTCTGTCATAGTAGGCCAGAGTCGTTGTGGTACATATCAATGCCTTCACCTTCTCAAAGGCTTTCAAATGTGATGGATTCCATGCAAAGTCAACGTTCGCCTTTAAGAGGTTTCTTAAGGGGGCAGTGTGGTCAGCTAGATTGGGTATGAATGAACTCATATAGGTTGCCATCCCCAAGAAGGTGTGAAGCTCTTTCTTGTCTTTGGGTGGTTCTAAATGTTCTATTGCTCTGACTTTCTCTAGACTGGGTTTGACACCGTTTGGTGTGTAGAGCATACCAAAGAAATTGCACTCCTTTGTTTTGATAACGCACTTCTCGTCATTGAGCTTGATGCCAGCCTGTCTGGTACGTTCCATGGTTTCGTGTAGTTGCAAGTCATGCTCTTTGTCACTCTTTCCGTAGACTGTGACGTCATCTGCAATGCCAATGGCTCCCAGGCAGTCACGATACGTCTCGTCAATCTTGAACTGGAAGATATCTTGACTCATTCGTAGGCCAAACGGCATTCTGAGGAAACGGTACCGACCGAATGGTGTATTAAAGGTGGTTAGGTACGAGGACTCCTCATCTAGTTTGACATTCCAATAGCCATTGCGAGCATCGAGTTTGCTAAAAAGCTTTGCTCCTGCTAATTTGGGTGTGATTTCCTCTAGAGTGGGTATGGGATGATGTTCTCTTTTGATCGCCTTATTCAGGTCTTTAGGATCGAGGCATAACCGAAGTCGCCCGTTTTCTTTTTCTCTAATAACCAGGGAGTTCACCCAATCTGTAGGTTGGGTTACTTTTGCAATGATATCTTGGCTTTCCATTTCACGTAATTCAGCTTGTAATTTGTCTTTCAGCTCTATGGGTACTTTGCGGGGTGCATGTACCACCGGTGATACTTCAGGATCCAGGGTGATGTGGTATGTGTAGTCATCAAAACATCCAACTGTGCCATTGAAACATTCTGGATACATATCCATCAGCTCTTGTTTACTTGTGATTGATGGCCGGTCTTCCAGTGGTACGTGACTTCCAATATAACTTGACTCTTTCTTGCAAGTACCCGATTTTTGGGCTGAGGCATTGAAGCTGCTAGTTGGATCAGCCTCCTTTGGTTGATTTGTTCTTAGTGTGCAGTGGAGAGAGACTAGTTTTAGAGCAATGATCGCTTTTAGACCGAGAATAGCGGGCCCTGAAGTGTCTGTGACGTAGAAAATGCAGTTAATCTTCTTTTCTTTGTACTTGCACGGAATGTTTGTAGTGCCAAGCTGCTTGATTACAGAGCCACCGTATGCTGAAAGGATGGCTTCATTCTTTTCCAGTGCTTCTGTTTTGAGGTTTCCTTCGTCGTCAAACTTCTCTGGGGCGATTATGCGAAGTAGCCTGATAGGTAAGACATTGCTCTGTGCACCTGTGTCCACCTTGCACTGGAGATTAATTTTCCGCTTCTTTTCTGGCTGGGTTATCTCAAGTGTTGCAAAGACTTCATCGCGAGTGTCGTGTGTCCTCGAGTGTTGCGTGTCTTCTATGATGTTAACCTCGATTGTACTGATTGTGAGAATTTCATCATTGTCTTCCGTATCTCCCCTGTCCTCAATCGTATGAATAGATTTTTTGAAGGCTGGCTTTCTTCCTTGGTTGAATTGTTTCCGTTTGATGGATCGGCAGACAGATTGCCAATGATTAGTTTTGCCGCATTTTCGACATACTGTACCGTAAGCTGGACATTTGTTCCTCGGGTGTTGTTTTCCGCAGTTGTTACAGGATTCCCTTTCTTGTTCCTTATGAATCGCATCTACACTTCTATCCCCTTGATGGCTTTCGCTACTTCCTACCAGTGTCTTCATATGTTTACTTGTCGCCTTGTGGCTTCTTGCAATCTCGGTAGCGCCTGCAAGTGTCAATGATTTATCTCGGCCTATGAGGGACTTCTGGACTTCGGGGGTTTTTGAGCCCCAGATAAGCTGATCTAAAACTCTGTCTTCGACTTCGGTGTTGTCACGAAATTGACATTTTGCTGCTAGGTTTCTTAATCTTGAGATAAAGTCATCCACTGGTTCGCCTTGTTCTTGTCGCATTCCTTGTAGCGTGTATCTGTGAATTCGATGACTGGTCTTCGGCTCTAATTGATTCTCGAACCGTTCGAAAATAATGGCAGGCTTTTTCCTGTCTTCCTCTTTCGTGAATGTCCAACTGTTGTATATATCCAGGCCTTTTTCACCCGACCAGAGTAAAATATAGCTCACTTTTTCTTCGTCATCGGCATCTTTGAGAACGCTTGAGAACATAAGCTGACATTTTTGTTTGAATCTTGCGAATGCAGTTATCGGATCATGAGCGTCCCAATTCATCTGTGGCGACGCAAAAGACGTTGCTGTTGCCATGATTCGCTTC
>OZ026601.1:19656429-19666429 GCA_964020085.1 Micromussa lordhowensis
GTCGTTCTAATGGATACCGTAAGGAACGGTCTCGCGTAGGAGGTCACATATGACTTGTACGGGTCCGAGCGCTATTTCTTTGGAAAACGATAAGAAAAATGTCCCGTATGAGGGACGGACGCGTCGAAGTGATAGGGCCGTTCAAACGAGAACGGCCCTGCCAAAAACGTGTATAGACCCGCAAAATCGATACGAGTTAACGACAGAAACAATTTTGTCGCTGCAAAAGTTTGTTTTCTTTTAAATGAGTTATGAAAGTAAACATAGAGTCACCAGTGTCATTGCTATTTTAGTGTAGTCATTGGCGTTACAGCTGTTCTAGTGAAGTCTTTGGTGACATCGTTATTCTTACTAATATAGTTATAATCATCATTACTGTTGTAGTATAGTCAGAAGTGTCATTGCTATTATAAGAAGTCGTTGGTATTTTTGCTGTTCTAGTATAGTCACTAGGGTCATTGTTATTTTTACTAGTATTGCCATAATCAACATTACTGTTGTAGTATACTCACTAAAGTCACTAAAGTACTATTCTAGTGTAGTCATTGGCCTTATTGCTATTCTAGTGTAGTCTTTGGTGTCATTGTTATTCTTAAAAGTATAGTCATAATATTATCATTACTGTTGTAGTATACTCACTAGTGTTATTGCTATTCTAGTACTTTGGTCATTGTCATTAGTGTTATTCAAGTATAGTCACTAGCATTACTGCTATTCCAGCATAGTCATTAGCATCATTGCCATACTAGTTTAGTCACTGGCATCAATGCAACTCTTTAATTGTTATTAGCATAGTTCCTATTCTAGTATAGTCTTTGGAATCTTTCAATTAGATTATGAGCTCCAGATTTTTATCGCGTGATATTGACGAGGAAGCAGCCCAAGTCAACTATCACACATAAATAATAACAGTAATAATAATAATTTTAATAGTAATAATGACAATAATAATAACTATAAGAAAATTTATAGCGCGACTTTCCATGAAAATGATCAAGCACGCTTTGCCTCATAGAATTAAAACTAATCCTAAAACACGTAAATTTACAGTGGTTGCTAAAAATACAAAAGGTGATAAAATAGATAAAAATTCAATAATAAATTCAATATAAAAGCTACCCTGATACCAATACAAAGTTAAGTTAGCATATAAATGTACTTTAACTATGGCCTCTAAATTGACACTGTAATGCTGCTTTCTAGTGAAGTAGTCCTTGGGGTTATCTGGAGGGAGCGTTTATTTCGATGTGACAACCGTCTATAGCGCCAACTATATTCCTCTTCAAACTGAGCCATCCGTTCCTGTACCTCTTGTCTCGTTAGGGCAAATTTAATAAACTGTTTTTTAGTCGGAAAAGAGACAGGCTGGAATTCGGCACAGAGAGGTATAGCGGTAGCAACAACAACAATCATTATTCAGACTATTCAGGTACAAAAGAGAGATAAGACAACAAGAAACTATAGAAAAACGAAATAATAGAGATTATACAACTATTTGTACAATTTGAATCAGTGTGCAACAGTCAAAGTAGCAAAGCTTTCGAGTTGGCTGTTGCTTATTTACAAGAATAATTAAGACTAAACCGATTCACAAAACGGGATGGAGATATTACATTAAAAACAGCTTTCAAAAAAGTTGAAAAACGATATTAGTTATGATTACAAAGTGAATTTTAGTTGAAAATTCAGAACTATGACTGACATTTGAGGAGGTGATTTTTATACCGCTTTTTAAAGCTTCTAGTTACTTCCGGCTGCCGCTTGGCGGAGACAGGCGACAGCCGGAAGTACGTCTGCATTAGCAGGCTACTAGTAGAGAGCCGTTGCAAGTTTTTCGGTACCGTGTCCCATAATTTAGAGGCTACATATACAGAGGTAAATTTGACAGTGTTTTCCTTACTTTTGGTTGATGAAAATTATCCTTAGAGGCGTATCTGGTGTTATACTGTTGGACTGTTCGGAGAGGATCGCAAAACGGTGAAGGAATATTGGAAGACTTGTTAAGTATCTTATGTGCGAGTAAACATGTACTTAGTTTAACAATGTTATCAAATTTAAAATATCAAGAAGTTTATAGGAAACTTGGGGTGACTCTTTACAATCAGCAAAAAACATACAACGAATGCATTTATTTTGAAGCGATTATAACTTCACAAGTCCAAATTGCAGTCCACTTCTTTTGAGGCTATCCCTGTTTCTAGCCTGCAAAACGCAACGCCACTTCTTGCTTCGACCCTTTTAGGTAAACGCAATTCTTGTGTACTGCTTCTGTAGGCTTCAGCGTACCAGATCACTCACACTGAAAGGTATTTTCCATAACGGATCGATCTCTCTTTTAGTTAAAAGCACTCTACACGAATTTTGTGGACGAGGCCAAGCGCAGGCCCTATGGCCGAAGCCGAAAACCGCGTTGATGAACCAGTCCAGAGAAATACAGAAAGAGATGTCGCTTGTGGCTTTGTGTTGATGCCACGTACTCGCTAGCAACGAGGTGCCTATGTATTTGTTGTAACATTAAAACTATTTGAGTTAAAAGTAAATATATAGCAAACCATAGGAAACTCTTTTCCATTGCAGAGACCTCATGATTTCACTTGCGAGCAATCGCAATTGCGATATGCATGAGTGTATACTAGTTCAGGATAATACTATTCGCTGGAGAAATCATTATTCAATGGATATATCCTAGTGTGTTTTGTCAACACTGGTGTTATCCACCCTATTAAAAAAGTAATGGCCAAAACAATTACGATCGACAACTAAATGTTCGCGATATTAAGTTTATTAACGAGATGAATATGAATGAAATGATTATTATTATTTTATGATTATTTGCTTGCTGTTCTGAAATTATCTGACTAAGAAATTTATCGCTTACTTGTATTTTTTGTCTGTATGTAATTATATAGAATTTAACAAGAAACAGTGTCCCGTACATATTTTAAAATTTTTCCTTGCAGACTGATAAATCCCGCCGGAAATGCTGTGAGATCTGTACAACCCTCGAAATGTATAATAGGTTACTTTAATACTTTAAATGTATAATAGGTTACTTTGCTCAATTTGAGAATTTCATTAAAATTAGCATGTGCGCGTAGCCACAAAAACTTCGCATAAAAAAAAAACAGTATAACAGAAAAACTAATATAAACTTATTGGTTTTCACCATTGTCAAATGATTAGAAAAAAAATGCAGCGGAATTAACGAACTTAGCATAATTAAAATGGTTGGTGTTAATTTGAATTTAAATCTACTTTTCGTTTCAGACGTTTTTGATGTAATATATCAAACACGAAAGACCGCGTTTGCCACATTTCCAAACACCGAGAATAGAGTTGAAAATACGACACGCAGCGTAATATGTTTGACTAACTTTGAGGTCTTTTTCGTGTTTGGCACATCTTCTCAATCGAAACCAAAACTAAGGAGAAAACGGAGAAATAAAATCGTAAACATCTACGCTAATTAAGATCAGATATCCAAAACATTTCTTTTGTTTAAACTTGATCAATTATTAATGAGTTTCAGAAGTACTTGGAAATCATTCATTTAAGTAGCCAGTTACTGCTCAAGGCTTGTTTTCACAAGCGACGGAGCAGTAGTCGTAATCAGAAGCGCAGAGTTATACGATCTAGTGAAAATCAAACCGACGGAATAGGGAGCAGATAGTGATCCCGCTAAACACTCCGCCACTTATCATCTGGCGAATACTGCGTTTCCGGACTCGCAAGCAAAAGTCGAAGAACTAACGAATCACAATTCTCGATTTCAGGCATCGAATCATAATCCCACTGAATCATAAGCGACGGCGCCGAAAGCAGAACGGAAACAAAACAGAAGCGTTCTTATTCTTCCGAATCCGATTCTGATTCAGAGCGCAAGCGCTCTTACGACTTCGACTCCGTCGCTAGTGAAAACCAGCTTTGAAGTAAAATTAGTTATTTAATTGATAAACAAAGTATGAAGCTAACCGAAATAAAATGCGAAACATTTTTTTCCACAAGCAACTTCATTATATATTTTACGCAAAAAGATTATTTGGCGGAATGGGTTTCGCGCAAAAATTTGAATTCAGCTTCGGTTTTCCTTCAGTCGCTTTGCTGTGAAATTCATTTCCTCGCGTCTCTTCTGCACAGTTTCATTTTGCAGGGCAGGTTTCTTTACCAAATAAGTATGAAAAAATTAGATTACATTGCTTGTCGGGCGGTTTCATGCGCAGCTAGCGCCCATCACATTCCTAATAGAAAAAACAAAACTCCCATTTCATAAAATTAAGGCGATACGAGTGAGTTACCTCCTCATTTGTAGAGCTTTCTTAGTTGTTTTCTGATGACATGTTACTGTGAAAAAGAATACACGTCAGTTAAACTGGTATTGGTTTTGGTTCGCGGTAGATTTTTATGGTTAAGCTGGCGACGCTTTATTTTGATGTGTTTTGCTTAGTTTTCCTTTTCGTTGCACGATTGACTTTTTTACGTTGATTATCATCTGATGGTCAGTTAGATTGTCTCGAACATGATTAATTCAACGGCGTTTAATCGAAGACTGGAAAATCTTTCACCTTTAAGTTAAGAAGTGTTTACTCATGATTTGGCTGTGCGTTAAACACGGTTAATTAAGCGATCTCAGAACTCTTGAAATGATACATTTGTGTTCCACTCGAGCAACACGCTTTAGTTATAGGGAGATATATTTGGCTTTCAGTTCCACACAGGCAACACGCTTACAGAACGAAGGAAATAAAGAGCAAGGGAAGTATAGTCAGAATTGCCTTCAGTTCCCCTCGCGGGCAACACGCATTAACGAAAAAAAAATTTCGCTTGGGCAACCCGCTTAAAGAACGAAGGGAATATATCTTTCTGGCCGGCCTACACTCATGATGTAATCGTCAAATTCGTCAGCACGTTTATAGGACTTATCTCTGGTGTTGTAATTTGCATAAAAATCGCCAAAATCGCCAAATTCGCCAACACGTTAGATCCATCTCTGGGGATGTAATTAGCATAAAAATCGCCCAAATCGCCAAATTCGCCAACACGTTAAACCCATCTCTGGCGATGTAATTTGCATAAAAATCGCCAAAATCGCCAAATTCGCCAAATTTGCCAACACGTTAAACCCATCTCTGGCGATGTAATTTGCATAAAAATCGCCAAAATCGCCAAATTCGCCAAATTTGCCAACACGTTAAACCCATCTCTGGCGATGTAATTTGCATAAAAATCGCCAAAATCGCCAAATTCGCCAACACGTTAAACCCATCTCTACTCGTGTAATTTGCATAAAAATCGTCAAGTTAACTGACGAAATTTCGTCAAATCTGCCATTTTCGCCACTGCCTGCATTTCTGGACATAAGTGAGCACACGGGCCCACAACTGTTTGTTTATTATAAATAACATTTTCAAAGTTCGACTTACCTTTGTAAGTGAGTTAGAAAAACCAATAAAAGATATTCAATTCGTTATGGGTTTTTCTAACTTAAGTGGAAAAAGATCGCAAAAGAGCGTCTGGGAAGCTGCACCAAGTGGTTTGGATCGACATCACTTCTTTTCGGAGAAGATTTAACTTTCCTTTGTTTCGTCACAAAACCTCGTTATCATATTACGCGCTATGACGAGTTTAAAACGTCTTGCGCGCGCAGTGATCATTTCAGTGATCATTTCGCCCCATATCAAACCTGAAGCTTATTTCTAAGCTCATTGAGAAAGCTGTCGCCTCACAGTTAGCCTGCGTAGCTTGGCTGTTACCAATTCGAGCGCGTTAAAACTCCCCCAGACTCCTCGTGGCTTCGCCGCTCGTTTTAGCCCGCTCGCATTGCTTAAACCGCCAAGCTACGCAGGCTACCTGACAGTTAACTGATTATCTTTCCTACAACAGCCTACATGAGTCTTTCCAGTCTGCTTATAAAAGGTACCATAGTTCTGAGACTGCTCTACTTCGAGTGAATAATGACATTCGCCGATCTATCGACAGTGGGGAAGGTGTTATTAATTTTGCTTGATCTGTCTGCAGCTTCTGATACTGTGAATCGTGGATTGCTTTTATCTCGTTTGTCTACATGCTATAGACTTTGTGGATCGGTCGTTAACTGGTTTACCTCTTATTTGACCAATCGCACTCAGTTCGTGGATATTAATGGCACTTTCTCAACGATACGTCATCTCGGAGTTGGGTTGCCTCAAGGCTCGGTCTTAGGCCCGTTACTTTATCTTTTATACACTTCGCCTGTTGCGGATATTGTAATATTCAGTTCCGGTTTCGAAAATATTCGCAGTTTCCGGTCACGTGAACGAAGGTGTGAGAATACATTCGTATAAGTAATTTGCATGCTGTTCTTGTTTTTGCATATTACTTCTAGTTCTTCGAGTGTGTTGATAACACGATGTTCTAAACTCGTGTCTCTCTCTCTGGTTTATTTGGTTCATCGCTTCGACATGGTGTCAGGAGTAAAAGTAAATTAAAGCAAACCGAAGCGAACCGAAATTAAACCGAAGCGAAACTTCACATCATGGCTACTGCTGCGGGATTCAAAACCCCGGAGATGAATTGGGACGCCACCAACTTGCGGGATGAATTAGCCAAGTTCAAGCATTTTCAGCGGGCCATACTCAAAGAAGTCGCCTAAGGAACAAGCCACGTTCATTTTATTGTGGATTGGCAGGCAGGGTTTAGAAACGTACAACAGTTGGACCTGGACAGAAGCCGAAGACAGCACGAATCCAGCGAAAATATGGGAGCGATTTGAGAAACACGTAGCGCCGAAAGTGAACCACAGGTTAGCCAGATACCAGCTTCAACAGCTCAGGCAGAAAAATGATGAATTTGTCGACCGTTTGGCCGCTACAGATTTGTGTGCATGCCATTTGGTCTCAAGATGTATTCCAAGCAAAGATAGACCAGACCTTTGAAGGTTGTGAGGGGACTATTGGAATCGCTGATGACATTGTTATCTTTGGAAAGTCAGAACAGGAGCACGATAATCACCTTCATGGTATGCTGACAAGATGTAGGAATACTGGGCTGAAGCTTAACCCGGACAAATGCAAGATTAAACAGAAGAAGATTAAATTCTATGGTGTCATTTGTGGTGAAGATGGTGTTCAGCCAGACCCAAGCAAGGTATCAGCTCTGAAGCAGATGGTACCCCCTACTAACAAACAGGAATTACAGGCATTCCTTGGATTGGCAACCTACATGGGTCCATTCATTTCTGGCCTCAGCACCCTGACAGCCCCACTTCGAGAGCTAGTTAAGGAGAATAGTCTTTTTGACTGGAACTCCGCCCATCAGCAAGCCTTCGATGCAATTAAGAATGCCATCAATGCAGAAGCTGCACTGTCATACTATGAACCAACCAAAGAAGACACCCTCCAAGTTGATGCTTCTTCCACAGGTCTTGGAGCTGCCTTACTGCAGGATAAAAAGCCAATTGCCTTTGCCCGCAAAGCCTTGATGGACACTGAGTCTCGTTATGCTAACATTGAGCGAGAGCTCCTAGCTGTGGTCTATGGATGTGAGCGTTTCCACACCTACCTATATGGCCGAAATTTTATTGCAGAGTCCGACCACAAATCTCTGGAGGCTATCCAGCTGAAAAACGTGATGTTAGCACCCCCGAGACTACAGAAAATGCTTCTACGCTTGCAGCCATATGACATCACTATCAAGTATCGACCAGGCAAACAAGTGCTGGGAGCTGATGCTCTCTCAAAGCTCTCACCTGCAGAGGAGATACCAATCCCTGATCTAAATGTGGAGATTCATGATGTTTGCCCACAATTCTCAAGCGAGTGTTTGCAAAGGATCCGAGCAAAAACAGCGAAAGACCCGGAGCTTTCTGCCCTCAAGGAAGTTGTTTACAATGGCTGGCCCACCACAGTAAGGGAACTGCCTTCACTTACTGGACTTTTCGCGAAGAACTGTCCATCGAAGACAGCCTGATCTTTAAAGGTCACCGAATTGTTGTTCCGCAGGCCCTCCAGGGAGAAATCTTATCCAAACTGCATTCCAGGCAACAAGGTATAGAGAAGACCAAGCTAAGGGCACGAACGTCAGTGTTTTGGGGGAACCTGAACATTGATATCGAAGAAATGACTAAGTCATGCACAATTTGCCAGGAACTCCTGGGAACCTCTGATACAAACCGAAGTACCACCAAGGCCATGGCACACAGTAGGAACTGACATTTTTTACCTTGACAATGATGAATTCCTTCTGATTGCGGATTACTACACCAAGTATCCGTTTGTCAGGAAAATTCCCAAAGGCAACATCACTAGCAAGTTTGTAGCAGATTTAACCAAACAAATCTTCAGCGAACAAGGAATTCCAAAAATCGTGAGATCAGATAATGGGCCCCACTTCCAAGTGTGTTACCGTCAGGTTGCAGAGGAGTATGGTTTCAGTCACGTGACGAGTTCTCCCAACTACCCACGTAGTAACGGATTCATTGAGAGCCAAGTCAAAAGCATAAAGGGAGCCCTGAGGAAAGCCAAGAGGTCTAACTCAGACCCAAACATAGCCCTTCTATGTCTTCGAGCAACTCCAGTCGACAGCAAGTTGCCATCCCCAGCAGAACTGCTGCCCCGAAGACAGGTGCAGGACAATCTACCCAGAAAATCCTAAGTGACCACACCCATGATGACGTCATCGGCAGACTGCAAGAGAGACAGGCACAACAGAAGTATTACCCTGATCAGCACGCCGCTGCCTTACCCAGTCTTGTCCCAGGACAGCAACTGACCATGCAGAACCCCAAGACACTGGAATGGAAGCCAGCTATTCTACTGGATGAGGCCAGGAAAGCCCCTCGGTCTTACATAGTGTCCACACCAAGTGGAAAGGAGTTACGCCGTAACCGATCTCATATATGTCAAGTGCCTCAACCTGGGCCCAAGCAGGTCAAGTTTGACCTTAAGAGCAATCAAGTTCGCAGTTCCTCTGCGGGAATTGATCTTCCTATTAGCATACCGAGCCAACCTAACCCTAAGAGCAGCACAAGTCCACCATCACCGGTTGCTCAACCCGACAGTCCAACCCCTGGAGCAGCTCAACCAGTCGCCTCAGCCCCAAGTACAGGAAGTCAGTGTGTAACACGCAGTGGAAGAGTGGTCAAGGCATCTTCCAGGATGGACATTTAAAACTTTAGAACTGTGCTGATCGGTTTTCATTTTTTTTCTGTTATTTCGTTGTTGTTTAGCAAGCCGCTTACCTCAGTTATTGTTGCGAATGTTAACTTAAGGCTCGGAGTAGCTTTGTTTTTTATTTCGAAAAAGGGGATGTAATATTCAGTTCCGGTTTCGAAAATATTCGCAGTTTCCGGTCACGTGAACGAAGGTGTGAGAATACATTCGTATAAGTAATTTGGACGCTGTTCTTGTTTTTGCACATTACTTCTAGTTCTTCGAGTGTGTTGATAACACGATGTTCTAAACTCATGTCTCTCTCTCTGGTTTATTTGGTTCATCGCTTCGACAGATATTATTCGCCCTCATAATCGTAACTTTCACTTCAACGCTGATGATTCACAACTATTTTTATCTTTTAAGGGTGCTGATCGATTGGTTGATTCTAAGCAGCAGCTCGAGGCTTGTATTAATGACATTTGCCGGTGGATGGTTTTCAATGAATTGAAATTTAACAAGACAAGACAAGACTGAATTATTGGTTATTCATTCCAGTTATTGTTCCTGTCCGTCGTTGTCCTGTCTCCGTGTTGGGGATGGTGATGTTACTCCAGTGAAAGCCGCTTTCAATCTTGGTGTTGTCTTCGATGATACTATGTCTTTTAAAGCACATATTTCTGATGTTTGCAAGTCTTCTCTTTATCATCTTAGGAATATTTCGAGAATTAGAAAGTCTTTGACCCGCGAAACCACTGAAATGGTTGTTCATGCTTTTGTCACCTTTAAACTTGATTACTGTAACTCTCTACATTATGGACTTCCTAAGTTCCCTATTGCTAAATTACAATCTGTTCAGAACTCTGCTGCGCGTC
>OZ026601.1:19668929-19726429 GCA_964020085.1 Micromussa lordhowensis
TCCAACTCGTTTACACTCTCATCGTTTTCAAATACAGAACACCGCGCACAGAAGTGGTTTATCCTCATCAAAGTATATTTCGTGCTCTCGAAGAAGGGGGAACACATCTCTTCCCGCCATTTTGTTCCAACAGATCAAAACAAGCTGCGTACGTATGACAAAAATAGGAAACGTGCAGAACTCTGGGTAAAAAATAATTTATTTAATGTATTTGTAATGTATGCATTAGATTCGGCACATGTCAAGGTCGACGTTTGAAACGAAGTCGATTTTTTGCCGTTCTATTCGACAAGCCCGGTCGAATAGAACGGCAGGTCGACCCAAATACAAATCTGTCGAACCTAATTGATTCAGACGTCGAACTTTACATGTGCCGAATCTAATAATTAGATTCGGCACATGTTAAGTTCGACGTTTGAACCAGGCCTAAGGTACGACCGGCATCCCCAATTCCCGGTGAGCTACAGCTCTGAACTTACAGTTTGGTATCTTATAATGTGATTTCCATCTCTTCTTGACACAAGCTTTCACAAACAACATGAACAAGATGGTGACACTTGCTGCTGATATGATGATGATTGGTAGAAGCCACTCTCTGCGACTTCCTGTGGATTAAAAACCAGTCATGAAAACGCACGAAAGAACACATCTTATGGCATGATTAGACTTTTTCTATCCCCCTAGGGGAGGGGGGAGCGGTACATCTGGTACATGGTAGTAATCTCCTTGTTCTATAGTCACCAAAAATGTACAAAACACGTACCCAGGGTTCGAGCGTCCTTGATGTAATTGGGCCTGAGACCGCTGAAATGTTTTAAAGACATTGTGTTGCAGGTATTTTTCAATTGAATAACGCCCGAAGAGACTAAGTTTTTGTCAATGGAATTTTTTTAAAGGAACGTTGAGGGTGAGGCTATTGTTCCTTTCTAAGAGTCAAAACAAAAAATGAATCGCTTGACGTAACTCTTCAAAGAAGCAGTCTGTGCTTACTCTAAGGCCATGAATTTCTTAAGCGTTGCAAAAATGCATTTCCTTAGATTTCAAACATGTAAAAAGATCTTGAAATAGACCATGTATATGTAGAGCTAAAAAAAAGTGTGGAGGAGAATGTAATGAAAAAATGAGAGCGGAAACTGAGAACGAATCTGACAAAAATGTTAGATTACTGCAAAGGCTACTTCATGTAAACAGACGCAGGGTAACACTATCTAACACTGACCTGAACCCAGATTAGAAGAAGGACGTGTTGAAGTGGTCACACTTTCAGTCACTTGCGCTATTAGAAAGAAAACCAAAATTAGAAAAAAACTGACGACTACTGCGGATTTTTTACATGTCAGCTGCAACAGCCCAGAAACGTAGACGACTTTCTACACACAGTATTAAAGGTCTGCAGCAATATATTGAGTTCCACCATCAGGCGCTCAGTTAAATAGTTCTACTTATCCGTGTACGACGTTCGGGTTTTCCGTAAACTCCGAGGTGCCAACCTAGAAACTTGAGGAGCAAACTCACCGAACTATGAGATGTTCTTTTTCGCTCAATATTTACGTCTGCAGCCAAAGAAGCTACTAAAAATTTTTAAAATTAAGGTCGAGATCGAAAGTTTTATTTATATAATACTTTTAAACAGAATTGAAATTACTATTTATTGAAGGCACATGGAGTTTCGACGTACGCCCTAAGTGACTTTCAAAGTTATTTTTGATCTTCTACCGTGGACATTCCTTAAAACAAAACAAGGATTCTTAAAGGTATTCAAGGGCTAGGCAGCCTAATTTTCAAGCGCTGGCGTCGAATTAAGAAAAAAAACCTGGTTGTATGCCAGATGCCATATAATTTGAGAGATATAACTAACTGAAATGGTACTCAAGGAAAGTTTCGAAATGGAAGAGTCTTTTAAGTAGCCCAATACTTTCCCCATACAACTTTCACCATGGAGTTTGAAGTAAATGTCTCATCTATGCGATCCTAGAGTAAAATCTGTTTTTTTTTTTCACCCAAATGGTAAACAGCAATGCTGTCAGCATTAAGCGTGTGTGCTTTCATTAGGCGAAGTAACCAGACACAACTCCCAGACACGCCCAGGGCTAGTATGATGAATGGTTGGGTTAAGGTTCAGGGTTAGGGTTAGGGAAGGTTTTGAAAGAAAAATTAAACTGAATCTGTTACATCATTCCTCTTTTAAAAAGTCTGTTACCTGTTTGTGATTGAACAAACACTTTCAAGAAGATGGCGGCTACTCGGCTGTCGCAGCTGCAGCTGTAATTGCCCTCATCATCTTCCGTCACGTTAAAAATAGAGAGGATAGATTGCAGTTTACATTTGCTGTGCATTTCCTTCTGTTCTATTTGGTACTTTGTACTTCTTTCCAAGGGCGCCGTGTCATTTTGCCAAATCAGTTCTGTTGGACAACTGTCCCCTTGATCAGACAAGCATGTCAGAGTGACAGTAGAACGAGTCCTTGCAACAACCTCCGGAGTAGAGTTAATGGTCGGGCCTTTTGGATTTGGACCTGAGTAAAATAAAAAGTTCTTGATGATTATTACACCATTATTATGATAAAAGCAACTATCAACGCGATGCTTACACCATCGAACGTACTCTACTCTCTCTATTATTGTCTACTATAGTCTACTCGACTCTATTCTACTCTACTCTACTCTTCTCTACTCAACTCTAAGATACTCTTCACATGTGTATTCTACGCTAATATTCTCTACTCTTCTCTACTAAGTTTTTATCTGTTCTATTTTACTCTACTCTTCTATACTCAACTCTACTCAACTCATATCTAGTCTACTCTTCTCTATTCTATTCTACTCTACTCTACTCTACTTTACTCTACGCTACTCTACTCTACTCTATTCTACTCTACTCTGCTCTACTCTATTATAATCTACTCTATTCTATTTTACTCTACTTTATTCATCTCTGCTCTACTGTGTTCTATTCTGCTCTACTTTTCTCTATTCTATTCTACTTCTTTATTCTCTTTTACTCTACTCTACTCAACCCTACTGTACTCTACTCTTCAGTGCTCTACTATACACTTCCCTACTCCACTCGACTCTACTCTATTCTACTCGTTTCTTCTTTTCTCTACTCTATTTCATTCTCATCTGCTTTAGTATATACCTCCCTACTCTACTTTATTCTATTCTACTCTACTCTACTCGACTCTATTATTCTCTACTCTACTCTATTCTGTTCTACTCTACTCTTCTCTAGTATACTCCATTCTATTCTACTGTACTCTATTTCTAGTCTTCACTACTCGACCCTACTCTACCCAACTCAACATTACTCTACTCTATTCTACTCTATTTTATTCCACTCTACTCTATGCTATTATACACTCCTCTATTCTATTCTACTGTACTCAACTCTAATCTACCTGTATTCTACTGCACTCTATTCTATTCTACTCTACTGTACCCTACTTAATTCTACTCCTACTCTTGTTAATTCTACTGTACTCCACTCTATTCTACTTAACTCTACTCTACTTTAATCCTCTCTACTCTATCATTTTCTACTCTACTCTATTTCACTTTACTCTAAGCTATTCGATTCTACTCTACTGTATTCTACTCTACTCTACTAAACTCTACTTTAGTGTACTCAGGGTTATTCTACTCAACTCTA
Source organism: Micromussa lordhowensis (assembly GCA_964020085.1). Taxonomy (NCBI): domain Eukaryota; kingdom Metazoa; phylum Cnidaria; class Anthozoa; order Scleractinia; family Lobophylliidae; genus Micromussa; species Micromussa lordhowensis. Next base: position 19,672,578 of record OZ026601.1, read on the forward strand.
CCCCACTATATTCTACTCTACTCTTCTTTATTCTATTGTGATCTACTCTAACCCAGTCACTCTACTCTATTCTACTCTACTCTATTCTGGTCTAGTCTATTCTACTTTACTCTATTCTATTCGACTCTGCTCCACTGTATTCTACTTTACTCTATTCTACTCTACTGTGCTCTACTCTATTCACTCTACACTATTCTACTCTATTGTATTCTAGTATACTCTACTCTACTTTACTCTGCTCTACTCTAGTCACTCCACTTTATTCTACTCTACTTTACACTTCTCTGTTCTACTCTACTCTTTTCTATTCTACTCTACTCTATTCTACTGGTATTTTTGTATTCTATTATACTGTACTGTACTCTGTTCTTGTCTACTCTGTTCTATTGTACTCTACTCTAGTATATTCTACTCGACTCTAGTCTATTCTACTATACTCTACTCTTCTCTATTCTAAACTATTATACTCCACTCGTGCCTACTCTGTTCTATTCTACGCTACTCTGCTTCGCTCTAGTTTCTCTATTATAGTCTACTCTTTTATACTGTACTCTACTTCTGTACTCTTCTGTGCTGTACTTTACTCTACTCCACTGTATTGTACTCTGCTATACGCTACTCAACTCTACTCCACTCTACTGTACTATTCTCAGCAAAGGCGCTGCTCTGCCCTACTCCATACTACTTAACTAAGCTCATATTCAGTGATCGGTTGTCTTACACCAGTAACTCATAAGTGGGTAAAGGGTTTCTGCTTACAAAAATATATCAACTGCAATTCTTCAGACACTTCACTCTGCCAGCCAGAAATACTGTTTTTCGCACTGCAATTATAGATTCCTTCCTGCTCTTCTCGTCCTGGAGGAAGACTAAGTTTGCTTTGAAGAGTTTTCTCTCCACTTTTCCGTCTCTCGTCCTCTGAGTGATAAATGCTTTTAGTTCCGTTTGTTAATAGTTTACCATCCTTGTACCAATAGACTTCCAGAGGGAGTGGCCATCCTGAGAAATAGCATTTCAAATCATTTGGTTTCTTGCCTTCGGTGATAAAACTTGGTGTAGTCGACGACAAAACTCTTAGTGCACCTAGAGTGGAGAACATATTTACAAACGTCACTGCATGCGTAAAGTACTCTAAGAAATTTGAATAGTAATCTATCATTTATTACAACTTCATTAAGCATTATTTGTTTTCTTTCCTTGTTGCTCTTTTTTTTATTAAAATAACTCTAAATGGTTGTAGGGGCTAACTCGAAAACTTTATGGTTTTTTAGCCTCTAGGCTCTTTCTTTTAACAATAACTTCCTTCTTATGTTTATTAATCAACCTGCAATGTATTTAAAGTAATATCCTAAATGAAACTCATTTGTGGGCCAATAAAGATGATTGATTGATTGATTGATTGATTGATTGATTGATTGAAGAATTGTCTCAATATGAAAAGAGGCAATTTATATCAAGAGCATATACACCTTAATGGCTAGTTTCCATATGATCGTTACCGTTGCTACGATAGCTGTGCTCCAAAAAGGGTTGAGCGATCCTTACGGCTACTGGTTGCCATGACTACCACGATATCACTACGAAATGTAAAGAGTGCAATCTCTTTTAATGCACAACTTCATGTTTAATGAAAGCTAAGATAAAAACAACCAAAGAAACACCTACGTGTGAAGATTATATTGGTACAGCCACATGACATAGTGTCGCTGTCGTTTGTTGAAGTTGATTGCAGCAATACCAAATCTGATGAAGCAGTACTGTTCTGGATTTTTTTCTTCGCTTGTCTCCAGGTCATGCCTACTTCCAGTCCTCCTGTGATGATCGAGCAGTTCTGAGTGATGTTGGAGTCTGGATCTACTATGATGGGCTCTCTGTGCTGACACTCTGACGGGAGACAGGATGAATTTATTTCACACTTCACGTCAATGGTAGATGAGGCATCTGTTCAATAAAATATTAATCCCACAACATCAAATCAGCTTATTAACTTATCATTGATATGCTAGAACTAAGTATTACTGGAAGCGAATGATTGTTTGAAAGGGGGCTAGCGATCATTTTATATTTATTCACCAGAGACAAGATCCTCAATCCAGTGACTATGTTCTACAGTATACTGATAACTAGCGCTAGTAGTTGCTTTAGCGATGGAGCACTATTATCTCATCTCGGAACAAGCGGGACATAAAAATATTTTCCTGGTGTATCTCTTGACTACAACATGGAACACTTTCTTGTATTTGGTAAATAAAACTCCAGAAATATAATATCAATCCACCCTACTACAAGTTTTGCGTAATTTCTCTTCTAATCCTATGGTTAGCACTTTGTTCTAACAATTAACTGCTCTTTTTTATTCCAAAATTTCACATGACATTGCATTTGGCGACTGTTGTTTCAAAATTTGAGAATTATTATAACTGTAAAACTAAAAGGAATAAAATCAAAGTTTTACAAATGGCTTGATTTAAGAAAACTAAGGAAATAACGAAATCACTGAACTTTTCTTAGATTTCTTAGAAAGAGAAGCGTTTGATATGTGGACGGCTTCTTGTTCTTTTCATGTACAGATTACTTCCGAATGAAAAACAAAAAATTACGCAAACAAATATCCAGCTGCGTTTACATTGGCATTCATTAGCTTCTTCCTTAGTCTACCTGTGTGACAGTGAAAACAGGCGTTATGTGACGACTGTTAAAATTTTGCTGTGTAACAATCTCTTTCTTCAGTTAATAGGAATTTTTTTAAACGCATTCAGTAAACAGGATAATCTCTCAGTGACACAAATGACTAATTTGTAGTTCGTGAAATTACAAATCAGCGATGCAATTACCTGTGAACAATTTTAAAAGGAATAATTTTCGTTCATTGTCAAGAACCCATTTGCACTGAAACTAAAAATTAATATTTATCATTATTCCGGGTCACTGATCATTTTTGGCAGCAAATTACAAGACCTTAGGTCAGGCAAACCGACAAACGACAACTTCTCTGGTCTTCTTTCGATTGCAAAGTTTGCTCACACTACTGTGCAACTTGTCGCGCACTCATTGGCTAATTTTTCATGGAATTTACTAGAGTGCTACTAAGGGGGGAGGGTGACCGCACTAAATTTGGAACGAATAAAAGATAATTATACCAACGCGTTTTTGGTTTTCGTGTCAGTCATTTTGAATTTTTACTATCCGGTTGAAGGAGCAGACAGCAGACAATTCTAGGAATATCCGATCGCGTGCCAAGAATAATAAAGTGACGTTACTGTTTTGTTAGAACTACTTCTTGAACAGTTTTTCAATTCCGGTCCTCGCACCAGATGACCGCCAACTTAAAATTGAAATCAGCTGCCACAAGGTAAGAACCCATCGATCTGTAATTAGTCCTCAAATTTGACGAAAGGGACCGCTCTGTTATCATTTGATCATTTCTCTTGAAGTATTTTCTTTGTAGAAAATAGCAATTTGTGAAGCTTCTTTCATTAATTTGCTAAAGCGACACCTTGCTTAAGGGTGCAATTAACAACCAAAACCTTTTTACCAACTGCTGATATTCGATACGGCCACTAAGGACCCATACATGTTTCGCTGGAGAAATTTACAAACGGCGTTTTCACTCTGAAACGCATCAAATGTTTTCCATCCACAAGTCGTTGAGACAATTAAGATTATTTTGGATTTGTGTTTAAGGAAAACTTGGATAGCGAAATCACATCATTATCGTGATCTCATCGTTTTCGAAAAGCTCCGTTTTTTAATTGTTTTCCGTCCACACTAAAACGCAAAACCGGCGTTTTCAAATTCCTCCGTTTTGAAGAGCGTTTTTAGTACGCTTCGTTTTTGTGACGGATTAGTGTGGACGGTAGGCCTAACCGTAGAAATAAAGCTGCGTTTACGGTTTCCGGCGCAGTGTTGGTGGGTCCTGAGGGTGTAATTCCCTACACGCTGTTATACCGATATGAGAATCAAAATCAGAAGGAAGATAGCATTCAGCTTCCAGTAGTGCTAAATATTACTAACTTCATAAATTGTTTAGAGTAAGTCTTTCGTCCAAGCTGCATTCTGTAAATAGGCTCATTGCTTTTTGTGTGCCAAATACCATCTAGATCATGACTGATAAGTATGTCGCTGAATGTTTTTTAAGATCCTACTCCAAAACGTTTCGGCTAGTACTAAAGATCCCATTAGATGAAATTGAAACATGAAATACAGGTGATTCAAAAAGACGGTACGTTAAAAGAGCGCACTTAGAAGGTTACATGTAAAATGCAAAGAAAAAAAGCGGGAGAGTATTAGATCATATGAACATTAATATTCAAATGGAAATGAACAACAGAAACACATCTAAAACCAAAAAGTTCAGATCATTGAAAAGACAGTAAAGTTCGCATAAAACAAAACTTCCAAAATTTATAAAAGTTTCAACAAAAGGGGACGCCATAACTGAAATTTAACCTTATTTAAAAGTTTTTTGAAAAGCGAATAAATTCAACCCTATTTTTAAACCCATTTTGCAATATGCATTAATAATTCATGTACTTGCCAGAAAGATCACTTGGAAAGACTAGGCGCTTTCAATTCGACCAAAACTTCTGGTGTGAAATTTCCTGGGGCGAATGGAACACAATTTTTCGGTTGACTGCACCGGAGTGGAAAACGATATAAGCCCGTTCCATTCCGCGCAATATTTGCCTCTAAAATTGAAAATGGCTGACTGACCCTGACTCTCCCGCACTTTTGTTCGCTTGGAATTATTCAGTGACTTCAAGGTTTAAACACAGGGTATCATTTAAAATAAATGTACTGTTAGTTACCTGTGTTCCTGTGTCTTTTTGAGCCGTTTAGAAGGGAATTGAATAGAAGCGAAGGCGGTTTACTTATCGAATATCATCTTATCTGTCGCTTTGTACAGTGCTTGGGTCCGCTGTGGTTTAAATCGCAAATACAAAGGCAAACAGAATGTTGTGACTTACAATACAACGGCAGCGAAAACGTCGCCAGACAAAGGGTTTAAGACGGATTCCGCTCAAGGTTCGAGCAACAAGTGCAAAAATTATTTACTAAAAATGTACTCATGGCACGGTAACTTTTTTAATACTCAGTTTAACGCATCTCACTGTAATTCATTTCTCCAGGTGACCCCGCAATTAAATCTCCAAGCATTTTCGAGAAAATTAATGTAAAACCTTGTAAGAATGCTTAATGCGAGTGTAATTCTGTTTTCAACTAATGCGAAATGTCCGTTTTAACTGAACTATAGATAACTTGAAGTTCATTTTTCCCTCGCGGGGTCAGCTTGAGAACTTAAATCTCAATAAGACCTTCTTACCTTCAACCAAAATATTACCATGCTAAGAGAGTTTTTTGGTAACTTCATTTTTGCCATTATTGCTCGAATGCTGTGCGGAAATCGTCTTAATGAGTGGTACAATGGCTCTACACGTGTTATATAAATCTTCGTACATTTCGTAGCCAACCTTTGCAAAACAACAACGAAAAACAGACAAAGAACAGCACGGGGCATATCCTTTTTAATGGAATTAAACACTTTCTAGGCGTATTTAGCTGTAGCTAGCAACAAAGGACGATATAGTTGACGACAATTTGAGAGATGCACACGGCGCATGAAATTTTAACGGCGTGATTCACTTCACATACCTTGCATCATAAGAAGCGACAAAGAACAAAACAAGAAGTATTTCACCAAACGAAGCTGGAAGTTTTTCTCCAGGTGTGGATTCTTCATGGTCTCAGTTCCAGCCTCGATCTGTGAATTCGTGGTCATCACTTAGCTTTGTCGAGATCTGTTGCTATTGCACAGGTGTGTTCTTCAATACGTTTACCCACATTTATCTTTTATCGCTGGTCAATATCTACCTTCCCTTTAAAGCGATTTTGATCACATTTTGAGAACAGTCCTTAATGCTTGCAGCGAGACGGGGTGAGGGTCAAGAGTTGTTTATTTATGTAAAAACATGATATCATATAAACTATTAAGCGCATCACATAATATAAGGATACCGCGGTATCATATAAACCTTAACTGTTGATTACAGTTTGTTCATAATCCTCAATTTTTGGTGGAACGCGTTTTGGAAGGGAACATGACTGCTTGTGGCGTTATCAAAACGATTGTAGGCTTTTGCTTTTCTTTCCACGATTCCAAGCAAAAACAAAAAAATTTGGTTTACCTCGCGAAGTTGTCCGTTTTTTCGGAATTTCAGGAAAAAGCTGTTCTATTCGCTCCTGGAAATTTCCTGGAAATTCACACTGAAATTTATGTTTGAAGGAAAGCGCTTGAGGGATATCAAAATGTTCAAAATTTTGACTTAAATAGTCAAATATCCATTTGCACTATTCCGTGTCATTAATCTCTTTTGCCTGTAAATTACAAGACCTATGTTAGGTAAAAAGATAAACGACATCCTAACTGCCAAATCTTGTCTGGTCTGCTGTCGATTACGAAATCTAGTGATACAAAAACTTTGCAAATTGTCGCGCGCTCATTGGTTAGTTTTTTTTTTCAATGATATTTCAATGATAAGCTAGAGACCAAGTCAATGAAATTGTTAGTGTACTCACAGGGTGTCCACAAGATCAAGTTCTGGGCCAATAAATGATAATTATATCAACGCCTTCCTGTTTTTGTAACGGCCATTTTGAATTTTTAATACGCGGTCATCAAGTGCCGGCGGGTCTGGAGCCAAACACAGATAAAATAGAACAAACAGATAAGGAGACTCGGACAGCCTAGACCATTCGAAAATTCTCGGGACATCCGATCGCGTGCCGAGAATAATGAAGTCAACTTATAGGCTACGATTGGATCCCGAATTTGGCGACACCGCACCAGATGGGCGCGTATTCAAAATTAAAAATCGGCCGCCCACAAAGCAAGAACTCATAATTTTCTTTTTATTATTACTTCTGAAATTTGATGAGGGATCCCCTGTAGTGCACCCTTCGCCAACGGCCCACTGTTTTGATCATTTCTATTCCAGCTTTTTATTGTAGGGATAAAAATGATGCCAGCTGAAATTGTGAAGCGTCTTTCATTTATTTGTTAAACCAAGAATTTTCATAGCGACTGCTAATATTTTTTTTAAGTCCATAAGGAGACAGCGAAATCAATGGTGTATTTGCTAACCACTGGTAATGTATTATGAATTTAAAAAGTGTGTGATCTATAATCAGATTAGAGTCCCAGGTATTCCGGGATCGGAATTAGAATTGGAAAGAGGAATATATTCGCCTTCCATAAAAAGTTATGTTGTTAAATATCTTGAAATATCGCAAGATATTTTATGCTCAGAGTAACTAAGTATGTCTTTCGTCTAAGCTTCATTCGGTGAATAATGGGTTTATTTCTCGTTTCAGCGCCACATACCATCTGGACAGTGACTCATTATTATTCAAATGTCTTCCGAACAACATAGACAAGTCTGAATAACCAAAACGTTCAGATATTCAAAAAGCCCGAAAATTTGGAAGGTCGGAGTAATCCAAAATTCCCAACAATTGAAAAGACTGAATAACCGAACGTGACGTGATAACCGCAACTCAACTGTATTCCAGTGAACCCATTTTATGTTATGGCGCCAAAGTTGGAGGGCGTCGAAGATAAATAAGTAATGTCTATAATTGATATGAGTCCATATGCCTTTAAACAGCAGCACGATTCATATGCTTGTCAAATCTATCAATTGGAAAGACTGTTTAGTGTTTTAGAGAGAATTTAGGCATGTTGTAAATTCTTTTTTAAGCAAAAATGAACAGATCAGAAGTTTTGGAAGAGGTTTTGTTGAAAAGAACAATAAAAACCTGTTTTATTTGTGACACCAAAATAAATACATTGTGATGGATGTGCATTTCTTTTAATTCTTTTAATATGTTCTGACATATGTGGAATAATTTTCCTCGTATGCAATGAAGTATAGTCGTATTTTCAAGAAAGATTCGAAGACTTTGTCCAGTCAAGCCAAGAAGACCTGCAGACAGGGTTTCTTAATTAATTTCTCGTTATTTTTGATTTTCTGCTACCAAATAAACAAAAGACGATATAGTTGATGAACTAAATTTTAAGGAATGCCCTTTTGCAAATGAAATTTTAACAGCGCCATTCACTTCACATACCTTGCATCATAAGAAGAGACAATGAACAAAGCAAGAAGTATTTCACCAAACGAAGCTGAAAGTTTTTCTCCAGGTGTGGATTCTTCATGGTCTCAGTTCCAGTCTCGATCTGTGGATTCGTGCTTTGTCGAGATATCTTGCTGTTGCACTGTCGTTTTCATGAACACGGTTCAGAGACCCACGCTTATTTTTTATTGCTGGTCAATATGTGCCTACATGTTTAAACTTTGAGAGCAGAGTTCTTAATGGCTCTTGGCGGGTGTGGAGAGGGCCAAATGTTTATTATTTATGCACAAGAGGATATCACATGAATTATAAGGCGGAATTGGCATGACAATCAAACATGGAAATGGGCTACACAAAAAAGATGTCCGCCTATTTCGCCGGTAAAGATGACACTGATGACTGCAATATACAGAAGACAACTGTCTAAAAGGGGTGAGCTTTTGAAAATATGTTTCTTAACTTGTCATGACGTTTGCTAACAATTAGCATGTAAAGAGATTTGACTAAACCTGTCGAGATCCGATGTAAACGAAGATTTATTAGAAGATCTATTAAATGATACGGCCGAATTTACGGTCAGATTTGGGAACGGTAAATAGTAATCGTACTTGGGGAGAAAGTTACATCTAATAGTTTCGATCGCACCTTTTTAGCCTGCTTCGGCGGCTAACAGGGCTCGTTCAGTCTTTTAGCCAGCCCCGACCTGCAGCCGAGGTGTGCCAAGTAATAGACGGTTCATTGACTTCGTTTTATGAAAAACAGCTCTCCTCTCTCCAAAGATGCTAAGGTTAGAGCAAAGAGGTTTTTCATGGAGTTATGAGCACTCTAACTCCATTTTTTTATAGTTTTACTCTTTATACTTTTAGTATTACTTAGATGTAATATGTACTTCTAACCAATTCGGAGATCTGTTTTTATATTGAATCCTGGACTCTTTTACAGATTATCCCTTGGCCTGCTTTTAAGAAATTTATGACTTTGTGTTTACATGTAATCATTTTCCCGTCGTGAATTGTAATAAAACTCTAACACTAAAATCTTTCTCTTTTGCCATAGATCGCGTCACATGTACTTTTAAGTGGCACAGACGACCGCCATGCATACGAACATTTTTTTTTTCACGGTAGAGCGCCACAAAACGAATAAATTTGATTCACTTTTATCCAAAGATATCAATGCACCAAGGCTATATCCTGCAATGGCATTGACAGATTGGGTAAAAAAAGGACAAATGTTGTAAGTAAGATGACACACAATTGCAGCTAAAATTGCATCAGTAAGTAATTTGTCTTACGTCACCGAACGAAAGCTAAGCAGGCCAATTTTTGCGCCAAAAACACTGCAAAAGAGCACTTCACATCATATCCCGTACCAGCCATTTTATCAACAAAGGTCCCTCAAAACCCGTAAAATTCAATGTTTTTTCACGCCAAATTTCACTGGAAGGAAAACATTAAACTATGTATGAGGGGAAGCCAAATTTTGTAAGCCTTTTCTGAAACCATAAACAAACAAGATAATTCGCCATGATATAGTTCGATGTTCCCGAGAATAGACTACTACATGGAGGAAATGTTCAGTTTATGTAGCTTCCAGTCTTATTGAAACAATCATTTACTATAATTACCTTATGTTAAACTAACCATATATATTTTATGTACTTAAAATGTAAGAATATTTGAATTTTGAGAAAATAAAGATGTTGTTGTTGATTGTAGGTTTACAGAAAGACACTATTTGGTATGCTGCTCGCCTTCCATTTAAACAGGAAGTTGATAAAATCAAGGAATTGAAATCGTCAACCAAGGAATAGTCATGATGTGTCACAACTTCTCAGAACTAATATTAAAAGACATGTACGGGATTGAGTTAGGAAGATTCAGTTATCGAAGCGGCAAACAACTTAAATTGAACATACCATTCAGTTATGGAGTATCACTGGGTTCAAAATTAATGTTATGTGATCAAAATCTCTCCTTCATCTCGGAATATATCATGCTCTTTCAGTTAGTGTCATTTATTGTGCAAAACTCACTATCTTGATTTGCGTCATTGCATGTTTGAACAACAATTGTGAACGGATAAATTCAATGGGAAGTAACGACGGTACTACACGGTACGGCTTGAACGGGAGTAGATATCCTACATCGGTGACGGGGTCGCCACAAAGAGTCTAGGACTGACTAAACCATCAGAGCACTTAGCACTAAAAAGGACGAAGGTTAGTTGAAGAGAGAACCCTCGCCTTGTTGCTTCACTAAGAGTCGGGGCCGGAATCCTTGAACTTGTGCATGCAGACTATCCGGTTTCTTTTCTTTTGGATTTTCTGTATTTCCAGCCAATTATGTTTGAAGAAAAATTACAGGTCACCGATATCGGACAGAATGACCGAGAGGATTGCGTGACATTAGCCATGTGATCAGCCTATAGAACTGGACTCGAGAAAACAAGTTCTATAGTTGTGGTTGTTGAGCCGCGTATCATTGCTGTGATTTATATTCATCCTACTCCAGAATCACGACTACTACGAACAAGAGTGTATGTTTTAGGAAGACAAAACGTTTTCGCGTTGTTAACCTGTAGGAAAACTTGACTATATGGGAATTAGTTTAACCCTTAACAGCCTAACCTGACACTAAAAAATGCCGTTTTTTGCCGTAAAATCCGATTTTTTGCTGCCATAACGCTAAATGGACCTCACATTTACTGAAAAAGCGATTTTCTACTAAAAAGGAAGTTTTCTTTGAAGATGAGGCACATAAATGTACAATATTTTAATTGGGCGCATGCGCATAAGCCAAAATTTTTTTTTTGCTGGCCCTTTCCGATTTGTTCCTCTTGCCCTTCTCCTTTCCTTTCTCTTTGCCCTTTTATTCTCGTTATCTTCTACTACTCATATCCTTTCTGTCGCCCGTAAAAAGTTGGGTATTTATAATGGGTAAACCTTGGAAATGGGTTCTTGATCCATTGTAGGTATAATGGACCTTTTTGTCACCATTTTTGCCCCAAAAACTCATCACGTTTTCTTCCAATTGCTCCGTCGGAAAGCGGTCGATATCCAAAACGGACAGTTGTGCGGATAGACCTATCCTAGCTCTATAATCTGCTTATCAAGAATATCTGGTGGCGTTAAATTGATGACGTCACAAGTGGTACAAAGAGCATGACCAATTATAGACGCATATATGCGTGGTTAGGACGTTAAGGGTTAAAAGCATAATATTTACATGGCTAAAAAAGTATATCTCGTACATCCTTTACATAGATTTTGAGGCGAAAAGTTCATCTTAAAGTTTCATACCTTAATTTATATAATTTGACTTGAAAGTAATTTACCTCCCTTTGAAAATCTGAAAACAGCACTGGTGAATTCGGAATAATCACAGGGAGGTTTTCGCGGGCGGAACATTGGATGAAATGACATGACAGGTTTTGGAAAGTGTCATGGAATAATAAACAATCCATTATTATAATTTACACTCACTTCCCACTTCTTTTGGTGTGGGAGCACAGAATTAGTTTATTCAACCTCCTTTGATCAAAGAGTGGTCATCAGTCAGTCTAGTCTGTTCTTCATGATTTCTAAATGACAGATTAAATGCAAAAATGATCGTCGCGCCGGTAGAATCAACACTATATTTTCCTAAATACTTGGACAAACGGACTTACTGAAATGAATATCTGACTCCAAATTCCCTCTATCATTTTGCTTAATCATGTAATTATAAAGCGTTTAAAGATATTGAAGTCGAAAAGATGCCGCAGTTGCTGCCCACTCACTTGTCCATCAAAAGGTAAACCAGTCATATTAAAATATGCAGAGAACTTACCTGTGTGAAATATAACAAGCAGCTTGGCAAGAAGACAACAGCTTACAAACTGAGAGAGTGAAAAGTTGCTCCGACCAAGTACTTTCATGTTTCACCAGGTAAAAAACAGATCAACTGTTTCAAGCAGGCTGCTGCATTTGGTCATATTTTACTGTCCTCCAGAAGCTTGTCCAATGATTGATAGACGCTTTTTATTACTCATCTTGGGAATTTTACTTCCTCGATATCTTTTATCAGTGCCGTGCGTTTGCTGCGGTAGTGGAGTGTAATTTGTGCGGGTTGTGTCGAACTTTTCTATTTAAATACTGCGCAAAAATTCAAAAAGGTTTATGCCATCAGCGTTCGACGGTTTTATTAATTGATCCCAACCTTGATTAGAATAACAATTCTTAGCAAACAATAGGGCCATTTGTACGAGAAAAATAAGCCGCGCCTTACATAAGACGCAAACTGGACCATTTATACGAGCTCGGTTTATACAAGACGCGAAGTGCTCGAAAAATAAATGGTTCAAGGCTTATTGGCGACTCTGTCGTGACTCATGTTTCGCTTTTGTGTTGATTGTCATAGCAATCGCAAAATAGCGCGAGCGCGGGAAAAACGCACTTGCGAAGTGAGAGTTTGCGTCCTGCCAGTGCGTAAGCCGCACATATATTATTTGCGGGCTGGGAGGTCCTTATAGCGAAACGCTGTGAGCTAGGTGCTCAAGCCCGAGATCACAGTTTCTTCACTATACGGACCAATCCTAAACCGGCAAATAACTTTCTTTCTCTCTCTTTTTTTTCTCTCTCTCGATCTCTCAACTCAGATACGTTTTGTAAATTGTTGACCTTTTCCACACACACGTCGCACGCGCGTTACCGTGACCGTGGTCAGAGATAGTATTATATTGAACTTGCGCGAGGTCTGAAAAAAAGAATGAGACTAATATTCCCCAATACAGACTGATAAACGTGCTTCAATAAAGTATTCATTGTGACGGATCTTTTGATAGCCTACTGATGCATTAATGCACGGCCCTGTTTTTGGTAAAACGCATGCCTTGATATAAAAAGCAATTTACTGAAACAAGAGACTGTGATCTGTCTCTTGCCTAAACTATTTCGAAGCGATCCATTAGGGACCGCTGAGAAAATACATGAGAATTATCCTTTGTATCGTGATCCAATTTGCCATATATATATAATAAAAATAATTATAGACGTATTGATGTCATTTCGTCATGAGCGAGCATCATTGTTATGCTGAGTTTGACAGCGCGACTTTGCACGCTATGTTATTATTTTGTAAATAAGACACTTCCTTTGAAGACAAGACACTTTTCATACTTTCATAATTCCTTGTTTTGGTTTGTTTGGATGCGTCAAGTAAGAACTCAAAACGTGACTTCTGTACAGCCCACGTTCAATTTAGTAAAGCATTTAGATCCAAAGTCCAAACAGAATTGCTCATATACCATGAACGCTAAGCCAATGAAAATTCTCCTTGGATTGCATTCTCCATTAATCCAGTGTTTAATAATATATGTTAACACCTCAGTCTCCTGAGGAGGCTCGTTCGATATCAGTAACGCGCTATGAAACTATTTCATGCTTGTACCGGCGTTACAACACGTCTTCTGTCGCTCCATGCACACCAGTTTTAAGTATTTGAACAGTATTTGAGACGGAGTAGGCCGGACCCGCTTCTTTGATTCACAGTTGTTGGATATATCGTAACGCAAGCGGAAAACCGAAAAATAATACTAAAAATAGAAAATACAAGAGATCAATCAAATCTGTGCAAACACGAGTGACATGTTTTACGATCAAGCTTAACAAATTTTTATTGTTGCGTCTTTCACGATAGATTTGGGTAATTAAAACGAGCCTTAATTATTTTTTTTGCGCCGTAGTTTTTTTAAGGAGTGAAAAGGCAAATCAATCTAAAAGAAAAACTCTTTACGAGTCTCTACTGGAGTCCAGTTAATGACTCCATAAAACAAACGCCACCATACACAGCAATTATCGTCCAGTTAAGTAGTCTAGCGATCATTCTCTTTCAAAAGAAGGACAGAGACAGACTTCCATGGCAAAAAAAAGTGGAAGAAAGCTGAAACTATCTGTTCTCCTTTGTAGCTCAACGTTTCAAGAAAATAAATTTCTTGCAGCTAAAAAAATATCACAATGCGCCAATAAGATCACCTATCAGAAAATAGCCCAAAGAAAATACGCGTGCCGATTGGTTAAAAATCATGTTTCTATTTAACAGAAAGATTCCATGTTGCCGTGCGTCTGTTCAGTAATGGATCACAGATGACGTCAAAATGTGGTGAAAATAAAAAAAAGTGGCACACGAGGCGACAGGCAAAACTTAGGTTCATTGTACAGAACGAAACAGAAACTTACAAGATATCCTAGTTTGAAAATCAAATCTTGTTTTGTAAAAGAGCAGGAACTGTTGCCGTTAATGCTATCAAATCAAACCACAAAAGGCTGTAGCTGGTTGCCATAGTAACCATTTTCAGTGAAATCTTAAAAATTTATTTTCTCTTCATGAGTGCAATCGAACATAATTGATCTTTCTTCACCATATGTAAGCAAACATTTTGGTTTCTTTTTGACTAGTGAGCCACCTTGAGATCGTCTTGTAGAATAAAATCGGGCATTACACGACAAAATGTTTTTTCAACTTCATTCTACGGTAGAGGGCCTTCAGCCGGTATCCACAGTAGTTCATGTAACACAGTAGTTTATGTTCCAGGGTATATTTGGGTCAAAACCTCTGCGTATGTTGGTGGATACTGGGTAAGTGGTAACCTAACATGACTTTACATTGGGCGTGTTTAGGGACCAATGGGATCTGCAAATGGCAGCCATTAGATATAAAGAAAAGATATGGATCTCAAATTTTTGTTACTGGGGCGAATTTTGTTCATCCAGTGTTAGTAACCGCAGATGTGACGAAAGAGAGTTTTCTTGGGATTTACTAGCCTGTGTAGCTGGCGAATTACCACGAGACTCTCTTCCCCCTCCCCCAGAGTCTGTATAAGTAGATCACAATGTCTTTGGTTGTTCCCTGCATTTCGTTGAATGTTATTCTATCAAGAAAGTTTGGTTTGATTTTAAAGCAGCTTTGAAAGACTCAAGGTCCGGTTTTCAGTGAGCGAATTGATCGGGATTTACCTGCACGAGTTCACCAACAATGAACGAGAAATTTCAATACCGCACGAGGCTTACCCGAGTGTGGTATTGAAAATTTCGAGTTCATTGTTAGTGAACGAGAGACGGAGAGTGACTCTGACTCTGGATCGAGCAGCCCCCAGTTTGAGCCCTGGTAGAGCCAGCGTAGCAAATGTTCTCGTACCAAGAGCCTTTCCGCATTCTGGCCAGCTGGAGCAAAAAATCAACGAAGCAGGGGATGGTGGTTCCCTCTCTCGCCTTACTACTCCCTACTTCGTAGATTTTTTGCTCTCGTTTCAATTTACGCGCGGCCAGAATGCGGGAAGAACGCTTGCTACGCAGGCTAGCCCTGGCAGAGATCATTGTGTTGTGATGTTCGGCAAGGGCAATTCACTCTCACAGTGCCCCTCTTCACCCAGTAGTACCAGTATAAATGGATACTGGTGAAAATTCAATGCTGAGGGTAACCCTGCGATAGACTAGCATCCCAGCATCCAGGCGAAGAGTAGCACACTACTTGTAGTTCCGGGATAAACTGCGGTTGTACGGGTCGGTTCGAAGCAGAGCTTACCTTTTTACTGTTACGTTTGTTACGTATCAACCTTGATAAACTATTAGTTTAAGTCGTTGGTAATTTTGTTTCTTACCGCTGGTTATCGTTCCGTCGACTTGGTAACCTCCTTAAATTTGCATTCAAATGACCCTTCTGAAAATACGAAAAAATCAAAGACATTCACCTAGTTTACCTGTTTTTATATAAAATAACAAAACTGAACCTTGCCGACATCAATTGCTGTACTCTTTGTAGCCAGTAGAATTATTTTACTTTTTACAATTTTATCTTGTACATAAGCTAGCATAGGATCTCTTATACTCATTAGGTTTTTAACATTTTCCTGTAGATATTCAAATTTTAAAGTACCGCATGTCAACTAGTGTTGTTATTCTATTGGTGAGCTCAAGGCTGGTTTCAAGGCATAGAGCTTTATTCGCGCTGTTGCAGCTGGTTTAGGAATAGCCGGCAGAAAGAAGCTTGACATATAAATCGTTGGGTTTGGTATCGCAATGAGATTTTCGTCCCGGATTCAACGACGTTTTATTGAATTATGAGGCCTTCCAAGGGGGGTAGCCGTGTCGCATGTCGCGTCCTTTCGTGTACCGATGTCGCTACCTCTAACCCTAAGAAAATGTCGCTGTCGTTTTTTGCATGAAGTAACATGTCGCTGTTGCCAACAGGTCTTTTTCCTGTAGCGTACTAACCCTCCAAAATAACGCAGCTCGTGGTTTAATCATTAGTTTTTCAATGATCATCGTCTCGGTTTCCCGTCATCATAATTACGTGGATATCACGTGATGGTATTTCTATTAGTATACACGTGTGTAGATTCCTTTAGAAGTTTTTAGACGTTTGTCGGTCTCTATAATCCATCAAATATTTTCGCTCGCGCGCGATTGGTTTAAACGCATCACGTGACTGAATATTTCCCAGCTGAATATTCGAGTGATATTCTCCAATTTTCATAACTGCGCGCGAAAAATATTTCCTCAAAGCTCACCATTTTGGTCGGGCTACGCTCTCGGAAAACTGTTCGCTTATCGGAACCGATAATTTCCGCGGACAAATATATACCTCTTACTAACCGAGTTCGAGGGCCGTACTGTAAGTTACGGACAGAGTTTTTTCCCCATCGATTTATGGCCCAAGCGCGAAGCAATTCGATCTAAAACAAGAATATCAGCTTCCTTTGGCAAATCAACAGTGCAACTTCCGGTGTAGAGAAAGATGTCGTTTTCTGATACACGATAAATCGCGATCTTGAATAAAAAGACTCGTGTTCATTTTGGACTACATTTTGGTGGAGGTAACAACGTCGAGATAGAAAGGCGACGAGCATTAGATCTCATGTAGTCCAGGTACTAAAGTTGGCTTTACTGCGAGAACAGTCTGATTTAAGCTTATGTCTTTTTTTACCGTTTTTATTCTTTTTCGGATTTGTGTTTACCCTTGTGTTTTCCTTTTAGGTCTTTCCCCTAAAGAGAGAGAAAGAACAGTCAGAAAAACCGTAGCTAACTGAAACCACTGCCTAGTGATCACGCACGAGTTCGTGATCACAAAAAAAAAAAAAAAAACAACGATGGATTATTACTATGCTGTCGATCAGCTCTGATAGGACAGACTAGACCAACTTTGCCTGCGGTGGAAACGACCAGTCAATAGCCTGCAGATCGTGTCGGCAACCCATTGTGACTGAAAATTCGTTCTCTGACTTTTCACGCCTTTCATCACTTTTTCGCCTATTATCCACCTTCTCGCGCCTTTTCTCGTCAGATGCTTTACCACGCTTCATCTCTCAACGAATTTACATTTTCGCCTTCTTCCAAAGTTTTACTTCGTTCTTTAGATAATTCGGCTGCTCTACAGTCATGAAGGCATCGTTTTAGATCAAGATATGGATCCTTGAGAAGGTCTTCACGGAGCTGCTTGTCCTGAATTCCGCAGATAATTCGGTCTCTCATCAGTGAATCTTTGAGGTCACCAAAGTTACAACTTGTCGCTAGAAGCTTCAGATCTGTAATAAACTTTTCTAGCGATTCGCCTAGGTTTTATAAACGCGAAAAGAACTTGTACCTCTCAACAGTTTCGTTTTTCTTCGGATTACAGTGCTTGTCGAACGCATCCATAACCTGCTTTAAATTTCGTTCGTGCTAAGGTGCTTCAAATGCCATCGTACTGTAAATTTCTTGTCCGACTCCCGAGTAAATACAGAAACAGCTTCACCTTCATTGGCTCCTCTCTGCCACACATTGCTAAATCCATGTACAATTCTACTTCTTGCCTCCATTTCTTCCAACTGTCAGCCAAATCTATAGCTTCGAAATCAAGTGGCTCTGGTGGCTTTAGCTGAGTTATTCTATCTTCTCTGCTGCCGCTTGGCTGTCCTTCTTCCGCTGATCCTTCCGTGGTAGGCATTCTTATTGGGTCCGTACTCCGATGGTGTCCTTCTGACACCATGTTTCAATAAGTAGACAGCAACGTACCACAAGAACAAAATGACGGTTTATTTGAAAAGTCCCTCTTCCTTAAATATACATCATAACGAGACTAGCCCTAGTACCGAGGCTACCTCACGTGACCGAAATGGCGCGAAACTGAACCGCACGCGGGCTGGGCTGGCTACAGTCACATCGCTCCCCACAGTGGGAATCCACTGTCCTTACAATTTCAAATGTTCTGACAGCTTTCAAATAATAAAATAAACAGTCGAGTTTCTAAAAGACTGTTCAATGTCCAATGTCCAGTTCAATGAATACTCTTGCATTCCAGTCAGCAGCGTTCTTTTAGTCAATACTTTTCCTTCAGTCGATACTTGTCTTGGCTTGAGGCTCCTCGTCGGGGAATTCCCGGTCTCCTTCCTGAATAAGAACCACCTTGTGGTCTGGTCGTTCAAGATACTGCACTTCATTAGCTCTTCGCCCTTGCTTGTCAAGACTGCGAGTGGCCATGGCAAGTTTGACCTTCCTTACAAGACCATCATTGCTCGGGAATGCTTCTTCGACTCTTGCTAGCCTCCATGCATTTCTAGGGACGTTTTCGTCTTTTACCATGACATCATTTACTGCCATGTTGCGTTGGGGTTTGATCCACCTCTTTCGAGGTTGAAGTGAATAAAGGAACTCCTTTCTCCACCTATCCTAAAATACATTCGCCAGGTCTTGAACTCTTCTCCATCTTCTGCGGAGGTAGACATCTTCTCTTAGAAAGACGCCTGGAGGTGGCAGTAGAACTTTACTCTTCGTGGTCAACAAGTGATTTGGTCTCAGCGGTTCTGGTGAATCGGCGGAAGACATTCCATTCAACGCCAGTGGTCTGGAATTCACTACCTCCTGGACCTCTTTCAACAGTGTATGGAAGCTTTCATTGTCTAGCTGGTGGCCGGCTTCCTCAAACAGAGACGCGAGAACGCTTCTTACTGTCCTAATTTGTCTTTCCCAAGAACTTCCCATATGGCTAGCTGATGGGGAATTCATTTTGAATGAAACCCTTTCGCAGTTCTCTTCTAGCGAAGTGTTGCGTTCTTTGTCTTCACCCATCTTACTCAGAGCCTCTTTGGGTTCATTCCACGATTTCACCTCAGCTGGCGTATTGGACCACGTTCCGCTTGACAGCGCTTCAACGCGTTGATAAAAGAATCGGTTTCTAGCGTATTCGCGATCTCCATATGAATGGCACGGGACCCCGGCACGGGACGCCATACATGTGAACAACACACCGTATCTCTTGACCTCCTTAAAGGCTTTCCTTTAGTAGAAACGGACCAAAGTAGTCAACTGCACTGTACGTGAACGGTGGAGCAGGTTCCATGCGATCTTCTGGGAGGTCCGCTAACTTTTTCTGCATGAGCGGTGCACGCAGTTTCATGCAGACGACGCACTTTGAAACAAGATCCGCCACCGCTGATGTTCCACCAGTTATCCAGTAACCACGTTGTCTGATATTGTTGAGTCATTCCACTTCCTTGATGCTTGGTTGTTTGGTGACAATATTGCAGAATAAGATTTGTGACGTGCGATCGTCTAGGTAGGATGATTGGATGTTTGGAAACTTCGGGCATATTGGCTCTACGCAGTCGGCCACCAATAGGTAGGATATCATTTCCATCCAAGTATGGATCTAAGCGATTAAGACCGTTACACTGCTTAACGTTAAGATTGCGCTGCGTGGGCGTTCGTGTAACAGTAAATTCGCTTTCTCGGAGTAACAACTCATTTCGTCATTGCTCCAACCTCAATTTCTTTATTTGCACTCACACTTGCTCAAAATAAGTAATTACAACAGTGAAAATATTAAAAGTAAAAATTAGAGTACTAGCTGCCTGGAATAACCATAGGGGCTAGCGGAACCAGGCAGCCAGTTAACATCAGCATTAAATCGAAATAAATTTCAGGTCAGCAAGAAAACGGAAGCACAGATGCACACATAAAAAGAAGAGGAAAAACACTATTTCTGCGCTACACGGAAGGAAGTCTAGAGTAATTACATTTATATATAGGACTGATATAAGAAGGGCACAAAATAGCTATGGCAACGAATAACAATTAAACTATAAAAGAAAGATTTGTGCAGGTGACAGAAATTAACAAAAGAATAAGTTACAGGTAAATTGGGAAACAACACCAACAAAACTTGGCTAGGGATCTCTAGTCAGGTCTAGCTCTTGAAGTCCTTTTGCACGATCTTCAGGTGGAACAGTTTGGATAACTTGTTTCTTGTTGCTGCTAAGCTTATGCACACATGGCTTGACAGTTCTTAATGAGGTTGATGGCGGTGTCAACACATTTCACAGACTTCAGTCCATCCTCAACGTAAGTCTGAAGCTTCTGAACCAAACTCCTTCTCTCCGTCATCGGCAGCTCTTTTGAAGGCTAAACTTTCACATCCTGGCGCTGAAGCCGCACCGAACAAGTGCACCATCATGCGATACTCTTCTGCTTCATTCTTCGAATCGCGAACATTCCACGAAAAGAATCTGAGGAGGTCTCGGTCTGCCTCTTTAACTGGCGGAACATTCCTTGTACATCACATGTCAGGGCCACAGCCTCTTGGCGGAACCGGCAGAGGACACCCATTAGATTATTTGCCAAATCAGCCCCTTGGAGCAAGTTCTTATTCAGGGATGTTCCTTTTTATCTTGCACTGCAGTCAAAGACTACTCTTATTTTGCCAGGCTTTCTCGGGTGGTAGACGCCGTGATGTGGAACATAGTTAATCTCGCCATCCAAATCTTGATACCTGTTTCGTCTTGAGGGAGCCTTTTCTGCACACCCTTTAATCATCTCTTCCATGAATTTCACATAGTCTCTGTAGTACTTTGCATCTCTCTTGGATCGTGCTTTCAGCTGTCACAGTCTTCTTAATGCTTGTGATCGATTGTTTGGCAACATAACACCCTGAGAGCGCAAGGGTAATGGCATTTTATAGTGTCCGTCTTCTCTTCGGCCGATTCCTTTATCCAGGATTTCCAGGAACGTATGGTCTTCACCAGATAGGGTAGATGGGTTCTTCTGTTCTGCTCTTTCATGAAAGTCACTTTCGAACATCTCATTCACATGAGCTGGGCTTATGACTACCTTTGCTCGGGACTCCACAGCAAACGTTGCATCTTCATTGATTACAATCTTGTTGACCCAGCTTTCGGACAGTTCTTTAAAGTCTTCATCTGGAGGAGACTTGCAAACTCTTCCAACAATGCCCCAACCAAGATCGGTCTTAATGCTGTATGGGTCATTGTCTCCTCCGGGAATCACTTAACACGGTTTGATAGCCTTTGTGCAGTGAGTTCTAATTAACATTCCAACCTGTACATCTTCTCTATCATCACGAGCCAGAGAGAACCGGAAGTTCAAAAATTCGTTCAGTCTGGTTGCTACGGAGTGACGTCATAAGTCGGTCTTGTAGCTATCATCGAGCTTGATTTGCGGGTTCGGCAATTAGTTTATCAACAGTAAACTATAAAGTCATGTGGAGAGAGGCATGTTTATTTTGAGGGGCTGGATTACTAGGTTGACGTTTTATGAGGTTGGATTTAATTTAACGCTGAGAAAGTAACTTCATTCAGAAGTGTAGGATGGTTGACTTCGACGAGCTGAGATCGTCGAATGTCCAACGAACGATTCGAGTGATTGGTTCCTCCTCAATTCTAAGATATCCGGCGCTTTGGCGCGTTTTATGGCGACCAGCCCGTTAGTTGCAAGCTTTCCTGGTGAATTTAGCACGGTTTCACTCGATGGCGCGCGTTTGGATCGAGGTGTTTACAAAGATGTTGTTCCTACTGCCTTTTCATTCGGTGTTGTTTCCGCCATTCTGCCCGAAACCAGACGAAGGAGACGCGTACAGCTGGTTGGTTGACGCGATTAATAGCCTAAAGATAGAGTCAAGACCAGAGACCAGCGAGAGCAGCGATCGCAAAGACGAAACGACACCCCAAACGTGTGCGGATAGCACTACAAATAGCTTCAGTGATATTACCTTAAGGTTACAAAATATCCAAGAGGAAAACCGTATAAACTGAAGACCGAGGTTGTTGCTGTATGCCTTAGTTTTTCTGGGATATAAAACATGATTCACGTGTTTTTTTTTCGACGTTCATAGACGGTTAATAGACAAATGTTATATATCCTTTCTGGTTCATCCAGGTTGAAGTCCTGGCATCACTGTATGCCTGAGTATTTCTGGGATATATAACATGATTTACCAGTGTTTTTTTTCGACGTTTATAGACGGTTAATAGACAAATGTTTTATATCCTTTCTGGTTCATCCAGGTTGAAGTCCTGGCATCACTGTATGCCTGAGTATTTCTGGGATATATAACATGATTTACCAGTGTTTTTTCGACGTTCATAGACGATTAATTAATAGACAAATGTTATATATCCTTTCTGGTTCATCCAGGTTGAAGTCCTGGCATCACTGTATGCCTGAGTATTTCTGGGATATATAACATGATTTACCAGTGTTTTGTCGACGTTCATAGACGGTTAATAGGGAAATGTTATATATCCTTTCTGGTTCATCCAGGTTGAAGTCCTGGCATCACTGTATGCCTGAGTATTTCTGGGATATATAACATGATTTACCAGAGTTTTTTCTCGACGTTCATAGACGGTTAATAGACAAATGTTATATATCCTTTCTGGTTCATCCAGGTTGAAGTCCTGGCATCACTGTATGCCTGAGTATTTCTGGGATATATAACATGATTTACCAGTGGTTTTTTTTCGACGTTCATAGACGGTTAATATACAAATGTTATATATCCTTTCTGGTTCATCCAGGTTGAAGTCCTGGCATCATCTGTATGCCTGAGTATTTCTGGGATATATAACATGATTTACCAGTGTTTTTTTTCGACGTTCATAGACGGTTAATAGGGAAATGTTATATATCCTTTCTGGTTCATCCAGGTTGAAGTCCTGGCATCTCTGCATCCTCTTTCCCCAAAAAAGTTGATAATAAAATGAGTTCACTTTTCTTTTTGACGAGAATATTTTCTGATGAGAATATCGAGGCTGTAGTCTTAAGAATATTTCAGGAATAAACCCGAGTCTGAGATTATGAAAAGATTATATTTTTTGTGTAAATTTTGTAAAGAAAAGAAGAAAAAACATGTCGAATGGACTTTGTAGTCCATATTTGTTTTTTTATTTTCTGTCCCTGTTCTTCACTCGGATGTTGCGTGTGCAATAAGGTCGCATGCATGTGAAAAGAAGCATTTACGCTCGAGTCACTCAGAGGCAGGGCGCCCCGGCGGGGTGAAGTTGTTTCAGTACACTCCTCCCGGGTGCATATGGATAAACGCGACCAGCAGTTCACGGTAACAGGAAAGTATTTTACATATTAAAGTACTCGTACAATACCCTAAATTCTTTAAATTTGATTCATCTTGTAGTCAAGGGTCTGACCGAAATCACCCTTTGAGCAGAGTCTCTGTGAACGCTTTTTTGAGCTGATAGGAGACGGTACAAAGCATATGTACCGTAAGAAAAGGCTCTGCTTGCAGGGTGGACCGAAATAAACATGCTATTTTACAGTATACTGCTCAGATGATGGGTTTTCCGGAATCGCTTAACTAATATTTCTAAAGAAAGATAGAATACTAGAGAGGTTTGAAAAAGTCTGTGATAATTTTTGTGATTATTTCTGACTGGCCCCGTCCATAAAATTAACCGATTTTCAAAGTGTCGGTACATATTTTCGAGTTCGACTACTAGAATAATCAAATTATCTTTGGAATCACTAGGCGTTTACAAACCGAAACATATATTCAGAGATACACTGGCAGGTTTGAATTAGTTTTTCTGTGGAAAATCTGAAATTATCTTTGGAATCACTAGGCGTTTTGAAGAACCGAAACATATATTCACTGAAAAGAGATACCCTCGCATGTTTGAATAGACTTTCCGTGGAAAATATCACAACATTTCTTACTTCTCGGATATTTCTTGGCTGCCGGTCATGATCGGCTTCGGTTAAAAAAAATAGCAGTGATAACTGAGATAAGCTAAAACGCTTCAGCTATACATGTTACAGGCATAGCTTTACAAGAGTAAGAAATATATCAAAGCGCCAAAGTTTTAACCCGGCGGTTGCGCGCCAGCCTAGAAAACATATTGTCCCGGCGACGTTAAAAAAAAAGCAACGCTTTTCTTTGAATCGAAACTATTCGTGTCGATGGACTTCCCGAATCGCCGACTAATTAATATGTTTTGTACATTTCTGACACGTTTTTAATGGCACAATGGAGTTTTGTTAGGATAAATGCATTTTCACACTTTAGGATTATGACACATTCGCGCTAAACGTGACACTTCATGAGGACCACAAACGATCACCGCCAGGGATATGATTACACTGGAATGTTACAAGCCACTGGATATCCCGTGGAGATCATGGACTAAAAGTCTATGATCTCCACGGGATCCCGGGTCTGTTTTTTGGTTGTTAAGAACGTCTGGCTCGTTATGTGGCATACGTTCTTCAGGAATCCAGTTTAGATGGTCCCATTGCATGGCGACTTCTGGCTTGAAAATTTGATGGGGCTCATTGTATGGAATAGCTTCTCTTGTGTAGACCTTTGGCAAGAGAATGCGTACCTGGAGTTTTAGATCTCTAACAACAAGACATTGAACTTTCTTGCACTCAACTATTTCATTCTCTTGATGCATTGTTGAAAAGCGAAGGTGACTTGTTACACTGTCAACCTCCAAAGTTCATACTAGCTTCTCTGTGATAAAGGTAGCATCGGATTGAGAATCAATGAGAGCATGAGTCAGGACATCGTTTTGAGAATTTTTGGAACTCGACACCAACACCGGGATGATCAAGCTTTGATCTTGACCCGACTGCTGCCCTTCACTGGAGCAAATGCTTGTAAATTTCACTGCTGCGTCTTCACTACATTGTAGATTCTCTGCACCGAAAGCATTCCTACAGTTCGTTGATGCTTCGGGTGTAACCTTTTCTGCTCCATCTGAAGCGTCGGTGCTGTTCCTGCTGTCATCATGTAGACAGGTCGGGTGGCTCTTCTTGGATTTTGCACAACTTGGTACCCTTTCATACTTCTTCTGCTTTGCGATATGGCTATGGGTTAAGCAACAAAGGCAAAGTCCCAGTAATAATAATAATAATAACAAGAAGAAGAAGAAGAAGAAGAAGAAGAACATTATTACCGTGTCAAAATCTCTAGCGTACAACGTGCGCTAATTGGGGACACCTAATTACATAGTGCTGCTTTATTCGTATTTTAAAAATTTCCAGTGAGTCAGGCAGCCGAATTATTCGAGTTTTGACCATAGGACAGGGCCTAGGTACGACAGGCTGTGTTTACCGTATGCAACTGTCCTGAGCTTGGTATTATGAGATCTGAGTTTCTTAAATGATAATGAGTACCAAAGACAACGAATAAGTCCGTGATATACGGGGGCGTCAAACCGTGTTTGACTTTAAACATCATGATTGCTATGTCCTGTAGTCTTCGCGTGTATAGTGTAGGCAGGCTCGCTCTATGCAAGAGTTCTTCATACGATGATACATTATCCCAGCAGACAGAGCGTAACCCTCTTTGTTGGATTCGCTCTAGTTTCCTGGTATCGGAAGCACGACAAAAATGCCAGACAGTCTGGCAATATGTAAGGTGAGGTATTATGGCAAATTTAGCAATATGTAATTTTGCCAATGTCGGGATAAGATTACGTAATCTCAAAAGGACACCCGTTTAACATGAGGCTTTTCTGCAAACCTTGCTTATATGGCTCGAGTATGTTAGCTGTTCGTCTAATGTAACTCCTAAGAGAGTTATCTCTGACTTCTGATCAATCTCAGCGTCGCCAATCACGATGTGTAAATCCTTTTTGGCAATTCCTAGGACCCAGATTCATCACCTGATACTTTGAAAAGTTTCCTTGTAGAAGATTGTTGTTATACCACTCAGAGATGCTGTTACCTTCCCTGGTTAAAATTCTTTCCGCCTCGTTACTAGACTTCGCAACTGAAAACAGTTGGTGGTCGTCGGCATACACAAATAGCCTGTTTTCATCAGTGGAGAAATGTAAATCGTTTTGGAAAACATTCCAAGGTAGAGACCCGAAGGCCGATCCCTGGAGACAGCCTCTTGTGGTCGCGTGCCAGTCACTTGTCGTTTCTTGATTGATCCTTGCTCGATTTTTTCTATTTGTGAAATATGATCGCATCAGGACTAAGGAGTTATTGGAAAAGCCATACGCCTTCAATTTGTTAAAGAGTAAGGGAGGGTACAGCAAATCAAATGCCTTAGACATGTCGGTGGACAAGACTCCCACAACAGTCCTGTTGTCGACAGCCCGTTTCCATCTTTCTACCACTCCAATAATGGAAGTTTCACAGCTCTGGCCCTTTCGATATGCAGTCAGGTTGTGGTTTAACGTTGAGTCAATAAATGATGCCAGTTGTTTATTTAGTAGCTGTTCGAAGACCTTCCCTATCACTGTTAGTACTTTAACAGGTCTATAGTTCTTTATGTCCTGTTTATTGTCTTTCTTGAACACTGGGACCCAGTCACCTTTCTTCAATGTAGCCAGGGGGTGAGAAAGCTCCCTACTCACTGATTTTAAGATCTTTGGAGGTATGAGGTCATGGCCAGTGCTCTTGTTAGAATACAAATTAGACAACGCAGCCTCAATTTCCTTGGGTTCAAGCACATGGAATTTAAATTGTGAGGTGTCACCAGATGGTCGACGATTACAGCTTTGCGTTATTGTATATACACTCTCCTGATAGTACATTTGATCCTCGGACATTCCTAGTAAGCGAGTATCGCCAATGTCATTAGCCACTAACGAAAAATATTTGACCAAGTGGTCCGCGATCTTGCATTGATCCTGTTTAATGACACCACCGATGTCGAGAGTGAGCAAAGTGTTTTCACTCTTTTTTGACTTTGAGTGAAGAAAGGGCTTGAAAACATTATAAAAATTCTTGGGACATGCTCTCTTCTTTCCACTCATGTGATTAGGAGGTTTTTCCTTTACTCTTGTTGCTAGGGAATTTGCTTCCTGGTTCCTATGACTACGTTATTTAGAACAGGCAGGCATTGCTCCTCGGCAATCTCAGTGACAAATTTAACAAATTCGGCGAATGGTGGGAGCTTATAATCTCCATGCTTCGTTTGATAGTCTCTTACTCTGACCCCCCATTTAGGATGGGCCCAGTTTGGCAAGACGTTCAACAACTGCTTTTTGTGGTGTTGCTTATTCAATGTTTCAAGATCTTGTATTGATTACATAGCCAGCTCACATGTCTTCAGAAGTCCGCAAATTCCCTTAATGGAAATCCATCTTTGGGATGTATCTTCGGTCAGTTCTCTAGCCTTTTGCGGAATGCTTCTTCAACCACAGAGTGGTGGCCAAATCGTTTTTCAAGGGTTTTCTTTGCTTCTGAGTAAGCGTCAGCTGTTTTGAGAAACTGGTACCCTCCAACGATTATCTTCGGTGCCCCTGACAAATACTATAGGAGATAAAAAGAAACTTCGGGCCAATCTAAAGGATTTCCACTGAATATTGTGAGCTGGGGGGTTGGCAACCTTGCAGCCACCATACCTTCTGCTATTGCCTCGGTAATTCCACGTTGCTGTGTTTCCATATGGGCAGGACCATAAGAATTTGTTGGTACCTCAAACGGTGTGGAGTAAGGCTTGCCTGAATTGTTGACGTACAGCAGAGGTAGTGTGGCAAGATTTTTCTTGCTAGGTGCGTTGTTCTGACTATTGCTTTAGTAGTGTAGGAAATGGGATATTCGGCGCACCTACGCATAACCACACTAAGATGCGTAAAAATATGAGTCTAAAATATATGATATAATACACTAAAACAGCGTAGGATATAGTAAAGATCTATATGATATAATACACTAAAACAGCGTAGGATATAGTAAAGATCATCGGCGCGCCTACGCATAACCACACTAAGATGCGTAAAAATCTGAGTCTAAAATATATGATATACTACACTAAAACAGCGTAGTTATGCGTAGGTAGCGTAAGTAGCGTAGATATCGTAAAAATTAGACATACTATTTTACGCTCAAAAATGCCTAAAATGCGTAGGATGCGTAGGATATAGTCAAATTTAGATTGTTACACTAAAATTTACGTTAAACAGCGTACAGTGAAATGATATATAATTTTCTAAATCTTTTATTTACGCTTAAATCAAAATTCACACAAAAGTTTAGCGTGGTTCAGGCAATGCGTGGTGTATAATGACATGCTCCATCAATTTTTTTAAAATGATTTACATAAGCTTCTAAAATGTTTATGTCTTTATGATACCACAGAGCGCATGTATTACATTTCTCCGTTCTTGTTCAAACCCTACTGCACACTCTTCTGCTTTTTTATACCAGCAATCGTGCTTTCCAATTCAGCTGTTCTCTTCTTTGCCAGCATCTTTCTAACAACTCTTGCTTCTTTTTCCTCTAATTTCTTGTTTAATTCATCAATGTAGCCACGTCTCTTTTCTTCTAATTCTAACATCTTCTGACATTGCTGCAATGCATAGACACTCTTTCCAAGGGTCTCTTGCGTGGATTTTACATCAACATTAGTAACGTTTTCCATAAAATCATGTAAGTTGAAATTAAAGTTGAAATTTTGACCACATTCATCAAGTAATTCGTGAAAAATCTCTCTCATGTTGCGTCTTGCCGTCGATATTTGACTATTCAGTTGTGATTCACTCTTCGGCATCTTCAAATGCAATCTTTTCTTCAGAATCTTCTGATAGAGCCTTCTGATAGAGTACTTCAAGGTAGATTACAAACTTCAAGGTAGATTACAAACTTATAGAAATATTTTTATCTCGTGAGTTTGTAGCTTAGTTTGTAGCTATCTTTCTATTGGTTTAAAAAAAAATAGACCCTGAGGCTAGTCAAAAGAAAACGTGAATTTACACATGCGTGAAGAGATTGCAACGTGAGAGAACATGTGACGCAAAAACCTCTAGTCTGAAATATGATTCCAATCGAAAATATTCTTTTTAGCCACCATTATATTATTTTATTATATTTATAAATTAAAAACAATTTGATCACTATCATAGCCCATTTGGATTAATTCATCATATATTTTTTCAGTTTGATCACCTTGTAGGTTTACAGTTTGGTCTCTAATAAAACCGTTACACGCTAACTTTTTCTTCCAATCTTTTAAATTAAAACCTTCAATCTTTTCAAATGAGGTGATTGATTTTTTTCCCCTCTTTTCGAGAGAAATTTTAATAAACTTTCTACTTTCATCTATCAAAGAAGATAAACTTTTAATATCCATCTATTATTATTAATTTTATTATATTTTTAAATTGCGACGGCATCTTGATTTTTGAACAATTGTGTGAATTTTTCACAATTTTGAACCTTTTTGTGAAAATTTCACAATTTTGTAGCTTTTTGTGAAAAGTCTAGTATGCAAATGTTTTCCATTGTTTTAAAAAAATTGACCCTGAGGCTAGTCAAAAGAAAACGTGAGTTGTATTGTCATTTGCATATTATCTAGACAGCTAAATCAATTTCGATCAATAAGTTTACCATCGCGTGTGTTACAGATGAATTCGATGTTTTGCTTCGAAAATTGATCCTGTCGCCGGCTCGTATCGTAATCGGATCGCTGAAAATAGTCATCTTTGACCATTCATTGGCAGGTTTGATAATTTTTAAATCTTTATCCGTGCCATTAAGAACTAAGCCAACGATCACTTCAGGTGCTTGATGATTACCCGCGCAAACACAAATGCTGCCACGAACTATTTTACCGTCTACAGGACTAGGCCAACCATATTGCTTATTTCGCTCACATCCATTGCCGAAACTCCATTGGAGACTGCTTTTAATCAGTGGTCCATTTTCTTCTGCATAGACGGTGATGAAAGGGTTTGTTTTTTGCGTATTAGCTGCTAAATTATTATCTTGCGTCTTAGTCTCTAAATCATTGTAATCGACTTTGCTTTTTAATGCATCATTGAATTCGATTGCTAAAGTTCCTAAATCAGTAATTAAAGCGTAATCCTTTAAAGCAGATGAGTTAGTCTTTTTAGCTAGTTCATTGTTAACGTATGTAGTTGCTGCTTTTGTCTTTAATAAATCAGCTACGAATTTCTTAGTCACTGCATCATGGTCATTCATTGGAGCGGAAATGTTAGTTAATCTCTTGTTTTGTAAATGGAAATGGTTGTCTGGAGTTAATTTTAAGCCTATTCCTTTTTTAACCTTTTCTACTTTTCCTGTTGTTGATGGTTTGTCATGTTGTCCATTAGTAAACCCCATATATATATTTATTTATATAATAGTTCCTTCGCTCTTCTCAAATTCTTTTATTAACTGATAAGCTTGACTGGTATTATCATAAATATTTTTAGTTATTAATCCTCTCTTTTTAGTGAAAGGATTATCTTCTACATTTACTCTTCTTATAGTAGTATCTACAAAAGCATTACCCACATTAATTGGAGCACTAATTCCACTAAAAATTATATTCATAACTGTGCCTTTTACCCAAATCCAAAATAGGACTTGCTTTCCTAAAGAATTATTTGGAATATTAAATGATCTTAAAGATGGTTCATCTATTGTAGGATTACGTGAAATTACTACTTTGCTTTTATCAACAAAAATAAATACACCTCTTGTATTCTTAATATCAAAATGTACAGCCATTACATTATTAGTAATTGCACTATGCTGGAAGACATAATAAAAAGTAAAATCACCTGTGTTATCACCAGTAGTTACAAACGCATATGTATTTGGTGTTCTACCTTCATTACTATCAGAAAAATACAAATCTTTTATTAAAGAAATCTTTGAATCATTACTTAATATATATTTTACTATTAATTCTATAACATTTTTATTTTCATTAATAGTAGGATTTTCTTTTGCAATTTCACTATTTACTTTTGCAATTTCACCATCAACATATTTTACAACATTATCTTCTGTTTCATTTAGTTGTTTCACATTAACAGCATCACTGTTTTCATTTCCATCAAGTAATCCTTTTAATTGTCGATTACCCATATCTATAGGTGCTTCAAAATAGACGATTTTGTTTCTGATGGTATAGAATCTATCCCAAATTCGCGAGTCAACGTCATTCTGATGACCCCTGACGCCATAAACAACTACAAAGATGCCGGTTTCTGGATCATAAGTCGCACCACTCTTATACTTTAAAGTTAAATCAATATCTAAATCAATAATCCCAATGTTTCCATATTTATGAAAATTGATAATTGTTCTACTGTGATCGGTAAAAGTATTTGTATTATTACGTGAAACATTTAATGTTTCGGATACTGCGTTGACAACCACTTCGTTTCGATCTACTAGATTACCATAATACATTTCAAAAGCTAATGTATACTCACCTAAATCTAACGATTTTAAATCAATAGTTAATCGGGTGCTATAATAACCGATAGCAGAGTCATACTTAATTTTAAATTGATAAGTAGCTTTGTTGATATTATAGTAATCTTTGTCGACTTTTCTTACTTTGACAATATCATCATCATCTTCATTAAACAAATCATCATCCATAACAAAAGAGAATTCATTCTCTTGTCGGTTTGCTTTAATATTAAGTGCTTCTGCTTCACTGACTTTATCTTCTATCAAAGAGTTAATTACAGCGTTATTATCACTAATTGTCCTATTAACATAGTTAACATTGGAAGCGTGAAAGCTATCTGATGAATTTGGATCTTTCAAACGGATAATGCTATGATTAGCCATATCGAGATCGTCTTCCATCGGATCAGGATTTTTTCTATTAAGCGCTGCTGCAGAGACATCATTTATTTCTCTTTTTAGATCTCCTCTCTGTCCGTGAAAATATCCAAAGTTAATAACATAATTAGATTGAGCATTTTGTGCAGCTTGACTTGAATCATCTTCAACAAAAGGTTTTATATTTCTAATTGAATTACCCCCCATATCGAGATCTCCTTCCATACCTCTATCTCCTAAAAGCGGTAGATAAGTGGACTTAGCGCCACCAACTGTTAGGACTGCATCGTCTGCTGAACTACTCCTAATTCCTGTTATAGCATTATCACCCATTTGGAGATTTCCAGTCATCTGTCTGGAACCATTTAAAGGTAAATTCAAAAGGTTTGCATTATCAACATAAGTTTTATTCGCAGCATCATCACCGCTGAGCGGATTTGGTAAACCATAAATATAACTATTATTCATATTAATTGGGCTATTACCATCTGCTACCATTGTTAATCGACCACAATTAGTAATAAGATTATCATCCATGTCCAGATCACCTGTCATTGCACGAGAACCATCTAATTTGAAATAGGGACTTAAATCAATCTTAGCAATCTCATCATCAACATAGGTTTTGTCTGCTTTTCTAGTAGATATATCATTAATAGCAAT
Organism: Micromussa lordhowensis; assembly: GCA_964020085.1. Lineage (NCBI taxonomy): Eukaryota > Metazoa > Cnidaria > Anthozoa > Scleractinia > Lobophylliidae > Micromussa > Micromussa lordhowensis. The sequence goes on from OZ026601.1 coordinate 19,705,180, forward strand.
ATCTTGTTTACCGTCTCTATCATCAACATAGGTTTTGTCTGCTTTACGAGAAGATAAATCATTAATAGCAATATCCTGTTTAGCGTCTCTATCGTCAACATACCCTTTGTTAGCTGCATCTTTATTATCTGTTGGAAGGGAGAGATTGACTATCTTTTGATTATTCATATTAATCGGTTCAAAATACAAAATAGTGCCAGAATAATCAGTACTTTTGACATTTAAAAGATTGTGATTGAAATGAGTATTTTGCTTACCTGCTATTACTCTTGAATAAAAGTTAAAAACTAATCTATTATTGTTATATTTACTACCATAATATCTAATCTGGAAGGTAATTTCACCAGGTTGACCATTACTACTGAACTGAATAAAAGCTTTGGTATATTGTCCATTATAGTCGTGAGAAAATGTTATTACATTAAAATTACTATCACCATTAACCTGTGTAATCAAAGTTTCATCAGTTAAAAAATAAACTGCAAAGCTAAATATTTCAAAAACAACTGTGTAAATACCCGCTGTTAATGAGTCATTAGTCATCTTCAGAGAGGCCCAAGCTTGCCCTCCAAAACCACTATCAAACCCTTCTTTTATTACTACATTTATTGTATCATGAAAATGGTTATTCATAAAATGGTCTGATGGTAATCTTGGTCTTAATAGTAATTTAGTTAATTCAGCATTATCACCGTAGTTTTTAAAGAATCTCATATTTGGTTGTAAATGATAATGGTTTTGAACATGATCAGTCATCTTTTTTAATTGACTGAAAGTGACAGCCTCATTATTCTCACTAGCGTCTTTGAGATTAATAATATTGTGATTATTTAAATCTAGATTATCCCTCATGCTTTGAGTCCCATCTCTGAGAAGGACATCAGTCTTTTCTGCTTTACTGTTAATAGCAATATCTTGTCTTGTGTTTTCATCGTCTACATATTTTTTTGTTACACTCCCTGAAGAAATATGTCTATCAACATACTCCTTTGTAGCTGCATCATTTTTATCGATAGGAGCAGCTACTTCAGTTAATCGCTTACTATCAATGTCAAAATTACCATCATCAGTTAGACTAAATCCAATTCCAGGTAAACCAGGATCACCTTTTTCACCTCTTCCAGTTGCTGATGTTGATTCAAGTTGTCCATTGCTAAAACCCATATATAATATACTAAATTAAATTTCTTCTTCTTCTTCTTTATCTCTTAAGTAATCAGAATCTAACATTTTGAGATTTTTAATTAATAATAATATTTCATCAGAAATAGATTCGTTGTATTTTTTTTCAACTTCTTTTAAACATTCTAGTTTACTAGTAAGATTCTCTAATAAAAAATTTATCTTATTAAACTCATTATATATTTCTTTTGTTAATCTTCTCGGCAAACTAATTCTATCCATCCTATATATTTTCATTGAAATTTTTTCTAATTGTCTTTTTAGTCTTATCAATGTACGCAAAACTATAAGGCTCACTAGTCGCACTCTCGAATCGCTTCTTAGGTACATTGACTTCTTTACACATTCTTGCTGTCTCTGCATTACTTGGAGAGTCAAAAATACAAAAATGAGAGCAATTCAACCTGATGTCTTTGGGAGTGAGATAATAAGATTGACTTAAATAGATTACACTGCAATTTTTATGACGGCCACCAATAAAATATTCAATGAGAGGTTTTTGGTTTCGTTCACAAGCAAAGTCATCAAAGATAACTATTTTTTGATTATCGTGGTCTAGGCTTTCCAGAGGAATGACATCACCATTACTCTCTTCTATGACATCATAACCAACCTCTTCTGAAATGGGTCGAAATGTTTCTAATAGTTGTCTGTACTTCGGTTGCTCGAGATTTTTAGAAAACAAGTAAATCTTATCATAGTAGAGTAGATTATAAAGCATATGCATAAGAACGTTAGTTTTACCACAACCGCTTGGTCCACAAATTAACATTCGAAAAGTGTCTGAAGGCATATAAGGTAACAGTCGTTTGAAATTGCGGTCATTATTAGAAGCTGAATCATAATTAGGAATTTTCATCTATATAATTAATATTTTTTTAATAAATGTCGCATATTAATTCACATAATATAAAAAATATTAATATTATATGAGTCTCTCAAATTGGAAACGATTAGCTCAGAAACGGACTGAGACTGGAAGGATGAAGAATCAGCTTTATGATGAGATCACTGAAGAGAAGATAAAGAGTAAGACTTCTGACCAGCGGATAACAAAATCATTTAGACTAGATGAAATCATAGATGGGTTAAAGGCACAAAAGCCTAAGAATAGACCACAAATGAGAATACGTCCTGCCCCAGCGGGTAAAGCAGATGAAATTGATTATGCACCTGAAGTAGATCCATATGAAGATATGGATGTGGAAGGATTATTAGATCTCCAAGATTACGTAGCGCCACAGGCAGAAAAACAAATAATACCTAAAGGCGCGCCACCAAAATATGAAATGGATCCTAGTTTTTGGAATCTAGGAGGAGATGAATCTTTACCACCAGAATATTCTTTTGTGGAAGAAGGACCTTTAGCAATTGAATCACCACCTGATGATGATGATGATGAAGATTTAGATAGAGGAGATATTAATAGAATTTTAGATAGTGCAAATCTTCCTAACTATGATGATGTTGAAATGAGATTATCCCAACCAGAAATGACACCAGTTAAACGTAGTAAATATCTCGAGAGTAACATAAAAAGAGCAAATTCTGAAATAAGCAGTATTACAAGTAAATTTAAGACAAATACAACTAATAGACTAAAACAAGCCATAAAAAAAGGATTGCCAAAAGATGTAATAGAAAAGCTAGAGCGAGAAAAGGATATGGCTCATAAATTTGCTGATAGTAGACTAAAACCTATTCAAGAATATAGAGACTATCTAAAAGTACAGAAAAAGAAAAGTACAAAGGGAAGTGGCGTCAGGAGAGGCAGAGGAGTCTATTTCTATAATGATGCTCAAGAATTACTAAAGAAATTAACACTAATTATTGGTGAAATGGAAGCAGGCAATACAAGTGTCAAGATGAGAAATATGGGTCAAACTATCTTAGACACTCTATTAAGAACAAAATCAATCAATAAGTCGCAATATCAAAAGTTAGTCAAAAAATATTTCAGGCTTTGATATATGGAGAGAGAAATCTCATTAAGCAGTTTTGCAGTTAAAGATGAACCTGGTAATCGACCTGGTGATTTTACTACAAGGTTTTCTAGAACTTTAGACTATGAACACAGTGATGGGATTTGGTATATTGGTTTTAATAAAATTATTTCAATGGCTTTTACATGGACAAATATAAATTCTGGTTATAACAATCAAAAGATAGCTTACAGTAAAGACGGTGGGAAAACATTTACAGATATTGATTTTCCAAAAGGAGTTTGGGATTACACTGATATTGATAATTACATTAAGGAAAAGACTAAAATAGTCCGCGGTGATGGTGATGAAGAATTTCCAATTACGGTGACTTTTGATGAACCAACTTTTAGAGTCTTAGTGACTTTAGACGCTAACTATCAGCTTGACCTGCGTAAATCTAATTTTGGTAAACTAATAGGATTCGATAAGGTGATATTAAGCAATGAGAGAAACGTTAGCCCCAAAGTACCTAACCTATCAGAAGATACAGATGTCCTAAATATTCACTGTGATTTAGTCTCTGATTCATTAGTAGATGGGGTAGAATCAGATATTGTTTTTAGTTTTGGTACAGGAACGCTGAGACCTTCTTACAATTTTACCCTTGAACCGCGTCGTGTTATATTTAATCCTATCAATAAAACAAGAGTTTCAAGCGTTCGAATCTATGTAACTGATGGCTTAAGAAGACCAGTCTATTTAAATCATGCTGACACAGCATTTTCTCTAATCTTAAAAAAAGTTCCATTTTAATTATATATGAAGTCAAGAGAGTTCAAAAAGATTTATCACCCAAGAACGGGACGATATGTCTACAAACACCGCGGCAATGGAATTATAGTAGACAATCTTATGAAACCACTAAAAAAGGTAGCTAGCGCTTTAACTGGACAGGTTTTAAAACCATTTGCTAAAAAAGCAATACAAGCTGGTGTATCTCAAGCGGGAGAACGAGTTGGTAAAAAGGCTGCTGATAAAGTTATAGAGCGATCAGGTGAGCTTATCCGAAAAAGGCTATCCTCAGGATCTAAAAAAGCGACAAAGTCAACAAAGTCAACAAAGTCAAAGTCAAAGTCAAAGCCAAGCAGAGCAAAGCCAAGGACTCCGCTAGGGCAGGATGAAGTTCATACACTGATTAATAATTTAATAGCACGATCTTAAAGAAAAAAAATGTCTGCTCAAAATTATATAATGGCATTTAGATCACCAGAGTACGTTCAGAGAAACGAACTAGTGCAATTTCGTCTTCAAGACGCTATAAGAGCTCCTGCTAATACTCAAGAGCAAAATAAGAAAGGATACAAATTTCATGTTACTGACCGGAGTATTATGCTTGATTGGTTTAACGCCTTTTTTGAAGTGCGATTCAGATTAGACCTTAAAGCAAATGGTGGAGACAATGCTGACGCCAGAACAACAATTATTAATGGGTCGCATTCACTAATTAAACATATGGTAATAAAGAGTGCTGGAAAAATCGTCTATGACACTGATAATCTTCATCTTGTAACTTTTGCAAAAAATCTTTTAGAATATTCAGATGATTTTGGGCGTAATACAGCCAAAAATAGCTTATGGTATTTAGATACAGATGCCACTTCAGATGATACAAACACTGGTTTGGAAAGTAGGCGTTTATTAACAGCTAACAGAGCTCATGTTAATACAAGTATTCCATTAAATAGGTATTCTTTTTTCGAAGAATTAGAAGGACGATTGTTACCACCAATGGATCTCCAATTTGAAATAGAACTTACACCGGACGCTGAAGTATTATATGGGGCAGTTGATACATTGAGATTAGTAATTGATCGTTTTTATCTATGGGTACCCCGACTAGAACCAAAAGATGCTCTTATGTCTAAATTCATCAGTGAATACCAAAAACCCAGTAAATGGAAATACCTCAAAGAAATGTACCAAAGTTCAGATACTACTAGAAACGGTGGTGATTTCAGAATCTCAGCTAGTATTGATAAAGTACAACATGTTTTCCTCTACTTCCAGAGACTTAAGACCAATGATATGTCAGCAAATCCTTATATTTTTGATACTTTTAAACTGAATGCTGCTAATAATAATAGTCATCTCTCTACTTGTCGTCTTGAATATGGTAATGGTGTCTTCTATCCAGAACTTGAATATGATACAGAAAGTAAAACAAGAATCTATTATGATTTAATGAATTATTCATGGAAAAAGAATGATTATAATACAGGTACTCAATTGAATATCGATAATTTTTCGAGTCTTTACCCAATGTTATATTTTGACCTGACTTATCAAACAGAACAGGTTAGCCGAGATCCAAAGCAACTTAACATAAGATTTCGCCTCTCACAAGCCGCAGCTGCTGATTTTAGAGTGCATGCAATTGTTCTCTATGAAGAAGATGTTGTTGTTGATAAAGTGGGAGATCAATTAGTTATTGTCTAAAAAAAAATACTTAGAAAAAATATTTTAATATAATATATATGAGTGTTAAACAGAGACAGAACGAAAGTCAAAACAAAGAAGAAATAGTTGATTTTCTCAATATTGATACTTCAAAGATAACTTTTAAAAAACCAAAGCCAAATAATCACAATGGAACACAGATTGGGATATTATACAATGGAAGTACATTATTTGTTAAATATAAAGGATATACACCCTTCGGTTTAAATGAAAACTATGATAAAGATGGTAATTACCAAGGTACTAGCATGCAAATTAATTGTGATGAGGAATATCTAGAAAAAGCCAAAGAATTAGACGAATTTTTTATTGATTATTTATATTCTTTAAAGAACAACAAAAAAATACATAGAGAAGCTGTAGCGGGATATGATGAACACGGTCAAGGTGGTTCTTGGAAAAGAATCTGTAAAAAACCGTATAAAATGGTTGATGAAGAAAGAGTATATCAAGATTTCCCATCAAAGATGGAGTTTTCACCATTTTTTAGAAATGATCGAATAGCTACAAAATTTTTTACATGGGATGGGGAAAATTTAGGATATGATTCAGTAAAAATTGGTCCAAAAAGTAAAGTGAAATTTATTGCTTCCTGGTTTTCAATTACAACAGGAACTTTTGGAGCTACTCTAAAACCAAAATTAATGCAAGTATCATATCGAGAAGTAGAAGATATTTTCGATAACTTCATCTTAGATGATGAAGAAGAAGATGTTCTATCTATTGGATCTGATTTATAAGAACTATTTCAAAGTCATAGAATAAATATTATTTAGGAATTTAAAAAAGTCCCTAAATAATATATAATGACTGAACTACATCAAATTTCTGTAAAACTTTCTGAAGGTCAAAAAAGAAAACTATCTAAGGCTTACAGAAACAGAGAAGAAATAAGTTTACGCTTAAGTAAAAATGCGTTAAGTGGTTCCGATGTCCTTATGGTACCAATGAATACTGTTAAGAGACTAGCTAAAGCCAAATCAATGGATCGAGGAATGGTAATTACTATATCAAAGTATAATATCAGGCGACAAACTGGGTCTGGTATCTTTAGCTCAATATTGCCAGTATTAAAGAATGTAGCACCAACTATTGGTAAAACACTAGGATTGTCTGCTCTAGCAGGGTTAGCTTCTGAAGGTGCTAGTCAAATAGTTAAGAAAATTAGTGGCGGCCAAATGTATCAAGTACCAAATAAAAATCTATGTATGTTAGCTCAAATGGGCGATCTACTGACTAAAGGACAAATAGGAGATTTAGCACGAGCTCATAAAGGTGGAGAAGACTTACTTTTCAAAATTACTCAACGACAAGTAGGTAATGGTATTGGCACGTTACTAGCTAGTATTGGTATTCCAATGATTATTGATGCATTAAAAGGAGGAAGTATAAAAGGAAGAGGAGGAGTTCGAATGGGGAAATCTGAGGGAGGAGGTAGAAGAGGAAGAGGAGGTCCTCGTATAGGAATGCCTATGGCTCCACCACCTTTTATTGGGACATGGGGCAGGGGTGGGGGTAGGGTTAAAAAAAAAAAAAAAAAGAACTAAAAAAGCCTAAATTCCATAAAGATATCCCAATGAGTAATTTTGATCTTTTAGATTGGTGTAAATACTTAGAGATACCTATCAAAAATGTCCTAAGCAGAGATCAGACTGTACCTCATAATCATAAGTTAGCGCTTTTTATTTATAATTTAGAACCTCATTATATGAGTGGTAGTCATTGGGTTACAACCTATGTTCGTGATGGTACAATAAATTACTTTGACTCTTTTGGTATGCCACCTTTTCAAGAGTTGGTAAACCATGCAAAAGAGAAGGACTTAAATTTATTACACCAAAACCAGCAAATACAGAATCTCTATACTACAACCTGTGGCTATTTTTGCTTGTATTTCTTGAATGAAATGCATAAAGGAGTAGATTATTTCGATTTATTGCAAGTTTTTAGCTTCGACACTAAAGAGAATGAAAAATTCATAGAAAACTATTTTGGTAAAGGAACTTTACATTAGTAATTTAAATTACTAAATTGCTTAGGTAGTTCTCATTTGTTGGATTTGTTTGATTTGTCGTATTTTTTTTAAATCTCGTTTCAAACTATTTCTCATATTTCTCACTCTTTTAGTTTCTCCAGAACAACATAAAAAGGCAATTTTTCTATAAAGAAGTTTGTAATGTTTATACATCGCTTCTATTCTACGTATTTCATTGTCAATTTCAATTTCTTCCATTATATAATATTATATTAAAATAAAAAAAAATAGTTATAATATAGATGAAAAGCTATTGTGTCAAACAACGTAAACAGACAGAGTGCGTTCCTGGTTCAGAAAGTGTTGTACAGACAAGAAATGGTCGTACCATGATGAAATGTAAATGCGCAGAATGCGGGATAACAAAAACTAAATTTGTTAAGTCAGGTATGACTGGGAGAGGTAGAAAAGGAAAAGGGCTTTTACTAGGTAAAAACAGTCCATTTAAGGGAATTCCCCTCATAGGAGCTATATTATAGTTAACTTTGTTAACAATAGTAAAGGAACTTTACAATAGTTAACAATAGATTAACATATATTTATTATAATATTAATTAATATATGTTATCTTATTGCGTTCGACAAAGAAAAAGGACAGAATGTGTACCTAATTCTGAAACTTTTGTAATTACAAAAAATGGTAGAAATGCAATGCGATGTATTTGTGCTGAATGTGGAATTACAAAATTTCGGTTTATATCAAAAGCGGAAATGCAAGGAAGCGGTTTTGATGAACTAATTGTCAAAGGGTTGGCTGCTGGTGCAAAAGGATTGTACAACCTAGGTAAAAGGGGAGCTAGTCGAGCAATAAAATCTGACTATGTAAAAGACAAAGTTAAAGGAATTGGTAAAAGGTATTTGAATAGAGCAATTGACTCTCTGGCTGATGATCTTTCTAAAAAAATCAGTGGAAGGGGAAGGGGAAGGGGTCTTGATATTCATAAAGCAATAGGTAAGTTACCTAAACCGAAAGCTGGTTGGACTCTTCCAGGACACAAATATACTGGTCCTTACAATGATTTAGAAAACCAAGTAAAATGGGATCGTGATACTGGCCAAATCTATGAAATCTATGATCAACCAACAGGTAAGACAGATGCTATAGCCATGCAACACGATGTTGATTACTCAGTATGTGCTGATAAGGGAGTAAATGTAAAATCATGTAAAAATGTGGCTGACAAGAAAATGGTCCAAGCTTTAGATGCAATTCCCTGGAATGAGAGACAGTGGGGTCATTGGCTGACTAGAAACACTATTAATACAAAGCAAAAACTTGGTTTAGGAGTTAAAAAAAAAACGCTAAAAATTTAGATACATGGGAAGAGCTAGCTAATGAGTTACACAAACCTATAAAACGAAATTTTACCAAGCGAAGAGTCATAGCACATAAGGTAGATGACATTTGGTGTTCTGACTTAGTTGACATGCAAAAGCTAAGCAAATGGAATCGAGGTTATAAATATCTACTAATGGTCTTAGACCTTTTCAGTAAATATGGTTGGATAGTACCTCTAAAGACAAAAACAGGCTTAGAAGTCGCTAAAGCGTTTGAAAGCTTACTAGAGAAAAATAAGCCTAAAATGTTATGGGTAGACAAAGGAAAAGAATATTATAACAAAAATGTGTTGGATCTCTTAGCTAAGGATAAGATAAAGGTCTATTCCACTGAAAATGAAGAGAAATCATCAGTTTGTGAGAGATGGAATAGAACTATCAAAGATAAAATGTATAAAAGATTCACTATGCAAAACAATACAGTCTACGTTGACATCCTTCCGAAAATACTCGCCTCTTATAACAACAGCCGACATAGATCAATAGGAATGACGCCTATCCAAGCTAGAAAACCTGAAAACTATGGAAAAGTTTATTTTAATTTATATGGTGATTTAGCGAGAGACAATAGAAAACCCGAATTTAGAGTAGGTGATAGAGTCCGAATAAGCAAATACAAAAGGTGACCTTTGATAAAGGCTATACTCCTAATTGGACTGAAGAAGTTTTCATCATAGACGAAATTAGATTCACTAATCCTATTACTTATAAGATAAAAGACTTAAATGGTGAAGTGATTAAGGGTACTTTCTACAGAGAAGAGTTACAAAAGACAGATCAAGAGGTCTATAGAATAGAGAAAATTATCAGAAAGTCAAAAGGAAAAGCATTAGTCAAATGGAAAGGTTACCCAGACGAATTTAACAGTTGGGTGCCAGCTGGAGATTTAGAAAAAATTATTTAAAAAAATTAGATATGATAAATAATTATATAGATGGAAAAAACAGAAGAACAATTGAAACGAGAAAAGAGAAACAAATATATCAATGAAAAACTCAAAAGTTATGCTTGGTATTGTGATGTCTGCGGAAATGGAAAAAATTACACTTATAGAGGAAAATATATGCATCTAAAGACAAAGAAAAATAATAGAAACTTACACAATAATGTAGTTACTGGTAATAATAATAATTTAAAAAAAAAATTAGTTACATAAAATATATTATAGATGATTAATAAAGTTAAAATAAAACCCAAGCCCCACCTACCTGCCAAATCATTACCAAAACCAATCGTGCCGAAAAAAATAAGGAGGATAAAAGCATTACCCAGGAGGCAAACACCTGCCGAACAAGCCCCAGCCACACCTGCCAAACCAGCTACCGAACCGGCTTCATTACCTAAAAGACTCCAAGAAAAGGTTAAAAATTTATTTAATGAAATAATTCCATATTATATACCTGAACCAATTAAACGATTGAAATTTATCCCTGAAGCAATTAGTAATTTTACTACGAAAATTATCCCTAAAGCAATTAGTAATTTTTTTTTCCCTGAAGCTAAAACTAAACCTGAAGCTAAAACTGAACCTGAAGCGATTAGTATTCCTGAACGTAGTAAAGCATTAAGAGGTAATGTCCAATCTTATGATGTGCCTATTGTTAATAGTTATGACCCATCAATACAGTTAAGTAGTACTAAACGAGCAATATTTGATCTCCTAATGGGTAAATTAAAAGATAAAAGGGGTTTCAAATACAATACTACACTAAGGGTACGATTATCAAAGCTTACTGAGAATGAGCCGATTTACCGAGAACCTTATTTTAACGCTGGCCCTTTTACGGTGACCAATAGACTAGATATAGAAGAGTCTATCGATAATGGTATTGAAAGAATTTTAGAGTTAATAGCTGTTTGGCTCTCTGAAGGTTCTGGTTGGGTATTTGAATCGGTACTTTTACATATCATTAATATTGTCTCTTACTTTCCATTAAGAGGAACATCATATATTGAACTACCCGAGGAACTGCGTCACCCTAAGAAAACATTAGTAAATCCCAAAAATAAAGATAATCTATGTTTCCTATGGTGTCATATAAGACATCTAAATCCTCAGAAAAAAGACCCACAGAGAATTAAAATTTCTGATAGAGAATATGTCAAACGGCTAGATTACACTGGTGTCACTTTTCCTGTCACTCTTTCTGATATTAAGAGGATTGAAAAGCAAAACGAGATTAATGTTAGTGTATTTGGTTATGAATCTCCAGATAGCAAGGGTAGGGGTAGGGGTACTTATCCTATCAGATTATCAGAAGCTAATTTTACAGACCATATGGAATTACTATTGATTGATGATCAGAATGGAAACAGCCACTATGTGCTTATTAAGAATTTCGATCAATTTATGAGTTCATTCACTAAACATCATGGTAGGAAATATTTTTGTTTGCGTTGTCTCCATTGTTGCTCTTCTGAGAGAATATACAAAATTCATAGAGAGGATTGCCTGCTCCTTAACGGAGCCCAACCGATCAGGATGCCTGGAGATGGATCAAAAATTTATTTTAAAAATCACAAGAAAATGTTACCTGCGCCTTTTGTCATTTACGCTGATTTTGAAGCTATCACAGAAAAGATAGACAGTTGTGTACCACCTGATGGTAAATCTTACACGAGTACTTATCAGAGTCACAAGGCTTGTGGTTACGGATATAAATTAGTCTGCAGGTATGATAATAAATATTCAAAACCAGTAGAAATTTACCGCGGAGCTGATGCTATAGACAAATTTATTGTACAGATGATGAATGAAGTAAAAGATTGTAAGAGAATAGTGCGAGAACATTTTCAGAAACCATTAGTTATGACAGACGGAAATGAAAGAGATTTCCTATATGCTAGTAAATGTCATATTTGTGAGGTGTCTTTTAAACCTAATGATCTTATATATTTTTATGGTCGTGGTTATGGTTATAATGATTATGGTAGTCGTTATAGTTATGATGATTGTGTTTATTTTCATAATAAAGTAAGAGATCATTGCCATATAACAGGCAAATATCGTGGCGCTGCACATGTAGATTGCAATCTAAAATGGGCTATCAGTGCAGAAAATTTAAAAATTCCTGTCGTCTTTCACAATCTTAAAGGCTATGACTGTCATTTTATCATGCAAAAATTAGGAAAACTGATAAATGATCGTGTAGTCTATGATATTGTCAAAATTAAAGATAAAAATGGTAATATTCAAGAATCAAAAAAAAGTTTAAATATTAGTGTTATAGCAAGTACTTTTGAGAAATATATAGGTTTTAGACTAGGTAAACATTTGACTTTCATTGACAGTTTTTCATTTATGAGTCAGAGTTTAGACCGATTAAGCATTAATTTAAGTGATGATGCATTCTTTTATACACGAGAGGCTTTTCCAAATGATGAACAATTCAGATTAATCAAGCGAAAAGGTTTTTACCCTTATGATTACATGGACTCGTTCCAGCGATTCAGTGAGAAGTCTTTACCAAGGAGAGAAGATTTTTATAGCATTTTAAATGACTCAGGTATTTCAGAGAGTGACTACTCACACGCAAAGGAGGTCTGGAGTACTTTCAAAATCAGAGACATGGGAGAATATCATGATTTATATTTGCGGACAGATGTTCTACTCTTAGCTGATGTATTTGAAAGTTTTAGAAGCACTTGTCTGGAGTATTATAGGTTGGATCCTTGTCATTATTACTCTGCACCTGGGTTATCATGGGATGCATTACTGAGAATGACAGGGATAAATCTAGACTTAATCGCAGACCTAGATCAACAACTATTCATTGAAAAAGGTATGCGTGGAGGTATTAGTACTATTACTCATAGACACGCAGTTGCAAACAACAAATATATGAAGGATTACAATCCAGAGGAGGAAAGTGCCTATTTAATGTATTTGGATGCAAATAACCTTTATGGATGGGCTATGTCACAGTCACTTCCAACTGGAGATTTCAAATGGATTCCCTCTGAAGATTTTGAGGATCCTGAAGATTTCATCTTAGAAAATTACACAAATGATACTAGAAAAGGTGTAGTTTTAGAGGTAGATTTAGAATATCCGGAAGAGCTACACGATTTGCATAATGATTATCCATTAGCACCAGAAAAGATTTTAATCACTGATGATATGTTGTCAAAGTATTGCAAAGATTTAAAAGATTCAGAAAATATTAGCAGTGGTAGAGTTCACAAGTTGGTTCCTAATCTAAGGAATAAAGAAAAATATGTATTACATTACAGAAATTTACAGCTTTATTTATCTCTTGGTATGAAGTTAAAGAAGATTCATAGAGTATTGGAATTTACTCAGCGACCTTGGATGAAACGATACATTGATTTTAACACTGAAAAGAGAACAATGGCTAAGAATAGTTTTGAAAAGGACTTCTTTAAGCTGATGAATAACTCTGTGTTTGGTAAAACTATGGAAAACCTGAGAAAAAGATCTAATATTAAATTAGAAACGGATCCTGAACATTTATTGAAATTGACTAGAGAACCAACTTACGTTTCTAGTAAAATATTTGATGAAAATTTAGTAGGAGTACAAATGAAAAAGACCTGTTTATTCTTAGATAAACCATCTTATGTTGGTTTCTCTATTTTGGACATGAGTAAAACATTAATGTATGAGTTCCATTACAACTATATCAGAAAAAAATACCCTGGGAGTAAGTTACTTTTTACTGATACTGACTCTTTATTTTACCATATAAAAGCAGAAGACATATATAGTGACTTCTATAAGGACAAGGACCTATTTGACAATAGTGATTATCCCAAATCGTCTAAGTTCCATTTTGCAGAAAATAAAAAAGTAATTGGTAAATTCAAAGATGAAACAGCTGGTGATACTATTACAGAATTTGTTGGTCTAAAAAGTAAAATGTATTCATACAAGACAGAAAACAAGGAAAACAAGACTGCTAAGGGTGTCAAGAAGAATGTCATTAAGAGTGAATTATCTCTCTCTGATTATCTCAATACCTTACAAAAATGTAATACTATGAGGCATAAGATGCGAACTATCCGGTCAGAGCATCATCAGATTTCTAGTTACCAAATTAATAAAGTATCATTATCACCTTTTGATGATAAAAGATATATTTTAGATGATGGTATCAGTAGTTATGCATATGGGAATCATAAAATAAATAATAATTTATAGTATATATGGTAAAAAACTTTACTAAGCCAATTCCGAATTTTAAAAAATTCTTGTCTGAAGACCCACTCCATGATACTGATAGTAGCGATAGTGATTATAATTCAGATGAGGAATCGACGAGCGGTGAGGAATCGACGAGCGGTGAGGAATCAACGAGCAGTGAGAGTGAAGATTACTCTACTTTAAAGAATAAAGAATAAAGTATAAAGTATATTAATTATTATGATGAACAAAGAGACCATTGGTAATCTACATCGTAAAAAACTTTCAGAAATTGTTCGGAAAGAAAAAAAAATACCAGATTTAAAAAAAAAAATTGAAAATTTATCCATCAAAAAAGATTATTCTAGAATTGATCAAATTGAACAAATAAGGTTAGAAAATGAAATAAATAATATCAAAAATCTTCGTACCAGTTATTTATTAAAGAATGCTATTTTACTTTTTTTACATACAGAAAATAGATCAAAAATTATAAACAATTCTTATTATAAAAAGTATAAATATAATAATTTTCCTGAAGAACTCACTTACAGTGAAAATATTATAAATGAAGATAATTATTGTTATACATGTGAAAAATTTCGAGTATTTAACATCGATGAAGCAATAAGTACTTGTCTAAGTTGCGGAATAAGCATTAATGTCTCAATAAATCCAGAAAAACCATCTATAAAACCTGCAGAAAATGATTACAAAAGATATACTCATTTTTGTGACTGTTTGGCCAATATCCAAGGCAAAGAAAGTGTTAAAGTGTCAGAAGAGGTTATTAATACTATTATCAGAGAAATCGTTCATGAAAGGATGGAAAATTCTTTGGAAAAGTTAACAGAAGCAGATATTAAAAGATATCTTAAAAAACATCGTAAATTACGTTATTATAATCATGCCACACAAATTTTGTATCGAATAACAAAAATACCTCCATTACAAATGACTCCTATAATGGAAGAAAAAATGAAAATGAGGTTTTTACAAATTCAAGAGCCATTTGAAATTTTTAAAGGTAAAAATAGAAGCAATTTCTTTTCCTATTCATATATAATCTATAAATTTTGCCAAATACTTGGATATAATGAATTTTTACCAAAGCTAAAATTGTATAAAGATCGTTTAAAACTCTATGAACATGATAAAATTTGGAAAAAAATCTGTGAACATCTAGGTGGTGAGAGAGCTGGTTGGAAATTTATCAAGTCTTAAAAATTACGCATCGTGAGAACAATCTAAATTTTACTATATCCTACGCATCCTACGCATTTTAGGCATTTTTACGATATCTACGCTACTTACGCTACCTACGCATAACTACGCTGTTTTAGTGTAGTATATCATATATTTTAGACTCAGATTTTTACGCATCTTAGTGTGGTTATGCGTAGGCGCGCCGATGATCTTTACTATATCCTACGCTGTTTTAGTGTATTATATCATATAGATCTTTACTATATCCTACGCTGTTTTAGTGTATTATATCATATATTTTAGACTCATATTTTTACGCATCTTAGTGTGGTTATGCGTAGGTGCGCCGAATATCCCATTTCCTACACTACTTGCTTTGTTCTAGGAGAGTTTGGTCTATCTGGGATGACTCTGATCCCTTAACTCTCTGGCATGAAGAGGTGGGATGTTGAGCTGTACTGGTTGGGATGAGTGAGTCTGGTAGAGGAACCTGGCTGCTCACAGGACTCAAATTTGGCAATGAGAATATAGAGATATATGATCACCCTCGTTCAACTGGAACCCCTGAAGGTCCTTCAAATCGGGGTTTTTTTCTTTCTTCTTCTAACCTTGCAGCAGCACTATCGTCTGCCTTGACACTTTCGTAGCTCTTTAACCGCTGAAGTTCTTCAATCTCTTGTTTCTTCCTTTCCATTTCCATCTTCTTCTCGGTTTCTATTTTTGCGTATTCATTTCTACTTCCTTTTTGGCCAGTTCCGTCAGAGATTTCATTTTTAAAAGGAGGTTTGTGATGAAGTTGATCCCTTTGAGGCAAGAGTATCAGCTGTCCTTTTAGACTAGGACGATCTTTTACTTTTACGAGAGCGCAGCTCTTCCTTTTCCAACTGAAAGATGCTTTCACCGATTCTCATTCTCAGCTCCACTACTTGTTTGGTCAAATATGTTGCTGCTTCTATCACATCACAAGACTCTTTCTCCAATAGTAATGGTACATATTCTGACTGAACTTTATCTTAAGCGACCTTCACACGGCAAACTAAAGTTAGTAACTCGTGTTGGCAAACTCAAAATGAAATTGGTGTGCGTGAACAGCACAAAATCAGTCGGCAAACACGTTGGCAAACTGTTGGCGACAAATAAAACTTGCCTCTATTCCCACCAACTTTTTCGTGTTGTTTAACTCGTATTTGACTTGTGAACGGTTAGCAAACGTGTGTTGGTAGCTGTCAACCAATCAAAACACACGCTCTTATCACGTGATTAGCGTGACACTTTACAAAATGACGGACGAATGTCAAGTTCGAATGCTTCAAACGTTTTGAAGGCCGCGGCATCTTCGGTGCGAAGCTCTTAAACGAGTGTGTTCTACACGCCAAGGGAGGGATTTCTGCTGATGTACGGTTCGGTCCAAACCCCGGGGTCCAAACCTTTCTGTTTCTTCTCCAGCGATGAACATAAAATTACGCCAAGACAAAAGCAGCAGTTCTACGTCAGTGCCGCGGCACTACGTCGACTAAGTTGTAAATCAGCGTGTTGTGATTTGACGGGAGTTTGACGTGTGAAGGCACGAATGTCCCAACATTTTTTGGCACGAGTTTGCCAACTTTAGTTTGCCGTGTGAAGGCCGCTTTAGTCTTGTCTTCATTCTTCTATATCTGATCTCTTCTTTCTGAGAAGGTTAGGGTCAGAAATCCACTCCATATCAAGTTTATGAAATTTGTATTTTAGTTTCCTGAAGGCCTTTTGAAAATCCCTTTCTCTTAATATTCCAAGCCTTTCTGGGTTAGAGTGTGAGGTCGTTTTAATACTCTTCTGATAGGTAGGGTCTTCAAAATGGTCCAATATTTTTTTTTTCTTCGGCTCCTTCGAGCTCATCACCACTTTTCTTCGACATAAACGACGCTGGCGTTGGGTTTCTCTTCAATATCTAAGGCTTGGAATCAGTGGTGTCCGACGACGCCATGTGATCCAATCCGAAGTCCTATTCTGTTAGTCCTATTCCGTGTCCAATTTTTTCCAAATTCGTCGAATTCAAGACCCAAGCATTTCGTGTCGAAATTCTTGCGGGAGAGTTTTACTGTAACAACCAAGATTAAACGAACCACTTAAGCTATGGCTGGTAGACTTTACTGACCTCAAACGGAAGCTGTAAAACTAAAATAAATGCAAAAATCGGGGAAAATTACCCTAATGACCTGATGCGAACGTTTGGCCAACGACGCTACATAAACAGCATGAAAATAAAATTCGAAATAAAGTTAAAAACAGAAACTAATAAAGTTAGGACATAAAAGATACACTCTGTTACATTTTCCAGCCTCAGGACTGCGAAAGGGATAGAAATAGCACGCTAAACGAGGGTAAATCACACTGGTCACGTGACCGAAATAGCGCGAAACTCAACTGCGCGCGGGCTGGGCTGGCCACAGTCACATGTCATGGGGCTTTTCAAGTGCTTTTCTTATATGTTCTTATAAATTTGCATGGCTGCCGGGCACGTAAGTGAGCGGAAAATCGTCTGATTTTAGGGCGAACTCTTCGTCGAATTCGGACATGATCACGTGAAAGATCTGTGTAGTGCCTATATGAAGTACCTATTACCTATTCGGCTTCGACTTATATTTTCAGATGTTTCAGCGGTCTTGTGTACAGTACATGCGTAGTAAAGGGTCATAATTTACTTCTGCGTTGCATGAAAAAGTCTATGAAAGTACAGCAGTACTCTGTCAGATCTCAGTGGAGTGAACGGTGAAAATGAAGGCTGAGAGAGGCCTCAGTATCAATAATCCGAACGAGTCCTGGCTCGAAAGCAAGGGGACTTGGTTTACGTATGTTTTACTCATAACTATTGGTCATTTGGTGATTTTGAGCATCCCCTTCTTCGATACACCGACAGCATGGACCCTCACAAACACCTTCCACAATTTGGTAGGTTAAGGGCTCTGATCCTTGTTGTTTCTGCTTATTCGTGGCAATAATATCATTTGATTTGGTATGTGAATTGTTCTTGATTGAAATATATCGAACATTCCAGGTAAATCTGATAGATGTAAGCTTAAATTTGTTCGTTAAATTAATTAAAAGCAATGATTGAAGGGATGTTGCGTTTTGATGAAATTGCTTGAAAACGTAAGGGTCTTGATCTCTGCAATGATTCGATGTACTGTAACAGTGTTGGCGATACATTGCTCCATTTTGATACAACCTTTGGAACTCTATATACAGGTCGAAGAAGGAATTTTTGCCTCAGATTCAATTTAGTATCACAGACAGGAAAGGTGTTATTTTGCATGATATTAAAAACTCTTAAAGAGCAATTTCTAAATGCAATATAAGCTTAAATTTGAGATATATCGTGTTGGAAAATATTTTACTTGGAAATCATTAGTAAGTAATAATTATTATTGAGTAATGCATGTGGATGTACTTGCTAATGGACAAATTATGTAAATTCTAACTAACTCCATAAGTCCCAAGATTTAAATATTAATCATTAATCAGCCTTTCTTCTATGATGATTTTCTTTGCTTTAAATTCTTTGTGATACTTAAGTCACGGTCTTGATTATGCCACAAAATCTCATTGGAAATATAATAATATATAATATATTATTAGCACGTAATATAACCACGTTTAAGAGTGCCTGCCGGTAAAAATCAGACAAATTCTTAATTTCGCGGCAAGGGTCAAAAATTCGATTTCGCTCATATTCTTATGGTAGATAGGCTAGGGCATGACAAAAACTACTGGATAGTTTTTTTGGCAAAATATCCTTTCATTTCAAAGAAATATGCAAATTACCAAATCCTGTTAAAATCGTCATTTGACAGGCCATTTTATGAAACAACTTTGAGAGCCTAGCATGCAAAACTACATCATTCTTCCGTCTTTAAAACACTCAAATATTTTTTTGCAATGTTTAAATATGTACTGGGTTGATTTGGGGAAATGCTGCGTTATATTTTGGTTGCAAAATAATTAAATTTCGCAGACATGTATTTCAGTCACTTAAAAGTACTTCGTAAGAATCATTGATTTTCACGATGTGCGAAACCTTCAAATGGATTAAGCTTCTGGTGGTTGAATCGTAAAAGGATGGTCTTCAGAACCCTGCAAAAATTTCTTTGGGCAAATGATTGTGAGCGACGCGAGAGCTTTTCAAAGTACGTTAAAAATGCAATTATTCAATTTCCGTCGTCTAATTTCAATTCACGGGTTAGAGCTGATAAATTCGAAATGTTCTAACCTTATTTGCTGCAAAAGGCAGGTCCAAAAGCCAATTTAACGTGTTTTTCTCACCATTCGTCGAGGTAAAGCAAAGTTTCCTTTTGTTTACACAAGGTGTCTGGTGGAACATCACCAACTGTCATCGTATCTAGAGGTCGAATACCATGAATCTTTGACCATCTTTCGGCGCATATGATCGCAACTGCGTCTAAGTCAACAACGAATAAGTAATTTGTAAATAGTTGCTTGCCTTGCGCTACACCAAAATACTATTGCATTTGAACGATTGCTGCTCAGTGAATCGCGGTTCGTTATTTGTTCGTCACGCAATGCGGTCGTTCTATTTTAGGGGGTAGGGGTAGGGGTAGGGCAATTTCTATCCTGATATGCGACCACTTGGAGCACACAATCTTGTTGAGTAGGAAGAGAGTAAATAAAGGAAAAGAAAGAATGACTAGTTTACCTTTGTCTCCTGAGCCGTCTCCTGTTGTCATCATCTACCTGCATTGCATAACACTGTGGCCCTAAACTCGTACCTAGGTCTTTTCGCGCTGTGCCGATTTTTTTTTGGTTACTTTTCTCAAATATTGCGAACTCAATCCGAAAATTCACCGAGTCTCTAAATTTCCCAACTTCCAGAAAACCAAACAATGCAAACACTTAACGAAGACCTAAGATTTTTTATGACTTGGCTGAATTTTTCTCCGAATTCTTTCGCGACAGTCGAGGAATTTTATCGCCTTTGGCAAAGTTTTTTTCTCAAATTGTTTCTCTTTGCAACATGATCGTTCCGTTACCTCGGTCTTGCTCGTGCTCATACTCCCCCCCACGCTCCCACACGTTTTTTTTCACACAACAAATCCTTACAAAACCCCCCCCCCCCCCCCCCCGAAACCGGTCCACGATTTTTTGTTCTTTGGAAGTTGTGGTCGATATACCATTTATTGTATAAGACTCCAAATAAAAAACAAACATGTCTTTTTAAGCCGCCTGATCTCCGCACGGAAACAAAATGTCGCAAATTTTTGCCTGAAGCGTTTTGTGCGATTCCGCAATAACAACAAAGAGCTGAGTAATGGCAGCCACTGAGGAAAGACAAAGGAGATATTGGACCAGACCGGGAAGAATTAGCACGTGGTTGGACTACTAATGCCCAATTGCACGAAAGTAACGGAACAATTTCAGAATTCCGCTTCCGATCTTTAGGGTTACAACCACAAACTCTACCAACAATAACTTCAAAAGAACAACAGCCCTCCATTTTCTGTCACAAAACAGAACTAATAAACATACCAATCATGACCAATACCCCGCAACTAAGAAAACAAAAGCTCCAAATATTGTGGCATGGCCAGGGTTTGTCTACTCCGGGTAACTACTAATTAAATTTAGTCTTTTTCTCACTAATTAGTCACGTTGTGATTTCGTATTTTTTATTTCGGCTAGTTCTTGGTTCTTTGATCTGCAATTTTTTGATAGCAATTGTTTAAAATTGTGGTGAGTACAAGCACTTTATCATCTGCTGGTAGTTTGCTGGGGGGAGGAGGGTGTCTTTTACTGACACCTTCGCTTAGCTAGACGTCGAGTTTCCAGTGCCAAATAATCTTGATATTGACTGTATTGCTGTTGGTTCTGCATTGATTTGGCACCCAGGTACAATCTGCTGGCCAGGTTTGG
>OZ026601.1:19731429-19756429 GCA_964020085.1 Micromussa lordhowensis
GGCTGTTTGGCCTAAACAAGTACTGAACTCTGAAAACGTGGATAGTATGGAGCCCACTGGCAGATGAAGCATTGGAAAAGCTTTAAAACAGAAAATTAACTTCTAGTAAATTTTCCTTTCCTGGAAATTTACTTAGAATGTGACATGATGGTTCCAGTCATTTGAAACGTGACAAAAACAATAGGAATCAAACATTCAAGACACATCATTTTAAGATAAGTTATGTAAAAAACAAAGAGAAAAAGAGGAAAAGAAGTAAGGTTAAACTGACACAAAGTTAACTAGAAACATTGAATTTATAAGTTACAGCAATATAGATAAAATATATGAAACTGATTTCTGATATTTCCTAATTGAGGTATATTTGCTTGTGTAGGGCAGGGTTAACACTTAATGTTGCTTTTAGACTATTGATTTCTTAGCTTGTGGTTCAAAGTGAGTGATTCTTTCTGACATTAATTCAACAGTGAATGAAATTAAAATATATATGTGTCAACTTTTCTCTCTTTTTTTCGCCATGCATAATCCTTTCCCTTCAAATGCTAAATCTCTTAATTTGGTAATAATTTGTGGTTCGAACTTTATATTCTGTGGTTGAAATGCTATTACCGGTATTCATCCATGCAGATGAAAGCTGTGGAAAGGTACTTTTTGTCTACAGGGACAAAAATTGATTTATTGTTTTCTTGATTTATTGTTGGAGTGAGAGGGTTATGCAAGAAAAGTGAAATCCATAGGATTTACTATTTTGAAGTTGCAGTTATGGTTATTTAACTACTGTGTATTTCTCGGTAGTGTAAATTATGCACTAATTTTTCCATATTAATATTAATGGGGTTGAACAGGCGATAAAGGCACCGCTAATTTCTTGTCTGTGAAACATGAAATAAATGACAGGTAATGATATACATGTAGATTGAAACATTATGTAGTAGTTATCCAAAGAAATTTATGAAAGAAACCTGTGACCATGGTAACAGTTGTGATGTTACTGTCTGGAGCTCACAAGAATCGTCAATAATAAACAATAAAATATAAGCAAACAAAACAAAATAGCAAGGACAACGAAATATGACAGTGCTGTTTGTTTTCCTTTAGCGCAGGTGTTAGAGTTGCCATTTTTAGATATAAGTAAAACTTTCCTTTAGTTATGACACATGTAGAACCAGAGAAACCTATCATATTGCTAAAAGCTTTCTGCAGATAAATTAGCATAGCTGGAGCTTAAAAGCATGATTCAAATTCTCAGATTTGTTTTGATTGTGGGCCAGGGTGATGTGAGGATTTCTAAGTCACCAAATCTGTTAACTTTCAAAAGGTTGACTCAATATTACTTTTGTGTTCTGCATTCCCGGGTAAGCATGTTTTGAAAGTTCTGCCTGGACATTAGATGGCTGGCACCATTGGAATTGCTGGGTTATCCATTGGTTAAACTTGAAAGTGCAAGAAATGGCCCCACTGGATTATAGTCGATGCTGGTAATTCAATGTCCATGTGGTTCAGCTGGTCTGTTAAAAGCTGTAGTATTGCATTTCTGTGGCAGTCAAAACAATCCATGCCAGGCAGAGAGTTGTACCAGACCCAGAAGATGAACTAGATATTTGTCGACTTGCAATTTGATCTTCAAGATGTTTTTGATGTGGACAAATCTGAAATGCTGTTTTCATTTTGGGAAATGCAGAATGTTGCCTTACTAAAAGAAATATTAATCATTTCAATGTGAATCTTAAAGGTCAAGGCAGTGATCTTCCTAAGAGGATTTTCCTAACATGAAACATGTGATATAGTAAATGCACCTTTGTAATTGTTTAAATTGAGGTGCTTATCTCTTTTTTGTGCATGTGATTAGTAATGGAAATAGGACTGAGTGGAGTCTAATTGGTCTGTAATCATACAAGTGATAACAAAATCGGACAACCGCACAGCACGAGTATGATTACAGATCGAATAATTGGACGACACAAAGTCTTATTACCAATTAATCATAAAATTACAATTTCCTAGAGAAAAAGAATAGCCAAGTTATAAGACTGACAAAGGAGGTGTAAATTGTTTCATGTCGTTCTCAAATTGAGATTGGTTGATTCAACTACAACTTTGAATGTGATTGATTGATTTGAACTACAACTTTGAATGTCATTGGCTTATTGAACTGTACAATAACAACACTGTCCGATAACAACTTGGCAAGTGAACAAGTGGAAAATAGGAGTTTTTTTAAACCAATCACAATCAAGGAAATTGTAATTTTTATGATTAACATATGTAGCTGTTTTAAACATTGAACAACTTATGGCAACTTTTTTTTCCTTTACCTGAGCAGTAGACAAAGAATTTGATCATAGGAGACCTTCAGCGGTGAAAGCAGGCAGATAAAAGAGCTTGCGAGTAAGGTAAATTTTTCCACATTTTCTCTTGCTCAACAGTAGACACGGTAAACATAATTCAGAAGCTCTTAACATCATGGTTCCAGTGATAAATACTTATTATATATGTTTTGTTTAATATAAAACAATTGTCTTAAAGATGATTTCATGTAAGACTATTTATTGTGGAATTATATGTATAAACAATATGTTCAAAAAATAGTTGTGTGGTGTTATTTGGGGTGCATCTGGACAAGTGTCTGAATTTCCATCACCAAGTACTCTTGATAAATCTTCATCAAAACAAGCTGTCTTTAGCTCAACACTTGGTGGGGTGTGGGATTATGCCGCAATTGAAGTGGATTATAACCAGAAGCTTATTTGCATGGCAGGTCCAAATGTTAAGCATTATATACCTCAGTCTCTTTTGCATCCATTATTTGGGCAGAACTCTCCAAGAAATCTGATAATCCCTCTCAAGGATGCTATACCCTTATCCTCCTGTACCCTAATGAAGGTTCCTCCCATGGAGGAATAAAATCTCATCCTTAAAATGCAGCTCTGTATGCCCTAAAAACCTAGTAATGCTTACCACACAGGGTTGTTGATTATGGGTAAAATATATAGCAGTGTCGTATGCTTTCTCACTATATTGGAGTTCAAGAGGGGCGAAGCCCAACTTGAGTATTATTTTGCAGTTAAGGACAAGGAATCAAGATCTGGCTGAGTATTAGGCTGAGGTGTCATAAAACAACATACAAGCACTAAGAGTTTTAACTCTTGGTATTTGCAGTGTCAGAATAATTACAAATATTTTTGCTACTGCATCTAACAAAGTTCAAACTCTTAACCCGCTCTGGTAGGAATACTGTATTTTTCTAAAACAGTAACTGTAGACCCAAAGACCACAAGTAATATACCAATTGAATGCTATTGTTTGGGGTAAGTCATAAATCACCACAACAGACATGCAGGATGTCACAGATTGGTTTGAAGAACGTCCAAAATAAAAACAGAAAAACAATAGCTTGATTTGCAGCTGTGTGTGTGCAGGTTTTTATCAGATATTCACTTGATCATAACAGTGTAACAGGCAAAAGTTGCAGAAACTTGAGGGGTGGTTAATCAAGTCTGATACCGGAGGGGGTATGATTTAATGCTTCCAATGTGCAGATCTGTCAAAGATCCTTTCGGTGTCTAAACTTCATACAAATTAACACAAAATTTAGCTTGTAACAACATTTTGTGCCATATGGCACTATCAGCAGGGCTTAGACCAAAACACTCTTGTCACTTTCTCCTGGCACCTCAATGTCCCTGATCCATCCCCTCTCTGTTTAACACCCAGGGAATTTTCCAAGTCGCTTTCACCAGTGACTGGGTAAAACATCTTTTTTCATATTTTGACTGTGCCACTGTGTAGCATATATATGAGTCTTCTTTACTCGCAAGAATCCTTTAGCTCAGTGGTAGAGTGTCGCATTGGTGTTACAGGTCCTAGATTCCACTAGTGTTTGAGGGAAATCAGAATTCTTGTGTGGCTACATGACTGAAACTATCTTTCTGAAAGAAATCTT
This sequence comes from Micromussa lordhowensis, assembly GCA_964020085.1. Classification (NCBI taxonomy): domain Eukaryota; kingdom Metazoa; phylum Cnidaria; class Anthozoa; order Scleractinia; family Lobophylliidae; genus Micromussa; species Micromussa lordhowensis. Next base: position 19,735,373 of record OZ026601.1, read on the forward strand.
TGTGTATGGTCAAGATCGTGACAAAGCATCAAAGCAGTGTTTGTGTGATTATTTTCAGCTCTGTGTTAAACGCATCTTACAGGTCACTCACTTATTGCTTACCATTTGCCAGGAAAGGCACCGAGTTTGAAAAAAAATGACAAAAATGTAAACAATTTCTCCAGTTGTGTTACACACAGCTTTCATGAATTTGTGTGTGTGTGTCGAGAAAAATGCAGTGTCAATTTTTAAAGAAGAAGAGCCCAAAAACCTGGAGTAAATGCCAAACTGGGCTCAGCATCATCTTATTTTGCTAGGATGTAGGACTCTTCGTCCAATTATTTCTAAACGTATTTCAGGATCTAGCTCTATAAATTTACATACACAATTACAATATCCTGAAAGCTCTATAAAGCCCCACAAAGTCTTAAAAGACAGGCCTTGTCAACACTGGCCTGGTCGCAAAATCTGATCACAAATTTCCCTTGAAAAAACAATAACGGGGGGGGGGGGGGGGGGTCAGTGGGGGCATAATAGAGCTTTTACAGTAAGACCAATGGAACTCAGGAGAGTTTGTCATTTGTGACCATTTGTATTTTTCTCTCTTTTCAATGGTCACAACATCCTTTATTTATGATGAGTGTATGCTTTACCTAATGGCTTACGGAGCCAAACCATTAAATATATTTTACAGTAATTTATTAACACTGTCACAGACCCTCTGGGCAATTGGGAAATACAAAGCAGGTGCTGTCAAGTGCTCTTTTAATAAATTTCTCTCATAAGTGCCTTCAAAGGACCAGAGTGTTTTTTACATTCTTTATATGATGCACATTTACATTTTTGTGAAAATCAGTAATCTTTAATTTTCTGGATTAGATACTAGTCCATTGCAGGGTTGGGTTACCCCCATTATTAAGTTTGCCCGAGCCCCTTCATGCAACAGAGTAGAGAAAGAAGCTGTGAGAGCAAAATATCAATGACCAAATTGGCAGGGCTTCATCCCAGACCACTTGATCTGGAATCCAGCACACTGACAGTACAGGCTTGTAATTACCTAATTAGAGTTTACAGAGAATTCAAACTGTACAATAAATGAAAAATATGCCAAAATGAATGGAGACTGAAATCAAATGACTCAAGCTCAAAGTTACAGTAATAGTGGCTGACATTTGCAAACAAAAAGGTTTTTGTGAAGACTTGACCACAGAACAAATTCTTGGAAGATAAAGTAAAGAACTACAGTATTGTAACAAGATCTGTTTCATCAACTAATACGAGTCTTGAGCTTCCAACTTCTCTTTCAGTATTTTGGACAATCTTTCATACTTTAATGCTACCCTTCAACAGAAACAAGTCATCATTCCATGATTTGAGAATTCACATATGCTATTGACTTGTTGATAATCAATTGTTCTCAAAAACATTGTTTTCATATGTTGTAGTAATTGTCCCACAATTATCTGCATAGATATTATGTGGAAGGTTTTTGGTTTGTATTTGGTTTGAAACCTCCTCTACCCTTCCAGAAAGTTAAGCTTCTCACTTTCCTTTCAAAACTCTGGCTTTTGAAATCCCCTTAATGACCTTCCACGAGGCTGGCATGGATTTTTCCTGCACCTACAGTATATTTCAGAATTTACAAATGGCACAATTTTCCCCTTACTTTTTATAACAGAACAAGGAAACTTTCCACTAAAACAGTAATTATTTTTACACTACTCTTGTCATTTTGTACAATATTTGTATGACATCCTAGTAAGTTCATTAGCGCTGACCACTGTCACCACTTCTTTGCATCACTATTGACTAGGGACAACTTCCCACAGTCCCTGTAAAGTGAAGCCATCTTTTAATTTTTCCACCGCCAATCCAAGCTGGTCTGAGTACACTGGCTCACGATCACTGGACTACAAAAGAAAATACAACAAAATTCATTGTGTCAGCCTGTTCACTGGGCAATATAGTAGATTTTACTCTAAAAAATATTATGTTAAATAATCACAGCAGTTCATTTCTATGGAGACATATTAGCCAAGGTTGGTGTTACAGAATATTTCTATAAAGTTAGACAGCGAGCAGTCTCTCTTTTGCTTGAAAATTTGTGGGGAAGGACTTAACACAAGCAAGCGGTGAGTCGTAAGCATGCGAACGTGCTATGCGAAGCCGCGAGCAGCAAGCTTGGGCGTCGAAAAACAAGCAAAAAGTCTCTCTTTTCACTTGTGTTCCAACGCCTGATCCACTCGCATGTCTTAGACACACTCACATGCTCACATGTTTTGCATTCTTCCCCACAGGTTTCCAAGCAAAAAAAGACTTCATAGTAGACTTCTTACAGTCTACTATGAAGGACAATCTCCAGTAAACTATCCCCAGAGGGACTTTCTACAAAGGACCTTCTACAGGGCTAGACTTTTAGCCAGATGGATGTCCAAGTCCTGGGAGTGGTACTCACATAATTACATAAGTTATATGGGTATGTGCCACTGTGGAGGGTATGATTTTCAGGCAGTTAATTAAGTCTGAGATAGGGTATAATTTGTCGGAAAGGTGGCCAGTGTATAAATAGTTAGTCTAGAATAGTGTTCTAATACCCAGAATTGAAACTTGAGAGTGACTTTGTAAGATATTGGTTTATGTTACTGTGTGCTGGACTGTGATAGTGACAACGTCTCTGCATAGAAAATAGGTTTGAGATAGGGAGGTTACTATTCTAACAATGTTTTAAGTTAATACAAACTTACTTTATCACCATCAGCAAAGTAGGCCTAAAAAAGAAAAAAAAATATGAACAAATTTTGTCTTCCTTCTAAAGGCTATTTAAAATAATGCTCTCTTCATAATTTGGTCCATGTAAATGTACAGAACAAAAATAGAGGATAAGATATCTAAAATGGTGCATCATAGCTCTGTTTAAGTTCCAACTACATAGAGTCCGCAAATTAAAGATCCCCACAATGAGATACTGGTTACAACCTGGTGCAAGATTTGCCTTATGTTACCAAAAAGCTCATATGTAAGTAAAGTCAGTGTTGTTTTAAGCCCTGATGGCATAGAAGTACATGTACTAGTATGCTTAAAATAAATGACCAAATTTTCACAAATTTAAGGTTGCTCTGAACCCCGGTATGCAGAGGTTTTTCAACTTTGCCAAAAGTTACATCTCACCCTGCTAATCAAAATTGTATAATAAGACATGGGAGTCACTGAGCGCATGTTTTTGAGCTAATAGCAGTTAAAGGGTGTTTTAGCTGGTTATACTGTTGTTAGGGTAACTTATTGCCTAACCCTAACCAAAATTCACCAATGATTGCAAAGTTATTTTTGTACCATGTAGCACAAACTGATGAAAAGTGGTTTCAAAGACCCATCAAAATCTGTTCCTAGACAGTGCTGAGAACTGAGCCACCTTAACATGAAAATAACAGCAATGTCCAGGCAAATAAGATAATTATAATAATGGTTAACCAGGGAACTCAACTCGCCAAGGCAGTTTTCAGTGCGGCCCTTAAAATAAACCAAATTACAAACTAAATACAAAGAACAAAGAAGGAAAAATTATATCAGAACTGCCTGTCAATATGAGATCCCAAACTCAAGGGGCTGTATGAAGAAACATACACAGAGAAAAGTAAAGACAAGAATTTCACTGGATCCCTACAAAGGCCACTCCTGAAAGAAATGGACAATTTGAGTGTAATGTATACTTACTGCAAAGGCATCTGTGCCTTCTCCATCATTAACAATCTCTATATCATCCTGAACTGGATCAACTGTCACCTCATCAGCTGCTTGTGGCTTAAAAGATTGAAAGAAAAATAAGAGTCAGAAGAGTAAAACCATATTGGAGAATACATCCATTCAAAAGTTTTGACAGGATTTCTTAAAGAATTATGAAGTTCCAGAGCACCAAGAATGTCTCAAAGTCTCAAAGATTTTGTAGCCCAACTTTTTGATGAATGCTAATTTTCAAAAGTGAATAACTTACAAACTACCATGAGATTGGTAAGTGGGAAATGTTTTGAGATGAAAAAAAAAAACCTTATGAGGGATAAAATTGCTACTAAAAGGATGCACATATTGTTACAGTAGTCATTGTTTACTATCTGTCATTCATTTCTATTATGCAATCAGTGCTAGTTATTAAGGCTCTCGTTTTTCTAGTATTTGTACTCTTGGACTTGTCGGAGATTAAAGCCTGTTTTATAAATTCTGTGTGTCCTGCTTAGAAAACAGCACACTTGAAACACATATTTTATTACTAATTGCAAATATTATGCTTACCTTTTCCTCGGTTTCAAATTCAACTCCAAATATTGGACTAGCACTGTAAACCTGTCAAATATAATACAAGCCAGACAGGAAGAAGACAACAATTAATTTGTAACTGCAGACTGAGTCAAAAACATCAATACCCAATTGCTCTGAACAACATTTTAATTTGTCTCTGCTGCACTTGACAGCCACTTTTATGATCTGTGCCCAACAACGTGTGTTCTAGCAATTGCACTGCTTAGTCCAACCATGCAACAAAGAACAGTTGCTGCCAGAAGACTTTCAGTTTGTAACAAACCTGCACAACAACCTCACCGATCATTTTATAATATATCTCTTGAAATATTTCCATTTAAAATTACATGCACCGGTACATTGGGTTCATTAATGGTGCCAAGAGAAAATACATCACAATTTCAAGTGAACACACAGACGTTCTCTTACAAGACAGTGCTCTCTTCTGATAACCCACTGGAGCTCTGTGAGGCCTTGTCATACATGCTCAACAGGGGATAAAAATTGTATCATACAAAGGGAAAAATATAATACATGATTGTAATCATTAAATACCTTTTGTAGGCTTTGAATTTCTTTAGCTGCTTCTTGCAATTTCTCTGCTGGGTCAATACGGAAGCCAAGAACATATCCTCCACTCTAAAGGAAATACAAAATAGTCAACTGATAAAATTATTCTTAATCGCATATAAATCAAGCACTCCGCTTTACAATGATTGTTACCTGCTGTGATGTTTCCAACACCAGTGCAAGTCCAAACTTGGAATCACGTATCTTAACAGTTTTCTGTTGAATACAACACACAGTATGCATTAGTAACAACATAATCAACTTTAATCAAATTGGTCTACAATGTTAGGACCTATTGAACTAAAATGGCTAAGAATATGAAATTCTCCCTGGATGATCACGATGCTTGTACAGCTGTACATACATACATAAACTTCATTAATGTGTCTAAATTTTTAGCCAATCTAGGAAACACCCCTCTGCTAATTGTTAAGTGTAGGTTTCCTGCAGCATTTTCTTGCTGATTACCCTATAACAACTTGCTGGTACATGTATCAGATTATATCATGAGAAGAAGTGTCCACTAGAACACAACATAGTGACCTCCATGACACTGGCTAAAACCAAAACTACTCAATCCAGCACTGACAGGCTTTGCAAAAGCCAACGATCACTACTTGTATGAGACCAAACATTGATCAAGGTTTTACATGAAATTTCTCTTATTTTCCATTGTTAATGTTATGTGGAGGTTAAGACTGGGTAATGTCAAAATATCAGGGCAGAGAATATATTAAACAAAAAAAACTCACTGGAAAGTTACCGAACTCAAATAAAATTCTTCCCTAATCCTGGATATTACCTTGATTGTTTTCTGAACAACTGACATTTTGGTAGAATGAGGTCAACTTTATTCAAAAACACTGAAGCATATTTGTTTTGTCTGTGATTTTGAAACACAAATAAAAATAGAAATTCCTACAGGGTGATTCAATGCTCCAGCCCTTCACTTGGTCAGCACTTAATAAATTGTACCTGTCCAGCTGATGCTCTTAAGTGTCTTTGAAATATTTGAAATAACTCGAAAGACAATGTTGATCCTGATAGCATTGTATTCTTACCATTTGTAAATAGGGAATACTGACATTAAATGTGTCATTCATGTTTGCGTGCCATACCAAGCGGACATTAGTGATGTAAAATGTGCCAAGATTGCCCTGAAACAACAAATAAATTATTCAAGAACTAGAGCACTGCACAGGAAAAAAGGAGCTACCACTTCATGTGCATGTACTGTGAAGTCAACGCTCAATGTAAAAGTTCCTGGTGTGATTGTATCATTAACTAATTTAATGATACAGAAATAATTCACAAATGTCCACCAAGCTATTTTGAGAGACCACAGACAATTTTGCATACCACAACGTGTGTAGAAAATCAACAACACTGTACCTGATCGCTGGAAAGATTCCAGACACCATTTATCTAACAGAAAACAGGAAGCATATTATCAGGATTGAATTAATAAAAGGAAATTGATTTACAGTTTTACTTCATCTTCAAGCCCCATTGGTAACATTCTTTCTCCAATAGGATAATCCAAAGTAGACCATGAGTTATATTCCCTCAGTCATCACTTACTACATTTAAGGTACGCTGCTTGGAGAAAAAACCTTGGCAACAATGAGCAAGTGGAATGTACAATGAGTTCCTGCTTGTGACTTTTCGAGAATAAGTAACAAGTTTCTGCCCAGATAGGTGTTCATCTCGTTTTGTTGTTGTTCTTTATAGGTTGATTTGATAGCTTGAGAGCAACCTTTAAAGTGCCTATGAAGTAAAAAATAATTGTCGCTGATTTGAAAGGATTTTCAGCTTAAAGTAGAATGGCGTTTTCCTTTTTGGAATACCTTTTTTCGTTTTAGAGATATTCACGTTTTTGTATTATTAGTGATGACGTCATACATGTAGGTGGTTCCACTGAAACAGTCCAACACTCAATCAAGCATATCTCTAGAAATATTAAAGCGGTGGCCTTCAAACTTGGCACCAGAAATGTACATCGTAAAAGAAACAAAACGAGACCCGTTGTGCCATTACCATGACAACGGTTATGCCGCTGGTCGTGTTTTAATTAAAACTAAAATTCTCAGATTTTATCTTAAACAACGATCATCCACTCTCAACAATCTAATGGGGAGAGTTAAGACAATATGGGAACCATGTGTGTTCTGAGCAAGACCCTCTGTCCCTTTTCGAAGGGTTGCAAATGGGCATATTTGGTTTTTCACAGAGAGAGACTGGAGCCAAGAGTGTTGCCATGGTAACAAAATGGTAGGTGTCATTCTGTTCCTTTTGTGATGTATATTTCTGGTGCCAAGTTTGAAGAACACTGCTCCAATATTTCTGGAGATATTAATGATTCAGTGTTTTACTTTTCAAGTGAAACGATTTATGACGTCATCACTTCCCTCATTTGCATAATACAAAAACGCAAATATCTCTAGAACGAAAAAAGATATTTCAAAAAGGAAAACGCCATTCTTCTTTACTTTGAAAAGCCTTTTAAATAAGCAACAATAATTTTTTACTTCATAGGCACTTTAAGTAACTTTTAATGTTGCAGTTCCCAGCGAGTAATGCTATATATACCCCAACCATCATAAGCAATAAATACGCTTTATATGGCGTAAAGGGGGGAACACCGCTCCGCAATCGGCGTGACAGGCGAACTTCCATTTCGTGACCAAATGCCAAACTTATCTCCCCAGTGGTTAATTCTGCACTGGATCGGACAAGTCGGCGAGGCCAAAAGCTTACGCGTCCTAAAAGCCTACCTCTAAAACGGCACTACGAGCTGACAGCCGGTCAGCATCGTGCTAGAGTGTAGACAGTTTTAAAGCCTTACTTATCTCCCCAGCACTACGAGCCGACTCCGCCGGCACGTGCTGGATCGGACAAGAAGAGGCATCAAGAGCGTTAAAAAGCGCTAAATTAGCGAAAACGAAGCTTGGGGAAGTCGCTGCAAGACTTAACCGATAGCGTGACTCGAGTGGTGAACCCCAGTTTATTATTTCTATCAATGAACAATAACACAAACCTCCAAAGGGAGGGAAGGGTGGGAGTTACAATTTCGAGGGCTAACTAAAAGTTACAGCTGCGATAAAACGAGCGAATGATGCTAAAGTCCAAGCTTAAGCTCTTTTATAGGTAGACAAATGTCTAGGTTCAAACCAATAATAAATCGTATACCATGGAAAGTACAGGGTCCATGCAGCCTTGAACGAGACGATAATAAGGTTATTTAAAGGACTAGCCATACGGAAAGCATGATATAATTCAACCGGACATTGCTGCGACATGCATGCATGAAAGGCTATTGTAAATATATTTTCCGAGCCAGACAAGAAGGACCTATACAATGATCTATCCTGTAACAGTTCTATTGCGTTACAATTGACAATAGTAATCTAGCGACTGTGCGTAAATAGCGTCACGCTCCATTAACTGCGCTTTAACGTTTGTCGTTAAAGCTTTATTGAAATGCCATAGGAGGGTAGCAAATGAAGGGGGGAGGGCTTGTGATCCCGTTTCAGCAGGAATTTTAACTATATTCATGCTTCGCAAATATTTTTAGCTACTTGTAACAATGGTTTTTCAGAAATTCATGGATCATACTCTTAGTTAATTTGCTGTTCATGTGTCACACACACATGCCCTCATCACATGTGCAATATAAACCCATCTAACATAACCTTAGTTCAATAGTTCTTTAGCAGCAGACAGCCCCAAAAACAATCCCAATAGTGCATTCTGCCCTAAAAAGTGACCCATGAGCTGTCATATGTGCTGCACAGAATTTTGCACTGATTTCAACTCTAATTTTCTGGTGAGCAGAGTTTTAGGTGTTCTCATACGGAGCAAATTGACCACACTTTCTCACAGTCTACATTCTTACAGATCACAGAAGTATTATTGTAAAATGTCCAAAACTTTGCTGTGAAACCATTTGCCTAAAGCTCGTACTTCCACTGGGGTTATGAACATTTTTACAAACATCATTTCTTTATGGTCTGTAAAAGTACACGTACTGTAGAGAGTAGAGACCATGGAAAAATGTGGTTAATTTGCTAAATGGTAACATCCTCAAGTTACCTTATCATAAACCTGCTCCAGTGGTAATAAACGCAGTTGTTTATTGAGAATAAGTGCCCCACGGAGCTTCAGGTCGCGATAAAGCTTTGACGATTCATATGCCCTAAAGAAGATATGCTTTTTTTAGTTAGAACAAATTTGTTTTTATTTTCAAAACTGAATAATATCTGAATAATATCTGTAACTATGAGACATCAATGATGGAGTGAAGTTGCTAATTGCACGTACCTGAAAACTGAAATAACAGTTGTAAAAAGTCTGGGACTACCAGAAACCTGATATAAATGACAACAAAAGAATATTGAGCAAATTATGAAGACATGATTGATCATCGCAGTTATGCACATAACTTAAGCAGTTGTGAAATTAAAGCCTGTAACAGGATTTGAACCCATGACCTCTGGGATACTGGTACAGTGCTCTACCAACTGAACTATCAAGCACTCTGGGAGCTGGTCACTTTATGATATATGATCTTTCATATGTTCACTTGCATTTTTCACCATCTACGGGTATATTACATAATGTGACCAGCTCCCAGTTGGCTCGATAGCTATCGCCTTGGCAACCCACTTTTTTCCAGTCCCCTCTAGCCTGATATCAATATTTTAGTGATTTTAAGCTTGGAAAACATTAAACAAGGCTATGAATTCAACCTAATGTATTTATATGCTTGCTGGATTATGCAGACATGGCACCATTGGCAAATATCAATATAGAACCCTAAAAGTGGTCAGAAAAGCCTTTAATATTGTGGAGGTCTGGAACCTAGTATGTTGTCATGGTAACAAAAATTGTTAAGCTCATATTGCAGAGCACCTCTAGAAGAATCTTACTGTAAAAATTCCAACATTTATTATACAAATTGACTGAGATATCCTTGTTTATCATATTTGATCAAAATGCAGTTGAGTGTCTATGACGTCATCACTTGGCTAATTTGCATATTTTAAAAACTTGAATATATCTGGAACAAAAACAGATATTTGAAAACAGCAAACAGTACTTTTAATCTTGTACAGACTACTTGTTTTTGTCTTAAAATGGCTCAGATTTGAAGAATGCGATTTTTGTCATAGTGGCACTTTAACCAATCAGAGAGCAAGCTTTGCTTTAGTTATGTTATAATCATCATTATTTTTAAAAATTCCATGGGTAGTTCACAATAATCTTTTCCACTCACCAGATTTGTGAAAATAAACTCAAATCTTGTGTTGTTACATCTTGTCAAAAGATACAGGGCTTCTGTTTGTCCACGAAGTTTCTGAACATTTGTGAATATTTAAAACAAACTATTTCAAAAGTGGAAAATATTAAGATGAAAGATGTTTAACCTTACTCAAGCCCAAGTTTCCCTTTCACTGTGAATACAGAATGTGTAAGTGGTAGGTGTAGCAGTCTAGTTTAATGTGCTGGACTACATATCATGCAGTCCAGATTTGTGGATTTCCACTAGAATGTTGAGTGACGACCAAATAAAACTACTGGTACATGTAATCAGCAGGATTATGTAATTATACTGATAGTAACCACACAAAAAAATATGAAACTAGCAGCAAGAATTTGATATCAAATGTATATCTGTAGATTTCAGTGAATGGATGATAGCCAAAGATAATTTTGACCATACATACCGAATTTGCCGACCTTGTGGATACATTAACAACACAACTAAAACCAACAGCTGCAAAGATAAATAAAAATTCATAAAGTTGATACATATCATTTTCACAAGTTTGATTTCAATGATGCAGAGCACAAAAAACATCACAAACATAAGTAACTTCCAGTTGAGAACTAACAACGCCTTTGTGGTTGGGTTTTCCTACAATAATTTGCTTTTATCTCAACCACTAACTAAAGCTATATACCACAATGTGAGATCACATTGCATTACTTACATAAGTTCACCCTGGGCACACTCTGTGAATGCCATATTAGTCTCAGGTTGGTGACAAGAAGACGTCCTGTAAGCAAAGAAATAGCAATCTGTACCAGAGTTCCAGGGAGTTAAGCAAGATGCTGGCTATACTCCAGCTAATACACGTAGGTTGATAGAGACATGCAGTCTTGGTTTATAGCGTCCTTTGTTATTGGGCATCCATTTTATGGTCAATTGACACCTGTCAAAACAAGGTATCCACTGACCAGCATCACGTCACCATATCACAGGCTCAAGTTTAGAGCTTATCGAGGCCACATGTTTTTTTTTTTTTAAGTTGACCGCTGACCTAGTACTGGTTTTTGATTGGATCACAGGCTCATGTCCGGTTAACTTGTTGTAAAGAGAGTAGGGGTTGTTTAGAAGCCAGCTAACGCTAACCCAAGATTAAAAATTAACCGAAGAATAACATTTTCTTGTATACAAATGATTTTCTGCTTTTGTTATGTGTATTTTGAGATTATCAAACTGAAAACAGGAGAAAGTGAACTGAACTTACAATTTTTATAAGTGGATACAGTCAATCAGTAAGCAAAATAAATTAAAAGAATTTTTCTACAAACTTGCTCACCGGATTGTCATCACAAAGAAAGAATTACATTTACACTACAGAATTGAAGACAACCAGAGCTGTCATTACTGCGGGGATGACGACTCTCTACTTCACTCTTTCTTAGGTTGTCACACTGCAGTCGACTTTCTCCGGAAAGTGCTATGCTGGTTTAATGAAATGGAAAACTCTACCATCACATTAAACTCAAAAGAAATACCCTTCGGAGCAGCTACTGATAACGATAATAAAGTTCAAAAACTAAATTTCTGCCTACTCTATGCTAAATTTTACTTTCATTTCCAGAAAATCAACAAATGTGCATGTAATTGGGATGTTTTTGTCTGGTTCAAATCGTTCTGTGCTTTTCGCAATCCAAAAAAAATTTTCATCTTTAGCAATTACGTAAATAGAACAGAACATATCTTGTAGAAATCAGTTGTAATTATTTGATATTATTATATGTGTTGTAGTTACCTGCAATTGTTATATGTAACGCATGGTTAATGTCGAAAAAAGCAAAAATGTATTGTAGGTAAGTTTATCGTAAGTATTGTATCGTAAATAGTTTATTGTAATTAACGTACCACAGGTAAATTTATTGTAAGTATTGTATTATAAGTTGTTTAATTGTAATTATATCAATAAAAATATAAAAAAAATGAAAACAGAAGGCCAAACAATATACAGATAACCTCAGTGCAAAGTTACAAAACTCAAAACAAAATTCTCAGGGATTAAGGGTGAGATGAAATTCAAAACTTGGCTCACCTTTCTGTAAGTCCATCTTACTAGCCCAAATCTAGCTAGCCCAAAATTATTTTATTCAATAAGGATAATTAAATCAATTTAATATGAAAAAATAATGTTAATTAATAATGCAGAGCTTAATTACATGAATTAATTCTCTTTGATTCCCCTTTTGAATTAAACCGTATACAATAAAACATTAAGAATACTCCATGTGCAATTCTAGACAATATCCATTTGACACCCGCCCCCCAGGATTTTCTGTTTCAGGGGGCTTCCCGGTAATCCCCCATCCCTTGGAATTTCCGTGACTTTTCTATTTGGGTCCCCTTACCCCTTGGAAATTCCATATCCACAAATAACAAGACTTAAGTCATTCATTTTAATATCCTAGGTACTATAATAAAATTTAGTCACAGCTATTCAAGGTTATATTGTACACGAAGACGCAAGGCGGCATATTTTTTTACAAACAATTGTAAACCTTGACATACACTATTTTATCGTACATTATTTATGAGAATCTTTACTAGGTGAGGGTCAAAGCTGCTGAGTAATGAAAGATTAAGGTGCTGAGATGTAATTTTTCAAAAATTCTAGACATAATTAAATTCATGTCATGTTAATGAGTTTGAACCAACAACTGACTTAAATAGAAGCATTTCAAATATCCCAAATGGCATAGCAGCTGATGTTTTCTTCATTCAAAGAAGTTTGGACCTATGTTGTAGGTCAAAATGAAATTCAGGTTAAAATGAAATTCCTTTGTTTCTTAACCCTAATTATTCACGAATCATCAATAATTAGGGTTAGAAGACAAAGGAAATTGAGAATCAAACTAGGTTAAAATCATTTTAACCTGAATTTCATTTTGACCTACAACATCTATATTGTCTACAGGGTATTTAGTACAGTTTTGGTATTTCTATAATGCAAAGATATTAGTAATTTCAAATTTTAGGGGGGGGGAAATTCAAATATTTCTTATAGTCACAGTTCCCTCTTCATGCGCGGTACAGCGCCAAAATAAAAATATATATATATATAAAAGAGAAAAAATTAGGACTTAAGCTTTTTTCTATGCTCTATAGAAATACCAAACCATACAACCCTGTAGGTGGCAAAGACACTTATCAACAGACAGCTTATTTAAGCAATACAAATCTTTAACCAGTACAAAAATAAGTCAACCTCTGTCTCCGTTATTTCCCTTGGTATCTTCCACTGAATCAAGCTTGTCAATCAATACCTACAAAACAAGAAAATAAGATTTCCTGTGTCTGCTTTCTATGATCAATTCAACAACAAAATAAAACAAATAGGTATCTTTGTAAGATCAAAAATTAGCCTAAGAGAACAAAATGTCGTATAACCAACGATTCGGGGTTCAGTTTCACTTTTCTAAACACCTGAAGAGAGATGCCATGTTTGTTTACAGTACTTACTTAGGTAAAGGTAAAGTCTGCATACAAGCCGAGTGGCTCATCAGGCCAGAGCTTAACCCGGTTCCAGTAGTATGAAGAGACTAGGAGTATTTCTACTCCCCCCCTGAATGGGTTGCTAGTCTATTGCAGGGCTACCCCCAGCATTAAATTTGCCAGTACCCATTCATACAGCTGGGTGGAGAGAAGTACTGAGAGAGTAAAGTGTCTTGCCCAAGAACACAACACAATGACCCCAGCCAGGGCTTGAGCGCACTAACCATAAAGCCATTGTACCTCCACGAGATAGTGACAATAATTTAATACATATAGTACTCCAGAACACAAACTGGATTGGAGGGATTTAAAAAAAACAGTGCGTGACACGATTCCAAACTGATTCAATAAGATGTTCCAGTCAGCGACCACGCAATGAAAAGGAAGTCATGGCGACCGGAGGCAGCTGAGCGAGACGGAATGCAGGAAATACAACTTTACTCAATAATTTTGTTAAAAAGAAGAAGATCACAGAAGAAACAGAAGACCTGTACCAAAGTGACGAGCAAGGTAAGAGTAACTTGATGAAAAACTCTTCCTTTACACGTTTCATATTGTTTACGAAATAGAAAGACCTACAACCCCTTCAATACCCTGACCATGAGACGGCGAAACAAACTCAGTCGTTTTGGTTCCTTTGTTGAAATACTAATTTATGTATTGTATTATAAAAGCTTATCAGACACGCTAAATTGATCCCTAATCAAACTTGAAAACAATCATAGAATGTTCTACACCCGGCCTAGGCGCATCATTTTAGATTCCGACAAAACACATTGAAGTTGACAGTAACTGAACACCATTATTATTGTGTTGTTTTCACGAATTCATGTGCACTACACTTTTTCACATTATTTGTAATTGCATGGCAAAGAAAGCAAAGGTAACGACATGCATAATGACTGTAAGCTGTCCAGTTATACATGACCTCAGTTATCACTATCTCATAGAGGTACATTTCAGAACTATAAGATCAAATAAATAGTGGGAAAACGATCTACAAATTTACAAAATGTTCGCTGAAAATAGCCCCAAATGGTGTCTCAGAGAATCATTTTTCAAAACATTTTCCCAGTGGGAGGTGGGCGACCCCACTCCCATATTCTCCCTGACAGATGCGCACTGTGCATCATAACCAGCTGCTCTGTGGCAAATTTTTCAGGGACACCTTAGCTGCCTACTGTTTAGATGGAACCTGCTACTCAAAAGCCTAATGACAACCCTGAGTTTGATGCTGATGCATGTCGTGTTGGCAACAACCAGTGGTCAGTACATGTATGCTTGTGTTTGTATCAGGCTTCAGAAAAAACTGAAGAAAACCTGGAAATGTCCAAGCTGGGACAGGGGAGGGAAGACCTTTCCAAATTACATATAGAAACATTCAGACTTACGGAGGAATTGCAGAATACCAGGCCACTTCATTGACATGTGTCGATGTGCTTTGAAGACGGTGTCTGACATTTGCAGACTGCAGACTGCAGACTACATTTAGGTCTGAACAGCAATCTGGTTAGCCTGACTCAGGCCTGAATAGCACTCCGGTTAGCCTGTTTACGGTTAGCTATCAGTAATGGAAACGGGAATGCAGTATTTAGTTAAAAAGTCTGCAGTCTGCAAATGTCAGACACCGCTTTGAAGAACGAGGTACATAGCAATAGTTACTGTTCTTATTCAGTGAGATGCAAGTAAGTCAGTTGGGTATTCTGCAATTACGCTTTAAGTAATATCGTAAGCTTAAGCTTACCTCTCCAGGTCTCAACTGCATTTGCCTGTTCCAAAAAGCAAACTGCATTAGCGACAACTAGCTACAAATACCATATGTATGCATACATACGAAAAATGTGCATACGAAAAAAGCCAAAAAAAAAACTTTCAGTTGAACTCACTGCAAGGTTATGTCAAACCGAACATCTCTATCCTCCCACAAGTTACAGTCTGTCATCTTGCTTTTCCTCAAAAATAAAATTTAATTTCACTTGACAACCAACATGGCGGATATAAATAGATATGTGGTGTAGGTCTACATGAACTGTATCCAAGGTAGCGAGGGGTGTTCTGGGATGACAGACAGTCTAGTTCATTCATATAGGTCATGGCGGATCAGCAGCTACAGGCATGGAGAGCGTGGTTTTGGGACGCTGATTTCTGGCTGCCGGAGAACACCACTTGGCAGCGCTTGGATGAGACGAAAAATACGAAATGGGTTCAAAGTGGAGAGCTGTTCCTTTGCTTCCCTGTTGCTATTTTACTCATTGTTTTACGATTCGTCTTCGAAAGGTTAGTGGTCCGCATCAAAGTGATTTGTGATCTGTCGGCTACACAGGGTGAATATTCCGGCGTTTCAGTTGGAAGTAAGCTTATCTTCATTTAAAGCGTCCGGAAAGTAATTTTGACGTTTCGTTAGGCTGTGTTTCTTGTTAGTAGCCAAATGCAAACTTATTTAAAAACCGAACTTGTCCCACCAGGTTATATCTTTCTTTTTCATCCGAGATCGTACAAAAGTGACAGATGCAAATTGCTCGCTTGCCTATTAACCGCAGTATGCAGGAGCACTGAAAATCTAGCGGGAAGCTGTTTTCCATTTTGCCGTGAGCATAGAGTCAAAAAAACACTTTGATCGTACTAGGCAGGTTGATTTAAGTTTATTTTACAGTCCTGTCAATCAGAAGACAACGTGAAATATAGTGAGCTTATATGAAAACTAACTTCTTTTATTTAACTGCATCTTTTTCCACTTAGATAAATTCATATTTTTATCGGCCCACTTATCAAAGATACATGCGATAGCAGGCTTGACTTTTTGCACGCTTCAAACAGTCAGTAAGGCAAAGTGTCAAACCCAAAAACTCAGTAGGTGTACTAGGTGTGACCAAACTGCGAACTTTTATAAAATTTGCATCACTTTTTAATCCCAAAATACAATAAAATTGATTTATTTTCGAACACCTGTCCATTTCCCTCCTGTTGTTGTAAGAGAGAGCCTTTTCTAAGCAAGACAGACAAAGCAGATTTAACTTGTAGGCCCGCTCTGATAGATTTGAAGTGATTTGTCCCTTCTTTTAGGATTATTTACCAGACATTTTGTTAGAATTTCCACGGGAGTGACAAAATTTTGTAACCTGTAAAATCAAGAAAACATTGATTTATTTCCTGTTGTGTTTATCTGTTGAGGTCAGATAACCTGCAGTGAAGACTCTTGATTCTTATGATCTAAACCTTACTTCTCATTACCTACTGTTTGACATTTCTGTTAAGAGAATCATATAGTACACAAAGACATCATCACAGTTATGTACACAACATAGCCAACTGTGAAAATACATGTACAGCCTGAAAAAATCATCTTAGCTTGAATGGGATTCAAACCCATCACATCTGCTATACTAGTGCAGTGCTCTGGCAGCTGAGCTACATGTATCAAGCCAACTGGGAGCTGGTCATATTGTGAGTTTGTAATAAACCTGGAGATGGTGAAGAATAGAAGTGAATATATGAACGATTATAGATTTGAATTGCAGAGAATGAAAGACATGACAGATCATTCAAGGCTGCTGCCTAAGAAAATTTTAAAGGGGCCCTCAGAGCTAAACGCTGAGAACTTAGGAGCCCAACATACAGTACATGTATGAAGTGAAAGGTGTTGCTGTGAAAAATTAAGGCGCCCAGAGCTATTCTTTGGGAGCCCCAGGCTACCAGGCTCCTGTTAGGCAACAGCCTTGTCATTGCAGTTATGTACACAGCTTAAGAAGTTGTGAAAATAAAACCAGAAAAAAATTCAGGTATGAACCTGGATTCAAGCCATGACCTCTGCAATACCAGTGCAGTGCTCTACCAACTGAGGTATCAAGCAATCTGTGAGTTGGCCATGTTACGAGTGTATGCAAACTACCCAAAGATAAATCATGAACAATTCTGGCTTGCAATGCAATTCAAACCTGTGACATCAGTGATACCAGTATGGTGTCTACAACCATGAGACAAGTTTCATTCTCAGACAAAAACTGTCCAGTCTTGTTATAATATTCCATGTTCTAAGAGCAATACACTAAAGAAGTCCATTGCCTATGTTGGGGCCAAACTTGAAACAAACTTGGTAATGTAGTTAGAAATATTGACTCACTTGATGCTTTTAAAAGAACAACTACGGAAATGCCATGTGAATTTTACAGTTTTTAAATACGGATCTACATGTAGCTTTTAAATCTTTTTGTTTTTCAGTTTATTATTTTTTGTCGTATTGCTTCTGTAATCAATAGTTTTCTTCTTTGTAAATACCTTTTAGACAGTCTTTTAAATATATATTTTTTTAATTCTTAGACATGACCGCCTCAGCGTTTCTCCTATATTGGTATCATGTGTCTTATAATATTATCACTTACTTTTGTGCGACTTTAATTTTGTGAATTTGGAATAGAAATATTTCGCGGGACTTAAATTTTGCAATTTTGATGAATGAAATTTAAATTTAGAGAATCAAGTAATTGATTATGTTACGATGAAACAACAACAACGACGATATTAAATATTAGGAGAAATGTAGACTCTGGGACTCGGATTTTTTTTCCAAGTAATTGATGCTCGTTTTTTATACATCCATTTCTGTATTTTATCCACAACGGAATAGAAACGCAACAAGCAACTGGCTGAAATGTTCAACAATGTCAGCAACCTTGTAACATCTTTAAAAAGTGCACTGATATAAGCAACAAGGCACTATTTAATCAATGGAATAAGGACATGCATTAAACTGAAATTTGAGCTCTCCTACTCATATGTAAACATCTAGCAGATGGAAAACTTAGAGGATTTTATGAAGGTCACTAAATTTTGCATTGTTGATTTTCACGGCCCCTTTTTATGTGGGGCTTTAATTTCGTGAATTTGTTTTAATGACAAAAATAAGTCATAATAATGTATCTGTTGTAGGTCAAAATGAAATTCAGGTTAAAATGATTTTAACCTAGTTTGATTCTCAATTTTCTTTGTCTTCTAACCCTAATTATTCATGATCTGTGAATAATTAGGGCTAGGAGACAAAGGAATTCCATTTTAACCTGAATTTCATTTTGACCTACAACATATCTATAAAAAAAGGCTTAAGATGAAATCCGATGGCAAATCGAGCAATTTCCATTTTAAGTGGACAAAAACCTTGTAACAGAATAATTTTAAAGGAGAAGTTCACTCAAAATTGGCCCGTTTTTCTTATAATTGAGTTGCAGAGAAAGATTGAATGTAGAGGTGAATTTGAACACGGCTTGAACAGTTGTGAAAATGAATCCTGAAAAACAAGAAGATCTTTTAGATCTTAAAACCGCGCTTTTAAAATTTAACTGTTTTCTTAGCACCACAGTTTGAATCCTTCTGGGCACCTAATTGTAGTATCCGTTCCCCCGCACGCAGTGCGAGCCTACATTGTATCACGTGATATCGTATTAAACACAGTTCTATCCAACATGGCGTGTGTTCACTGATGATCCTACATTTGGCGACGAGGATTGCGGATTACGAGAAGAAAACGAGAAGCAGCGAAAAGAAAATCAGCCTAATCTACGGCTAAGAGCTCAAGCATTTAAGCGACCGGAAAATTTAGATGAAGGAAGAAGAAAAGAAAGCAAGAAACGCTGAAACGAAGACCACGTGCTCGATAAGAAATCATGCCAGATACGCCAGGCCAGGAAGGAGCCGAAGGACACGCGCTGAATCTGACAGAAATTAGAGTACTCAGCGTCGGAAAGTCACTAAAGATAGAACCATTTAAGATTCCAGAAAACCCTCTGGAAGTTGGACGGGCATGGAGAGTATGGATTGAAGACTTCAAGGACGAAACATCGTATTTCGAAATCACGGAAATAAGAGACCGTGTGAATGCCCTGAAGATTTATGGTGGCAAAGAAATCAAGAAACTCGCACGTAACTTACCAGAGACGGCGCCAGTGGTCAGAGATGATGATTATAAGAAGCTGAAAAGAAAGCTAAACAACTATTTCTTACCAAAAAAAGAACAAGCATCACGCCAGATACACGTTTAACAAGCAAAAACAAATCGCAGGAGAGAGTGTTGTCACATACGCGGCGCGACTGTGCGAAAAATCAAAGGATTGCGAGTTCGGTGAGCAAACAGATGACAGAATACTGGAACACTTGGTACAAACCATCAAGGACAGCGAGCTCGTTAAAAGAAGCATTCAGAAGAAATGGAACCTCAATCAATTTCTTGAGGAAGCAAGCCAAAGAGAAGATATCAATCAGCAAGTCAAAGATATGAAAGAAGATTTCAAAATATCGAAAGTCGGCAGAGGATTTTCCGCAGAAGAGTGGCAAATGGAGCAGAAGAAGAAACTTGAAGAAGAAACCGCTGCGACCTCCCGGAAAACGAGACCACAAGAAAGAAGAGAAAAAGAAAGGCAAAAGCTGTGGGTACTCTGGAAAGATAGGAGCGCACCCTCCAGGCCGAAACTGTCCAGCATACGGACAACAGTGTTTGAAGTGTGGCAAGTACAACCATTATGCGTCATGTTGCAGAACCGGTGGCACACCGCAAGAGAGATCCAAAGAGATCAAGAGAGAGCAAGTTAAGAAAACAACAGAGGCTGAGGAGACAAGCAGTGACTCGGAGGATGATTACATCTACCTTCAGTAGACAGCACAACACCTACACCAAGTGAAGAAGATAAGATCAGGTCCAAGCCAAGACACCGTGCTAATCCGTATTGGAGACATTGATGCTTTCGTTGAACCAGATAGTGGAGCAAGTGCAAATGTAATGGATGAATATCAGTTCAAGGCCCTCAAGCACAGATCACAAGAAATCAAAGAACTTGAGCCCAGCAGAGACACACTGAAGACGCTTCAATCTGATCTAACAGTGAAAGGCGAATTCACTACCAGATTGCGGAACAAGAACCGAGGCACACAGAGCAAGTTTTTAGTGATCCAAGAGAAGATGGACTCTCCTCCACTCCTAAGTAAAAGCACACTGTCGGAACTTGGAATGCTCAAAATCGATCCAGAAGGAACACTCAAAGAAACCAATGAACTGCGAATCCAAACTGTGAAAATGTCGGATGACAGCATTGAAACAGCACTGCGCGAATACAGCGACATATTCCAAGGAATCGGCTGCTTCCGGGAAAAGAACACAGGCAAGAAGATTGAAGTCAAGCTAGAAATGGAAACTGATGCAAAACCTGTGGCTCAGAAACCATGCCCTGTGCCATACCACCTACAGAAGCCACTCAAAGATTGGCTAGACCAGGGAGTGAAGGAGGAGATATTTGAGAAAGTTCCAGATGGAGAGGCGATTACCTGGTGCTCACCACTAGTAGTTCAACCCAAACCAAAATTCACAGAGATGAAGAGTGAAGAGTTAGAGTCTCACATGATTAGAGCAAGCATTGACATGA
>OZ026601.1:19761429-19766429 GCA_964020085.1 Micromussa lordhowensis
GTTGAATAGAAACTAGAGTGTTATTTTGTCATACATGTATACCCCCCCCCCCCCCCTTGACTGTGCATGGACCTTATTTAGTGCTTGAGATATACATGTAGCATGTTCTGAGTAGTTGTTTTGTTCTTTATATCTTCTGACATGAGAGTAGTGGCATCCTTATGTGTCCCAAAAACTTTCGGAACAAATGCACCTTCCAAATTTAAGCATGGTCATTTTGAAGATGCAAAATTCCTTGTTATAAGCCCTTCAAAAAAAATACCTCTGAAATTGAATACAAAATGAGCCATCAAAAACCACTTTTGAATGAAAAGAGCCGTCCCTCATTATTGAATTGTTCTCAAATATCAAGACAACATGTTCCAACTGATGAGATTCAACGATTTTCTCTGACATTTACTAATTATTTTTATAAAGCAAATAAGATAGGCCAACTGGGAAAACGTTTTAATTGAAGTAATGTAATTTACAGGCGAAGGATGGTGTTTTTTATGTCTGAGCAGAGTCACAGAAAGTGTAATATTTTCTTTTAGAAAACAGTCCTAAGAAAATATGGGCGCTGATTGGGTAAAAATCCTGTTTCTACAACTCCATAGAAACACAGAGCTGAGCTGAGCTGTTGACGTAATGATAGCGTGGGAAAGAGAATTTACATTTTGATGATCAAAGTAAACAAGTTGTTTTCCTTTTTTGTCGCGGTGTTTTCTAAAAGAAATGGAAAACATGTTCACTGTGTTTCTATCAAGTTACAGAAACACTCACGAAAGTTTGGGAGAACTCAAAAAAGCTGTGGAAACACTATCCTGCGGTTCATGTTCCCACAGCACTTCTCAATCTCCCAAATTTCCACTAAGTAATTAGATTATGAGCTCGAGATTTCTATCGTGTGATAGTTGATAAGGGTGCAGCCCGAGTCAACTATCACGCATAGAAATCAAGAGCAATACATGTTTTCTATTTCTTAAGTACTAAATCAATCTGCATGATGAACTCAGTTATCCTGTTAGATCAGTGCATGGCTTTTCCTTCACTTTAGTCTTTTGCAATTGCCTTCTTGTTGAATTGCTCAAAATATGAATTGTTCTCATATTAAATTTATGCCTTTGTTAGGAACCCTGGCTTTGGGATCTTCGTCTCTGTTTTATTGGTCATGGACGCCAGGTTAGCATTACAAATTTTAATCCATGTTTTACTATAATGAAATTTTATCATTTCAAATCATACATGTACGTATCTCTCCAAAATAGATCACCAGGTTTGTTAAAGTAGACATGGGGAGATTTTCAATTTGCCAAATGGTAGACTTGTCAGCTATTCTCCTTACATGACAAGCCAAGCTCAGTTGTTTTAACACTGTGATATAATGTTGTAAAGTGTGCTGAAAAAGAATACTTCATCATGCCGCAGTGACTACTGTGGATTTACTTGCACAGCTTTTTTTGCAAATATTGACTGTCATAATGGGGGTGAGAAAGTCATCACTTGCTTCCAGGAACTTTCTCCTACACAGAAATTTCCATCAATATTTTATCATCAGGAAAAAAAAACAACCAGGTGCTTGCCTATCAAACAAACCATAATAACTGAGACAGGATTTCTCCAATAGCCTCAGAATGTCCAAAAGCACTTTTTTGTGCCCTGAATTATGCACAATAGGGTGGTACATTGAATTGCTAGCTAAGGAATTAACTTACAGTCAAACTAAGTGAAGCATACCCTTCAAGATTACATTGATGATATTGAACCCATTAGCCGTTTTCTTGGAACAACCAGTGGGTTCAATATTCAAATAATCTTTTTAGTAAATTGCATTCTTGAAATGACTAGCAGACAGGGGCACCCAATGAGCAAATTAAGTAAAAAATTATTTGAGGGATATTTCTAGACTCCTTGTAATGTTTAAATACTGTTTAAAGAGTTGTTTTGATCAGCTAGAAAAATTTGATCTGTTCGGATTTCTTATCTGAAAATTGAAGTGCCCGAAAATGTTAGGAAATTAAATCTTCATTTCAGAAATTGCTAGCTGAACGTTACCTTCGAAGAACTTCTCCGCGAACTATTTGCTTATCCGAAAATGCTAGGCGACCTTATTAAGAGCCAAAAATTGCAAAAATATCCCTTCCGAAAATCTAAGGGACTATTTTCCCGTGGATTTATACTGGTTTCAAATCTTTTAGCTGATGTTTTAGTTAAGAAATCAGTAGCTCTTTGTCAATGCATTATCCGAAAGTCTTAGAACGAGTGGACTCTCCCGAACAGATATTTCATCGAAGTTTCTCGTTGGGTGCCCCTGAGCAGATTCAATATTCAAATAATCAATTCATTAATATAATCTTGAGGGGCATGCTTCACTTGGTATTTATTTGTACTTCACTTCAAGAAGATAATTCTTGTTTTTTTCCCTACCATTTCTTTTGTCAGCCTTACACAGATGAAATAGTTTACTATTATGTGATTGAAACTGGCTTTTACATATCCTTAATTATTTCCTTGTTTGTTGACGTCAAGAGAAAGGTTTGTTTTGCTTGTAATTTCCTAATTATTTTTATCTTTTGCTGCTAGCTGTGATAATTTCTAGATTAAATTTTAACTTACTAAATCACATGCTGGGGTATGAACATTTACATGTACTGGTGCATCTGATGCCAGGGTTGCGAATTATAGTTGGCTTTCAGCCAATTTTGATTAATCATACGTCCAGTGACTGACTGTTATTTGTAGTCCTGTGATGCATTAAAAGCCATGTTGTAACAGGGCTGATTAGAAAAGGAGGCTTGATCGAGTCTGGTGTACTTGCCTCCCTGAGAGAAGACAGCCAGACATGCGAGCGACAAAGCATGTCTGTTGAGGAAATTCTTAATTTAGTTCATGCAGTGCTTCTGGTCACCTGAAGTGTCATCTGATGACAGTCATAGACAGGCTGACATGGCACCTACAGGTTGTAGCATTTGCATAGTCCATTCTCTTTTAATGTTGTTTGTCCAACCTAGTTCCAACCTGTTCCACATTACTGCTGCAGAAGAGCATTATACATGTACACTGTGTTCTGAGGAAGAGTTTTTAAGTGGTGTAGCAAACATTGTGTTAAAGGTCACACGTGACACCATGAAATTTGTCAAACAGCCACTGGTAATCAAGCCTATTAAATTGATGATATTTTTCTGTTTTTGTAGGATTTTTGGCAAATGGTTATTCATCACATAGTCACAGTTATGTTGACAACATTTTCCTACACAGCTGGTTTCTTCCGTATTGGTTCTGTTATTATTCTGTTGCATGACTTAGCTGACATTTTTCTTGAGGTGAGTTTTGTATAAAGACATAGGCTTATTAACATCATTAGATTATGAGCTCGAGATTCCAATCAAGCAGAAAACGTTAGTGTGAATAATCTAATTGTTTTAGTATGCCGGTAAATCTTCTAGTCGTTCAAAACTTTTCCTAAATCCTCTTCACAGTCACTTCTCAAACTCATTAATAATTCATCAAGTTAAAACAAAGAAAACCATGACCGTGACGGTGGTTTGGATATCCGGTCTTAATTAGCATAGATTTTGACGATTTTACTTCTCCGTTTACTCCTTAGTTTTTGTTTCGATTGAGAAGATATATCAAACACTCAAGACTGTGTTTCATCGGCTATCCAAACACCTCAAATGTCGTCAAAAATACTCCGCTGCGTGTCGAATTTTCAACTCTCTTCTCGGTGTTAGGATATGCCGATGAAACACTGTCACTTGTGTTTGATATATTACTTTGAAAACACAAATAAGCCACACCATGTTGTTAACAAGTACACACTACTAGCCTACCCACTATCTATAACAGAATAGATAGTGTAGGTAAAGTCTGCATACAAGCCAAGTGGCCCATCAGGCCTGAGCTTATACTAGTTTCTATAGCATGAAGCGACAAAGGATATTTCAAATTTCAAACCAGCTTGCTACCATGTTTTTATCAAACAGGTTTTTACCTGGTTAAGTTGTGAGGTGTGCACAGTATCAGTAACTAAGTTTTAATCTTGTTTAGTTCAACTATTTTTAAGCATGTTTGACATGGTGTTGTGTACGGGGTATGAGTTAGGGTTGATCTTGTATTAAGAACTAGTTAGCAGGAAAACATGCTACTTTGCATTTGAAAAGTGGCAAGGTTTTTATCGCAGCAAAATTAATTTGTCCTTTGTCTGCTCAAAGACATGATCACTAAGCAGGGAACTATAAGTAATTGTAATAGGACTGAGTGGAGTTCAATTCAGTCTGTAATCATACAAGTGATAGATAACAAAATTGGATGACCACGAAGCGGGAGTCCGATATAAGAAAAGAAGAATAGGCAAGTTATGGATGAAAGGGAAAATTTGCATGAAGATACTGACAAAGGAGGCGTGAATTGTTTCATGTCACTCTGAAATTGAGAATGGTTGATTTAAACTACAACCTTGAATGTGATTGGCTTATTGAACTGTCCAACAACAAATTGTCTGATAATAAACTGTCTGATAACAACTTGGCAAGTGAATTAGTGGAAAATAGGAGTTTTTTAAACCAATCACAATCAAAGAAATTGTAATTTTTATGATTAAATGGGTTACTGTGTAACACTGAGGTTCAATCCAGTCTTTAATATATATGGTACTCCAGGTAATCATATTGTTAACTGATTGTGTAACATGATTGTTTCCTTATTTCAGTCAGCAAAAGTGTTTAATTATGCCAAATGGGAAACTACAACCAACATAATTTTTGTGTTCTTTGCTGTGGTATTCAATGCTACGAGACTTGTATATTATCCTTTCTGGTAAGTTTGATGTTAATGTGCTTTCCTTTCTTGAATGAATCAAGCGTCACTACCAGTGGTCAGTATGCTTGCGCTTGCATCAGGCTTCAGAAACAAACTTAAGAAACCCTGGAGATGTCCATGCTGGGACAGCGGAGGAAAGACCTTTCAAAGAAGATGTAGACACATTCAGACTTACTGCAGTCATTGCCTTGCCATAGCCA
>OZ026601.1:19771429-19778929 GCA_964020085.1 Micromussa lordhowensis
TTTAAAATTTCCGGCTCTTTGCTGCTTTTCTCGCCGAAAATATTGACCGGGGTTTCTAACAAAAACCGTTTTGTTTTGTTCCAACAGCAACAAGTGTTGAGCGGTGGGTTAAACATATTTAAACACGGCTGGTCACAGCTGCGTCATACTTTCGCGCTAGCAATCGGGCCGAACATTTTGACTCAGGATTTATTTGTTTTCAAACAGCCAATCAAAAACAAAATAGAAAATCCTCTGTCCCCAGAGCCCGTCGTTTCCCGTGCCAAGGCTCCGCCAGCTAAGAGAAGCGAAAAGGGCTATGGGGACGAGAATGATGTTTTCTTGAAAAATGAAAATGCGTTACAATGTAAAGCCAATTAGATTGGGCTGCCCACGTGAGTAAAGTTTGTGTCGCAGGATTTCGTTCCTAGAAGACCGAGAATCTCCCGGGATCTTTGAAGACGAAAATGATCTAAAAATGATTCCCTGCGGGATAAGGAGGATACGGGACTCCTACCCGTCATCTTCTCGGAAGTAACATACTTCTCTCGAACTATGTAGTAAACACATAATATATTATAGTCGTTATTATACTAATAGGAATGTAAAATGATTTATAGCTGCATTCTTTTGCCTTACGTAACGTCCAAAACTTCAAACGAATGGCCATTTCAGACGGAGCTATTCGGGACAAAAGTCTTTTCGGAGTTATTTCTCAGTTCAATGTTTCAGTTTTTTGAAGAGCAATTCTCATCGACAAGACTGAAATGAACACTTCTCTTCAGTCTCACAGAAAACTATCAATAAGTCGAAGTAAGAATATTAAGGCAAACTCTATACCTATTTCTATTGCTCAAAATCGAAGTATTTCAAGAGTATCACCAAGGATGGGATTTGACTGATTGCTGATAATTGTTCAGAATTTTTAATTGTCAGCTGAGAAGTTGTGCGTTTTTAAACTGAGAGCTGAGAGACCAGAAAAATTCACTCACAGCTAAGAAATTGATACGTAGACCCTTATAGAAATAGACGTGTAAATGACAAATCACATAACAGATCCATACACAATATGAAATGTGTGCTTCTTTCCGTACTTTCACTGCTTTCTTCGGGTTTTCTTTTTCCTGGGTTACAACTTCGAATTCGGCTGCGTTTCGGTTTGTGTAAAAGTTTCAGTGTTACTTGAGCTTGTCTCACCAACACTCGCGTTGTGTTGCCATTTCTACACTTGGGAAATGTATCGAGGCCTCCAAGGCAACGAACAAATCTCATTGCTTTCGAAACTAGTGTACGCCTCTTGAAGGTCGCGAGAAAATATACATGGTACTATCTAGGATTTATCGTTTAGGGGAGAAGTCCCGAGTGGGCGAAGGCCACGAGGTTCCTAGAGGGGGGGGGGGGTACGGGGGCATGCTCACACGGAAATTTTTTGAAATGAATATGCGCAGGAGCCCATCACCCTGAGCCTCCATCTCCCATAAATAATAATAATAATAATAATAATAATAATAATAATAATAATAATAACTTTATTTAAGTGTCGTATGTGTTTAGCACTGTTGTGCTAATTGGGGACACTATAGATAAAATAAACAAACATTTCAAATAGAACGTAAACTGTTAAGAATCCCAACTGGTGGGAGGCTGACCAGTTGGCTATTTACACAACGCGGTCGAGGAGTTGAACTCGGGACTACCGAGAACAAATCCAGATAGTGGTAGGGTGGAGGATTTGAACCAGGGACCTCCAGATTTCAAATCCAGCGCACTAAACCACTTGGCCACGCCACCTCCCTATGAGACAACCTTTGCGCGTATCTTTCTATTTTTAGAAACTGTGGGGTTGTTAGATTCCCGCGCACTATATGCCATACAGTGCAAATAGTACAATACGACACAGCACAACACAATACATTACAATGCACTATGCAATATGCTTTTTTGGGAATTCAAACCAGCCTGGGGTGAAGACTGTTCTAAAAATAGAAAGATACGCGCAAAGGTTGACTCAAGGACGTATGGGAGATGGAGGCTCCGGGTGATGGGCTCCTGATATGCGCTGAGATGCAATCTGGTACATTTTGAGACACAATTTTGAGAAATGTTACGGTGGTATTTTATTTTTTAGTCGTGATCACGTTCTGACAATGTTACACTTAGCTCCGATATTTGCTAACGTGAACAGAAGAGTTACCCAGCACGTCTAATATTCCACTGAAATATTTATACATACTCGCTGACTTGTTAGTACGTGAATAAAATAAATAAACTCAACAACAGCACTTTTCCATTTCTTACCAATGCTATAGTTAACAACTATTCACCGAAGTGGAGGTGGCTAGCGGTGGATATCCACCGCCAGCCACCGACACTGAGGTGAATAGTTGTTTTAGTTTATACTAAAACAGTGAGATAATAAACACCAAAAACAAATTAATTTGGATGATTTCTTCACTTTTCACGGATGCAAACCGGACGCCATTTTCTCTCGAGTTGCTCGGAGGTAAATAGTTACGCTGTGGCTAAATGACCGGCAGCCGGTCACGGTTTTCAAATCACTAAATGACCGGCAGTCTGATATTTTTCTCAAATTTAAGGAAACGAAGGAGCCCATCCAGTTCAAACTATCAGATGTCGATTAAGAACTGCCAAGCGATCCAGAAGAGCTGTATAGATCGCAAGTCTAACTCTTGGTTTACGCTCGGCTCAGGGCCTCTGGTAACCGGGCTGGCTCGGTTACCGGGACGAATTTTGTTGTCTGTTCATATGGGAAATTTCAGCCCGGTCGACCGGGATGAAATTCAAGAAACAAAACCAAAATAGTGAAACATAAACTTGTATCGTTCGCGATTGTCGTAGCTTTGTGGACTATTGTAACTTTACTAATAAAGCTAATATGCATACTTTTGAAGTGGAAATACATAGACTGCAAAAAGTATGCCATTTTGGCCGCTATGATGCGAAAGCGAAGCTATTTTGTCAAAAAAGTTTCGTCCCGGTCACCCGGGCTGGAGTGTTCATATGGGAAAATTTTCATCCCGGTTACCGAGATCTCGGTCGCAAAAACCGAGATCTCGGTAACCGGGCCAGCCCGGCCTCTCATATGAACACATCGAAATTTTAACGAAGGAAAGAGTGGCGAGGCGAGATCTCGGAAACCGAGCTTCACTTTTCACGGATGCAAACCGGACGCCATTTTCTCTCGAGTTGCTCGGAGGTAAATAGTTACGCTGTGGCTAAATGACCGGCAGCCGGTCACGGTTTTCAAATCACTAAATGACCGGCAGTCTGATATTTTTCTCAAATTTAAGGAAACGAAGGAGCCCATCCAGTTCAAACTATCAGATGTCGATGAATACATAAACAACAGTAAACAGGCAAGCGTAGAAGCTACAACGTTTAGTTAAGCACGAGGCGAGAGTCGATCGTCACTGTATAAAACCGGAGATCAGAAGAGACCTCACTCACGTGTGCCACAAATTTCCCGCCAAGAGCAAGCGTCACGCTTGACAAGAAATAGTTGAGATATCACGACCCGGGTGTCACGATCTGACTGCAGTCCTGTATATTCTCATACTTATAATATATAGAAAAATCTTTTGGATTGCTTGACACTTCTTACACATATTGTAAGATAGATTTTACATTATGAAGAATCTGCAAGATCACTTCGCAGTTCTTATTCCCTAAACTCGGACTGCCGGCCATTTAGTGATTTGAAAATCGTGACCGGCAGTCGACCCAAAAAAATTCTAAGTGTCACAAACCATGGTTTCGCTCTCTGAGCCGAGCGTAAACCAAGAGTTAGACTTGCGATCTATACAGCTCTTCTGGATCGCTTGGCAGTTCTTAATCGACATCTGATAGTTTGAACTGGATGGGCTCCTTCGTTTCCTTAAATTTGAGAAAAATATCAGACTGCCGGTCATTTAGTGATTTGAAAACCGTGACCGGCTGCCGGTCATTTAGCCACAGCGAAATAGTTAACAATTATCCTGCGAAATCGCGCGGAATATCGTCTGATACTTAGCCGACGAGGCCGTACGATATTCCGCAAGATTGAGCAGGATAATTGTTTTATTATTCAACAAATTGATAACAAAACAGCCTAAATCCTTGTAAATCTCTCGGTCGACATTTTCACACTTCCCTTTTTCTTCCCACGTACGAAGCTATGTATACCGCCGGATATCTGTTACCTACGGATGACAGATATGGAGAGCATCGTGACCATATTTGGATAGTGTTACAATTTGTTGAATAATTATTATTCAACAAATTGTAACACTATCCAAATATGGTCACGATGCTCTCCATATCTGTCATCCGTAGGTAACAGATATCCGGCGGTATACATAGCTTCGTACGTGGGAAGAAAAAGGGAAGTGTGAAAATGTCGACCGAGAGATTTACAAGGATTTAGGCTGTTTTGTTATCAATTTGTTGAATAATAAAACAATTATTCTGCTCAATCTTGCGGAATATCGTACGGCCTCGTCGGCTAAGTATCAGACGATATTCCGCGCGATTTCGCAGGATAATTATAAAATTAAACGAGACTTACCTGTAAGTTGAAGTTTGATTGGAATTCTATCGAGTCATCAAACTGCACAGAGGGATCACATGAGATAGCTAGGCGCATGCGCATAATCAGTATTTACAGCCGAATGTGAGTGTCCCAAATTGACACCAGGGTAATAGAATACAAAAGTCCTCAAAAAACATACCCAAGCTGGGAGGGTAAAATGTGAGGTAAACATGCTGCGGTGGGCATGTGATCCCTCTGTGCAGTTTGATGACTCGATAGAATTCCAATCAAACTTCAACTTACAGGTAAGTCTCGTTTAATTTTATAATTCTATCTCGTCATCACTGCCCAGGGATCCCATGAGATTTCAAAGACAAGACAGTCACATGAGGACAAATAGACTGCCGAATACAGTAATAGAAGAACTTCCTTTAATGGAAATAAGAAATAGAAACGCTCATAATAACAAGTCTACAACAATGCAAACAGTGGGGTGTTACCTATAACAACTACGCCCAATATAACATGGCCTCAAATTACCTACTGGTCAAATAAAAACAATGTGTGTACAAATAAACGGGAGATTTCTCCTCCCGAGAAAAAACAAGTCCACATTAAGGAACAGGACTTCATTAGAAGTTACTCAATATTTAGTACTGCTGATGCAAAGGTTGTGGATTGAACTGGTTTATCGTAGAATCGATCAAAAGATCTAGACGAGGACCACCCTGCCGTGCGCAAAATCTCGTCCATTGGAATACATGCTGCCTTGGCTTTGGAAGTGGAGGCAGACCGAGTGCTGTGTGGTTTGAATGATGCAACATCAATTCCAGCAGAGGACATAACAGTTCGAATCCATCTTGACAAAGTTTCCTTTGAAATTGCTCTGTGCGGTCTGGTGAAGCTAAGAAATAGCTGAGTTTCTTTTCCTCTCAAGGGCTGGGTTCGTTTAAGGTATTCCATTAGGTATGAATAAACACAGAGGGACTTGTCATGAGGGTATGCATGCAACATCACTGACGGTGGCTGATAGCCAGGCCTACTCTGTTTAATGTGAGCGGGTAACACAAACTCAAAACATGAAGATGTATCTTTCATGAAGTTAATATTAAGCATATGCAAAGTCTGGCTCCTCTGTGCTGAGACCAGGGCAACTAGCATTGTTACTTTCAGAGTCAGTGTCTTGAGATCTAACTTCTCCATAGGGCTTAATCCTGAAAGATATGACAAAACTGGCTGCACATCCCAAGTGGATTGATATCGAGGCATAGGTGGTGTACATTTATAGATCCCTTTCATGAATCTTGATACTATCGGGTGGCTCCCAATAGGTGTCCTGTCTGAAGATACGGTGAGTGCTGATATAGCACTTCTGGCTGTATTGAGTGTGGTGTACGTTAAACCTTGTTCATGAAGTCGAACTAAAAAATCCAGCACAGTGGTCACAGATGGGCTATAGGGAGAAACTTGTTGTTCACCACAAAACTGAAACCATCGCCTGAGGTACGGTTGGTATTGCTTTTGTGTTCCAACGGACCAGGATTGCAAGATAATTTCTGTAGCTTTCCCTGAAAAGTTGCTCTGGAGGAAGCCTTGCCGGAGACTCTGCAAGCCAACAGGCGAAGTCGCTTTCGTAAGGGGTGTAGAGCCCCGCTGTGAGGTTGTGTTAGTAGATTGTTGGATTGGGGGAGAAGGAGAGGTCTGTCTATCAGAAGGTGTAACAGTGTTGTGAACCATGGTTGGGTTTGCCAAAGAGGGATCAGTATCACTCCTGTTGCCTCGTGGAATTCTATTTTCTGCAGGCATGAGGCAATTACACTGAATGGAGGAAAACAGTAGAAATATGAGTTAGCCCAATTCATATGAAAAGCGTTCACAAACTTTGCTCCAGGATCTGGCTTCCACGAAACATAGTCCTGAACCTTATAATTTAACCTGGATGCAAACAGGTCAATTTGGAAAGGGCCCCATTTATTGCTTATATCTTCAAACACTTTCGTATTTAGGGACCATTCTGTGGAGCCATCAAAATTCCTGGATTCATGGTCAGCAACTACGTTATCAACGCCTGGAAGGTGGCATGAGCTAAGCCAAATATTCCTACTATTAGCCCACTGCCAAATCTGCAATGCCATGTCATTGCAGTCATTTGACTTCATGCCTCCCATAGCATTGATGTATGACACTGTAGTAGTGTTATCTGACTGGATCCTTATGTGTTTATCTGTTAAGTCACTGCACAAAGACTGCAGGCCAAACAAAACTGCTTTCATTTCTAAATAATTGATGTGGAAACAGTGTTCTTTAGTACTCCAAAGCCCTCCAGTCTGCTGTTCTTTACACGTTGCCCCCCACCCTGTGTTAGAGGCATCAGTAGTGAGGGTTAAGTCAGGGTTGGTTTGCATTATATTTTTAAATGCTGTATTCACGTTGATCACCCACCAGTGCAATTCTGATCTGGCCTTTGCACTCAAGCTCATGAGTGCATCATAATCACCCTTGTTAATTTTTAAAGCTGAAATCTTATTTCGTTCTAAATGTCTGTAGTGCAACTCGCCAAACTGCACTCCAGGAAGACTGGATACTAACAGCCCTATGACCCGAGCAACCTCCCTGATAGTAGGATTGCTCTGATTTAGGAGGTTCTCACAGGCCTGTTCAACGGTGATAGCTTTCCTGGGTGGAAGGCGTATAGTCATTGAGTTGCTATTCAGCAAAAATCCAAGAAACTCCAATTCTTGCGTGGGAATGAGCACTGACTTTGTAGGGTGGATGACAAACCCTAATTTGAGAAACATATTTGTTGTCTCCCAAATGTTTTCCTCGCAGGAAGTATAGGTGTGACCCATGAGAAAAGAGTCATCAATGTGTCCCATGCAGAAGTGCCCTAGGGATCTGAGGTGAGCATAGATTGGCTTCAACACTTTGGTAAATAATCGTGGGGCAGATGCTAACCCATTTGGAAGGCAGGTAAATCGAAAATAATTGCCTTG